>JAOBAS010000028.1:3295486-3315896 GCA_025311575.1 Elanoides forficatus | reverse complement strand
GTGATTTCTGTTCATCTTCTCTGTCCTACCTATAAAAATAATAAGTCTACCCAGTGCAAACTGACTATTTTAAAGTTTTTAAATTGTGGACTGAGTTCCTAAATACCGTAGAACAGATGGCCCCCCGGGAAATTATGCACTGTAGCAGCACTGCAGTTTTGTATAGTTACAGGTGGAATTTTTTACAGCACTGTATAAGAAACCTATCAGAACTTTTCCTCTAGTGAAGGTGCATAATCTAATTAAGAGATTTATTGGTTAGCCTTTATTCACAGGAACGGTCCTGCTTCTGCTGTCCCCCCTCTCTGGGAATTGCGTGTTCCTGCTCTGCCCCTCATGTCAGCGTTAGAGCTTGTCTGATCCGATGGGGAGCTGGTGCAAGATGCTAAAAGGAAGAAAAGTATTTCTTTTTGTACGGTTAGTTCTCCGTTGTTTAGCTTCCAGGGTCGGTTTGCCATACAGTCAACTTGGTTTCTATGCAAGTACAAGGAGAAGGGGATGAGTTCCTGGTGGGGGTCTGGGACAGGGAGGGGGCAGGACCACCCCATTTGTTGACAACAATACTTTCAGCATAAAATACCTTTGACTAATGCACAAATTCTGTTTATTTTTTTTCTTAATGTTCTGGTATTGCAGTCCTCAGAAGCTGTTAATTTAGTATTGATAATCAATGCAGTGATCTGGGTTAATACATGAAGAATTTTCCTAAACAGTAAAATTTTAAAAGTTACATCTCCTGAAGTTAATCAGAGTACTAAGCAGAATAGTAGTAACAATTCCATTTTCATATAAACAAAAAATGCATTTTCTTCCCTAGCCAAATCAAGATCACTTGAGTTTTGTTTTCAAAATGGAAAAATATCCTTTTAGTAGTGGTTACTGTATCTTGCCTGCCTCACTCTTCATGCAGTATCTCGGTTTACAACATAAGAAATTCAAACTGATGAGGCTAATATGCTGCAAGAAAACAAAACAAAACATTTGAAGCTACAGAGTAATAATTAAAAAAAATTGTGAATTTTAATAAACCATATTTAAAGACTAGAAGTTAAAAAAGAAACTAATTTTATCCTACTTATTGCCAGAAAAGGATAATAAATAGATACAAATACAGCATTTCAGAGAGAATGAAATTACCTGATGATCACCTGTTGAAACCTGTTGTGTAAAAGAACTCAAATCAATATCTCAATAGATTACATGGAAATACATGAAGCAGAAGCTTAGAGATTGTAATGAAATTTTCTGCCATGTGCAGAAATATAAATTCTCATGTATTACGCTGCTGACATTAGATCACAGCGTGTTACGATGTCCGCTGCTCTCCCAATGGTCCTTTTATAACAACATTTTTGGAGCAGGCTGCCCAGGGAAGTGGTTGAGTCACCACCCCCGGAGGTATTTAGAAGACGTGTAGATGTGCGGCTTAGGGACATGGTTGAGTTGTGGGCTTGGCGGTGTTAGGGTTACGGTTGGATTTGATGATCTTAAAGGTCCTTTCCAACCTAAATGATTCTATGATTCCATGATCTATGTTAATTTTGTTGTTTCTGCTCTCAGAGCAGTGATTATCTCCTATATTTGTATAGCTTTTACCACGTGTTAAACTCTGGCTTCATAGGTAGAGATCCTAATACAGCTAGAAAGTTATTTTCATGTTTAAGGGGTTTGGGTATGGAATTGGATGCTCAGACTTTCCCAAAGCCCTGTTGGTACATGTGATGGTTCTGGGAACATCATTACATCAAATCCCGTAGGCAGCTGTCCAGAACTTGGTGCCTACGCAGATTATTATGTAAGTGAACACATGCTGGTTTTATCCTAAATCAGAAATCAATGACTTCTACATCAGCTTAGGAAAGGAACTTTCCAAAATCTCAGTAGAGAGGGAGATAAACACGATTTTTTTCTTAGTTAATTACAAAAGACTTGCTAAAACTTGACATTAGATATTAGATTTTTGTTTTATTGAACAATCTCAGCAGTTACTGTAACTTTCACATTTTGCCAAAGATCTAGGTTATTTCTTGGCAAACAGTACATTACCCAAGTAAAAATGCTATGTGCTACTCCAGAAAAGGAAATCTTAAAAATCCTCCTCAAATATCAGCTTCTAGTGAACTACAAATCACAGATTTTTGTCCTTTTCTCCTTGTTTTGTAAGCAATTAAAATGCATGTTTGTTTACTTAAATGTTTTCTCAATAATTAAGCTAAAGGAAGCAAGATTGTGTTTTCTTTTACTTTGATCAAGCATTAGACGTAATTGCTTGCTGAATGGACTGATACGGCATTGCAATTTAAAAGGAAGATTATGAATGGGGCTTTGCCGGGTATCTTCTGGGAAATGTTCTGAAAAAAATAAGCCTCGCAGTTTGTGTCAAGTGTTAATGATTTGTTTTTAAGAGCAACTTTTGTGAACCCCTGTGATTAAACTAGGACTAGATAGAGGTAATAGCACTAATAGAGAGCAGCTGGGCTTGCTATAAATGCAGCGTTCTTCTTGTGGATAGGTTATAAACTTTGCCCTGTGGCTGGTTCTGCTCCAGTAAATGCAGATACTTTAGTTAGCAATAGAGTTTTCATCTTCTCTTTGCTAGAAACTGGCTGAAGCCCATATATTCTGATGAGGAGAGAAACTTGGTTTGTTGTCTGTATATTGCATAAAACAGTTGGAGTTTTATGCAAAAGATAATGCTAAATTTTCCCAAGGGAAGGGAAGGAAGAAGAGGTTTTGGGAAGGAGAGGAGGGGCTCCTTTATAGCCATCTGGCATAACGCGATTTGCTCAATGATGTAATTATTCTGTCCTCTACTGTTTTTCAAGATTGCAGGTGCACGACGTCTCAGAATCTTGACACACGCGTGCTGTGATATAGCTCTGTGTCCCCACTGTTTTGTTCAGCACTTGTTGGCTCTCAAACTTTTTATTGCAACATATGGCTGTCTGATGTTAGCATTTCACCGCGGACAACATAATGAACTTCCAGCAGTCTATTGCTCCCATAAGCCTCGTGCTAGCTGAGCAGTGGTGAACTTATCTGGCAAATATAGTGCTTTTTCAGAAGAGCTTGACATGAATTGAATGTGAACAAGGACCCTCTCCACCCTCCCCTCCCTAATTAAAACTGCAAAATCTTAGGTTTTGATCAAACTCTATTTAGGTTCTGGCTTCTTTTGATTTTTTTTTTTTTTTTTAATTTTTTAAAATATCTAGGTTTTGATTGCTTTGCTGTCCCTTCACCAGAGTAGCAGAGGACCTTCTCCATGGTTTTGGTTTAGATTCTTAACTCAGCTGGTGAGGTAAAGGATGACAAATTAAAATTCTGAAGTTGTGGTCCAATGCCTTCATGATAAGTAGCCCTATTACATTTTTTGGTTTGTTTTAATCCTCTGTTAAGTTACAAATTTTTACTAGCTTTTGTGTGAAATGACACACTTTTTCTTCCTGCTTTGATCTGTTCTATTCTACTTCCACGGCTTCCTATATTTATGGGCTACGTTAAATATTTTGACAAATTGATAGCATTTAAAATTGTTGCCAGCTGCAGGCAAACACTAAAGATTTTGGAAGTTTAATAAACTACCATGGAACCTGCACAGCTACATGTATTTCTTAAGGGGGAAAATACCACATTGTTTAGGAGTGTAATTTTTGAACTTCATTATCTATTTTTGGAAAAATGAACAGAAAGTTCAATGGAGGAAGCAAAATCTGAAGATAAATCATGGTGATATATCTAAGGGGAAATGGGCTGTTTATATAAGTTTTGTAAAACTGTATATATTTATAGAAATAGATCGGAATGTACCTGTTGTTAATCTTATTTGAGCAATTGATGATTTGGAGGAATGTTAGCATGTAGTGCTTGGGTTGGGAAACTGGCCTGAAATTTTCATTATTTCAGAGATGCCATCATACTTTAAAGCCAGTAGTGGCTTAGTAATGTGTCTTTTTGATAGTGTTAAAGTGAAAAGTAATTCACAGTTGCTCTCATATTGAGTTACAACTTTCAGCCATTTCTTTAATACTTTAGAAAATGAAAAAGGAGACTGTTAGAAACACTCTAACGCATGCAAGAGGAAGGATCAACATTAGCCACTCAGAAGAAATGTTTAGAGGACAATCCCCCCAGTTCTTGCCTGGCATTTTTCTTAAGACTCAGTCTTCCAGTACAATCATCAGAAATTCAGAATAATATTATTTGATATTTTAGTCAGAAAGGACTCAAAAATTTCACCTGTCTGTTAAGTCCAGTCCTTATTACATAGTCACCATGTGTTATATGCTTGTTTTCCTAAATTCATTGATCTCCTCAACAACAGTGGGGTATTTTGCTATTGCTCCTTCCCCTGGAAGTCTGTTCCGGTACCTAAGTGCTCTTATGGCTAGCAGTATGACAATTTCTATGTTAAATTCATTCTTGGCAGGGTTTTTTGTTTTTGTCCTTTGACTGAGTAGCTTGAATTCTAGGTATCTTTAGAGACAATATTTACATCCTATTTTTGTTCATCATGGGTAGTGCTTCTAAAGCTTAAGTGGCATTGAGGTTTCTACTATGGCACAAATTTAAAACCCAGGAAAAATAGTGTTTAGTCAGACTGTAAAGACTGAATTAAATTAACTCCTTGATGGTTGATTTCAGCTGTATAACAACTTTGCTCTGAACTCATGAAAAACATTAGGTTCAATTTGAATGCTGGAGGGAAATCTAAGGATGCAGTCCGATGATGTCAAAATTTTTAAGCATAACAGCCTAAGTACTTGCTGTGAAAAGGTTATAGAACTGCAAGCACTGGGGGTGAACAGATTGCCTGGACCACTCTGTACCATTTATACTGTGTAGGTAATAAAAAAGATAGTGGAAACTACTGCTTGAAGATCTTATTAGGTTGACTGAATCCCTAGTCAAGGGACAACATTAATATTGATTCCAATGGCAGAAGGAGAGTATTCAGTTCTGAAAGCAAGCGTTTTGTCATCTTGCTATCTTGTGATATGTATGAGCTTTAGGGAGTAATCTCTACTGTAATAAAGACTATTTGTTTTTAAGTTAACTGCATGCTGATGTTGACTATTAGTAGTGCTGGTCTAAGGCACAGCTGAGAAACCAC
The DNA here is from genome assembly GCA_025311575.1 of Elanoides forficatus. Taxonomy (NCBI): domain Eukaryota; kingdom Metazoa; phylum Chordata; class Aves; order Accipitriformes; family Accipitridae; genus Elanoides; species Elanoides forficatus. The sequence goes on along the minus strand of JAOBAS010000028.1, from coordinate 3,310,783 downwards.
AGCTGCTGGTTTCCCTTTCTAGTGTCTTGAAGTGTTGGATAGAACTTTTGTGGTCAACTGAAGCCAGCCAAGTTGTTGTGCTTCTTGTTTCTGTTAGGGAAACAGTCACTGGAACAATTAGGAAATACTGTGTCCTACCGCTTCGGAGCTGGATACAGCAGGTGTTGCTCCACAGATAGTCTAGTGGTTCTGAGGAAAGACCAGGGTGATGGAAAGGCTTTGTCCTCACTTCCTCCCTATAGCAAAAGTTGTTTATAAAAGACAAAGAGCATAAGGAAGGCATTTTAAATGAATAATCTAGTATAGTTTCTAAACTATCGCCATAGTCTGTTTAGCTTAATACAGAGACAACGGGGAACATAATGGCACTACCTTATTCTTGACCATACTTGTCAGGGCAGTGAACACCCTCTTCTTCTGCGTCCTGCTGTTTTGGCTGCCTGGCCCCCAGACCAAGTTTGCTATGGCATCTGTATGGCCTTGAGTTAGTGAGCTGTGTGAGCAAGAGGTTTCCAAAGCCTTGATAAGCACTTGTCCCCTTCACTTGGGTGATGGTTTTAAGCTCAGGCTCTCACTATTGGGATCTGCCTGAGCAATGCTGCAGCTGTGCCTGTGCCTGGCCCTGTGTCTTGCTGCACCTTGGCTTCCTGGCTGGCCTTAGACCTGCTTCATCACCGTGGACTTCTCTGGAGGTCACTGGTCTTCAGCTGAACTTTTGTTGCCATCCTCAGGCTCACTCTGCTCAGCTTCTGTGGGTACTACGAGCCCATGGCCTTGCCAACAAGGGTGCTGCCCTGCCGGGCTCGCTGTCACCCCCAGCTCCGAGCTCGCCTCCATTTACTGAGCAATCCTCTCCTGCTACTCCCTTCTGGTAGCTGCCAATACATTTTTTTAGCATAAAGATTCCCAGTTTGCAGCCATGTTGGGGTGATTTGCAAAACAAAGTTTTATTTTTTTTAAGGCATAGTTCTTCAGAGTTTTACAGTTCCACAAGAGAATTTACTGATAAAATAAGTCTGCTTCATCCCCTGATATTTGAGGTCAAAGTGTATGGTGTCTGATCCTCTTCCAATCATTGAATCAGAGTGTGTGATGGGTACAAGACTGGTCTTTTTTTTAAAAATGTTTTTAAGAATATTAACTAGCAAAGGAATGCATGCTAGAATATGGATGTGCTTCCAATTATCCTAATGGACTACGGTGCTCCACAAAATCATTAAGGCAATCACGCATGCTGATGACTGTGCCCTTGAAGCAGACATAACAAAACATGCAGCTGATTGTGAATAAATTGGCATAACCAGGAGATAGCTAGCACTCAATTTATACACTAGCCTTTGTGAAGTAGGTTGTATATAGTTCCACAGTTATAGCTGGAGCACAGAGGGTTAAAGGCACCTGCACATTAACCCATTTTGCCAGCACCTTAGTCAGCAATACCATCTCATATGAGGCATTGACAAATCCAGAACCAATGCCTCTTTGGTTAATGGTCTGACAAAATTTGGATTCAGGGCTACCCGAACATGAGTGAGTCCTCTGTTGAGGTGCCAATCTTGCCTTTGCTGTTGATGGATATACATGGCTTTTGACTGTGCTCAGACTGCGTGCTATCTTACGTACAATGCGGCAAGGTATAATCTGTAACAATAACACTTTGGAGCGCTGCAGGATCCTAAGGATTGAAATCCTGACAGTCACAGGATAGTTTTGGTGGGCTGTGCATTTATTTGGAATGAAAGACATCAGAATGCTGAAGCGACTTTTCTCATGCTGAGGTTGAAGTATCACACTGCGTAGCACAAGACTGAAATCAATAGCTGGGAAACCGTAGATAGTAAAGTAGCACACAGTTATTTTGGTTAGTGGGGCACAGCTGGGGAAGTAAAAGACAGAGCTAAGGGGACAAGATGGGAATCAGTTTTCTGGGGGTGGGATGAGAATCAGAGATTTCAGGTTTAGTTGCTAAAAACTCTCCTTTACCTGTTCATAAATTGGACGTCAGGTTGGGTTAGTTGCATTCATATATGAAAGAGAGAATATTCTGTCAGGTCATTTCTGATTAATGAAGTGTTACCGCAACAATTACTGTACTGAGGGGTATGGCTTCAGTAAAACACAAGACTAGTTACAGGCCTGCAGAGAGTCTTCAATGGCAGCGGTGATAGTACAGCCCTGTAATCTGCTGTATAGTTCTGAGCCTGTTTCAGCTAGACCTAATTAGTGGCTTCCTCTATACATTCAAATCAAAGACATCTCGATTTAGCTACTTCCCTCTGTTTTTGGCACGTATTGTAGTTACTTGCCCTTGCTTAAAGCAAATGTCGTTGCATTGTAGTATCTCCATGTCTTTGTTTCATGCCCTTGTACAAAAAAATTGTTCTAGTCCAAAAGGTACCTGTAGAAAAGAATATTACAGGAATGAAAGTCAGTGTGCCATGTAGATCATCAAATCAAAGACTTTGAGTTCACAAAGGCCTACAAAAAAACTTCACGGCATCTGCAACAAACCTGGAATGGGTACTTAAAGATTATATGTCCAACTTGAGGGTCAAGGCACTCACTAAAGGTTGCTTAGTGCATAATGTTGTTAAAAGCAGTTTTCAGATGACACTGGGAAGCATGTGGATATTCAGAATATAAGGGATACGTAGACATTTGGAATGTAAGGACATCTGTTTTGTGGGCATATCTGGTTTATGGGCATACCTGCTTAACAGGTATTCAACATGAAAACAAAAGACTAGAGACAGAAACAGTAATAAACCCCACCTAGATACAAAAACTCCAAGGCACAGGAGGTGAGGGAGACCAAAGACCAGATCGCTCAGGTCACAGACTGAGGAAACACAGCTGAGGGAACAACTCAAAGCCTTGGAGCTGCTCAGCCAATATTTTGTAACTGATAAGTAGGGGAAGTTTATATATAAGATATTTGAGGAGGCTTGTGGGATTATATGAAACTTACCATGGGATGTTGAAGAGGCAATGTGGGAATGTACAAAATTTATTCTGTGATGTTTAGGAGAGAAGCCAAAGGCAGGGAAAGGGAGGGATCAAGGTGGGTGGGAGGATGAACGAGCATGGGAAAATAGAAATGAGGAGGGCAGAAGGAGACAGTCACATTTTAACTTGCTTGCTGGTTGCTATGTTTGTCTGTCTGAGCTCTGTGCCCGATCACTGTAGTCTGTCCTACCTTCTTAAACTCTATTCCTAACTTTTTTTTGTGTGACCTTGCTGTCTGTGTGGAGGTGCCTCACTAGCACACTTCAGGCTGGACTAGCTGACAAGTGGGAGGAGACGAGAACCTTGAAAGACCCAAGGTTAGACCTGGTTAGACCTGAGACCGAGGTGAAACAGAGCCATGGGTTTGGGCACAGTTTCTGGACCAACCTATGGGTCTGTTCTTGGGACCTGCAGATGTAGGAGTGACTGCAAATGAAGAACGAAGTTGTGTGAGTGTCCACTAGTAAACTGATCAGCTGAAGAGGGGGAACAGGTCAGGGCTGTGTTGTTTATATCTCTGTAAGTGCTGCTGGTGCTTACGTGGGTGCCATCAAAGGCTCTTTGTGGATGGCTGTCTGTGTTTTGCTTGTGCCTGTTGGGAATACATGCTCAGCCTCACTGCTGGCTGGACCTAAAAAGAACACAGCAAGAAGAATGGGGAAGAAAATTGCCTTGCCCTTGAAGTCTACCATATCCAGGTTCCCTTAGCAGGAAGCAAGCCACATCCCTACATTATGAAGAGAAGCGAAAGAATGTAAAGAAAAAGTCGCTATTAGTATGAGTTAGGGCACAGATTCCCTTCTGGCTTTACTTCTAATGACTGATTAATCTGGTATGTTACAGAAGCCTCTAATCAGGTGAGACACTTTACGGCCACTTGATACTTCACAGCCCTCTTCTCCATTTGGTTTCTATCTGTGACTGATCGCTATCCTTTTCCCCAAACTTCCATTTGTCTTTAGTGTACCTGCAGCTTCAGAGGGGAGAAGAGCCCTTCCTAGGTCCAGAAACCACTCTTAAAAACCTAGACATATGAGCTGAGTTACAAATGGCTCCAGAATTCAATGTTGATGGATTATCATTGGTAACCCATCAGGGAGGTATCAAACACCTTCATAAGTAAGGCAAACTCACCAGTACTGCAGTTACAACGTTACAATACAATCAACAGGTAGCTCTGGTCACTAGCATTGGACTTAAAAATTGGCTGCCCTCGCAACTGCAGGCATAAAAATAAAATAAAAGATGCCCCCCCCCCCTACTCCCTAGTAATAAGCAACAAGAGAGAAAAAATTAGACTTAAATATGTAATTTATCTATCCCAAGTCTGCTTGTCTTCTCTTGCTTAGTGTAGGCACATTCAGGGAATTCAAAAGTTTTACTGTTAATCAGTAAGGGCTTTCTGGTGAATCAAGTGGCATTTCATGAGCCTCATAAACTTTTGTTGTCATTCTTTTCCTTCTAAAGAACAGGTAATTAGCACATTTTCTTGTGCTTTTAGTGATAGAAGACAATGGAGATTCCAAATTTTCTTATTTATACTGCCAAAATATATTCAGACCTGTGACATGTATTTGTTCATTCTGTGTTTACTAGTAGTTTCTCATGCCTTGAACCATCAGCATGCTCATGTTAAGTACTAAGCCTCTTCTCTTGGGCACTCTTATGTATTCAAGCTTCATGGCTGTAGATTTTGTTCTCAGAGCAGTGTGCTTTCTTTCCATTGTTGGAGGTGGAGGAGGAAAGCATCTTCTAGATGAACTGACTAGCACACCTGGGGAAAAAAAATAATAAAAAAATCACTTGAACTATCAAGGATCTCTGTGCTTCCTGACCCCTAAGTAAGTAAAGCTCCTTAGCAGCCTTTCTGTGCCAAGAATCAAGGTCCTTTTCCTCTCTGCAAACTGAAGTGCTGTAACTTTCTGGTGCTAAGCGATCCATGCCAATTACATTTTGTTTGAGTAGATAGTTTCTCTTAATTCAGTTGCAGGGGGCTGTAGCTTTTATGGTTTAAAATCTAGCTTGTGACTGGGCAAACAAGTCTGACTTACTTGCAGTCAATATTGGCATTGTAAGTAACAATTGTCTAACTTGATTTGACGGAGTTTTCTCCATTTTTTTCCTTTCATTAGCTATTCTACTGGGATAAAACTTACATTAAATGAAGAAGAGTTAAATATTTTAAAGTTGTCTTATATATGCAGACCTGAGCTACAGTATGGCTTTCTGCTTATTGTGCAAATGGTTTGAGAACAAATTTTAGCTGTGCTACTGACGGTATCATTTGAATGATCTAAAAGCATTATGGTCTCAGTTTCTATGCTAAAGGACTTCGCCATGACTACAATCTACCTATTGACTAACGCCTTATATGTATACGGTAGCAACCCTTCTCTGGAACCCAGTGAAATGTCTAGAAAAATATAAAAAGCTGCAAATGATAATGTTGGGAAAATTCCTTCCCCCTTTCAGAAATTATGTCTTGCAACCGAGAAGTAGAACTGTAGGGTGCTCTGACTCAATTGCTTCAAATATATCCAGATCACAGAGCAAATCTAACATGAGTGATGCAGCACTTGGTGCAACTTTGAAGCAAGTAGAAATCCTGTTTAGTGCATGCTGTTCTTGTTAGTCTGAAGTGCAGAGATTTGGGTACAATATTATTTTTTTCAGTGATCATTTCACTAATGATTTCTGTAAAACGTTTTTCGCTTTTACAGATTGTGTAGCACATAGCAAAGTCTCAGTCTAAATCCCAAGTTATTCCTTGGATGAAAAAGGTTTAAAGATCAATATTTCTGTGATCAAAGGCTGACAGCGGGTATTTTATTAGTATATAAACTTGGGGAACTTAGGCAATACAACATATATATATATTTTTACATAGGAATACAGAATATATTAAATAAAACATTTAAAGCTAGGTTGTTGGGTTTGGGGTTTTTTTGTTTATTTATTTATAAGTGCCCTGGTGTAGTTCTGGTCACCAGTCTATTGGATTCTAAAAGCAACCCATCTTGCAGAAATGTCAGGTGTTGTATAAATAACAGAATTATTTGCCTTTCTTGGAAACTAGAGTAATTGCTTTCTTGTCTCTCTGAACGTGTTTTCTGTGCAAGATATCCTTATAGACTGCTAATACTTGTCTAGTTGTACTCAAGAATAGCTGTTTGAAGAAAAGGGCAGATTGTATATCAGCATCTTTGATTGTTGCTCTTTTATCTTACGATTTCTTCAGTTATTTCCTTAAAAATTTTTACTTTTGATTTTTTAACCATCATTCTTCCCTATTCTGACTCTGTCCTACTTGTTAGGACTAATGTTGTTCCTTTTCTGCTTTAGGTAATCAAACACTGGACAGATGTCTACCTGTGTTATCTAGAAATTAATGCCATTACTTTACGTGCCATGAATATCGAGCATATAGTAACAACAGTGTTAGTGCAATGGGATGCTACTGGATAGAAGCACAGTATAGAAAGGTGAAAAAAAAGATTCTTCTGGTCTTTCCCTCGCTCTTTTTTTGAGAGAAAAACAAGGGAAGTGGAGAGATAGGAGTCTCTTAAACAACAAAATGTCCAGATCAAACTTTTGAAGCCCAACAGAATGAAAGGAAGGGTGTCATGCTGTAATTGCAGAAAAGTCAGTTGTATAGATGAGACCTGCGTGATAACAGGAAATCCAGAGTATGTGGCTAAGGCTAGAGAAAGAGCAATTTGAGAGAGAAAAATAAAGATAAAACAGAATTTCATTATATATCTATATAAAAAGACAATATCAGCACAATATTAGAAATCTGTGTTGTAAACTACTCTTTGTTTGAATAAATGAGGCTGTTCTAATTTTTCTGCAGGCTGTCTCTAAGGCAATCGTCCTCACAGGTGCACAACAAACATCCAGTGGGAATACGTTTTATCGCCGTCCAAGTTCTCAGTATAAAGTAGCATAGTTCAGTGCTCAAGAGACAGGTACATGTATTGCTGTCCAAAGTTAAACAAAACCTGGATATTAGCACACAGTGCTGTACAAAATCTAGTTTCTTCATGCAAGGAAAATATTAATGCATCCTTTGCAAATGTCTGCTCTCGTGAATGAACGTACACACTGTAAAGACGTAGTATTGCATTTTCATATGACAATAGTTCAAAGGGGGAGCAGTGCCCAGGACACATCTTAATTTAGTCACTCTCAACACAAAAAGTTGACTCATTCTTTGTGCTATGATATGCATTATATATGGAGTCAAAAGTGCTGCGTGTATCTTCTACAGAAACTGGCATTACTGTGGAGAACAAGGACCAGAAGAATGTCTATATAACTTATAATTTCCTAAAAAGTTTGTATAAAACACAAACCTAAGTCTTGAGACAGATTGAAAATACACAGAATTTCAGACTTGAGAAAAGTTGGAGGATCTGTATGTAACTGCTTGTGGCAAGGAAAACCTAAACTGAGGAACAAGAATGAGCGTGAAGCGTCAAAATTTGAGAAATTAATTCCTGTAGTTAAGGAACACTCTCCACAGGTTTTTGGACTTACAGCTCTGTGTATCTGCTTGTCAAGATAATGAAGACCACTGGCCTACCGCAGCGGTCAGCGAAGTATGGGCACGCCAAGTGGATGTGTCCCAAGAGTGCAGGCAGAGCTGTGACCGAGAGCCAGCTCCAGGATATTTCATAGAAAGAAAGTGTGCTGTACAAAGTCTTGTTACCTTACCTTCTCTCACTGTTAATCTGGTTTTAATAACAACTATTTTAAGAAGCTGTTTGCAAACACGTGCCTTGTTATACTCATTTCTAGTCCTGGAAGAAGGAAAAAAGTGAAAAACGAAGGCAGTAATTTTCAGAATAAGAGGCATCATTCACAAAGCATAGTCTGACCAGCCTCTTCTCTCTTCGGCGCTGTGTATTGCACAGTAATTTGAGCCTTACCGTAGCAACAGCTCAAAGATAGGCAGTGTTCACTAAATGCAAACCTTGTTATGCAAGTATTATAATTTTATAAGGTACGTCGACAAACTCTTATGAATACAGCATCAGTAGAAGCAAGGGTTAACTAGAATAAATATATTTCCTTGCTTGGAATAAAAACCTTAATATTAGTTTGGTTATAGTGTATTTTCATGCTGGTTACTGCTTGAATTACTGTGTGAATCTTTTTGAGTAAAGGTGATGAGCTTCGACAGTCAAAGGGATACATGGATAACAAAGTAAATGTTCTCAGGATTGCCTAAGTTACAGTAATGTATTTATATTGCACGATATTTTTTTTGGTTAAATCTGAGCAATGTTGGAAATGTAGTGTAGCTATGTTTCAGAAGGTGAGTAGGTATCCAAGGTACATCTAACATGTAAAGTTGGTGTCCGATGCAATTTGAAAGGCTATCTGCAACATTATGCTACCGCAATTCTAGAACAACTCTTTCCATTGAAGTCTAAAATTAATAATAATGGAGTTCCTCTGTTTTGTAAGAGGCTACTCCATAGTTTTTTCACTTAATGCAGAGCACCAAGTAGAGAAAAATGACAGCTGAAAGTGATGGCTACAGTTCTATGTATGTTGGCTTCATTGTAATTTCAGCTCATGTCCTGAAAGAGAGAAAAAAAATGCAGATTTTTTTTCTCCAAGATTAGATTTCAAGCAGGAAATTCATGACTTGCTAAAAAGGCTTTGGTTAGATCACCATTGCTGTGGATTCGTGTCAACATTTGATCTATCATCGAATTTATTTGCACAAAGGGTGATGAAAGTAAACTCTGAACTTGCAAAACCATGTTATTAGGAAGTGATTATATTAATTAGACCATGAGATGTCATGTTTTTGTCAGGCTTCTGCTTCATTTATAATGGCTAAATTAGATCAGCTTTGAGGATAATAGAAGCCTGTATATTGTGCAAGACTCCTGCTTGCTTTCTTTGCTGAAAAGGAAATGTATATATCACGTAAAGCATGGGATTTTAGAGAAAGAAAGGACCATCAGGTTATTCAGAGTTAGGTGCTGTCCAGGAGAACAGGATTTATTCCTAATTTTTCTGTAGCTAATGATCCTGTTTGGGTCAGATTTATGATATGAGTGAGATGCAGCAATACTGGCTGAAGCTGAATGCCTAAAATTGTAATGGAATATGCAGCAGGTGAGCATAAGACATGCTAAAAGTAAAGAAAGAACAAAATATCAAGGCCTAGCTGTTCATCCTGGCAATCAGTTATGGGAGATACCAGTTCTGCAAACACTAGCCTAAAATATGTGTGCTTTGTTCCCTGGGTATAAATTGTTCATGAATTTTGCTTGTCTGTACTGTGAAGGTGAATAATAAATAAACAAAGAAAGCTCCCTTAACGTATGTATGCATTCCAGGTACGGTTAAGAGGAAAAAAACTCAGCCAGCCTCCAAAAACCCCAAATAAAACCACCTCCCTTACCTTCAGTGCAGCATTTAGTGCATATTAGGAATGAGGACAGTACTGCAAAGCAGCAGAACACCACCTAATTATTTTCTCAGTGTGGTGGTCATTCTGAGTAAAGGCAATACTTGATAATCTTATGACTGAGATGTGAGGTTTTAAAAAAATTCTAATACTAAACCATTTAGGTAGGAGGCTTACTTTACCTTGTAATTATAAATCTCATGAAATAGTTTAATACTGCTATTCAAAATTTTGTAATCATAACCCTTACAAACCTGCTAATTGGTAGCAATCAACTGATGTCTTAAAACTGTTTACTCATGAATGTCTAATGAATGTTCACGATTATTGCCAATACCTTGCAGCTGGTAATAAAGCCTTAATAAGGCTATGTACATTGAAGAAGTGGATGCACTTGGTAAGATTTCTTTTTCACATATGGTATAAATTTTTGCTGTAACAGTAGACCAAGGCTAAGCATACATAAAAATTTATTAGTTCATGCATAGATCAAGATACCTAAAACACAGCCATTGCCCTGAGCACACATCAGATGAATTAAAGAACACGTGCCACATAAACCAAGTTGGCCTAAATACCTTTTCAGCCTCTGTTTTCAGCTAATTCTGGCTAGCCTGGGGAAGCAGGGTGTAGGGGGGAAAGTACTGATACAAACTGGGGGGGGCAGGACTGGCTTACATACATACTTCAAACGAAGGTGAATGCTACACCTGGTGAGAGACAGAGAACAGTCTTAATCTGCACTTGGAATTGGTGCTAACTCGCCTCCAGTGCGTCAAGGACAGGTATTGATCCACACTGGTGTCAACTGATGTTGATATTTGTCTCTTCTTTCATTCTATTTACTTTCTAAACAATTTGTAAGGGCTGTGTGGTCCTCCTCTGGTCAAGTTTGCGGATTTCCCAACTTCTTCCAAGGAGCATTTCTTTAAACAAATTTCTTTTGGCTGGAAAATGCTGGCACTGTTACTGTGAAAACCAGTGAAATGATGCTTGACTACACATCCTATTATGCAATACCAAGATCTCAAATTCTCACACTTTTGTCAGCTGATGCTCAACATCTTGGTGAGCTGATGAAGAGGAGTTTGGTACTGTTCTTTCAGCAAATACTCTGGCCATTTCGGAGAAGGGCAGATTATGAAATCCAGCACAGGAAGGAAACAAATTACAAAAACTTGGTAAGTGAACAGATTACAGAAACTGCTTCTCTCCCTTCTACTGTTCTGAAGCCCCGTTCTTTTATTTTGACTTTGGATTTTTACTGGAAATTCTGGGAGCTGAAGTATAGAAAAGACTGGTTGTTGTTGAAACAAACAGAAAAATTTTACTTACAGATATATGCTAGAATTTGTTCTTGGTCTTATTGTTACTCGTTCTTTCTTTCTCTGTGTTTAAAGATTATCTATGTACATATGGCCTTCAGAATGTTTATGAAAAGGAAGCCTTTGTTTAATAGAGAAAATAGAAATGCTGAGCTGTTTTTTTCCTTATATAATTCTTCATTTGTCTCCCATATTTTATTTAAACTTCAGAATTCTCCAAGTTTGATGTAGTACATGGTGTTCTTTCCATTATTCACCCACTTCAGTGAAATTTAATCTTTTTTAGCAAAGTGTTACCTTTTACCTTAATTCTGTTGAATCATATTTTTGTCGCATATATTCACTCAATTTCCATGTTCTCAGTCACAAGCGCAGTTCTATCAGTTTGTAATGTGCAGATTTCTCCAATCACCTGTTACAGAAGAATTTATTCAGCTATATAGGTTGTCTTTCTTTCTTCATATATTGAATAGGAATGGATTTCTGAAGTCTTGCTGTTTCATGCTCACCACTTCAACTTTTGCAGCAGTACTTGCGATTCTTTTCTGTTTGTAGTCGTTTAAACTTATCTATTCAGATATGGCCATTACCAATGGCTTTGGGTGGGGTTTTTTTTTCCCTATTAAAACATACTATTATTTCCATGGGAAATAAAGAATTAAAATTTATGCTTTGTACACATACCTATTTCTCCACATCATAGAGAACTTTTCTTCAATTTATTGCTTCTTTTTATTTTAAAGCCTGTTCAGTATTTTTCACTAGAAAAGCAGATCACAGGAATCACAGAAAAAACCAAGTTGAATGGGATCTCAGCAGGTCATCTTTACCAAACCCCAGCTCAAACCAGAGCTAGCTTCACAGTTAGATCAGTTGTGCAAGGTGTCACCCAGCTGAGCTTTGAAAATCCTCCTGGGTTGAGCTTTCAGAGTTTCTGTCAGCAGCCCCTTCCTGTGCTTAACCTACATCACTGTGGAGAATTATCTTCTATTGGAATACCTCTGATTTATCATTCATAAAATGTATTTGCTATTCATAGTGGAGGTTAGTGAATCATTTTATCAGCATTATCTTCTGCACATCCAGGGACTTCTCATGCTGAAGTCTTGAGAATAAGTTATGGTGATGTGTAGGAATCAGTACGGATGTAGGATGTAGATGTAGATGTAGATGTACTTGCTGCTGCACATTGACCTACCAAAAGCTCCAAGGGTTTGCTGGGGGCAGTAACTGGAATTCCCATTATTTTAATTGGGTTTTCCTTTGGAAAGACCTTCCTGACTTTGATCGATAGACTTATACTCAAAATTGCAGGAAGTGATTTTATTCTTATGATAAACAATACCTGCAACTCTTTCTGCTCTTCATCTGCTGCTGCAACTCAGACTTTACCCTGTAAGTATTAAGGACATGCAGCTTTAAGTGATTTGACTCTTTTTTTGGAGATGCTGTGTTTCATGCATGGGATGGTGTTCCTTGTTCGTGCAGAATGGGTTTGGATCACGTCCATTTCATTGTTCTCACTGGGCAGCAGCCAGAGAGAGAAAGGAGGTCCTGACTGCCTGTTTCTGGTTTTGTGTGCGTTATGGACAATAAACCATCTGCCAAGACTTTGATGGCGGGCATTCTGCTCTGCAAACAAGAGTGAAATTTCAGCAGGAGAAGCATTTTTATGTAAGTGACTTTAACAATTGTCAAATTTCTGACGTGGCACACAAAGCCTGTGCTGTTATTAGGTTAGTTTTCTTGAATGTTAATGTGCAGATATTAATGTCAGTGGGCAGATGAAGATGTGATATGAATTAATTACTTCTGAATGATAGAGGACTGCCATTTGGACATGAATCAAGATTGATCAAAGAGACAGTAAGTTTTTCTTACTCTTAAGGCAATCCAAAAGGGAAAAGCGCTGCATATCACCACCCACTCTCATGCTAAACAGTCTCCCAACAGAGCTGTAAAAGATGAAAATACCAGTGTAGAGCAGTGTGAATGAGTTACCGAGGCAGAGACCCCGTTAGCGAAGGTATAAGTAAGGTTTCCCCTCCTATATTACCTGCAAACCTGCTACTCAAGACTGAATTTTGCCAATTATTTTGCCTTTAAGTTTCTAATGGAAGTGATAGATACTGAATTCAATTGTAGTTATTCTAAAGAACTTTTTTTTTTTCATGTTTTCTATTCTATTTTTTACGTATATTACTATTCTTTGGGATTTTCTTGTTTAAGTAGATAACTCATTAGGTAGCTAATCTATCTCATTAAGTAGATAACTCAGATAAAATGCTATTTAGATGAGATTGTGATTGCTGCTGCAGTTGCTGTCTCCTTGACCATGACTAAAATGACAATTTTACTTTTTGCAACTGGACAAAGTAGTTGATGTTATTTTTGCCGTCTTTGCGATGAACGAATGAGTCTACCCTGGAAGAGTCATCTCTCTTCTTGTTGGGAGGACAGTTACAGCACTTATTTTTCTTTGCAGAAAAGGATTGTGGCTGAGCAAATGCTACCTCAGGCTACTATGTAAAGCCAATAGCAGCGGAGCTCTGAGTCACAGAATTTTCTTTACTGTTTTTATAAACTCTCTAGTGGAGATGGCACAACAAGTTTTCAGCTAGCAGAGCTTTTATTGCTAGCACTGTTTTGGGCTCATTTCTCCCTTTGTAAATTGCTGTTTCTTCCCCCCTCACTGCTGGATTCTGCTCTTTGTGTGAAAATTCACCTCCAGAAATTCAGACAAATTTGCAGATTAGAATTCAGCTTTGGGGCTGCAGCACTGAAACACACTAACTCTAGAAATGAAACTAAATACATAATTTCTTTCAGATAGCTGCAATCCTGAAAATACCGTTAAGGATGAACTCAGCCCAGTGAAAGTAATTTTATAACTAATATTTTGCTCAGTTCTAGAAGTCCATGAGATTTACTCATATATAAAGTCACTGTAGAAATTGCCATTCATTTGTACTGAAGAAATGGCATTTTCTTAAATTTTTCAGGGTTATGAGAAGATTTTTTTCATAAAAGAAAATGAAGTTTGGTGGGAGTTTGATATTGATGTATATATGTTTAACTCTAGTTAAAACTTTTGCATCAAGATATCCAAGTTACTAAACTGATAACACATCTCAAAAATTTTGGAAAGGCTTATATATTGTTATCTTAGAATCCTAGTATTTGATTGATATAGTGACTTTATTCAGAAGTACATGTTAGATTTTTCAATTTTTATCCTTTAACTTAAGGATAGATACAGACACACTCAGATAAATAAATATGAATGAACTTTTGAAGTAGATTGTTAAACAACATTAAATATCTGAGTAATACTTTTTTCCATGTAGAATTAAAATTACCTCAGTATACTTAAAATTGTGATTTGGGTTAACCTAATATGAGGCCACTTTAATTATGAAAAAAGGTATCTACAGAGGAGACTCTAGTGAAGATTAACTAGTCCTCTACAATAATATTTTCACTTAATTTGAATTAATTTTTGAGTATCATAATGCAGACAACTACCTTAGTATGAAAGTCTTGTGCTTATGAAATATTGTTATTGAGTGGTGGTTCTTTATCTTGTTTTTTAAATTTATGAAAGAAAAAATATATTTGTATATAAAATTAAAGGGTATAAAGATTCTTAATTCCAATTGTTGGTGTATGATTTTAAAGTACATTAGCTAAACAATTCATTCCTGAATAGATGCTCTTAAGAAAAATTAAAGAGGTTAGAATTTTGTCCACAGTAAGTGACTTCAGATGTAAATGAACCTAAAGACCGTTTTCCTTCTTAGCGGAAATTCAAACAAGATTTTAAGGCAGTTTAATGATTAAGTGATATTATTTTTGCATGTAGCAGAAGTGTTTGAGTGTTTGGTTTCCTGTACTTGGTTAAAAACTTACCGGGCTATGTGATTACAACTTAAAAAAAAAAAAAAAAAAAATCCAGCCTCAGAATAGCAGCATTTTGCATCACGATTTGCTCGTACCATGAGCATTTATATACTGCCAGGTACTGTATCATGTTTTACGGTCGTATCTGTACAATGCCATACTAGTATATCTTGAAGAAAAGGAGTTGAGCCAAGAGTCAGAGATATTCTCCTTGAATTCCATCACAGAAAATTTATGCCACATTGCATCTTTATCTGCCTTTAGAAATGGACCACCAAAAATTGCTGGGAAGGCATCAGAATGAAACTTCATTATTTCATAAAACTGTTGCGAAGGAGACAGTAAGAGCTCCCTGTAGCATGGACCTGATGCTGATAAATCCAGCAAAAGGTTCTGGAGCCTTGTGCATGCCAACTCACTTCATACCGCTGCCCTCATCATCGGTTGTCAAAGAGGTGACAACTCCCAGTAGACCTCTGGGCTGTAATGAGCTCTTGGCTAAAGCCTGATTTTCTGAATTGGCAGTACACCTGTGAAGCTTGCTGCTCCCATACTTAGAAACCTTTTCATTTCTTCTCTAAATGCGCTCCCCCCCCAATCAATAAAAGCAATTCTGTCTGGAAACAAACAACATAG
>JAOBAS010000028.1:3280475-3295386 GCA_025311575.1 Elanoides forficatus | reverse complement strand
TGCATTGTGTGAAAATGTCTCAATTTGCCTCAATTCCCCCGTCCCCCCAGCCATTTGTTCACAAGCCAACAAAGTCTTCCGGCTCCGTTCGTCCTTTCCCTGTTTTATTTTTGATCCGCAGCTCTTTCAGCATTTGTGCTGCCAGTACGGAGCAAGTTGTGGTGCTTTCGGTCATAGCTCTACCGTACCGGGGAGAAGCACAGCGTGGTGACAGCCGAGCTGGTGCCAAGCAAGGGGCTGTGGCATGGTACAGCCCTGGCAGGAGGCTGCCAGTACGAAAATACCAGAAAGTGCGTCTTTATGCTGATGTGACTATATTGCTTCTGGTTTGAGGTTTCACAGTTTGGACTTTTCCATGCTGCACTCAACTAAAGATGTGCTCTTCACCTTATCCTCTGATAAGCTTGCCCTGACTTTTTTTTTTTTTTTTAATGATGGACTTCCCTATCACAGTTTGTTTTGCCCAGAAGAGGGATGTTACAGTATGCTACGCTAGCAAGAGTACAGTTTTGCAGGGATTGTTTGTTCACACTTGGTTTCCTACCTAAGCTCTGCCCCCAGTGATGTCAAGCATTCTAGGAAGAAAACAAAACTGATGTTGCAAAATGATTAACTTTTCAGCTGCACTCTAGAGCTTCTAAATCATTGTTAAATCAGTTATCTTTTCATGAATTTGGATCACTGATTTATGAAGGTGGCAAATGCTGGAGTTAAGTAATAAAACTCCGTGAAACTCTTAATAATACATGGGAAGGATGTTATATACCTTTGTATGTCTCACTCTTTGAAAGGAAACATATTTCCCCCCCCCCCCCGAAGTCTCTCCTTTCATTCAGACAGAAGATAAATGTGTTCCCGGGTTTCCAAAACTCAATCATTCATTACATTTGTTGGACCTACATGGCAATAATAAACACAGCAACTCATAACTTAAGAAGATTATTACAGTTTCCTAGATAAAAGAGGTTAATTAATTCCCCGAGGGGACTAATGAGGCTGTGCTTTTGGTATAATCACGTTAGTTTCCTGACTGTGTAAAGAAGGTACTAACAATTGGCCAAATGCAATAATAGATCCTCTTACAGAGCTGTATGGTTCTGTAAAGTGCTAAATTTGTTAATTATCTGGTTAATATCATGCTAGCGGTCTGTGTTCAGAAAGTAGCAAAATTAGTTTACCTGGGTGAGTTAGATTCCATTCAGATCAGTACTGACTCCTGTTCAAAAGAATCTGTTGACACTGCTTAGTGACAAAGGAACTAATACTGTATTTATGTGGAAACTTTGGATCAATCCATTTGTTTCTGTGGATTATTAAGTTGTCTGGCTTTTTCTGATGGACTAATCAAAGCCATAGCAAAAACTCATTAGTTCACACTGACAGGCCTAAGAAAATAAATCCTGGTTGGTTTTGCCTTAGTGCCAGTGTCATTTTACAAAGGTAATTGAGATTTAGTAGTTTTATATCAAAGTTCTCTAAGGTGTAAGTCTTTATGTATCTATGACAATCAGACAAATTACATTTCTCTTCGCAAGAACTAAATCCTGCAGAATACCAGGCCAAGGCTAGGGATACATCTAGTAAGTATTTTTTCAGACTGACTAAGTTTTTAGGTGCCTTGAGTACTTTGATGAAGAACTGAATTTAAAGCAGCCTTCACTATTTTCAGTGCTAGATGTCTGAAAAGCACACCACAACATTTAAAATTCTTCTTATTTTCAGTAAGATCATAGTTTTCATTTATTCACATCATGTAGTATAAAGAAATAAAACAGCTACCTTAAAACCAATGCTGTAGCACAACTCATTTCCTAAGGAGTCAGCTTGTACTAAATAACACACAATAAACATCAAAATGAAATATATTCTGACCAAACTCATCTTCTGTCCTGTAGTGAACAGATGTTCACAAATTAATTTTACTTATAAGATACTCCTCCAAAGCAGGATGATATTTTAGGATTTTAAATGAAGACAGAATTGCTGTCTAGGTTATGTTTTGTTATCCCTGTAGCCTCAGTCTCTTGCTTCTGATGGCATTTTCTGAACTACAAACATCAGTTTTAGTACTCTTGCAGACACTGCTTCAATTTACATTGAAACAGATGGAAATAATATAATATTTTAAGAAGTCCTCCAGTCTTTAGAAAGAGAGGGGTATTTTAATCTGAACAACCGTAACCCTGCATAAAGCAAACATAAATTTAAATTAGAAAAAAAATTCTCAAAACCCCAACTAAAATAACATGTCAAGTTTTAAGACACAGATTTTAAAACACAGCTTTTCTTCCTCATAGTTAAAGAGCAATGAAAACAGTTTCCTTTCATGACCCCCTACTCTGACTCATCTTCTTGCGAAATACATCACTTAATGTCACAAGGTTTTCTAATAGCAAATGAGTATTTCTAAACATTCTGCTGACATTATCAACACCCTCATATTCTCATTATAGCAGCACTTTGGTTGCTGAATTCAATGCATTTCATAGGCTTACTATGTTCTTCCTATTTTCTCGGAGCACAATTACACAAGGTAAGATTTTGTTTCTCCTTTTCATTTGGTTTAGTAAAAGACTAGTTTGTTTCTAACTGGATTTATTAGCTTGAAAAGTAAGTTGTTGTAAAATCTGAATTATAAATAGAAATTCAGGGAAATTTCAGGAAAGATAGCATGAAAGCCTGAAAAAAATAGTACCTTACTGTTTTAGGGAGGTAGAAAATGAAATGATTCCTAAGCAAATCTGAAGAGACAGAACCATGCGAAAAGTATCCATCCATGCTTGCAAAAACCCCAGTTGCTATACTCAGGAGAAAGTTGAAGAAAAACAAGGTACCTCTTTCTAAGACAGTTGCTTTGTACATTTTACAAGGAAGGACTCTGAAAGAGCTGGCTTTGGGTTCCCGCTCCGGGTGGAGATAGAGCTTTACCTCGCTGACTGCAGGGCGGTCTCCACTCTGGAGGTGTCCTCTTAAAAACGAAATCTTAATGTGACGGATGATAACATACTCTTACAAACGTGCTCATATGCTTAACTTCTGATTCATACCCATATAAACTTAAACATGTGATATTATGTATTCTGAAAACTAAATCTACTTGTGCTCTACAAATCTCTTAAATGTATCACTGTTCTTCCAAATGAAAGCCAAGAATCTGAGCTGCTGATATTGGTTCTACCCAAGTATTGCAATGTCCTTCGAGTTTCTCATTCTACTGCACTACTGTCCACTGTGTCAAGATCTCCCACAGCAAACCACTTTCATTTGCACATTTATTCTTTTGTAATCTTTCAATTTGTGACAGGTGTATTTTTTTTCTTGAATGGGTGTTTTCTATTTGAATATTTCATATTTTGTATATGTTACAGGAATTAGAGTCCTGTATACATGTCTGAATTTCAAATATAATGCAAGTTTATTATTTTTCTGCTTCAACATTGCTATGACTGAATACCCTTAGAGCCAGCTAAATCTTCTGTTCATTTGAAATGACTTGGGCAATTCTCATATGGATCAAGATAATATTATCTTTATGTTACAATCAGACTTATGAAAGTAGGTGCTTCTGGAAAACCTTAAGCATATGATTAGCTAGGTTTCCTAATGGTTCATGTGTTTACCTGGTTATTCTCACAGTAAAATCCTAGATCCTCTTGGAAATCCTTGAGTGAATATGCCTGACAACAGCAAATGTTGTTATGAGATGCAGATTACATTTGGAGATGTTAGACTCTGGTTTCACAATATTATTTCATGTTCTTTCTGCATTACTTGTCCATTAGTTTGCAAAGCAATAGCAGGTTTCATGTAAAAAGGTAGAAGAAAAGACCTGGAGGGATCTCAATTTCAACCTGCATACTTTTTAATAAGCTATTTGATAACAAGTCTTCATTCTAATGTTAACCTCTTTGAATATTGCATTTATAGTTGTATCTCATGATAGAGAAAAAAGCTTCTGAACCGCTGCTTGGATTGTAACAGCAGATATATAAGCTGGAATAAAAAGAGGAGACAAATTGTAAATGCTTACACTATAAAATATGTCTTTCAGGTTGATGTTTCCAGGAAAGCTTCTTCAATCCCTTAGCAAAGAGAAAAGCTGCATATTGACACCATAAAGAAAATAAGAGCAACAACAAAATCCGCCTTGATAAGCAGAATAATATTTTGGAGAAATCTAATTAGGCTCTTGGCAATTCATTGTTAAAGGACAACAGAAGAATTTGGGGTTTTTTTGAGATACCACAGTGGATTTGAACTTGCCAGCTGACATTTTAATATGATAAGGGATGTTCCTTTTCCTACATGGATGAATTCATTCAATTTACCATTGCAGTGCTATAAAATAAACAATGCTTTACTGTTTGTATGTATCTTAAATTACTTGCTTATTTCACTACAGCAATAAGCACTATCTGCTCCCAGAAAAAAAAAGGAAATCAGTGTTTCAGGCTAGAAGTAACACCCAGACTTTAGGTATGTGACAGTTTAAGGGCTAATAATGTCTGAATGTGGAACTACCCAGAGTGGTGACAACAGTTATTGCAAGAACTAGGCAAAATAACAATACCATTTGTATCCTCATTTGCTGAGCAAAGGAAAACATGCTTCTCTAAGTATCTCAAGAAAGCATTTGCTTTTGAAAATTGATTATATAAGTGTAAAGTGAACAGCCTTGGTGCTGAAACTTATTATCTAGAATTATGTGATTGTGTCAAAACAAAGCTTTCTAAGCATAATTTGAAATTACAGGTTTTCTTTTAGTCAAATGTGAGAATGTTGAGACCTGATTTTCTATAAATCTATGGCAAATCTTCTGTAAATAGTCATGGATTTGATCACAAATTGCACATTTTTATTACCACTTCAGATTCTCTGATATTTGCAAATATATGGAATGTCATGGCTTCTGTTGTTTTTTAATCATTTGGGGAAAAATAGTGATGTTAGTTAATAAAGTGAAAAGATACTTTGCTTTCAGTGGAAAACGTTTTTTGGTTCACTGAAGGTAATTGCTAGTCATTCTATCAGGATTTATTGACTTGAAGTCCACAAAAAGTACAGGTTTGAAATATCTCTGCTGGGAATTATTTTAAAGGGATATGATTACTTTCAAGTGTTAACAGTTTTAGCGATATATTTTTATCATATTAAGAGGAAAATTTTCATTTATAATGCAGTCTGGGAACTGTACCCAAACAGAGACTCATAGAATTGCATTATTCAGACCTGCTTAGGGCTATTCAATTGTGACGACACTGATTATTAGACCTGCCCGATCATTTTTCTATAGTAAATTGCACATACTAAAATATATTGCAGGAAATTTGTAATGTTTTTAAAGATACATAAATTACTGTTAAAATTATATTTAATTTTCTATATGCATTGTGGTATTATCACTCAGGTGAATTGTTTCCAGTGCAGAATGATAGAATCTTGCTCGCTTTTTTTCTCCTGAATTCCCAGATTTTACATCTGTTAATTTATTTGTTTAGTATAAAAGTGCAAGTCTAAATCAATTAAACTTCTGCAGAGGAGATGACTAGACAAAGAAACTAGTGGTTATATTTTGTTCTCAATGTTGAATTCAGTTGAAAGAAATATATTTTTATGAAAAAGTTAAAAAATATAAAACTGAAATCCCTCAGAATGTCCTATTGTGCTGCAACAAGATTACATCAAATTGCTTTGCAGTTAAATGCAGAATAAGTATATTTGAAAAATACTTCTAAAAGTGGTTAACCTAAAGAACTGCAAATACATGCACTCAAGCTGTTAGTATCTAAAGAAAAATGTGTCTCATTACAAGCATAATAAAGATACAGTTATAACTCCTAAGTTAACAGTACTTCATAGTTTACAGACATTTCTCAGGTGATTGTGTTCAGCTAGAAAGAGAGCAAAAATTAAATGAATCACAGAAAGGAAAAATTTTGTTGTTGTTGTTGGTAGGAAATGTTGAAAAAACCCTGCAACAGCCAAGAGAACAAAAATAAGAGAAAAGCTTTTACTGAAAGAACTCTTATACTGTGGTATTAGTCCTAGTCTTTCATATAGACCATCTGATTGCAATAGCAAATTAAGTAGTGTTTTCTGAGATTTATCAGTAATTGATGTAATATGTTTTGTCAGAGAAATGTTAGCTTCTATTTCAGTTGAGAAAACAAAGTTTGGGATGAAAATGATGTACCTGGGGCCTCCAATACCACAGGGAAACCATGGAAATAAATAGAAGAATATAATGGCTCAATGTCCAGATGGAGATCAGCGGTGAGTGATGTCCCTCAGGGGTCCGTACTGGGACCAGTACTGTTTAATATCTTCACCAACGACACAAACGGTGGGATGGAGCGCAGCCTCATCAACGGGCAGATGGCACCAAGCCGAGCAGTGCGGTTGGCGTGCCTCAGAGACGGGATGCCATCCGGAGGGACCCGACCCACGGGCAGGACCTTGCCCTTGCCCTTGTTGAACGTCATGAGGTTCCCATGGGCTCACTTCGGGAGCTTGTTGAGGCGTGTTGGGTAGCAAGTAGGAGAAGGAGAAGAAAACATGCCACCTGAAGGGAAAGGATGTGTCTCTTGGAAATACAACTACCGGGTAGGTACATACAAGCCCTTTTTTATATCAGAGCGTTGCATGTGTTGGGACTTTAACTGGGGCACAAAAAAGTCTTTCATGTCTTAGACTAAAACTAAAACCCAGTATCTCTCTGTTTAAAAAATCAAGGATGGCAGGTTATGCTTACGCTTCCCTTTGCCGCTCTGTTACAAGTGTCGTGGTTTCAGAAGGGCAGACCTCTACTCTTTAAAAGAACATACCAGACATTGCTCTGCCCATGCGGAGCACTTTGTTCTCAGTGGTCCTTATTTATGATTCAGTAAAATTATATGTTGAAATCACCTAGAAAAGAACCACAAGCACTGGAAATTATGAAAAAAAAAAAAAAAAAAAAAATTCTGTGGTACGTGCCCGCAAAAAACTGGATACTGAACACTGACTGCCTGTAACAATTACCCCATGTAAACTGTACTTACCCTTACTGGTACCCTTCAAGCAAGGAGGCATGCTAAAACTCTCAAATTCAAGAAGCATATGTTTCAAAAAGCACATAACTCTGAAAGAGTACTGATTTTTATCTTCTCACTTTCTTTAGAAGGAGCTGATGAGACTGTTTATTTGTTGTACTTCGGATAGGGCTCAGTATCAGCATTGACTGCCTGTAATAGCAAGCCATAGGAACAGAAAAGCATTTTTCTTTTTCCTATGACAAGCTGGTACTTAACTTTACATATCAAATCTTCATTGGAGAGACATCAGCAAGGTCCCATTACAATCTGTTGAACTATACTCCTTTAAATCAATTAAAGCTCTGAGACCATACCTCTGATGTTTTTTTTTTTTCCTTCTGTCTTTAATTGCAGTTTCTTTTCTATTAATAGCTTCTTTCAGGTGAAAAGTACTTTACTCCACACTCAGTTTTCTTTTTGAACTTTAGCTTCATTTCAGTCTTTCATGCCTTCCTAGAAACATATTTATTACATAGTATAAATGAAATAGCATCTCCAGGATTTCTATTCCTCCAAATTTTAAATGTAGCAATAAAGCAAGTTTCTTATAGTGTGGCTAGACATTTGTATGTCTACTACATAAAATTCTATTACACTCCCAAGATGTGATGTACGCATATTTTTCTCTTAACAGTAATCTACCTTTCTGTTGTTATAGTCCTTGTCACAGTCACTCATCTATTGTACTTCTTTTTGTGTGTTACCAATACCAAAGCTAAGAAAGTGTGTAAGTTAGTTAAAATCAGTAAGCAACATATTAATTTGCCATAGCTGTCTCGTGTTGTTCAGTAATTTGGTAGGCAATCAGCTACTTGACAGTAAAACTCTAAGCACCTCTACATGTATGTGACAGTTGTCTGATTTAAACTTCTGAGGACAGCACCTTAAAATCAGTTCTCTGCTGGGCTCAGATTTTAAGGTTTTTTAGAAGAGTGGATAAGTACTCAATAGATGTAATACGAAAGTAAGTGTTTAGTAATCACCATAACAGCAAGATGCTCAAGTTAGCCAATATATGTTTTTATCTGCTGCAGCTTGTTTATTCCAAATTCTCTAGTTATACCTTTGTACTGAAGGCTAGTAAAGAAAGATTGAATTTTTTCCTCTGAAAATTTTCTGTATATATTCTTATGAATAACTAACTGACTCGCAGCATCGGCATTTTTTTTTATAGAAACTCTTATCTCTTAAGAAGAATCATTTCCATTGCCGGAGTTTTGTGCATGTACCTATAGGCTGGATGATTTTCTTTTCCTCACGTATAACCTTTACAAAGTAGCTCAAGTTATATGATTAAAATGGATTATGTGGATATGTACAGAAATGGAAAAAAAATGACCCCAAAACCCAACACCTGAAGGATGTCTAACTTACTTATCTTTTTGCTGATGTCTATTTCCATTTCCATGTCTGAGGCAGAAGGAAAAGAACACATGGTGTGTAACTAACCAGTTCCTCTTAACGCAGAGACAGTTCTAACAACTTTTAATTCATCGTGTAAGGATAACTGCAGAAAAAAAAAAAAAAAAAGTCCTCTACCCTTTGACTTGACTGAGTTCAGAAAACAACTAAGTTCTTTCGACATATTTGAAGCGAAAAAGTCAGAGTTAATATTGCTCAACTTTCAATGCTGAATGTCTGTCTATCTGTTTTATTTATTTGGTACTACTCTTAAATATTCTGGACAAAAGCTTAGTCAATATAGAGAAGGAGAAAGGGAGTGGACCCACATGAAGCCATTGGTCACACAGTAACAAATATCCTTATGGCTGATGGAGATTAATTCTAGAAAGTAGAAGGAAACTTCTATAATGGCACACCGGTATAGTGGCTAGTCATCTTGGTCTGTCTTGGTTTTGTGTACATTTGGAATGGGACTGGCACTGTAGCGCTGTCACATCATGCTCCTTCTAGAGGAAAGCAGTAAAGGTTTGTCAGGTGTATCTTGAAGTATTGGTCCATTAGGAACTAAACTCTCATTCCTGAACACTTTGATTTCATGTACCTACTGTGACGAATAAAAATATGTAATTTTTCTTTTTTAGTTTGAGACAGGAAGCATTGAGTGGAATTTTACAAAAATAGTCAACAAGTAGCTATTACATGATATCTGAGAAAAGTCTTAGGAAATAATATGACCAAGGCATCTATCCTGTTGTCTGTAAAGCAGCAGCATTGTGCCAGAAAAACGTGAGAGATATAGTAACTGTATCTGTACTTTTACCTGTGATTTTCATTAAGATTCAAACTCTCTAATTATATATGAGAACTAATGGGTTTATCTGTCCTTTAATTACTATCCATTGCAATAGTTAAGTAGTTAAGTAGATTTGAGCACGTTAGCAAATAAACTCAATCGATTTTGCAATTCTGAACCCAGAGAAAAAGCACACCACCACTGTTATTCTATTTAGTTTCTTCTTGTGAATGCAATCGGGGACTAATACGAGTTTTCAGACCATGCTTCATGTCCTTTTCATCAGCCATGTTCACACATTTGAAATAATTTAATATTCAAATAGTAATGAAGCAAGAGAAATGAGTATTCTCTTTATATTCACAAGCTTCATCTAGTCCCATTGATTAAATTAATGCTGACGGATGTTTCTAACAAGCAGGGCAAAAGTGGGAATGAACATTTACCTTTCTTATGGTATTTTATGGTATTACTCCCTTTTAAAATTTCTTTTTATTACAGTATTACCCCAATACATGGTCTTTCTTAAATATATCTTTATATATTATCTACAGTGGATTGCAATACTATGACCCCAAATGGAAGTTAAGGATGCAGATTTGAAAAATAAAGCCTGGTAAAGAAAGTGTTTGTTTCAAATTGTTCTACATAGGGGTAAAATGGAATTTATTTTCTAGACATCAGCAAAATGTCAATGTTTCAAACATTGGTCTTTAAACATTTATGTTTATACTTCCATATATAAGGTGAATGCAAGTAAATGAGTTGTAGAATACAGTGTGTGGAAAATTATTTTTCTTTAGCAACCCAACTCTAAAGTAAAAATCAGGCTTTTTTTAAATTCTTCTTTTTCAAATTACCTTAATGACTCTGAAAATTAGAAACCAAATAAAATAAACATTGTTTCAATGTAACATTTTAAAAACATTTACATTAAAAGATTAAAAAAATATTGTTACATTTACACTACCACTACAAAGATAGATAAGTATATAAAGAGTTACTTAAAATTAATCAAAAATATTTTATGATGAATCTTTCTGATCTCACATGAGATTGTGCTTTCTGAAGCAGGAGGTCCTTTATAGTCCTTTATTTCTAACAACCCTTTGAAAAGACTGAGTGCTCAGTCATTTTATTTTGACAGTTTTGCAGGTGTTTTCATAAGGTTAAAATGTTGACCTTTAATTGATGTCAACACTTCCAGTTATTGATAGAGGGTCACAAATTGTTCACTACCAGTGTTTCTTCCTTGGTTTATACAGCTGAAGCTGGGAAATTGCCTGGTTTGCCAATTAGAGCTGTTAATATGACAGAAAGAAAAGAACAGAACGAAGATATTCTACATGTGATTATAGATGGTGGATAATACTGCCTGCAAATAAGGCTGTGTAATGCTTCCACGTGTAGCTGAAATGGCTTGCACTTTAGACTACGTGTAGAAAAAATTGTGTTTGTTCTCCTATAGTGAAAAGTGATGTCTTTTTTTTCTGTACTGTTGCAGTCCAAGGAGAAACCTGAAATCCTGCCAGGGGCTGGCCTTTGCATCTTTTCCTAGCCTTGTTAAAGCCCAATCATCATTAATCAAATCTTCAATTACAAGCAGAGTGCAGATCACTGTCCTGAATGACTTCCTGGACCATAACAGTTTAAATCTGATGGCTCTGTCTGTACTGACCCCATGCCAGCTTGTCTCAGCACTAAAAAATTCCAAACAGCCCAATGTTCTCCACTGCTCTATAAGGTGACAGCAGGAAAACATTTCCCTCCAGTCTCTGCTCTGGACAGGAAAACCAGCAAGTGCTGAACTTCAGATCAGCATTCCCAATTACCCAGATGCCAGATACTTCAGGTAAGAATGAGTCAGTGTTTCCCAATCTGTGACAGTCACTAAAGTGGCAGAAGGTACCTCTTAAAATGACTGGAACTTTTAAGCACAAAGAAAAAAAAAAATAAAACATCTATGCATATTCCCATGCACACAAAAAAAAAATGGAAATAAAATGAAAAGAATACTTAAAGGGCAACGTAATTTTATTTGGTTGTATGTGAAAGCTTTTTTAGCAACATTGCAGAAGACAGCCCTTTCCCCCACCCCATACATCCTTTGAAAGGGATTAAAAATGTTAGGATTAATTAAAAAAAAAAAAAAGAGTTAAAAAAGAAGGAAAGCAGAACACCATAAGGGAATCCTTCCTGATAACCTAGCAACTGGCGCAACAAAACCTCCTAATTCAAAGCTTGCACTAGGTTAAAGCTGTGGTGTCTGCCGCGGCAGGGAGGAGGAGGAAGAGGAGGAGGAGGAGGAGGACTAGCCGTCTTGGGACAGACTACACGCAAGAACTTGAGAGGTCAGAAGGAGAGAGGGGATTTCTCTCAAAAGCAGGCTGCATTGACCAGTCCACACCATGTTCACAGATTATTCCCCATCCTCCTCCCCAGCTGTCACCAGCATAAAAATGGCCCAAATACCCACCCCTGAGCTGCCACAGAGCCCAGTGTGCTCTCGTAAGCTTTACGTTACAAATCCAAGCTGTTTATTCTCAGCTCTTCCTTCTGCCCAGCTATTCTCATCGAGGCTTTAGGTTTTCAAGCCGAGCGCTTGCCCAAGGGGGCTGTGAGCCTTGTTTGTCTGCTGCTAGCAAATACCTGCGAATCAACTGGGGGGGTGCTTCCTAGGCAAGATGGCCTAGGGGAGCGAGCGTGACCTCCCGGGGTGCTTTTTTGGGGACATGTGGGTTGTAGGGAATAGCCCAGGTTGACACAAATGAGAGCATCCCGGTCTCCTACAGGACGTGTCCGCAAGTAGACTACCCACAGTCCCAGAAGAGGGGAACTAACCCTTCCTGTGAGGGGAGGGAGACTTACCGTCACTCCGCCTGTGCAGGAGATCAGAACGTTTTGAGAATAATTATGGAAGCGCGCTTAGCAATTTGTAGGTATTAACACTCTGCAAGTCCCTAGGACCATGGTTTCCCTGTTGCAATGTTGATGTTGATCTTGGTCCTCTGGCTGTAAGTTAATTACATATGATTAAGAAATCAATAAAACACTTCAGTCCTGATTTGGTTTAAACTACATGAACTGAATAGTTTTCTCATGATCAGAATTTATTTCCTGTGTGTCTTTAGCATTGGTCCAAAAGCCAGTTAACAACTTACTTACTTTGCACAGTAGCAAGGGTGAATATTCCTAGAAAGTCACATGGCTTTGGTACTAGATATTTCAATGCCAGTTCATGGAATTTGTTGTTGTCAGATAGCGTTTCCTAAAACATGGGAAATAACACACCAACAAGCATCTTAAAATAAGATTAATCAAAATTACAAAGTCAGACACTCAAAAGTTAACATATGAAAAAACAGCATGAGATAATACATTTTAAATATTAAAATACTAATGATAAAGACTTAAATAAGTAACGTACAGGCAATTATTTTCAGCATTTTCTAGCATAAAGACTGTGACTTTACTACTTACCAGTATTCTTCTCATGGGAAGAATTCCATTTCCTTACGGGCATTAACTAGCATTTTTAAAACTTCTATCATAACATGGAATAAAAATTCCAGCTGAATAATGGTTATACTCAACCAGAAGACCATTTGATAAAAGTCTGGTCAGCTCAGTGACTAATGTACATACCTGAATGTGATCGGTTCTTGCAGCTAGCTAAATTAAGGCAAAGTCAGTTAAAGATTTTTCCAGAATCATAGATGACAGAAATGGAGATAAAAGAGAAGAATTAAGCCTCAGCTTTTTTCAGTAATGTTTCCATTATAGTTCCAAAATATTAAGAACACATATACTGCTCTGTTTTTCAAATAAGTTTCCACATAAGGAGCAGTGAGTCAATTTACCCCCTTTGTGGGCCTGCAGGTCTCCTAAAGAATCTGTAGAGATTTGACAGAACAGTGAGACTTTTTCACATGCTGAACAGACATCAAGAACAAAGGAATTTTGCATTTCTTGTTCTGGTCTGTTTATAGAATCCTCAAACTCTCTGTTCATTCTTGTTTTGTAAGGTTTTTGTTTAATTTTCATGTCTTTTTTCCTATATCCATGTTGGACAAGGAGAAAAGGAATAGGGAAAAGTGTTTCCTCTTACTGGCACACCTGAACCAAACTGGGCTTCTTCAGACTTTAGCTGTCATGTCCAAAAGCACTATCTCCAAAAATCCTGGCTGCTTTTTTAGTGTGCCTAGAACTCCACTCACCTCGGTACTTACTTTGCTCATGGAGCCTCTGATAAACCATTCCTCTTGAGGAATCGGTGTCCAAACCTTGCTTCGAAATGAAAACAATTTTGTTTAATGTAGAAACAGAGATATTTTTGCCAATGCTGTCTGCAAAATAAAACTACTTTTTTTTTTTTTTTGTAACTTCTGTGGCTTATATAGAAATAGCCCACAGCTTCTTACACTTGTCTAATGAAAGTGTGACTTTCTCATCATCTTCCTTTACAGTACAGCCTGCTTGCAATATGCTGCTGAACACGGTCAACACGATTGCATGATCAACAGGAGGGCAGATGAAGATGTTCTCAATAAATTTTTCTTATTAAGTCCAAGAATCAGCTGCTTAATAATGAAAATCTACAGACCAGGAAATGTAGGGTAGTTTACATAATAAAATAAATCAGAGGCTTAAGAGCCTATAAAGTTTGTTCTAATTTCTTGAGAGTAATAAAAGGAAAAAGTGCAGTAATAAACTAAACATATGATGATTAAACAACTTTGGACTGAACAAGTTCTCTTTGTAATAACTTACATTATTCACATTTTGCTTTGTAGCATATTTATCTGAATTTTTATGACACTGCATAATCAGCAGGAGAAATTGAATCACTGGATCCACTCACATGAAATCTAAGCTCAAGTACAAATATAATTACATAATCGACTGTTGTAATTATATGGTCATTATCTCAAGAAGAAAATATTATAAAAATTTAATAACTTTGATACTATTTCTCCTCATTCAAAAACATTTAAGTAAACAGATTATGTGGAGATACTAATATAGAAGTCACTTATCCCACAGAAATGTTCTCACAATTTCACAGCAAGTACAGAAAATAATGAATGGAAATCTGTCATAATTCTGATTAAAAACATCCATTTTACTTGCTGCCAGATACTTCATGTAAAAGTACAAAAATAAGATGTTGATATTACTAGCATTAATATTGATTTCTTTCCACTCCAGCTCTTCCTCCTCTTCCATCTCATATCACTGTACAATGACACTTCTGTTTTCTTTTCAGGAAAAGAGCTGAAAAGCCTAATTGCTATTTTATTACTGAAATAGTTAAATATAAAATTTAAAGAATTAAATTAGGACAATGTTATGGTTTAACCCCAGCCAACAGCTAAGCAGCATGCACCTCTCACTCACTCCACTCACCCAGTGGGACGGGGGAGATAACTGGGGAAAAAAAAAGTAAAACTTGTGGGTTAAGATACAGTTTAATAGGACAGAAAGGAAGAAAATAATAATAATGATAATAATAGTAATAAAGTTACAATAATTATAATAAAAGAATTGGAATATACAAAATAAGTGATGCACAATGCAATTGCTCACCGCTTGCCAACTGATGCCCAGTTAGTTCCTGAGCAGCAATCCCCCCACCCAGGCC
>JAOBAS010000028.1:3229163-3244793 GCA_025311575.1 Elanoides forficatus | reverse complement strand
TGTCCCCCTCCTCCTTCTTCCCCCGTGACACCCCACGGTCTGGAATATCCCTCGGGTCGGTCGGGGACAGCTGTCCCAGCTGTGTCCCCCTCCTGGCTCCTTGTGTCCCCCCAGCCTCCTCGCTGGTGGGGCGGGGGGAGAAGCAGAAGAGCCCTTGGCTCTGGGCAAGCACTGCCCAGCAGCAACTAACACATCGCTGTGTTATCAACACTCTTTTCAGCACAAATCCAAAACGTGGCACCATACCTGCTACTATGAAGGAAATTAACTCTATCATCTCAGCCAAAACCAGCACAATAATATTCTTACTATCTCAGATAACACCCTGCCATGCCGCATGCACACCCCAGGTTTAATATTGGGCAGAAAAGGAGACGTACAGACTGCTTAATCTGGAATTCCAGGTGGAAATTTTTTGGAAAGGGACAAAACTGATTCTGTCCTGGTAGGGTTCTAGGAATGTAGAAAGTAATTCCTCCTTACCTTTTGGTATCCTGGGATATACAATAAGTACATAGTACATGCATACTTACAAGGACATGCTTCTGAAACAGGAAAAATGATGAAGACTTTCCAAAATGCTGATATTCAAAGGCAGAAGAAAGAAGCGTCATCCATGTGCATAAATTATTGCATCACTGAATCTCATCATAATGAAACTAAAAGACAGTCTAGACTTTTGATGTGACATTTTGCTGTTGAAAGAAGCAAGGTCAACGCAGTTGGTTGGGCCGGAGAACTCATTCTCAGTATTGAAGGCACAAATGGTGGTTTCTTAACAAGTCCCATCTCTGTATTTTTACCTTCCCTATTTCAATGATGTCCCACCAAGTCAATTCAGCAGGCAGACCTAACAGCAATGCTTAAAGTCCTGCTGGGCAGGTGGTGGGTTTTTGGGGGAGTGGCATGCATTTTGCAGGAAAGCAGCTGTTTCACATCAATTAAAGTAATTTAAGTCAGCCATTGTGCTCTAGAAGCAGTACAAAGTTCACTGCTGTCGTTTCTGTCTGCTGAACTCCTGGCTGGTAGAGCTAACAAGAAAGTTAAACCTCTGGATATTTGAAATGAACCTTTCTCCTGATTAGTAGGACATGAATCTTTTAACTAGGTTAATAAGACGCTGATTTCTCGTTGGTACATAATGATCCGGTTGTCAGAGCCCACTGCTGTCTGACACAAAGCAGCTGATGCTTAATTGCACGCTCAGGGCTCCAACACAGATCAGCCATGGGCAAATTGCAGGAAGAACCTATCTTCAGCTTCAGTTCTGTAGCCCTGATCACTTTACTTAGGTACCAAAGCCTCTTCTTAAAGAACTCGGAAGATTCAATCCTTTCTGCCAAAAAGTAATGAGTCTTCTTTTAATTTTACAGCTTGATGGACACAATTATGTGTCCTCCTATCATATTCTCACCTTCTGGGAGAGCGACTCAACTACCAGCTTTACTATTATCCTGAACTATGTGCTCAATGCTCGCTCAGTACTTGTGCTGAAGATGGCATAACTAGTGACTGGGACACAGAAATGAGGAAGAAATGATCATGACCACATAACCTAATGGTGAAAGCACTCCTCTGACAGCTAAGGAAACCTGGGTTCCTCTGTGCCACCAGATATTTTTGTTTTGCACAAATGTTCCAACCACTGAGCTACTGAATGAAAGCAGATAATGCAAACCACACCAGTTGTGGTTCCAGAAAGGTGTCAGACCTCTTGGGTAAGAAGAATTTCTAGTCATGGTAGTGAATTCATGTTTAAATGGTGAGACACTTTTAACCTCTCAGGCCGAGCATCAGCTGAATACAGTTTCTGTCAATCCAACTTTTAGGCTGAGGCACCTAGACAGATAAATGAACACCTAGATCATTGGGAGAACCCAAAGAACAGGAATAAATGGTATTTAAAAATCCTAGAGGTTTGTATACAACAATATGGAAGATACTATATTAGATCTAAGACCTGAAGAAGTCAAAGAGCATGGGCAATGACAAAAAGGGGTTAAAAAAAAAAAGGACCATACAGACCATTAAAATGCTTTAATTTATGCTACATTGAAAAAGTGTAGATTTTCAGAATTCAAACTTCTGCTTCAATCAGTTCCTTGCCTTGCCATTTCTTAGTTCCTCATTCCTTATCTACTACATACAATATGACATGAAGTGAGAGTGACAGTGCTTATCTACTATTTACCGTAAAGAATCACAGCAAGCTCTAACTCTTCCTCTGCATACAGGGTACCTTTTATAGTCTCTCCTCTTGAAACCTCATCCAGCTCACATCACTGAATAGATTGCTCCTTAAAGAAAAAAAAAAAAAGGATTTATGATATTGTGCCAAAGTGTTGAAGAGTAAGAGATTCAAGAGCCACTGCTCTTGCAGTTATTAGCTCTCGGATCATATCTGATACTAAAAAAAAGGTGACTGTATACAATTGCAATGATCATCTGAAGCTGAATTGTCACTTTATGTTGTTAACAGCTATAGTAATGATTAAAAATAAGTGACAGGTCATTTGTCATCATGTTAAAACCCATTAATTTTTTTTTTCACTTCATACCCCCAAAAAAAGAAATAAGGAAAAAAATCCTCTCTGAGAAACTGCTTAGGAATTCCAGTACCACTCTAACACCATTTCTCTGTAATTTATTAACATGAGAAAAGTTATGGATAGTTCTTAGCAATAGGCACAAATCTGAAAAATAAAAAATTCATATTGAGCAATATTATCCACATTAACTTGTCCTAAATTAACACTGTAGTAGTAATTATACAGCTAAGTAATGTACTTGTGTACAACTATAAAATAATCCTAAATTAATTGAAGAACTGCACACTGAGAAAAAGAATTTTGTCCATTCTCCTGTATATTTCACACAATGTTCAGGGACAAAACACATGAGTAGCAGGTAGAAATGATGGGATATTTTCTGAATAAAAGTAATAGGAGGGGCAAGGGGTCTTTCCCTTTGTTCTCTCTGGAGCTAGGAGGACATGAACCTGCCCCACTGCTGTGTAGATAAGTAAGATAGGTCTTGTCTGTGAAAATAATTCCACTCCTCCACAGCCTGTTAGCATGGTAGAGTTGCACGCTAAAAGGGCAACACATCTTCCAGAGCATCATCCCTTCCAAGTTTTTCACCTGAAGACCGGAGCACAGCTGGAGCGGGGGAGCAACCTTCTGCATTTGCGTCTCCAAACTCATTAGAATTTTTTGAAAGCTGGTTCTTTTTAAATCAAAATCCTTCAGGTTTGATGAGATTTTGCCATACACAGCTCTTCCAGCTTGAAACCAGAGAGTCACTAGGATTTCAGGATTCCCGTGTCTGCGATACAAACGCTGTGTGTGGTACCCACTGGCTGCAGAGTCTGCAACTCCAGGAGCCTTTCAAACTCAGAAAGCCACATCTCCGTTTCCAGGCTTCCCCTGTAGATCTCTCAAGCACATCCTTTCCTGCTGCACCAGGCAACGTATTAGATCACATCGTGATAGGGAACATGTGAAGCTTTTGGACATAAAATGGGTTGTTGAGTCACAAAACTCACTAGCTGTTCAGTGCGCTTTCTTTAGCATTCATTTGCGCCTCCGTTGCAGTAGGATGCAGGTGAGGCCAAACCTCATTTCTACTCACCAGCAATCACAGGGAGTAACAAAATGGGAGATGGACTGCAGTAACGTACTGCGGCTGTGGGAGACTCTCTTGTCATAGGATTGGTGAGGGTGGGAATAATTTATTTGAGTCTCTTGCCAAGATGATGGGACCTTACATATCAGTTGCTACAAAGCTTGACATAACATTATTTCCCCAGGTCTGTTGCTCTAGGCTGTCATCCCTGAAGGTTACTCCAGAGCCCAATATCCCAGATAACTTCATATCTACTCAGGGAAATTCACATTTACTACTGGTTTTAGCTTTTACACTGCTAAAAATTGCTTGATGTATTTATTTGCTAAAACTGTTTTAATTTCAGTGACTAGTTGAAGTATTCCATCTGGTTTACAGGAAACGTTGAAAAATTTCTGCTTTTGGTTTGATTCAAACTGAAACCAAGACAAAGTCCCCAACTTCCATGTGAATTACTAACTTTGGGTTTTGGCTGCTTCTGGTAGCTAAACACCTCAGCTGCAGTGCTGAGAGAAGTGGGAAGCATCTGGTTATAGTCATGAATTTCAGGCAGCAGTAAACCTTCAAAATTGAAATGAACTTGATGCATTGGACATTTTGTTCTTTGTAAATCCTGTGAATTCTGAGCACAAGTGAAGCATAAAAAGTTTAGTAAAGGCCATAATTTCATATCAGGATTTCACTGTCGTTTCACATGCTTTATGCAGAGTCCTTCAGAACACCTTTAAGCTTTGGAAAGGCAGTTTTCAGAACACAGTCAATCTGTATAGAATGCAAACATTTTTTGAAAATATTTCAAAGAAATCTGTGATCCATAAACTGATTTTTGAAAAGTTCTTAATCACTTATGAATTATTCATATGCTAGTAAAGATAAACAATGTTTGCATGCCTTTAACACAACCAAGTTTATTATCAATGAATGTTTTGACATTCACACATGCAGTCTTTCAAAGAGCAAATTATTCATTGTAAATTATTTTTGAACTAGTTAAAAAATTAGCTGTCTTGAGAGTATTGTAGCAAGACTCTTCATAGTTAGTGGAAGAAAAACACTCCTTTATTTTGTTGCACATTGCTAGGTTAATTCTTCAGCTACTTCAGCAGATATCATTAAAGCTCCACAGGTTCCATCCGAGTTCGGTTGCAAATCTGACATGGTTTGGTTTGGGGGGGGGAGGTGTTGGCATTTCGCTATGAGCTAGAGGTATATATTAAATTACAGTGTGTTTCTATATGACTCAAAGGACATAACTCTCTCTTTTAGGATTTCTACCAAGTAAGAAACAGCAATAACGGAAATATGATTCTGCAATATACTTCATCATATTACCTCAGTCAGGCAAGTTTTCTGTAATATAACTTAGGCAGATAAAAACAAAATATGGGTACTAGTGCATCTGATCTATAATTATCCACAAGCATAGGTTCTGATCCAGCATTCACTTTGTTTCTGCATTATTTAAAGGACCATTTTCACACTCACCTTCAAACATTCAATGTACCATATCCCACCTATTCAGTGGACCCAAGGGGCACATTAATAAAAATACTTAGATCTTCTAAAAAATTGACACCAAAAATAATCCTGCAATATTATTGCAGGTTTTGAGCAATGGGGCAGTGAGATTTACGGAGGGCTTGGATATGATGAAAATGTGAGATTGACCTTGTACTTTAAACTCACCTGGAAAGTGCTGCAATGCCACTTGGCACACTAGAAGGTTTCCCAAACTATCTTCCACATATTGCTGCTATGTTACGTTTCACCAATTTTCTTGGGAGATGAAAAGTCACTACTGGGGGGAAGAAAGAGAACAATCTTTCTTTATTAGAGAGTGCTGCTGTGCAGCAGCAGAGCGGTGGCTGTGCAGACGCTTCTCTGGCTGTTCTGGAAAAAAAGCCAGAGAGGAAGGCAGAGGATGCTGCATGGAGAGATGGCAAAGATGGTAAAACTTTGAACACGACACACAAAGGAGCAGGCTACAAGGTCAGTAACAGTGATATCATTATGTTTTAACATCAGTGGGCACCAGTAATTTTGTTATCACCTGTGTGCCATAAATTTAGAATTGCAATACCACAGAGATATTTGTATCTCATCTGTCACCATGTTATGGACCATTCTCTGTCTCTAATGGCTGTAGAGGCAGCCAGGCTTAGGCACCTCAGTCGTGAAATAAGTCAAAGTGTAGCATACCTTGTCCACTGAAAATATTTTCCAGTAACAATGAAAAATATGGCAAGACTACAGAGAGTTAGCTTCTGTTTGTACAAAACCCAGGCTGCATTCACTTAAGTATTCAGCAAACAAAACTTTATACATGATTAAGACATACATAGGCACATGCTCCAGTACTGAACTGAATCCAGGATCCCATTGAGATCAAAAGTCTTCTGTAGTCCTGTGGTCATGCGGTTTAGAGATCTGGTTATGCAACCCAAATGTGGATTGCTGCTCAGAGGTAAGTGACTCTGCTTTTCCACCGAACATAGTCTTTCCCTTCCTTGTTTTGCTCTCAGTGCTAAAGTCAGATCAGCCGTCTGATCTACATGGAAACTGGATGCAGGTGTACAAAAGCATTTGCACGTTTTGGATTTTGTGGAGAAAAAAAAAAAAACAACAAAATACCTGTGCGACTGTTCTTAGCCAGAAATCTATACTTATGAAAAAATAATGTCTTGAAGTGAATTATTTTCTTGGGAGCCCTAAGCAACTGTGTAGGTTCAGGCTGACTTAGCCCTTGAACTGATCAGACCTTTTTAGACTCAAAACTAGGCCTCATCCGAGTTCCTTTAATCACACAAAACCCTACCTTTTATTCTCCTTTTTAAAATTATTATTGTGTTTCAACGACACAGTGATTAACGATAAAATACTGAGGGATTCCGGTAAAGTGCAAGACATTATATTATTATACACCTACACGACTGTCAAATGTTTTCATGATGATTAGTATAAAAACAATATCAAATGAATTAGAGACTTCTGAAAAGGTTTTCTTTTCTTTTTTTTCCCCATAGTTTAGTCAATGAAAAAGATCAAAAAACCAAATAAATTAATGATTTTTGGACAAATTAACTAGATAGATAATGATTCATCAACGTATAATGTTAATAAATTATTCTCTTAGCTTGCCATAAGTAGCAAATCATTATATATTTCTTTTGGTAGACATTGTTACAGTATTAATCAAGCTATTTTGTTAGTCAGATCAATATATTAACTTTGGAAGAAAATTATTTTCCACACAGAAGTCTTCAATCAATGAAATTCACTAATTCAACTGAATTATTATATGGATCTTCCACCGAGTCCTAATCAGGAAAAGTTTATGAAGTAGATTTAGCTCAGCATTTCTAGCTGTGAAGCCGAACTGCGATCATCCCGCAGAACACACTAAGCTTTAAGGAAGCAAAAAAAAGGAAGTAAAATTTCTACAGCTCCCACGTGTTACTTCTCTGGAGACAATCTGTAACTAACAACAGACTATAAGCTGTTTTTTAAAGAAGAAACGATGCCTTTATAAACACCGCTAATATCTGTTGGTGACGATCTAGGGAACAGCACCCTTTCTATTGAAGAAAATCGTTTTGCCAAGTTTAACAAGAATGATGCATGCCTAAGAAGAAACCTCAAATCCTAAAAAGCGCAACCACCGAGGGAAGCAGAAGCCAGAGGCTACTGCAAAGTACTCAAGTACCACATATATCAGTAATAGGAGGAGAAGGAAATATTGCATCTCTTCAGTAAAAACTTTGCAAGGGTTTGGTGTCTTATTTCCAAGAACAGAGTGCTGGCTAAACATAAAAATATTTTGTTTAAATCACATATATCCGGATCCTTTCTCTCTGTGCAAGAATAAAGCACCAATTAGCCTGAAACTAGAGACAGCCTGGTTTGTTAGTATTAGGAAAACATGCGGTGCCATTAAAAGCGTTCAAACACATCTGACGTGAACAGCAATCTGAAATGGAAAAGACCAGTAATTAAGTAGCATTGGAGGCATAAAACATATTGGTGAAAGCAGTGATTTGTCCCCCAAAAAGCAGAGGTACCAGAGGCATTTTGACCTTCAGAACATTTCAATTTACCAGCCTTGAATAATGAGCGGTGGCTTATGAACTACCAGATAAGATGAATAGTAGGTATGAGGAGAAATGCTTTTTCTTAATTATTATTCTTGCTATGTATATAGTCCATACCTATGAAGATTAATGTTGCTATTGCTAAGGTGGGAATATAAATGTTGTGTTAAGCAGCTCTCCTGGAACAATGGGCATAGGAGAAGCCTACGTTCCTCTTCACAGACATAGCGTGGACTCTGCTTGTGACAAAATCACACAGCAAAATTATGAGTGGTCAAATTCCTTACTGGGACAGCCCAACTCCCTTCCGAGTCAGGCACCATTTATGACTCTCAATTCCAGGCTCGGTTTCAGGCAAAGACGGTGTGCCTACCACTGTCCGTTTCTGCCAGACCACACGTCGTTGTCTCTGTACCGCTCAAGCACCAGGCTGCTGCTGTCCGCGTCGCGTGCTGCTACGCTCCTTGGCCGCGAGCATCCGAAATGACGTGCAGGAACAGTGTCGAACCGCGCATCCTTGGGACCGACTCCAACGGGCAGAAGGGTCGACATTGCGTCAGGTGCGTCTCTCTCCACCTCCCCCACCCCTCCAGTGCCAGCCTCGCCAGGCTTCACGCCGCAAAGCACTCCTCAACGTGCTCGTATCATAAATGAGGGCCTACAGACATCTTTTCAATTCACTCTGTGAAAATGAGACCTGGACAGGCTAAGAAACAACAGCCAGGAACTTTGAATAGAAAAGGAAAAATTTCTACAAAATTACTATGGTTTTAGGGTCACATAAGGATCAGAGTGAAGTTGTAACACACGTATAAACAGCGAGGCCATGTCTCTTGGCCTCTACCCTTCACCTTGTTTTATTTACCGGTATAGATGTAGGCAGTGCCTGTCATTGGAGGAATCAAGAACAACGGCTATATATAGTAAAGGCCATCCTGACTCGCACTAAATGCCTGTTTCTATCGTTTCCAAAATAAAACATGTCATAAATGGAAATCTCAGGAAGAATAAACAATTGAGAAGTCCCTGTGACGCTTCCCCCTAATATTCTTTCTGATGATTTTCAGTTCTGGAGGCAGAGATGGTATATATGCATTTAGTAGATCTCTTTACACTCCTCTTCCCGGAGTTTTCCCAGCCCATCCTTCAGCCCATGTTCCTTTTAGTGTTTCCAACATCCTTTGCAGTAGTTCCAGCAGCCTACAGCTGCTGTGTGAAGAACTGCTTCCCGAAAATTGTTTTGAACCTGACTCCTACTAACTTGATTTATCCTTCCTTTTATTTTGGACAATTTTATATTTACAATGGACTATCAATCCTTACCCAACTTCTCCCAGGCACTCTTTTTTAAAGAGCTCTATCTTAACCTCTTTCTTTCATCATTTTTTCCCAAGCCTGACAGTCTTATCTTATTTCATTCTTTCACACAAAGAAGCGTTTCCATGCCTTTGATAATCCTTGTTCTCCTTCTCTGAACCTTTTCCAGTTTTCATACATTCTGTTTCACATGGAGGAGAGAGGGGTGATGCCAGAGAATTATACAATGAGATATGATGTTCCCTATTTCATTTTTTATTCCTTTTTTTTAATAATTCTTAGCTTTGATTTGCCTTTTTAACCACTATAGAGCTGACATTTTCATAGAGCCATTTATTATAACCCAAGATTTTGTTCCTGAGTGATAATGGCCAGTTCAGGGCCCATTATGTTGTATGTGAATGTAGGCCTGCTCATTCCCATATGCATGGCTTGACATTTATCTATACTGAATTTCATATGCCACTTTATTGGCCACTCATTCAGCTTCCTAAAGTCCTTCTCCAATTCTTCATAGTCTGCCTTCATTTTTACTGCCTTGAATAACTTGTTATCAGCAGTAAATTTTGCCACTTCACTGGTCACTTGCTGTTCCAGGTCATCTATAAATATCTTGAACTGCACAAGACCTAGCACAGATCTGTGTGAAATTCACTGGTGACTACACTGCAAAAAGTATTTATTCCTACCCCGTTTCATCATTTAACCAAATGATGAAATAGAATGAGTGACTTTATCCCTTACGCTGTAATTGCTTACATTCTTTAAAGCTTTGGGTGACAAATTGTGTCAGAAAACTTGGACTCCAGGTAGGATATATCAGGCAGAATACCCTCACCCATGTGCTGAACTTTCAAATAACTCCAGTACGTTTGAGGCATTTCCCTTCAAGAATCCACACTGCCTCTTGCCCAGTATATGGTAAGGTTTATCAATGTGCTTATTAATATATCCTTTATTATAGGCTCGACTAATTTGCCCTGTTGAGATATCGAGCTCATGGACCCTGTATTTCTTGGAACGTCACCTGGGATCAATTTAAAAGGTACCTTCTTATCTGCCAAGCGCTTCAAGTACCGGGAGAATTTTAAGTAAAAGTATGACAACTCCCCGGTGCATACCATTTGATCTTGGCAAATTGTCACTGTTCATTTTATCGTCATTGTTGCTAATTTTATTCCACCTAATGATGCCTAGAAGATTGTCCTCTTTCCAGCTCATTTCTGGTATGTCTGCTATTTCGATATTAATGTTCCTAAATCTGACAATTTAGACTTCCTATTGTTAGTGTACAGGTTTAGTTCTCTTCTCAGCATCCTGTTTAAATCATACTCTGCATTAGACTAATACTATCTTGTGCTCGAGCCTTCACAGAGACTAACAAAATTTCCGTAACATCATCCATAATAGATATGTCATCTTCAGCGCTATGCTGTTCTGTACTTGTCAGCTTTCTCTTATTCTTTCATTGAAAAGCTCAGTCTCAACTTCCTTAAAGTTAAGTGCTAGCAGCTTGCCCCACTTATCATTCAGATAAAGTACACCTCTCCGGCGTGACCATCCATTATGCTAGAAGTGTCCCCAGCTTTTGATGCATCTGAATCCTTACTACTGGCTTCTCAGCCTGGCATTAAAACTTCGCCTCTCTTCCTCCTTCTTTGGTCCCACAGGAATTACTGAGAGCACTGCAAACTACACTAGTTTAGTGGCTTTGGTATTCTTAAAACATTCTTAAAAGCCTAAATTGCACTTCTCCCCCTGCAATCTCTCTCCTGCCTTTCACTCTGCTATTTTTATTCCCATGCACACCAGCTACAGACCCCCTCTGTTGTTTCCTAGCAGTCGGTAGAGACATCTCACAAGGTCTGACACATTTGTGCACTTGGCAAGCAAGTCACCGTGAAATTTTCTCCACAGTCACAAACCTAGCTTACTATTTTTCTGGTAGCAATTGCCCGCCACTGCAATCTGCCTCTTACTTCCAGTAGAGCCTCTGCTTAAGGAGGCATCTCCTCGGTGCAGGATGGCAGAGGAGCAGCTTTCAGCAAGGCAGACTCCTGACTGGGATCCTTCGCCCTTCGCCCACCCGATGCTTCCCCCACCCCAGCCCCCAGCTGGGGCTGCTGCTTTGGTCTCAGTCCCTCCGTGCCAGGCCGAAGGGACCATACAAAGCTGTCCGTGCTGGTCCTCAGCAGTACTGGGTTTGCTGGCTTGAAGAAGAGACTGATGATTAAGTACCTAAAAAAACTCTTGAAGGATCTCTCCAGACTCTGAAGTCAGCCAGTCCAACCACTCTAGCCTCAGAAGATAAGTGGGTTTTTTCTGTTAGAGTTACAACTTACCTACGGTTTCCTTCCACATCTGCCGCTTGCCCATGGAGAACATAGACACTGGTATGGTACTGGACCCAGTAAAATGGTCCCTCCCCTCCGCCTTCCTGCTGGAGAACACCACCTCTATGTCTGCTCTCTGAAAGGAGAAGTTGATTCCTAATGTGAGTATGCTCGCCTGATTTAACAATTAGCTCAAAAAAATTAACTAACCTTTACCTTTCCCCTAAATTCATACACGGTTTTCACAGTTTAATCCTAACTATAAGTGTTTTTCAATACAAAATCTTCACATAATAGGCTA
Organism: Elanoides forficatus; assembly: GCA_025311575.1. Lineage (NCBI taxonomy): Eukaryota > Metazoa > Chordata > Aves > Accipitriformes > Accipitridae > Elanoides > Elanoides forficatus. Next base: position 3,233,130 of record JAOBAS010000028.1, on the reverse strand, counting down.
AAGCAAGAATAACTTACTCAGCTCTACATCAGCATAGACATTGCAGGGGGCAGCCAGGTATTTTCCCAGAAATCTTAATAACTTTTGTAATATGTAATGAATTTTTGGGGTTTTATTAATACATCCATATTTTAGTCAAACTCAAAATTGAGTTTTCCAATACAGTGGAAAATATAGAAGTTAAATTTTAATTTGGATGTAGATAGGATAGTCAGTTTAGCATGTTTCAGGAAATACACAGTATCCAAGCTGTATCTTCTTTTCGGAAGCAGGACTCACATACCTGTACTTCTCCTCAGTGTTAAGAGACTGAGGTTTAAAACAAAAGCATATTCATCTACTGCCAAAAATGAAGCTGCAGTTATATGAAGCCAGATAACATACTTCCCAGAGCTGTTAAGAAGACAAAAGAGACCCCATGATTTTCACACAATGCCAAATTTTCTTGTAATATTTTCATATTTTATTATCACTATTATTTTGTTTTCAGTAACATTTATGATTTATTTGTATCTCAGCTTATGTACTCTGTGATGTGTTACTTCAGCTACTGAATAAAGAAAATAATGATGAATTGAAACAGCATTTCTCTGCTGGCACCCTGGATGTACCACTTGCTTCCAGCAAATATTCACTGTGTTCATTTTTGGAACATTTTTACAAGCACAATGACAACATGTCTTTTCAAAATGGCTTTCTTTGAGATGGATTACTTTTCCTTCCTGTAGTTCTGTATGATTTGTCTGTGAAGAATTCTGGGAAACTCATATAAACGCTACTATATAAATTAGGGTTGTAGCTATAAGATTTGAGTTTGTTTATTATAGATGCTTTTCCCTTCTCTTTGTAAACCATAAATGGTTTCACTGAAGAGTAATTAAATAAGAGGTCCACATTATTTATGGTAACCAGTTAAGTAAAACAAAAAAATACATTCCATATTATTAGGATTAAAATGCTGATTAGATTGCTGAAGATTTCCAGGGAGAAGATTTCAGTGAAAGTCTCAGACCATTTCACGTAACAGTCATGACTTCATAAACCCCAACAGTATATTAAAATACTATGTTAAAGCAAAAGATCTGCTTTACTATGACTGAAACACTCCAAAATTTCAAAATGCATTTTGAGTAGAGAATAGTCTTGATCTTTTAAAAAATCAAATTCTGTCTCAGTAATGGGTGGAAATAGTTACTACAAATCTCATCTGTTGCATTTTTAAAATTTATTTTGTGAGAAATAATTAAAATTAGAATTAGAGAGAGATCTTGCAGTTGCCATCCAGTCAAAAAATCACAACACTATGATTTACAATGTATTTTCAGTGGTTTTTAATCCAGTTCTCTAACAAGATGCCTCTCCATTGGTGTCATTTGAAAGTAAGCCACACTCGAGTCTCATTTTCAGAAAGCTTTTATTGATATTCACCTTAAATGCTCCTTTTTAAAACCTTATCCTATTAGATACAGTTATAGCTGAATATATCACCTAAGCAACTTTTTCCTAGGCTCATGTTGATGTTTTTCCAGATGCTGTGTGCAGGCAGTTATGTCTCCAAACTACACATATTTATATCTCTTTTTCCCCATCAAAAATTACCTACATAAGATAATTATATCACCTGTATTGCCTTTTTATTTGAGCATTTGACATAAACCCCTTGCATTGTCGAATAGTACTATTGCCATTTTAGAGACTGGGAAATAAAGCATTAAGAGGAAAAGCAATTTTTAGATCAATGATTTGAAGGTAAGTTGAAGGATAGTGATATAATCACAGGTGCTCTCCTATGAAAAATATATTCACTTTCTATGGGTAGGTATAGTAAAAAACAAAGATAATGTCCATTTTCTGTCAAAGCAAAGCAGCACACCATTACACATGAAGTACTGAAATTCTGTTTCTTCATTTTATTGTAAGCTCGTGTGGAAATGTGGTGTAATATATAGATTTTCCATCATTTATGCGAATCTATTTTTTAACTACTCCATCAATCCCTTTCCAATAGCCCAAGGACCAGTACTTATTATATGAAAACATGATAAAAGCTGGAATAGTGAATATGCCCTTCCCATTACTGTTCTCGCTTGGTAAAAGCACTGCAACCTGGTGGTGGAAACAAGTGAAAAACAGTCAGTTTGTGGAAGAAAAATAGACATGATAATTATCACCCAGTAAAGGGAAAAAATGCTATAGTCAGCAACAGTGATAAGCTTTTAAGCCTGTGCAGCCTCAGTTCACAGCTAATAATGCACAGTTTATTTGTTTGGATGCATACCGAATATTGTGATAGTATGCCTTTGTCTCCAGTTAGCTGTAAGGAAATTTTACCTTTGCCTTTTGTTAACACACGGTCTCCATTATTTTTAAGAACCTCAGGTGTGCTTGTTCATCCCGTAGTCTTTCCTGTGCTTGCCTAAATGCTGACTTTTTACAGTATAACCTGTTTTTTACCTGCTTGAAAGACATGGCTTAGCTGTCTGAACAAGCCCACAGGATACCTCTTTTCCACATAAACTTAATTTTACCCAAACCAAAAGGAACAGATGGTTCTGATGTCTTGCTGTGGTCACCTCTTCTTCTTCCTCACAGTTCTTTGTCTGACATACAGACATCACTCACACTTAGTTGCTTGTGTTGTTCTGCTGTTTTCTGAAATAGCCTTTAAGCAGCATACTCACGAGTATTTAAGCTGCAAAATGATAGGGTTTTGTCTTCTGCATGATCATCTATTCTAAGAGAGTAGATTTAAAGTCAGTCTCAAGCGCTGGGAATGATTGGAGGTTTGGATTTTGTGTCTTTTTAAGACGTGACCTCCTTGTGATCACCCCCTCTATTTTGTTGGCATCTTAGCATAGCTGATGGCAGATGCCATTTCAACACGGGAGCCCAGCGCGTCTACAGGGAAATGTAGTGAGAAGGGCTGCCTGACGGAGTGACAGCTATGGTGGTTGATGGCTGTTGAAAAGTAGAAAGAGACGATGATTGATTATGAAAATGCAGACGAACAAGGTATAAACCCGGTCCTCTCAGCAGGGAAAAATAAGATATAAAACCAGTCCTCGCAGCAGGGACAAAGGAAAAAGGGAGGCTTGTGGTCACCTGACAATACCCCCAGTTTCCCCACTCTGCATGCACCAGCAGGAACCCTTGCTGAGGAGACATAAGCCTGGCTGGTTTTGCATTGTAGGAACCTATACTCTCCTGTTATTCCAGTCCGTCACTTTTTCATGATAAATCGTACATTAAGCTGGAATAGCAGATTTTCTATAATGTATTCTTCTACAAGTCATCAAGAATCATACCAACATCTTGACTGTGTTCCTGTACCTGCTTTTCGTGATCTTCAGGGAAGGATGAGAAAAGAAATTTTATCTACTGTTGGCTTCCTATGCCTCTCTCATCTTCAGGAGAGTCTTTTGTTTAGCGGGGTTAAAAGGTGCTTAGGTTGCATCTGACCCTTGCCAGGTATAGGACTGCACTACACATTACCCAAACAGATTTTTGACAAAAATATAACCATTTCTGAAGTCATCTAATTATGAAGCTTTTCTGAAACACTGTACACAAATCCACATAGGACTACAAACTGGTAGAAATTTCAGTTTCATTAAAGCATCTATCACATCACAGATTCTTTGAGGAGAAATAAAGAAATAGCAGTCAAGAATGAGGAAAGATTAGGAGAGCAATTTCATAATTTAAAATCATGAAATATCCAATGTTGAATTCTTCAAAATAAATTTATACTTCTTTTTCTCCTGCACATCTGACACCTTTTTTCTAAAGCTTTTTCTCCTAGTGCCCTTTCATTCCTCTTACTTAATAGACTTTTTTTCCCCCCAAGCTTTCTCTGGTTTTGTATATTTAAATGTATGTACTTCTGACAAGTTCAGCTGGATTTGCTTGGAGAACAGCAAGGATAAGAGATTATAACACTTTTCTTTCTTTTTTTTTTTCTTCCCCC
>JAOBAS010000028.1:3201949-3219159 GCA_025311575.1 Elanoides forficatus | reverse complement strand
GCCCCCCAGCCTCCTCGCTGGTGGGGTGGGGGGAGAAGCAGAAGAGCCCTTGGCTCTGGGCAAGCACTGCCCAGCAGCAACTAACACATCCTTGGGTTATCAACACTCTTTTCAGCACAAATCCAAAACATGGCCCCATACCAGCTACTATGAAGAAAAGTAACTCTATCCCAGCCAAAACCAGCACAACAGTTTAATGCTAAAATACACCATTGTTCCCTACAAGAAACTATTAGTTATTCACATTTGCTCAGTAGTTAACTACCTTTTTTTCATGTAATACATATAAATGTTTATGTGCTGATACCTGTCCGGTGCAAGCTGTCCCTACAGTAAGTGGGCAAAATAAATCAGGTTGCAAAGCAGTGTTTTACTTAACTACAGAGTAAAACATATCACATTGGTGGTCTCAGTAGCCATTCTCATTTAGTCTGATGACCAAGTTTCTTCTAGCTAGACTGTGTTCTTCAGGATGTGTAATCAACACAGATATGCACACAGCGAGTATTCTTCTGGTTATGGTAAATCAAAAAGATTTGTTTGCGGTTTAGAAAGTGTATACACTCTGGTTTCAAACCTTCCTGCTGTTCAATGCATAGTATATGTATGGGAGCACATTTGTTGCTATTTCTGTTTCTCTCAGTAAAGAGTTGTTTCCAAAAAAGAGAGAGGTCAAAAGCAGATGGAAGGCAAGGGTACAAGCGGACTGCTCAACTAGAAAGTCCTGAAACCAGGGCAAATTGAAATACCTCCCTTTCTTGAAGAGAGTGTCCATATATACTTTCTTATAATAGGTGACACTAAACAGTTACTGAATCAGCAATATCCTATAAAGGACATACGATCCCACAAAAAAAAGCTGTCGCAGCTCCAGGTGTTTTACAGGCACGACAGCGTCTGTAGATGAAGGTGTGACTAGGACTCCGGTCAACTTGAGCACAGCAGATGTGCACAACGGAAATCTTGCACGGCTGTCCCGGTGAAGAATGTCTGTCTGCTAACAGCAGCATTCTTCTCCAAGAGAGATTTCAAAACAGTCTGAGTCAAAGTACCTGGGGAAGAAGAGACCAGGAATATGTCTCTCCCAAAACCTGGTCTATTTGGTAAAGGACCCTTGGTTCAGCATCCCTCAGAAAGGCCTTCAGCCCAGGGAATACGTCCTGCAGAATATAAGCGGGGTGCAACAGTTCAATGAGTTCATGAAAATGCATGTCATTTAAAGTAAGAAGTGCATACAGTTATTTTCTTGTACTGTTGGAAAGATGTGTGTCAGAACACACAACTGCAGACAATCATTTTGCACGAATTCAGCATCTTCTTCTCATTACATACAAGAAAACTGGTGCAAATGGGCAATGGAGGGAATCAAGGGAGAGCCTCTATCAATGGCATCCCTGATTGTTTAGATCACATACTTGGTAGTGGAAATTGGTGATGCAATACCTAGATCTAAGTATGTGAGATCTCTCACCGGCTTCAGGAAGGGATGACCTGACAGCAGATGATGGCTCCAAACAAGTTTGCTGCTGTGAACTTGAAGACTAGCTTAATATCAAGCTAGTGCTAAGTGAAAATGGTGCTGAGGCAGCCAAAGCTGCTGCTTGATGAACTGGTGCTGGCGGAGAGGTGCAAGGCTCTGTTTTTGCAGAACATCATCTAAAACTTCGCAAGTCATAGTAGCATCAGAGAGGATTTCAGGGTGAGCTTGAACAGCTGAGCAAGACTCAAAGGCAGCTGCAGAGTGCTAGGAAGTCTCATTATTACTGGTGCTATCTGGAGAAAGCAAAGAGGAAAATGTCTTTTGCCAAGGATCCTGGAGCTGATATTCCCAAGGGCATTGGGGTTCCTTGGAAGAGTCCACCTCAGCAGAATGCTTCCTTTGTTGCTTGAATATGGATCTCCAGAAACTGAGTTTTCACTTTTGCTTTTATTTGAGAGAATTTGAGACACAGGCAGCTGTTAAGACTTTGCAGGCATGTGAACCTCTCTAAGAGGCTATGAACTGCAGGAACATGAGTTGGAAAATGAAAGGTGACCTTGCTGGTGGCATAAGATTAAAGTGGATGTTCAGAGAAGGCACTGAAAGCCAAACAAGCACAGGATTAAAAACTCTGTGCAGTGAGAAGAATCAGCAGAGTGCTCTGACTCAGCAGGCTGCTTGGGCAGTACTGAAATAGAAATGGCTGTGCTGCTTCTTTATAGCGTAAGCAGTGAGCAGCAGTAGGTAAGGACTATAACATAAAGGGAAAACTTCCTGCCTCATACAGTAGGACACGAGCATATAAGTTATTAGACTATACACACAGATTCACTTTCAAAAATTTTGTATTATTTTATCTAAGTAAGGATTGGATCTTGCAAGCTGCTGAAACCAGAGAGGACGGGTGTTATGCCAAAAGATAAGCTGCCAAAGACTTTTGCTGCACATCTACAAAGTTCTACGTAAAGATAAGGCACTTTGGTAAACGTTGGCAAAATCCTGCTGTAAACTGTAATAACAGCTTTGTAATAAGCTCAGATAAATTTGATTCCATAATAATCTATGGTCTTCATTGCCTTTGAAAATAAGTATCCTTTTTCCAACTAACTGCCTAGTTTTCCAGCTTTTTAAAAACCTTCCCAGTAACATACATAGAAAATGCAAAGTACTTGTGAAAGAACTAACCTGTATAATACCGTGTTATAATCATGCAGGAAGTCTGGTTCCCTGCCTGTGGGTATTCAATATCCGAATTCATAAAAACAGATGAGGGAAAAAGAAATGATGCTCCAGAAAAGCAAACTGGAGCAATTACATTTAAGGTGCATACACTAGAGAGAATTCATGTAGAAACATGACGTAGAGCACAAACAACGTCATACAGATAAAATTCCGTAAATACCAACAAAACATACCTGCAGCAAAGATGATGTGCCCATGTTATTTGTATATCCTGATAAAATCATACTGGATCAGATGGTGATTAGAGTCACTTTGGATACACTGTGGTGAGGATTGGAACCTATGCTTTTAAATCTTCTCCTTTCAGGAATGAGAGCTTTCAATTATGTGTCCCTTTGTGCCTTCCTGTACTACCTAATGAATATAAAGTCTCAAAATCCTTCTCACAGCAAAAATGGACAGCTAGATTTGCAGTGTGTGTGCAAGGATGGAATTCACTCTTAGGCAATGGGCCATAACAAGTACTTAAAAATCGCTTAAGTCTTGCTTAAGTCTTACTTTGAAATGTTATGCAGTTCATGGTTTTTTTGCACTGGACAAGTACCTATAGCCGAAGTTCACCCTAACACATCTTCTGGGGCATAATTTCTTTGATTTTCCTGCATTTTCATGTATGCCTTCTCCTCTTTTTCTTACAAAATTAACCTACTAAAGTAGTGATTGGGGTGGCTTTAAAGAACCATTCAGATCAGGGCATAATGTTCATCCCTACATATCAAAGTGCCGGCATCTCAATTCCCTGACAGCACAATGAATTGAGTTTAACCATCCCTTTTTGAGCACTACAAAGTTGTCTTCTTTCAAGTTTTAAAGTGTCCTGACATTCCATGATGAGGGCACCTTATGAAAGAGTTGAATACAATGCCAAATATACTATTATAGAAAGAGTGGACAAAGCACCTTCAGTTAAGTAACTTGAATTGGGTAGAAATGAATTTTTATGTAATCTATTAGGTAGAAAAAATAACACAATTGAATATTTCCAGATATGAGTGGCAGAAAACCTACCTTACTAGGAATTAATAATGTGATATGAATTTAAGGAATAATATCTTTTCAAGGATCAGGACTGACTGAAAAAAGAAGGTCTTTGAGGGGAAAAAAAAAAAATAAAAAAAGAAAAGCAAAACCAGAAAGTACTTATACTTGGTGTCATAGTTAAAACTTAACCAATGAAGAACACTGGGCAAATCCAGAAGTGTATAGTAAAAGGAAAGGTCCATAAAATGCCATCTAAACCTGCTTAATCGTTGGATGAGTTGTCCTTATTTCTTTTCCAACATGACTTTTTAAGTGTGAATGACAAGAAAGGCCTTATGTTTTTTTTTAGCATCAGACCCTTCCTACAAGTCAGTGTTTGGCATTCCCAGCAGGGTATCAGATATGCCTTCTAAGATTTTCTACTTCATGCCAAATTGCATATGAGAGCCATGGCGAAACATCATGAACTATACAAATTTAATGTGATACCCTAGTAATTTTTGCTTCTCTGGAAGATAAACTTGTCTTGGCATAAAGAGAGTAGCACTGGGAAAAAGGGAATAAGAATAGATGTGCTGTTCAGATTCTCCCTTGTTAAGGGAATCTTTCCACTCAACCTTCAATGCCTTTTCTTGGATCTAGGAAAGCAACTGTAACTGGAGAAAGGACACATCCTCTTGACTTCTGGGTGTAAGTACTGTTCACTAAGTCCACATAAACTCATTCTGTAAAATATAATTGAATTATATGGGAGACATCACAGCAAGGCTTGATTTACTACTACACAATCCCTCTGCTGTAGATAAGAATATTCTCTGCATTTCCTAGTTGATAAATACTGCTATATTCTCAGATTCACATTCTGTCACTAGCACTATGTCCCAGAAACTCAATTTTTCCCATTGAATTCTTCATATTTCCAGTGAGAGTAGGCAGTGTCTGTCTTTTATTTTTAAACAGTTTTCTAATAAACGTTAATTTTTAATTATTAATTACCTTTTTTTAAATAGAAAAATTCCAGTGGGAGCGTTTTTCTTGCCACTGAATAGTAAGTCACTTAACGAAGAAAAATAAAAATAGCAAGAAGATGTAGAAATCAATGTTTTACTATGCAATATCCATTGACCCTCAACATGGAGGATCACAGTCAGGAAAAATATGAATTAATTATACAGCATTCCACATTTTTCTATAAAATTGAAAGTGGTAATCTTTCTTTCTCTATTAGAAATAAAAAGATGCAGACAAATTTTCATTTAAAAAAATCTTGCTTTGTGTGCACACAAAGAAAATTAAGAAGAACCTGTCTTGTAAGGAAATGTAGTTTTACACAAGGTATTTTAAAAGAATAGTGATGCCTTTGTACAGGAGCACACTGTAATCCAGACCTAGCACTTCTAACATAATCAAGGACTTTTTTAATAGCTCTGCTTTTAGTTAATGCCCATCACCCTCAAACTTCAGACATGCTCAAATGGAGCAGCAGAACATCTTAGGTGTGCCAAACACCCATAGGCTCTAATTTTTTACCCAAGAAGGTGAGAAAGGCAAAGTTCATCCTCATATATACTAATAAAAACAACTTGAAAATAGCTACGTTCAGAGTACTGTACAGGTGCTCCAAGAATGCTTTAAGCATTAAATTAAACTGTTGATGCTTCCAGTGCAGAAAAAACAAACTTCAGCCTGTATATCAGTTGTGTACCACCAGTGAAGAACTAAGCCTGAAGTTCCCTGTTAAAGTGCTAAGTCCTTCCTAAAACCAAGAGCTTAAAAAGTTACATACTTTTAGAGAAATAACAAAGCAAGGCTTTTGCTAAAAGTGTGACAGTAAGTCAAAAGAGCAAAGTTAATTCTGGCGCTTCATATGTAGCTATGAATGACTTAGACTGCAGTACCTGGAGCATATTGATATTTCAGTGGTGCTATATTCAGACTTCACTTAGGCATATGCCAACTATTGCACTGTATTTAAAATATGTCAACCATTTGCATTAGATCTGAGTATGGAAGTGGGCTAATATTACTTCGTTTGCAATTATTATAGCTACATACTTCAGTAATTTTTCACTAACACCACACACATACATCAGTTCAGCCGAAGTAGTTAAATCTGAAAGTAGTTGCTGTTGTAAGGGGAAATTTTGGATTTTTCTCTTCTTTTTAAGTTTTTGCCTATGTCTTTTAAAAAAAATCCCTGAAAGTGCAGCACTGGCTACACTTTTTATAAGATTGCATTTGCTTTTCCTAGCTCTGGTTAGAGCTAGAAAATTCTTTCCTACTTTTGTTGTCTGGTCCTATCAGGGCTTTAATATGAGATATAACTCTTTTTCCTATCCTGACTCACTGCAGACTACTTAATGGCCATCAAAAAACAACACAAAGCCGCTACAGCCCACATATACATGCACACACTTAGGGAACTGCTACCAATGACAACAGCTTTCAGCAACGGTGAGTCAGTCTAAGAGAGGAGTATGATGATATCTTACTGAACTCAAGCATTTCTTTGAAGTCTAAATTCACCTGGAAATTCAATTTTCTATCTGCAACACTCATTACTTCTTAGGAAAAAGCTTCAGGTTTGAAATTCTATCTTCCTCCAATTATTGATACTTTTTTTGTTTGATCTAAAATCTTCTATACATTTGCTGTGAACTGGAATTCCTTACAGCTGGAATTATAATCTTAATTCTCTTAAAGAGGAATAATCATTCACCGTCAAACACTCACTTGAAAACATAACTATTTAATTTTTTATAATTCATATTCTGTACATATATTTTTAAATGAGATAATTTACATAATAATTGAAAAAGGTTTTGTCATGGGAAACCACAGCAATAGCTATAAGGAAGCAGAATTTTACTCTAGAAGATGCAGTAAACCAATTTATCTACCAGACTTGGCCAAGCTGAAAGTTCCTACCAGAGCAGTTCAATAATAATCAAGGAATCCACTTCTCTCAGATAATCAGATATAATGAGGAAAAGGATTAGAAGACATGTGTGTATCATAAGCAATACTTTTTAACAGTCTGCAGCTAACTAATCTGACAAAAGCCCCATATTCTTATCTTATTGTCAATAAAGTAAAAGACTGTGTTTTGAAGAAATGCTACTATTATTTTATATGTGCATGTCCCTTCTGCTAGAAAACTGGAGTTGGTGATCACAAAGAAACTCAAGAGAAGTTTGAAAATTCATACTATCTAATATACCTGTACTTACTAGCTAACCATACTTCCTAGCTAGCCTTCCTACCTAAGAATTATTGCAGTAGACTTTCTGTTATATCTAAGCAGCTTAGCAAATCATCCATCATAATGCACACAAACCAGAGTATTCTCATGTGCCCATGTAGCAGTCTAGCAAAATGATATGCAAGATACTAGTCTCAATACTAAAAATCCTTAGCAAGTTTTAAGAACTGAAAGATTAAGCCATAAGTGAAAAGTTATTCTTCAGTAACGCCAGGCTTCAAGAAAAAAAACCCCAACTGATTACAAAATCAGTTTCTCTGTGAAATAGTAGACCGATTTAAACATCTTTTACATTTGTTGATTTGTGTTTGTTCCATTGTAGACCTCCTTATAGTAAGTGATCCCAAAGATTTTCCCTCAGTAAGGGAGAAAAAGATGCCTGCAACTGCCTTCTGATGCAGATTTTCCTGAAAACAATACCTGCAATTAATTGTTAGCAGACTATTCCCATTAACTAGTGCTATGTAGTATGTACAAGGTTGAGTTTTTGGAAGGTACATTTCTTGATTGGTGGAAGTTTGACAAAACCTCATTTTTTTTCTCCTTTTCTTCCACTGGATATTCCTATACTATGACAGAAACAGAAGTAAATACATAGAGGAAGGTGTGGAATAGAAGACTTGATCTTTTCAATCTGATTTACAGTGAAGATATGATACGTGCATGATATTGAAACTTTCCTTAGTGGAATAATTGAAAGAGTCTCTGTTTAGACCTATGTTAACTTTTCTTTTAAATTGATAGGGAAAAAAAAATAGAAGGATTAAATACTATGTCATACTTTTCACTTCAATTACTTAAAAATATCATAAGAAAGTCAACATAATCCAAAATAACACTCCAAATAATAAAGTTCTCCTGGGGAAAACATATTTTTTAAAAAAGGACGGCAAACCCTCCTTATTTGTAATAAACTCTTACTCTGGTGCACTGAATGCTTTCCTCTATCACATCAGAAGAATTGTCTTCCTGCCAGTACTACCTCCTGCAAGACTGAGGAAGATATTTTATATATATTGTACAAACCTAAGGTAGGAGTCAGAACTTCTTTTCCAAAGTTGTCAAATAATCAGCATCAAAGATGGAGAAATACTAAAATATTGTGGAGGAAGGGAGATTCTAATTTATATTGGCTTTTTGTCTACTATAAATGACAAAAAAATAATTCTGTTGTGCTTTTACAACAGCAGATACAAATTCATGCCTGAAACAGTAGCTCCAAGTACCCAAAGATCTGCTTTCTACCTTCTGGATAACACTTCTTAAGAAAGAAAAAGTCTGTTAACACCCCAGTATCCTTTCCCCCCTTGCTTTTCTTCTCATCACAACAGTTAGGCATCCAGTCCCAAACTTCCTCTCTTTCTTTCTCAGAAAGTGTGGTATAGGAGGATGCCAGGCTCCTCCATTTTTCTACATGGTTTTAAGAAGAACAAACATGATCTGCATCTGGTACTATCAATGTGCTAATCACCCAAGAAAGCAAGAATTTCCATGTTCTGTTTTCCAGAATGTTAAGAAACCAGTCAGTCTCAGTAGGCCATGACCGAAGAATTTATTTTCCTTCATGGCTGAAGCCTTATTTCCCCAGCTCGTTGAATAATATAGTTTGTTCGTTCCCAAGAAAGGATCAGCCTACAAGCTAATCAGTTCAGATCCCATGACATTATTGGAAGGCAAAACATTGGGCAATAAACCAGCATTATAGGTTTTACCCACACATTTTTTAACGAATAGGATCTACAAGGCAAATAAATGTTTTCTAGCAACAGTTGCAGTTATTTTGGAATGTCAGGCACATGAAATCTATACAGTCTGTGACTTGCTCTGAAGAACGTTTTCCTTCAAAATAAATGCTGCCACTGGATTTATAGCCAAACAAGCTAACAAAATATTACAGGCTCTTCCGCACTCATAACATTAACTTCCACAGTATATACAGTAAATGCATTATGCTATGCCAGACACTGTGTGGGCAGTGCTATATTTATATTTCTATTACTACCATAAATACAAACAAGTCCAACATTAGTTTTACTATGAATTATATATTTTCGATACATAAAAACATTTCCTCAGTGAACATGTATCTGAAATCTCAGTGTCTATTATGGCCTAACAAAAATATTTCCCTGTGCTGTTTATATATTTTACCTCACCATACATATGTTCCATTGTATAATTTGAGTGCTTGTTTACTCCAAACCGTATGTTGGCCTGATTTATGCCTCTGATAGAAGCCATAATAGTGACCTTTTCCATTACTTTTAACTAATTTGCGTTAGTGGGTTTCTTGACACATATTTAATTTGTGTGTGTTTTCCTGAACATTAATTGCTGCAGTATTTTTGATATTTCTGTGGGTTTTAACAGACCTTGCTGCGTTGGTGGTACTATAAAGCCAAAAAAACCCCCACAAAAGTTTCTGTGGTGGCATTCCAAAATCTGAATGGATCAATGGCTAAAGGTGCTCTCTGCCTTCAAAGAGCCTGCCAACAAATAGCCACTGAAGAAATCCCTACAGAAATGAAGGTATAGACATAAAATTGTCTCTTGAGCTACAGAATATTAGGAAAAAGAAAAGGGAAGGACCAGCAGTTCTCAATAAGGGCAAAAGCAAAATCTCAGTGCATCACACAAAGAGCAAAATCTGCCTGTTCCATGGATTTATACACATAGGTGAGTTTAGTTCCCACTGGAAGTTTGGATGAACTAAAATTCAAACAGCTATGTAAGGTTAGGACAGTCAGCAACCCTCTGAACGGATCTGAAGGCAGAGTTTACACGTGGCGTTCTTGCTGTGTTACTAAATTATCCTGAAGAAAATAAAAACTCTAATGGTGAAAAGCAGAGCTGATTCTTAAGGAGAGCTTTTGTGGTGAGCAACAGGCAGGAATATATATCAGGTAACTCCTCAGAGTCTCTTCCTCTGTCCTGCTGCCATGCCATGGCTGTTCTGGCCTCCCATGCCCTTTTGAAGCAGAGGAAAGAGGACTTCTGAAGGCTGTAAGAAAATCTTTTACCACAACCATGGCTGCGCAGGCATTCATAGCCAGACGCCGTCAGCAGACAGGCTCCCCCGGCCAAGAGCAGCCTCCAATCTCCCCCCACCCCCAGACGTGAGCACAGGATCCCATCTTTCACGCTCTGTCTCACCGTGCAGGCCAGCCTTCCAGAAGCACCATTACCAGTGACGCAAGGTCACTCACTGTTTATTACTGTCACACAGCTCCCGTGATGACTAATGATGTCACAACTGGGTGATGGGCCTCACTGTCACAATAAGATTGTGAAAGCTCTTTCGTCATCCTGTTGACTTGATAATTTGTTACAGAAACTGATTAAAGGAGAAATTTTCATTTCCAGTATTAGATAAATCCCAAAGTTGACTCCATAATTAAAGGGTATCTTTAACATGCAATAGAGTGACCCGGAGAAAAAAGTTTAAGAGTATTTCTTCAGAGGTAAGTAGTTCTTTACATGAGTGCATTATTTCATTCTGGAGTAACCTAACAACATAACTGTGTCACTTCTGTCTTCAAATCTGTAGTTTTACACAAGAATCTGTACATGCTTTCCTAAAAAGCTTGGTACCTTTCATGAATATTTGTAAAGCACCATAATTTCCTCATAGAAATGTATTTCTTAAGCAGTTCTTTATTTCCCACATCTGCTTTGCTTTTGCTGGTCCTTTCAAGGACCTATGAAGGTTCTACTATTTAAAATGAGGAGCTTCATAGAAGCAGTTCATCCTAACATTTCATTAAAAAAAAGGCTTTTCTTTCAGTCTTCTCCCTATTAATGAACTTCTTTTGGAACTGGTCACATACGTGCCAGCATCAGTATATCAGCCACTTCCTTTGCTTATCTTCTCTAAGAGGACATCTTATTGCCTAATAATAAAAGCAGATGATTAAGGATGTGAAAGAATTAAGGATAGGAAGCTTTGATGCAAAAAGAAAACACAAACTTGTTTTGTGTATGCATCATGTTTTTACTTTTCCATTCACCAACACCATTTCTGATCAGAGGCACTTAGCATTAAATGGCTACTTTTCTATTTATCCAGTTCATTTTGTTTCACTGCCACTCAGCTGCTCTTCTTCTGGTGTTTTTTTTTTTTTAATCTTAGTTTTCGCTTGCATCATCCTTCATATTGTGTCTCTTCCTATGCCACTTAGCCTTCCTCACCTTAACTTTGTTTTCCTTTAGCTCTACCTGCTTTACCTCTAGCATTCAATCTTTCCACAAGCCTCTGAAGTGGCCATGTGTCATTGCTTCTTCGCATAAGAATGACAAAATAGATGGGCAATTGTAATAAGCATAACACCTGCTTCTAATGACTTGTTTCTTTTTAATTCTGTGCTTAAAATAAATGCATTTGTTTACATTTCTTCCAGTCCTTTAATTATTTTTCTGAAATGTGCCATGGCAAAGAGAAAACACTAAATGGAAACAAGAATTTGAGCTCCGTGAATGAGAACAAAGTTGACTAGATGCACCTCTGGCACTAGGAAGTGCACATACAGACCGATTTCATTATAATTTAGTGGGCTCAGCTTAATGTTTTGTCCTTATGAATGCCTTAGAGTTACTAAAATGATTCTAATCAAAATTGCTGGGACATCACTAAACACACTTCCAAATGACTACCTTCTGATACAGCAATACTAGCCACTAGTGTTCTTGATACAAAAGATAAGCCTTCAAGCTGTGCCTGTTGCTTAGTTTCCTAAGCAGCTAGTTTGCCAGTTGGTTTTCTGTTCTAATTTCTGCTTTCTGCACTTAGTAATAGCCCATGCTGAATTCTTACCCTCTTAGCCAAGGTTCTAAACCTGCTGTCCCTTATATCTCTTGAATGTCCAGTATCAATAATGAATAATAGACCTATTCAGATGTGATGCCTCCTATATAACTTAGGGAAAGCCTAAGGTCCACAACATGCCTCTTCGTATGTTGGTGTGAAGTCTGAAAAGAGAAATGCAGTCAGGAAGAAGCCAGAAGTGACTTCCAGCAGGAGAAGAAAGAATCCAGCAAGAATGAGTGGACATTCATTGATCAGACTTTCTCTATCCAGATTTCTGTCATGTGCTAATGGCTAATCGTTCAAACTCCCCTATGGAGATCTGTGGAGTTTTACTCCTTATTTTCTTTCCTTTCCCTTTCTCAGCTCCTCTTTTTATTACTACCTCTTAACTGCAAAACATGTAACTAATGATACTTCTTCTGTGAGTTCCCCTTCGCTGTGTTATCTGTGCCCCATTTATTTTGCGGTGAAGCTTTTTGGGGCCAGAATTTGAATCTTCCGCTTCTATATTTTTATGCCTAACAGAGTGGGACCTGATTTTTATTAGTCTTTATTAGAATGAAAACCAATTACTACTTAGTTGGAATTCAGCAAAGTCACTTTGGTATTACATTTCCAGCAGACTTTAAAGTGAAAATGAAAGTTGCAAACCAACAATTCTACGGAGCAATATGTTGCATATAAGATACTTTCTTTAAAAAGGCTCTTAGTGAAGAATAAGACACATTTTTCATTCTACTGGTCTATCATCATTTGAGATATTTGTTTTTATGTTTTTTGCATGAATGCCTTTTGACAGAATGGACTGTAACTTGAAAGGTAACTGTATAATGGAAAATTTGAGCAATAGTTCAATGATGTTATAAACTATATAGTCATGCAAGACACATTGTTCCCTCAAGTTCTGCTAGATAGATCTACATTAATTTCAGAAATACTGCTGGTAGCTGCGTAAAATTGGTGTTGTCAAGAAAGCTCTACTTCTTGCATTACAGGAAAACTTACACATATGAATTTTCTGCTTCTTGCACAAATTTTGTTCATATTGTAGGCTAATAACATTAAGAAAGCAAACAATAACATCACTGTATGCATTCCGTAGGGATCCCTGATTTCCACTGTGTTTCGTTTCTTCTTATTCACAGTAATAGAAGTTAAGGGTAGTGAACTTCTTTTGTGCTCTTCCAAACAATATTTACAATCCCACTTATCAACACCACACCTACAAATGCTCAGAAAGACAGTAATGAAAAATACCATTGATTTGGAAACTGTTCAAAACCAGGTTTTGGGTAGTATGTTAGTAACTTTTCCTTCCCCAGTGCTTTACCATAGAAACCAAACACATCATTTTACACGCTGCATTTTGTGAATTAAGCCCATACGTCTTTTTGTAAGCTAACCTGTGAATCTTTTAGCATCCTAACAGTCCTTCTGTATCCTGACTACTATTTGCATTTTCCTTGAACATTGGTAAAGTATGTATAATTATCTGCATGACTACAGGTAAGGCTGCTTACAGACCAAGGCTGAAAAATTTGATCTTGCATTACGGGCAATTAGAACGAACAAAGCTGTGACTGAGCCTGCTCCATTTTGCAGCACAGGAGCACGAGAATATCTGATGTACATTTCTGAGGGACATGGATGCAGTTAGCCAAAATAGTCCCATCTAAAGCATGGAAGATATAAGTGAATTATCATTTATAAATAAGTTAATACAGTGACAGTGTATGTTTCAAATATGACTAAGGCATATAAAAGACACACTTTTAAATTCTCATTTCCTATAGACAAATATCGAGACAAAGAAGGTTTAAGTTTTGAATCATCCGTATTAAGGAAAATGGAAACCTTATTCCCAGAGGTATCTCATCTACCACAGAAGCCTGTAGGTTTCTTCCTTTACTTCTGATGTGTTATGCTTGTGTATGAATACATATAGTTTACTCTGAAACATCAGAGTGCTCCTTCTGCCCCAAAATAAATTTTCTCAGGACTTAATAAATATTATAATGTATTAAAGTTTTTCTCATGATCTAGCTCACAAAGAAAATATTTTGATATTTCAACCATGTGAGTTCAAATAAATATTTTATCAGGCTTCTAGTTTCCAAGACTACATCTAAAATGATGTTGCACTTCCAAAACTGAAGAAAAAATTACATTTAAAGTCCACCAGCTTTACGGATTAGGAAAAATAGAAAAAACTATCACTGGAATAAGCAAATTAATTCACTTTTTCAAATCATCAACTCAGTTACATTCTTCTTGATTCAAACTCTGATGTAGCAAAACCCATATATTTTCATTCAGCAGGTCTATCTTTTTCTTTCAACAATTCCTAATGGCCCCTAAGGGGCCACAAAGATGATCAAAGGACTGGGAAGCCTGCTGTATGAGGAAAGGCTGAAAGAACTGGCTTTGTTCAACCTTGAGAAAAGAAGGTTTAAGGGACACCTTATCACCGTGTTCCACTATTTAAAGGGTGGCTGCAAAGAAGATGGAGATTCCCTTCTTACAAGGAGTCACATGGAAAAGATGAGGGGTAATGGATACAAGTCACTTTTGGGGAGATTCGGACTGGACAGAAGAGGAAAATTTTTCACAATGAGAGCAATCAACCATCAGAATAACCTCCCCAGGGAAGTGGTGGATTCCCCAGTACCAGACACTTTTAAGATTCAGCTGAACAGCCTGCTGGGCCACCTATTTTAGACTGTGCTTTTGCCAAGGAAGGTTGCACCAGATGTTCCTCGAGGTCCCTTCCAACCTGGCATTCTGTGATGATTCTATGATGATGATGGTGATGATTAATGATTTCTCTGGTAGTTTTCTATTAATCCATATACAAGAGTGTCAGACAGAACATACTGCTTTCTCTCAATCTACATAATACTTCCTCAAACTGAAGGGTAATAAAGAATACCCTTACAATAATTAATGTTATACCATATCTATATGGATTTTTTTCCATTTTTTTTCATGGCCTGCGTTATACAATCACTTTCTAAAGCACCTGATGAATAGTTGGAGGCCAGGCTTTATTTCACCGTCACTGATATGAGTTTTGATTTCTCATTCAGATGAACTCTTTTCCTGAATTACAGCTATTACCTGAATTGAAGCTTATGTGAGTGGCAGAATTCAGTTTTGATAAGTCTTTTCTTTCTAAATACAGCCTTGCTTTTGAAGGAGTCTTAATTCCCTCTATCGCGGGCATTTCACTAATTGCCCTTAGCTTATAAAAGATACAGCACAGAAAAAAAATGGCAACATGTGCAAAGGCCCCTCTCTACAAGAAAGGCTGTGATCCAAGTTCTTCCTCTGTGCCTGCCTTCAAGGAAGTATCTATGACTCTAATTAGCCCTTTCTGATGTTTATTCTTAATCTAGGCTTCAAAACCCATACTACATGAGTATGGTGGATTGCATTTCCCTGACCACATCTGCCACAAGGATTACAGAGTAACTGGTGGTAACAGTCCAGAGGCTATCCTGATTCAACATGTACTGACTAGATATTGAGTACAGATATAGTTTATCAAAAAAATGGAGGGAATTTTTTGCTTTGCTTTGAAATGGCTTTATGTTTAATTTTAGAAGAGCAGCCTAAGAGAGCGTTTACATTTTACACTGTTTTTTTCCAAGACTATGAAACGTCACATGAAAAGTAACAAAAAATGGAATGAGGGAGTCTCTACATAGGTGCTTATTTTGTTAAAGAGTTAAGGGGACTACTAGAAACAGCAGTCCTGCACGTGTGAGTTGCAAACACTTTGGCATTTTTTATGTGTGGCTGGTGAAAAGACAAAAAATATATTTCTATTTACAGTGTTAGCTCTTACAGAAATTTTCTGTTTTAAATCTTTGTTAAATTGCATAAATTATCTTGGTTCTTTTGTTTGAGAATTGCGGGAGCACTGTTGAGAAATCAAGTTCATCTGATATGGATATATTAACAAAAGCGAAAATATCTTTTCTCTACTTATATGCATTGGTAAATTATCCATATGCATAGATACCACGGCATCCACATTCATGAACTGTGAATAAAACTGTTACCTCTATCTTTAAAGTTAACTAAGCTGTTAAAATCATTGCAAAGAGTTCAAGATTTAGAATGACTAGAGAAAACACGTTTTCTGAAATAATGCATATTTTAACAACCTCTAACTTTTAGAACATGATTTAAGGAAAAAATATCTAGAAATTAGGATATTTGGCAAACAAAAAAAACAAGCAAGCATCTTATTCCTCATACCTGAGATTATAATCTGGAATAGAGTGTGAGTTATTGGTCAAAATCTTCTCCTGCTTATGCCATAGCTACATGTAGATTTTAATGACAAATTTGTCACATTTTGGTTACTTATGTGCATTAGTAAGATCAGATGTCTTCATTTTGCTGAAGATAAAATGGATCCAGTTACAGCATATTGTTCAAATAACAATACATTAGATGTCTAATTTGTGTCACCTTAATTATGCTTTACACCACTGTTATTCATTTACTATCATATCTCAGCTAGCAACTAAGTAGCATAAAAAAAGAATTAGCTTTTCTTAACCCCCATTTCTGATGAACAGCTTGTACAGACTAACAAATTACATTTAACTGCTTATTTATACATTTTTCTTCTCTGTTCCCCAGAGTATAATCAGAACACCTGAAATGTATTAGAAAATATATCCAGATATAAAATGTACAAAAGTATGCTCATTTAGGGGGGGGAAGTATAGACTAATTAAGAAAGATGCCTTCATTTATACAAACTCTTAGGAACAGTGTTCACAGTGAAACCTAGGTCTCTTGAAAGGCAGTTCAACACATAAAGTATTAAACTTCTTCCCATAGACATATTTGTTTTAATTTGAAGGTCAAAAGCTTTTTGCTCTTGCTACAAGTTATTTTTGACCCCCCCTAAAATCTATCCATTGTTACTAGAATAGTCCCTGATAACATTCTACCTGTACAAATTATGAAAATTTGGTGATATTTTGGGAGGTGTTTATGTCACAGATGTTCGTCTGAGAAAGTGATTTTACATTTTGTCTGATCCATTGTAAATGAGCACATAAGTGCTTGAGTTAGAGCAAACACTATAGTAAGATATGAACGCAGGATAAACATTCTACAATATAGACACCACATACAGTACATCAGAGTTACATTCATGAAAGCTGTGAAATTAAATACTATGAATCAGTATTCACAATGACTCCAACTTGCTTTAAAAGAGAATTTAGGCATCTCAAGGGATTGCCTCCATACTTTTGATCTTTTGTTTGTTTGTTAAATCCAGATGTCTGTCTTTAAATTTGACCTGGAACTCTAGATTGATTGGTTTTTTTGTTTTTGCTTCCTCAGTGCATCTGGCTAGCACTGCGCATGTCAGCGCAAACAGCAATGAGTTTTGTTTCATAACCATAAATAGTTAA
>JAOBAS010000028.1:3175082-3191063 GCA_025311575.1 Elanoides forficatus | reverse complement strand
GGCATGGATGACGGTTGGACTCGATGATCTTGTAGGTCCTTTCCAACCTAAATGATTCTATGATTCTATGATTCTATAACTGTAGGAAGACATTTTGGCTATTGACATTGAAACACTCACTTTGAAAAGATCAAAAATAAATCCTTAAAAAAAACTTTTGCCAAATATTTTGGGTTTGACTTGGGAGATGAGATAGAGCAGGAAATGTTTTAGTTAATGTACATTAGGTTCCCAAATTCGTAGCAGACTTGGAGAGAACATATGAAAAGTTTTAAACAAAGATAATTCATTGGGTAATTTTTTTTTCAATATTATTGTTAGAATTTACCTCCTATCCAGAAAGCTGTCTGTATCTGTGACTACACTCCTACATCTTCATTTTTTTTGGTTCATGATATAACTATTTGCTGTCTACAACACAACGATACATGGTTCTAACATTTTATGTCTTGAGTGCTCCACCTCACAGGTTGTATTTACTTCTTTACTGGTTTGCACAGACCCTTTGACATGTCTTACCTGGCTGATAACATCAGAAAACTTGGAAAATGTTAGTATATGGTTCTTACTAGCATTCTTTCTGCTTGAGTTAGTGTTCTTAAGTAATTTACAATATGGTGAGAAGCCAAGGCTGGCAGTTTTGAAATCTGAAAGTAATGGAGTGATTAAGAAATTGTTCAGTGATGTTCATGCAAATGTATTAATTATGCAAACAAAGAATAATAATGACTATGTTACAAATAACGTTGTATTCACTGACCAACATATTGTTTCCAACAATAAAGGAGAGAGACTTTTGTACTTCTTACCTTGTCTTTCTGAATACAGTATGAAAAGATGTATAGTTCTTTCCTTTTCAATTAAATATCCAATACATTTTGAAGCTTTTTTTAAGCTTGCACAGGTACCTAGAAGTACCAAACTTATCTGCCTCAGAACTGCATCAAATCCTGATGTCCATATGCATAACTTTCTTTTTTAAGTCCATTTACTCAGAGCATCTGAAGGAGTGGTGTTCCTGAGAAAAGCAACTTATACATAAGCTGATAAAATAACCTTTGAATATTCAAACCCTGACTTACGATGCCAAGAAAAAGGTGATAGGACACTTCCATCCATGTTTACACAAATTTCTCGTATTAATATCTGTGGCAGAGTCTGCTCCTGATCATCAAGCATTCCAGTGAGCATTAAATCCCAAGAAAAGACATGGCAGATTTCTAATATTTTCTTTACAGTGGTGTTATACACAAATTAGTAAAGAAATATTCAGTAACCTAATATTCAGGGCCTAGAACAGTCTGTGCCCTACAGGGCTTGTCACCATATGAGAGGTTGTCATCGTACCCGGGGTTGAACTGATGGTCTAAAAAATGAGGCAGTGGAAAACAATAACGCCCCCCAAATGCTGAGTGTTGTACTAAGACTAAATAGCAGTCATTATATGGAGAAGAAGTTCTGAAGATAACGTGTCATTGAATCCACAGGACAAAAAAAAAAGACTTTTATTGAAAAACAGATATGAATAAAAGTACATTTATGAGACGTGCTATAAATTTTTTACATCATTACAAGAGATACCTTCATCTTTGTTCAATTTCTGGATACTTCTGAAAGAAAATTCACCATGAAAGATGCTGTATTCCAATGAAACTAGAAGGAAGGACAAAGATGTGGACATTTGAAGTCATACCTCTTGGGACAGCTTGTATGAGAATGTAAATATGTTGATTCTGAAACAGATCTATAAGACTTCAATACACAGCTATTGGTAGGGCAAACCAAGCATTAACTACAACCAAATTGTTGCTGATTTCTGAGGGTGCTTAACTCCTAAAACCCCAGGAAATCTTTATAGCAACATGCCAATTATTAATTTATTACCCACCAATTACCCACCAAATTTGCTGTGCATGATAGTAATTTTTTCAACTGTAATTCCCAGTTCTAAGAATCTATTCTCTTTGACTTCCAAAGGCAGCCTTTTTAGAATAATATCAGATGAGTCTTCAAATCAAGGCTTTATCTTCTCTTTAAATGACCTCCAACTACCCTAAAATATTTCAGCTTCTTTATGGGGACAAAGTTTGACCTTTTAGGCATTGTTCTTCAGTTTCCTAATGCTGGGACTTTGGTTGCAGATAATAAGCTTCCACACTCCTTTTTCCTTTTGGGTGTTTTGTAATTGTATCTATCAGAGATTTGATTTGTGGCCATATAACACATTTTACTACTTAAATCTGTCATTTCATGTCTGCACTCTGTAGTGTACTTGGCTTCTTTGATTATCAAGGAAAGAGATGCTTGAAACATTTCTTTTTTTTTTTATAAACTCCAGGAAGTTTTATTTTTCATTGAAGTAAACTCCTATGCAAAAGTCTTGGAAACTAAAGAAAAGATGTGTTTTCTTCAAAAGAAATTAATGGCTTGGCAGCACTATCACTGTAAAACTTCTGCTCTAAAGTAAGAATATTCCTCTGTAACTGTGCTAACCACATCAGAAGTTTTAGCCAAACTAAAATGACTCCCCTTTTGGTTTATCTCAATTTTTACATTTACACTTCTTCACTTCTCAATGTAGCTACTTTCAATGAAACATACCTATGGATAAGTATTCATCCATGTTCGTTGCCTACATTTCTTTTCCTGGTAATTAATTTTTTAAACCAATTAGCTTCCTCACAATGGGTTTGTCTCTTCCTTATTTTTACAGAATGTTCTCTAACTTATGAATTCCTTATTTGACATTTTATTTTCACGTATTTTTCTCTCTCTTTTTCACAACCCTCCTCATTTACTCTAATTATTTATTGTTTTCAGTATCAGGAAAAGCCTTATCAGATCCCTACAAGCTGATATTTCAGTGCAAATATGACACAATAACATTAAACATTCTTCCATCTTCATACTTGCTGCCCAAATAATGAAAATGTAACCATGCAGCATTACAAAACTCCCTCTCCTCAGAAGAAATGCAAGAAACAGGAAATTATGTCAATGAAACATTGCTCTCTGTTTACTAACAAAGGCATTAAAAGTTTTAAGAAAGTTTCTTGTTCCATAATTGTTTGTGCTGCAAATCATGCTTTCTCTATCTATCTAAGTTACTTATTAGCCAGAAATATCCATAATTAAAGAACCATAAAGAACCTGTTCAGGTTCATGGTTTGATGACTACTCCTGACTTATTTCAATACAGATAAAAATATGCACACTAACACAAATACCAAGGGAAAAACAATATCTCTGCTCTGAATCTCACCAGAGACAATTTCTCAGCTGTGGCTATATTCTTCAAAGATGCATAGGCTTGAAAGATCACAAAACAACCGTTGTTGCTGCAGGGATGAAAAATAATTTCACTGTAATTATGCAAAAATACATTATGGGAGAAAGGAAGCATCATTATTGTCTTGAGAAATACATACCGGAAAGATGTTGAAAATAATAAGGCATAAATTCTCCAGAACGGGCAAATGTAGCAAGTGCAAGTCCAATGCGTGGGAAAGAACCTGCAGAGTGCAGGCAAGTACGTGTAGGTGTTTATGTATGTGAGAATGCTGTAAGTCACCTAGTCCGTCTTGTGGTTATTACGTGTCGGACTCGGCTATGCCATAACCACAAAGCCCATCACGTCCCCACCGCGACACACGCAGGTGCAGAACCGCATCACTGTGTGCCGCAGCTCCGATGCAGCACTGCCATGGCAGCCAGCCTAGGCACGCGCTTCTTCTGCGGTGGGCGCCTTTCGTGAAGGTGATGCTCCCAAGGTCGCGTTCCCCGCACTAGGATGGCTCTAAGGCAGGTATTCCTAAGGACATCTTCAGTAATCATGTCCGTCAAGTTGATGACTAATTTGCTAAACTACGCTGCAAGCAATCAAATGAACAGCTTTTCTCTTTGCTTCAAATACAAACAGACCATGTACCTTTCAAACGCTTTCTAACGATTTGATGGGTTATGACTTAGATGAATATTTAGAAGGCAGAGTAGAACCAAAATTTTAAGGTTGGTTTTGGGTTTTTTTAATACAGAATTACAGGAGATAAAAGCAAAGTTATAGAACCACAGGGGAAATTTTCCATCTGCTCTCACTTGATTGATACAAAGACTTTGGCAACAGTATCTCATGAACAGTATATATTAATGTTCAGACTGTAGCAGTCAATCATTTCATAGCATCAGCTCCACAGGATTTACTTAATCAAAAAATCAGTGGGCTAGTGCAAGTCCAATAAAGATGTCAAAATTACACTGAGATAATTTGGCTGTAACTTTAAACTTAAGCCATTTAGCCCTGAAAGAAAAGTCATCTTTAAGAATAGGTCTACTTGCTGCTCTAAGGTTAAATGTCACTAAATTAAATAGAAACCTACATAAATATATTTATATCACATCAATTATTAGTTAGTTTTCCTGAGTTCCAAGATAGAAATTTTAGTTTCTCATTGGAGTAATATTAAACTATTTTCATAAATCTTTTACATTTTCTCCCAGACACCATTAAGCTAAAAGGGATTAAAAAATCACTAAGTAAATATATCAGTTAACATGAAGGAGAGTCCCATGTAGTGCAAAATTTGACATGAATGATATCGTAGCTTCTGCATTCTCCATTTTTTGCTTTCTTCCTCTTATCAGGGTCCTACAATATTTCAACAGCTTTGTCTTTTTGGTGGGAGTGGGGGTTTTTGGTGGGGTTTTATTTGTTTGGTTTTGGGGTTTTTTTCTCTAATGCGTCACATGAATTCTATAAAGATGGTACAAATATAAATACGGCCATTTAGAATACACATGCACAGGTAGGTAGACAGTGTTTACCAAAATCTTTCTGATTACAGTAATTACATTTCAGCGTTTGTATTTCTGTTACTTCTCTGGGAATTCGGTGGAAAAGGCATGAGACTATCATATCAAATTGTCACAGGTGATAATTTTTACAATGCAGAACCAGCCGCTATTTCACCTGTTGCCTTATGTAAACTGATTAAATTCCATCATAACCTGGAGACTACCTGCACTGAGTTTAACTATGGATTTCTCTGAAATCAGTCACGGGACTATAATCTTACTTTGTGGTGCTCCAAACTTGCCAGATTCTAAGTTTGTTCTATTTGCTATAAAATTTTATCATGTTTCTTTTTGGCTTGAAATTTTACAAGACAATTTTGATCTTATTTCTTTTCTAAGGAAGAATTTACATTTCAAAAGCCTTAAAATACTTAATATAAAGTGCATAAATTGGGCTGAGACGGATGTTCTGACAGATGATTTTGTGAACTAGCAGTACACAAATTCATATGCAGCTGCAGAAAGGCAGTTCACCATTCCTCCTTTTTAGTGGAACACGTTTGGGGTGTGTGTTTGCTGTTGTACTGGTTCAGTTTTATGAATTCAAATAGAAACCCTTCCAACAAGTCTCTGTGTCTAAAGTATGTTTTCTGTTTCTGAATATGAGTGTGTCTTAACTACTGACTTGATCCAGTTGCATCTCCTCTGGGAGAAAGTTCTGCTCCAAAAAATGTTCCAATATAAAAAAGCTAAGCACCTTCAAGGCTCCTCAAACTGATGTCCTATAAATGAGAACTATCTATCTAGAGTGTTCCGATAAGCAAAAAAAGCAATAACAAGAACAAATTTCAGTGTCTTTTCTTGCATGAGAATTTTAATAATGCACTTGCTACTTCTTGACTGTAGCAGCAGTACATTATCCAGAGAATGGGAACAAAGCCAAATGAGTAGTCACACAACTGTAACTATGAATGTTAAGTCCAAGCAGATAGAATACCAAAAAAGTAGCTAGAACGCAAACTAAAAAGAATAAAATTAAAAAAAAAAAAAAGTAAAAATCTCCAAAGTCCTTTCTGTAGTTCTTATACAGGTTTTTTCCCTACTGATACAGAAAGCATCCGCATAACAAATCTTCCAAGTTGCTGGGGTGTTTTTTCTTTCTTTCCTCCTTCATAAATTCCCACATCTTCAAAAGTAGGAACTTTATAATGGTCCTGTATATCTGATACTATCTTCTTGAATGGCAGAATGACTAAAGTTTATCTGACAAAGGGACAGGTTATGTCATCTCTTTAGCTGTACTTCAGTTTTGCTCCCCTATGATTAGCAGCTCAACACTCAGTATTTTTCTTGCTGTCTGATTACATCATATAATTTACTACATCCACTATTTAAACGAAGACAAAAATGGTATCAGATAACACAAACTGAATTCTGAGCTCAGGAATTCCTCCTTCACCAGCCGATCCAACTATGTTAATGTTTTCATGTACCATACTGCTGTCTCTTGGTACAAACAAACCTGCAAAAAACTGAGCTGAATTGTAAACTGGTCTGTATGTAATTCCTGTGGTACACAGGAATCAACAAACTCTATGTTATATGAGATCAAGTCCTATTCCTTCCAATTAGTAGAGTACTTTCAAACAAAAGCAAGCTACATTTTTGCTGCTTGGCAAAGCAGTGAGATGTTGGGCTGTCTTCTGGATTAAGTGACATAAAACCTTATTAGCTTCTATCTGTCTGTGTTGTTTTAGTGCTCTCTTTGATTGCTGCAATACCCTACTTAATTAAAATTTTTGCGCTACCAAAAGTAATGAAACAAGTGAAGTATCAGCTTTTTTTTTTCTCAAAAGAATAGAATAACTTCTAAAAATGGAGGCTTGCGGTAAACACAGGCTTTCATTCTAAAGTTATTTTACACATGCAAAACAACGCCAGCCTGCTGAGTTCACCTGGCAACATAAAAGCCATCACAGATGTAAAATAAAATGACATGGAAAAGCCTGAGCAGCCAGACTTTCTGTTCTTCTTGTAGAGTGGTAACTGCTCAAAATCATTAAGCCAACCTTTTATTTCTGTTGTTTCATTATTCTCTTGTAGCTAAGGCAAACACACTTGAGGGAACACATTGACATAACTACTTCTTCCTTTCATGTATTGGGGCTCTCTATTCTCTCTGGCCTTTTTGTTTCCACTCGGGTATGTTTCCACACAATGCGGATCTCTCTGTTCAAATTTCCACTCTTTTTTATCTACTGAGAGAGGTGTTCCCTGCTCTGTTAACTCACTAAGCCCAGGGTATCATCCTTGCTTTATGCAACAGCTGTCAGCAAGTGTAATAATTAACTTTAAAAACACATTAATATAGCTATCCAGCTATTATAAGAAGTTTTTTGTTTTGGTTCGATGAACATTTTCCCTATTAGTCAAACCTACTTGATTATTTATATATTTCCATAAGCTTTATAAATAGTATTGAACTTGCCCTAGAGAAAAATATATAGTGACTGGTAAATTATGTGCTGTTAGACATAGGTTCTGAATATTTTACTCCAGTGATTTTTATTTAGGTTCTTTCTTATAGGAGACATACCTGTTCACTATGAGCTAAATGAAGACTACCTAATACATTCAGTATGAGCAGAAGAAGCTAAACAGATTTTAATTTTTTTTTTTTTTGGGTATTCTGAACTAGGTATTTAGTAAGTAATTAATCTCATTGAGGTGTGTTAAAAAACCAAACCAAACCAAAACCCCCAATCTTTTTGAAGATGTGATCTTAACCCTCTTTCTAATGCAGATGTTCCTTAAGATTCCAAGACAGTTACTACAGGATTTAGCATTGCACAGATTGACTACAATCTAATGACAATGGCACTAATTAGGTTTCTTCTAAACCTTTATTCTTTTATAATTAAACCTTATATCATTAAATGCTCTATCCTTACTGGATTGATTTTTTTCACTGAATATAAATGCTGGTGCTTTTAGTTTTGGTGTGAGGAGCTTTTTGAAAGCTCTTCTTGCTTAGTTGCTTTAATTCTGAAAAAAATAAAGGCATCGTGTCTTTGGAGATGCAGGAAATAGGCAGCATAAGTACTACAGGAGAATCTTCACCAGAAAGATAAAAAAGCCAAGCAGAAGTAAATTGTGGAGAATTTTGCACTTTTCCTTCTCAAAAAGAAAAGTGACAATTACACATAAATTCAAATGGAAAGGGGGATTTTTGGATCTGAATATTTTTGACAATAAAGGAAAAAAAAGAGCTAAATGTGGTTACTTAAGAGATAAAATGCTTGCTCCAAATCAGCATCATAGTCACAATATAGTTTCATAAACAATTAGGCAAATAGCTAACAGTTTGGGAGCTTTTTTGGCAGTTGAAATTAAACAATGAGGAGGCATGCATAAACCCAGGTTGTCTCCCAACCTATTGTCCAAGACAGAGGGGTACAGAAAGGCAGATTGCTCTGAATAGAAGTGTAAAACTTTTCTCTCATTGCATTGAAAGCTATTAAGGCAACTGGCCTTATGCTATTCTTTCTTTTATTTTGTTAGCCCCAAAATCACTTTGGGGTTGAACTAATGTACGATTTTCAGTTGAACATGGAGGCATCATTTTCCTAGTTTTTTTTTTTATATTATTAAAATTGCGTTAGAAAATTTTAAAGAAATATTGTTTCAGTCAGAATAGAAGCCTAGATACTAGGACAAAATGTTTCAGTTTCTGCTTCATATCAGTTGCTTTTTTTCCCCTGCCATTTTGTAGCTTTGGAGGAAGGGAAAGTGTCATAATGATTTCACAAGTTACACTTATTGCTAGTATTCAAATATAAATACCATGTTAGAAATTTAGAATTTGTAGTTTTAGGCAAAAATGTTGCACCCAATTTACTTCTAACCATGCTCTTCACTCGAGGTATGTTGCACAATTAATTACAGAACAACAGCAGAACAGCTAAACATCTAAAAAGCTCAGTATATTACATTTGAGAAATGGTCTCAATTTTTTTTTTTTTACTCTTTCATTTAGGAGCACAACCATTAATTGGCTTCTAAAGCTTCTCTTCAAGACACATTCTGACACAAAGACACATCCTTACATAAAGAGATGTGCTGAGAACATGAACAATGTATTTCTGTTTTTTCTTACTGTGTTTAGAGGAAATTGGACATCACATTTTAACTAATGTAAAATAATCCACATGCTCTAGTATCGTGGTTCACAAACTTCCCATCCTTATTCACTTGCCAAGCTCTCATTTTCATATAGTGTCTGCTATAACGAACCTATATGCAGCATACAATTCAGTCTCTCACACGTGTTTTCACAGGCTTCAGCACAGCCTTGGAATCCTGATGCCCTCCAGACCTTCACAGCACAACCTGCCTCTTCCATACCAGGTACCTTGTAGTTCACTACTCTTTGTGGGCTAACCAGTAAGGGGTTACACGATCTGCTGAAATGAATCAGAGTATACGCTATTACTTGTTCTCTTTGCTTCCTCATTGTCTCAGCACTCTTAGCCAAAGAAAATGTTTTGGTTTGTTTTTTTTTTAAATTTATTTTAAAATTCACTCACATCAGTGGAGCTTTTTCAGCAGTAGATCTGAGTAAATCTTCTTTGTCTTAAAAAAATTATTTTAAAGACTAATACTTTATTTTCTTGTCTGTTCTTATCACCATCTCTCTCTCTCTCTTCCTCCGTTCGTCATTTGGTAACTTTCATCTATATCAATGTTCAAGGGCTCAGAAGCAATGTGCAATTTTTAGGTACTCAAAGTCATCTATGTCCAAATTAAGTGGAAATACATGAAACAGGTCCATTTTCAGAAAGCAAGGATCAAATACATTTGAAAGTAAGTCCTCTTAAAGAAAATCAGCTAAGAGTGCAAGTAATGACATAATCTGAGTCACTAGTTATCTTCAAAAATCTTGTTAGCTACATTATTATGTAGCATATATTGATTTAAGAAATGCAATTTTATGCTGAAAAGTATTTTAATTTCTATATTTTGCTATGTAAGATTTTAAAAAAAATCTCAATCTGTATTCGGTACTTCTAATAAAAAGATATTTAGAGAACCAAAAAGTAAATTTTATTTTTTTTAATCTGAAGCATCAAACCCAATTGCATTTAATTACCCTACAAACAAAAGTTTAATTTATTAAAAACATTGTTGGACATCCAATATAATATTAACTTTTAAAGTTTTCTTCTCACTCCTTTCTCATCTTGGACAATGATAGTCATCTACAGTATTAATTTTAAAATAATGCAAGAAAAAACAATTTTATGTACAATTTTTCCCCAATAAGTAATTTAAGAAAAAAATTGAAGGTTATTAGATGTCATAAGAATAAGTTTCACTACAAACTTCACTCATTGATGACAGACCAGATCATGTTATTTTCTGATAATATTTTAGAATCAAATAGGGCTTTTCATTATTAATTGGACTCCATTGCCTTTTTTTCCTTCAGGCTATCTAATAAGTGGACATTGCTAACTCAATTTAGTTTTTAAAAGTCTATTAGGAGAGGATATAACACACAAATATTGTGCCAGAGCAGAAAAAATACCTTTGCAATTGTTTTCAAGGCCAGCTGTTCTACATGTGAAGATCACCAGCTAATGAAGAAGCAACTGCTTATGCATGTTTTGACCCCTTTTCTGATTTTAAGATGTAATATTCAATATTTTTCCTTATGGATTTTGAAGACTGTTTCATTGCATATTCTCCCAATAATAATTACACTTTTAATACTCATTATGAGAAATTTTTCCTCATCATTTTCTTCAGTATCCTTGTTGTCGTTTGAGACCAAGTTGACAATGTGGAGACTCAGTGGGTTGTTCATACTGATGAGTTCCATGAATTACTTTCCAAATCTTTGTATTCATTACAATCTCTACACTTCAGCCCTGAGGCCCAGACAATAGAGTTAAGATTATAAACTGAATGTATACCTCTCACAAACTCTAACCCATCTTTTGAGAGCCAGATTACTGGAGTTAATGCTGTATTTATTACAGTTGCAGCCCTATAGATATGATGTCCTGAGGCTTGGTTGCTTGTAATGTGTCTGTTCAGTCGACTAACAACAAGACAGTTGTCTTTGGTGGGTGGCTGTGCTTCTTCTGCACAGATGGGTCTATCTCAATGTTTCCATCTGTGGTTTTTTCCACTGTTTTGTCCGCTCCTACTGGTCACTCTCCAGTAATCAGTACCTTGGATATAATCTGTGGGCCACTTTTTCCATTCAGCCACTTCTAGCACTAAGTGCATAGCTTTGGGTTCTGCAAACTAACTGAATTCTCCTGATCCACTCAATTTAGCCACGCAACCAGAGAGGGGACTCCACTGTATTGCTTTCCAAAGCACTGGTCCACTCTGGAGTCTGCAGGAGCCATCAGTGAATGGGAGTATTTGGGGTCATCAGATGAGATTTCGTTACAGGGTAGTGCTTCAGCAGCTCTGTTTTGGTCATGGGGCTTGGTTTGTTGTTCTTTTTCCGTTTGTCCACAGGAAATGATCTCATTAGTGTATCGCGGGTGTTCTGAGGCACTTTGCTTTGCTAGGGTCTTCTGAATCCAAGACCAATGCTGGGACAATGTTTCCACCCTGAAGGCAATGGCTTCCAGGTGAATCAGATGAAAGCAACTGGTTTATATTACTCTGCTGTGGGAATGGAGGAGTACATTTGCCATGTTCATGGTGGCATATAATTTTGCTTGTTTCCCTTCCAGTTGGTTCTGCAGCTGGAGCATGTCTGGGACAGCAGCAGCCAAAGGTGGGATCACTTAATTTCGGGATTTGGTAATCTATCCTCAGCCAGCACTCCTCATTCGGCTTTCTCATAGGACATACCGGATTATTGTAGAGAGAATGTGTCCATGTTACAGACCCTTCCTCCTTAAGACAATGTTTCTTCATTCAAATGGGAGTTCCAGCATCCCAACTGACTGGACACTGCTTCTGATTGATGGTCTTGGTTGTCATCACTACGTGTTGTTGGGGGACCTTCAAAAGACCTACCACATCTTGAC
The DNA here is from genome assembly GCA_025311575.1 of Elanoides forficatus. Classification (NCBI taxonomy): domain Eukaryota; kingdom Metazoa; phylum Chordata; class Aves; order Accipitriformes; family Accipitridae; genus Elanoides; species Elanoides forficatus. The sequence continues at coordinate 3,179,217 of JAOBAS010000028.1, read as the reverse complement.
CCTTCAGGCAGCTCTGAGAGATAGGTAAGACAAGACAGTTCTCTCCAGCAGCAATGCCAAAGGCCCGCTCATATCCCCGTGATTCTCTGGCGTATCCACCCCTCAGGCATCCTAGTCCTAAAGTTCTTGGGATTTCTGAGCCTGCCACAATGGGCATGTGTTTCCACTGATTATCATGGAGGCTAGTTTGTCCATTCATGACTGCTACCTAGGTCATACAGCCAGTCATTCCAGGGCTGACAAAGGCATCCCTTCCATTTGGTTCAAGAGCAATAGGGTGCCCTGAGCACTGGTGTCTATGAGGGCTTCATGCTTAGAGTCAAGTGTGCTGGGCAACCACACCCCAAACTGTCCAACAATTATGGTTGTTCCCCTCCACCTCACAGGTGGAAGTGGGACACCGTGCTTACAGGGAGTCACTAAGCTGTTGCTAGTAATGGGTTTTTTTGATGGAGAGTTTCACCTCCAGCTTTCTTTGGCAGTTTTGACCGCTTTCCATCACCCCTTGATCTGTTCACCTAACTCCTAGGTGTGGGCTGCTAATTTGGCAGTCAATCATTCACGCCTCTTGAATACCTCACAGGCCACCTCCAAATTGTCCCCCTGATCAGGGCAGCTTTTTGGCCATCTTTAGTAACTTTTTTTGGATTGCACTGTTGGATCCACTGAATTTTTGGGGTCCTTTGTTGGGTTGCATTGCATATTGACCCCCCCTTGTCATGTGGCAAGGCTTCACTCATTCGGCAGATCACTTGAACGACCTCTTCTACTATCAGTCCAGGGGCCTGGGCACTTTAGAGACCAGCTCCTAACCATGGGTGCTTTTCTCACTAATTTCCTTCATGTTTGTTTTATAGCTGATTGACAGTCTGCACTGGGGTCAAAGCTGAGGCCATATACCACTTGTGCTGTTCTTTCTCTCAGTAGGCACATATCCTCTTTAGACTCCTGTCATTGGCTCTGGTCCTGCTGTTTTCGTGGTCTTGTCTTTATGGGTACCAGGTCCTTGGTCCCAACATCAGTGTATCCATCCCACAGGTTTCCCCCACGCTCCATTAGCCCCTCTATGGCAGCATCCCCTGCCAGGGCTCCTCACTGCTGCTTTTCACCCTCGCTCATACCGGTGCCTGTGGATTTGCCATTCTAGCAGTTCAGCAGTCACACAATCACTTCTTCTCCCATTCATTGTGCTCTACCCGGCTGGGTGGTAACGCGCTGCAGCTGCTTGGGCTCTGTAGCAGCCACCTGATTGTCCTGTCCCGCTCCTCCAGCTACACAGCTGGGCCGGTTCCTTGTGCGGACCCATCTAGCCCAATCCTCCTCTTGCCCTTCTCTCACGGGAGTGATGAGGGCTTTTTCCTTCTGCAGAGTGAGCAAGCCCTCCTCATCCTTGGAGGAGAAAGGAAACCAGATGTCCCCATCCCCGTGCTCCAGGTCCCAGTAAGGGACCTCATCCTTGGAGGAGAAAGGAAACCAGATGTCCCCATCCCCGTGCTCCAGGTCCCAGTAAGGAGCACTTGCTACAGTGACTTTGGGATTGCAGCCCTTTTCACTCAGCAGTGCAGCTGTTGCATTTTGCAGCAAGCCAGCTCCACTGCTGGTCTCTCAGCATTTTTCTGCACTTAGACCAATATGAAGAAAAGGTGGGATAAAAGTCTTACAACTGACCTAATTGAGAAAGGAAATAAGAGCTTTGCAGTAAGCTTCACCTCTTCCTAAAGAAGCATTTCTTTATGAAAATGGCACTCATGGGATTCTTCTTTATTTCATTAAAATATATATATGTGTGGAAATGTGGATTACCAAAGCAGTGGTCCCTACTGCAGGGAACTTACTGGTTAATGAAAACATTATCTTCTAAATCTGTGGATGACACCAGTGTCATAGTCCTGCTCAGTATAAATATACGTAGTTTAAGATTTATTATAATCATCAGTTTAGTGTTAAAAAAAGGAAATGTGTTCTCTCACAGACAGTCCTGTATCACTCTTATCTGAGCCATACAATAGGCACATTGTGTGTTATTTCAATGAGAAAACATGTCAACTCTGTCAAGAGGAAACTCGCATGAGGCTATCTTAAGGCAGATGCCTCTGGAGTGCTGCTTTGCCTTTTCTCAGCTAGTAATTGCATAAACTGCTTTGGAAGAAAATGCCTCTGAGTAGAAACATAATACATAATCAGCTCAAATAATTACAACAAAAATGCTAACTTGCTGTTTTCACAACATGGATAATAGGCTTGCTTAAGGGTATGGAATGCAAAATCAGTTTTGCATGTCTTCTTGTATTTCAGAATCATTAAAATGTGCTACAGCCTCAGTACAGAAATAAATGCCTCTGCTGCTGACTGGAGTGACAACTGGCACACTGGGAATTCAGCTGTTTCAAAGAGCAGAGCTATCAGCCAGAGAGTAATGTGGATAATTTTCATAGTTTCTATCTCTGTTGAAATATTTCAGTTTTAAATTCAGGAGGCAGAACACGACAGCACAATATTGAAATTTAGAGATTCAGAGAAATGAAATAGGAGAGATATTTGCTATCATTGGTTAAATTTATGTTGAATTTTAACATATGAAATCAGGGGGTTTCCATTTTAAAGCATCAGAAGAATATTATGTAGCAGAATGCGTACTATTTAAGTTGTATTTCACATACTAGAAGTGCTTCCATATGCCTACTAGTTTCCAAACAAACTGTTCTTAAGGTTTGTACTGGTTTTGTCTGGGATAGAGCTATTTTTCTTCATAGTAGCTAGTATGAGACTGTGTTTTGGACTTGTGCTGAAAACAATGCTGGTAAGACAGGGATGTGTTAGTTACTGCCAGGCAGTGCTTGCCCAGAGCCAAGGGCTCTTCTGCTTCTCCCCCCACCCCACCAGCGAGGAGGCTGGGGGGCACAAGGAGTTGGGGGGGACACACAGCCGGGACAGCTGCCCCCGACTGACCCGCGGGATGTTCCAGACCCCAGGACGTCCTGCTCAGCGTAGGAAGCTGGAGGAAGAAGGAAGGAAAGGGGGGACGTTGGGAGTGCTGGCGTTTGTCTCCCAAGTAACACCTGCCTGCCCGGGGCAGTGGGGAACAAATTCCTGGGTTTGCTTTGCTTGTGTGCCCAGCTTTTGCTTTCCCTATTAAACTGTCTTTATCTCAACCCATGAGTTTTCTCACTTTTACCCTTCTGATTCTCTCCCCGATCCCACCAGGGGGGAGGAGCGAACAAGCGGCTGTGTGGGGATTAGTTCCTGGCTGGGGTTAAACCATGACAAGATTAGACTTCTACATCCATAATTAGAAAGCCCACCTTCAATGAACATAAGCACTTTGTACTGAAAAATTCTAATTTTCTTAGATAATCACAATAACTCCTTGTACTGAAAAATTTCTGATTTTTTTTTAAATTACCAGTAACTGCATCTATTCTACCAGCGATTTAGCAGCTGTTCAATATGCTGAATCTGGCTGTGTCTAAATATTCAATAGAAACAACTCCAAAATGCCAAATATCTACATAGACATATAAGTATTGATGCATATGCGTATGTATCACCACACATATAGCTGTCTGTGCCATCTATGAGGAAAGTTATCTACAGTAATTTTCAGCTTCCTGTTCTTATTAACAGTTTATCAAGATGCCCCTATGCTATTGCTGTCCTGAAACCAGGACAATCAGTTAAATAAATTATACAGAGGTGCATGCAACCCTGATATGATTAAGAGGATCGTGCTGTCGTGGGCCTCCACTGGCATCATGTAACACAGGAAAGTGTAACTTAATAACTCAGAGAAGAAAGCTAATGTCTCCTTTTCGCAAAGATCCCCTCTTTTGCACTGCTTTCCCAAATACCAGTGCTTCTCATGGGGCAGAGTCTGTGGCAGAGTGCAACACCTTCTTCAAACACTGCAGCTGAGCTTGTTTACTGCAGTAGCTGCATGTGAGCAATACACGAGTGTCCTGGTTTTGGCTGGGATAGAGTTAGTTTTCTTTCCAGTAGCTGGTATAGTGCTGTGGTTTGGGTTCAGTGTGAGAAGAATGTTGGTAACACACCGATATTTTCAGTTGTTGCTCAGTAGTGTTTATCCTAAGTCCAGGATTTTTCAGCTTCTCCTGCCCAGCCAGCGAGAAGGCTGGAG
>JAOBAS010000028.1:3157911-3174853 GCA_025311575.1 Elanoides forficatus | reverse complement strand
ATTGTTATTATTATCATTATTATTTTCTACCTTTCTGCCCTATTAAATGGTTCTTACCTCAACCCATGAGTTACTTTTTTTCCCTGATTTTCTCCCCCATCCCACTGTGGGGGCGGGGGGGGGAAGTGAGTGAGCGGCTGTGTGGTGCTTAGTTGCTGGCTGGGGTTAAACCACCACAACAAGTGTCCAAAATAGTCATCTGTCTGCAAGCTCTTTTTGTCCCTGACATACATATTTTTTTCAGCAGAGTGCAAACTTTTTAACTTCTGCAAATTGACATAGTTCTATTTACTTAAATAGCTTAATGTCTCTAAACCAGCCGAAGATCTGACCCAAAGCAATTAGCTCAAATATTTCTTTACTTGTTACATGTTGAAGTGAAAGTATACACTCTCAAAAAAGTCCTGTGAACTCCTGCAAATTCCTTTACTTAGTGGGACTTGCCATTGGAAAAAGCTACCGGTGCTCAGAAAATCAGATGGCATTGCACTGTGTATGATGTACAGAGGTCATCTTGTTGCTGCTTGGTACTTTAATATAAAACTTACTCTAGCTAATTAGGTATAGCCACTTGTCTAGATTACAATAGGAAAGACTGGACAAAAGGGACCCTAAACTAGACATACAGTTGCACTGCATGCAGAAGGTCATAAAATTCAAGTTTATTGATAGACTTCCTTTACATTTCCAGTGGCAGTAGCTCAAAACTGGACAGTCACTGGAAATCTCCCAGTGCCCAGCTTTGTAAATATACTTCAATTGCAAGATACTATCTCTCCAAAGAAGATTAACACTCTGAGAACCTGATATTTGCTGTATCTTTTGTCAGCAATTAAGAAAATGCAGACAAGACAGAAATAATTTCTCAGTCTGCACTGTTATGGTTATGTAATGCAATTTAAATTTGACACTAAAAAGAAAAAGGGACTAGGAAATTAAAACTTTAAAAAGTCGCACCCAATACATTACTTTGAGATTTACCATATTTATGTATTTTGAACATTTAATTACACGTGAGAAATGCAAAGTCAGGCCAAGAACCACATCTGGATAAACAAGGTCAAATATATTAATGAATTTTGTATACAAACATAATACTAGTTTACCATAGCCTCACCATAGTGCTAAACCTTTTGGAAAATTATTTAGTTACTAGTAAGGTTAATTTAATCTAATGCAGTGGGTAAGGTACATTGCAGTGAAGAGTTAGACAGATTTGTCTCCATGCTGTATTTGTGACTATAACAGAAGATCAAACCTGGCAAATTCAGCAGTCTGGGATCTCTCAGGGTACATTTCACCCAGGCCTGTCAGAACAGATAGAAAGTGCTCACATGAACTGAAGAAAGCTTGATCACTGAGATCTCACTGCTGTAATTGGAACCTTGGCAATAGGGAGTCCTTTGTGTATTTTAAGAGTATTTGGGCTCATAATTGCAGTGTAGCTCCAGTACAGCTGCAATGAAAATGCAAACAGGCTTAAGGTAGACAAGGACATAAATACTTGTGTAATTGTCATTCTAAGTTCCAGGAAAGCTGCTACCTTTTTTGGTAGCTGAAATGTTAAAACAAGGCCGATCGAAACTTAAAAGAAAATTGTGAGAACAATTTGCCAATGTCCTAAGAGCTAAATATTCCTGCCAGAGAGCCCACAAGTCCAGTATAGAAGCCACAGGAGGAGGAGATAGGGCCACAGCAAACCCACTTTTCCCACCCCTGTCTGCGTTCATTTCAGGAAGGACTGGGGAGATTCCCCTGGCAGAAACCTTTATCTAGCACCTGACACAATAAATGGGTTTCCATCTTTCCCTGTCTACCAGCAGGTGGGTTGACGAGTCCCACATCATTTGCCATACCACGATTACTAATCCCTTCCACGCTGTGTTCTGTCCTCAGTGCTTGTAGTCACAGACGTGTATCTTACTTGGATAATTAGTCACTTGATTAAGGCCCTAGCTATAAATAGATCTTCTTACTTAATATTTGTTACACATAGGGATCATTTGTTTTCTTACTCTTGTGATGGGACTTTTATAAGCACATTTACTTGATGTAAATACGGTCTATATAATAAGAAAAGTATGATATTCTTCAGACTGATCTCTTTAACAGTGGCATTTAGATACAAGTATTTGAAAATATAATTTTTAATGTTAAGTAGAAAGATCACACTTCCTTTTTCTAGCAACAACAATGTATATTACTGCTTTACAGAAATCCTCTGTCATTTGCATTTTCTGCTTCCTAATTACCTGATACTTTATTCTGCTATGCTGTGGTTAGATTTTCCCTTAAAATAAAATACGTAATAGTGTTTCAGTAACAGTTTATTCTCTGTGTTCTATAAAACCCCTATACACTCAATGAATTTTGGGGCAGAGAGAAGATGCCAATAAAGGGGAATGCAGGACAGTGGAAGAAAATGTTTCAGTATTCTTTTTACCTGACTCTTGTTGATCATGATCCATATAACATTACTCCATCTGCTGTTTTATGTAGAAAATTAAATTGAAATTTACAAATACAACAGTCTTAAAGAGTGTCTACAGTAACAGACTGGATATATCTCCCCTTATAGGATGAAGGCAGCTCTGGAACTAACCTTTTATTTGCTATTCAAAATATGCAGCATTTTTTCCCAGTGGAATTACACAGTGGGCTTCTGATTATGTACAGTCAAATCATACTTAGTTTTCTCTACTCTGAAAACTAAATAGCATATTTTGTGTTTTTATTGATAACTTTAAAACAATTTAGAACTCAGAAATCCTAAACCATTAGTAAGATATTTTATTAGTATTAAAAGAAGAAAAACTATAAGTTATTTGGAGGAAAAAAAAAAGAGGAAAGCTGCTCTATATCTAATTTGAATAGTCTTGAGTGACATGTTAATTATTTATGAAAAGAAAAAATTCAAAAGGAAAATGGAACTAGTACTCAGAAACACACACAGTCTCTGAGAGTTTCTAATCATAAGAAGGCTCTGTCCAGTTCCTGTGTTTGCTTACCAGCAGATACAATCTTTACCCAGAAAATTCCATTTTCTTTTTTCATTTTTTTTTCCCCTGCCTACTGAGACAATGAACAGTAAAGTACTGGAACATTAATATATTGCAATTTGAAATTTCTCTACCCTAAGACAGTAAAAAATATAAGAAGATTTGACAAACTTCAAATTTTACAAAGTTTCCCTTTAAAAGCAACATATCAACCCAAAATTTCATTTGCAGATTTTGAGTTAAGCACCAGGAAAGGAGTTTATTCACATGAAAAATCTGAATACAGTTCATCAGACTTAGAGGAAGAAATATAAGACGTTTAAAATGTTTGGTCAGTGTCCATTAATACCAAATATACTCTTCTGTCTCCAAAGTTCACCTTTACTTCAAAATCCATTTTTCAATCTGAATACATTCACTGAATTCCTATTTAACCGGGTATTGCTCTGGTATTTGGAGACTCACTTGCTCTTTCCTGCATTGTTTGACTTAATAAGAATAGGACAGAAAGCAACTCCTGGGAAAATAGGCAGACAAACACTTCTCAGCCTGGAGTGCCAACTGAAGTAACTCTGGTACCTACAAACACTTCATGCCGAGTATAATAATACTGATACACTTTCTGAAACACCATAGACTTTGAAAAGCTTACTTCTGGCACGCTTTTCAAAATCAAGTCTGCATTCTTCCCTTCCCTGGGCTCAGTGTGCCAAAAGTTGTTTGATAGAGAAGTGTTAGTCAACCTGACATAGGCACACATCCATCCCTTAGTCTATCCAATACCTTTGGGGAAAATAAATGCCTCCTTCCTTGTCTTCAGGGAGAGGAGAATGCTCTACGGCAATGGGATACTGCCAAAAAACATAGAGATTGTACCTCGCTTCTCTCCATACAGAACATAGTTTCAGTAATGAAAAATGCTTAGGAAATTCTAATGTACTGTAAAGTATTCTAGACGTGAAAAGAAAAAGAGGGCGGGGGAAGCTGAGAGAACCTTAAGGGGTCATTTAATCTATCCTTCCATCCCAAGAGAGAATTGGGCATTGCTACATCACTTCTGTCAGATATCCACCATCTGTTCTAAAGGCCTTTAATGACAGAGAAATCCACAGCCTCCCCAGGCAATCTATTACATTTCTTGCTCTCCTTAGTGATAGAAAATTTCTCTAGTGTCTAACCTGACATCCTGGCTGCAATTTAAGTCCATTTTTTCTTGTTCTCTACATCACAGAAAAAAAAAAAAAAAAAAAAGACTACTCCATTTTGCTTGGCAAAACTTTGCTAAAAAAGCCTAGATTAATCCAGTGTTCCCTTTCTCATTTTGGTGATTCTCTCCATATCAGTCCCCATCTTTCTGAACTTTGTCACTAAACAGTGTGATATTACTCCGGGAGAAACTACTGATATCGAGTACAGCAGAAGGATAATGTTATACATATTGCAGCCCATGCTCCTATTTATGCAACAAAATATGAGGCATACTATTTTTTAAGCATGATGGTGGTTTTGATTCATAATTAGCTTATGATCACTTCTAATCCCACAGAAACCCTTCTACAGGATGATGTAGTCATTCATTTCCTTTGTGGTCTGAGTACAGTTGAACATTCCAACATTCACATTTTGTAGCTGTCCTAAATAAAATAAGGTGGGGTTTGTTTTGTTTTGTTTCATTTTGTTTTGGCTTTTTTTTTAACCCCATCTGTTTTTTTTTCAAGACTGTGGATTTCTAACCTTGTATTTCAGCCCATATGAACTGTCCTAACGTTTGTCATCATCTGAAGTTAGGCCTGTACTCTCTATTATGTTGGTCAGATTTTTTAAGAAATCACCTCTCATTAGCAGCCTAAGAACAAACCCATAAATCCTTCAGTTTTTCTGAAACTCCAGTAAATCTTTCAAAATGTTTTTCCAAGGAGCTCTCTACTTGCACAATACTTTGTCTCAAGATGTTGTTTCTTTATATTGCTTATGAACTTGTTACCTGAATATCAAAAGTTGTACCTGAAGCAAAACTGGACATCTCTTACTTCTCTTCTATGTACAAGGCCAGTTATAACATCAAAAATTAATTAGACTGGTTTGACAAAAACCTGTTCCTGACAGATCTGTGCTGACTACTATTTTTCTGTTATCTTCCAAGTGCCTTTCAAATACTTTAGTTTTTTAGTGCTTTTCATTTTTTTGTCACCTGGTTTTTGTAATGTATAAAATTATAAACCCACACAAAACTTTAATCTAAGGAAGCTACTTATCTGAAAGAACTTATAGGAAAGCAAATAGAACACTTATGAAAATATGTAAAGTTTAAGATCTGTCAATTCTGTAATTACATCATTCTGCACATTAATTGCTGTAGGGTTTGGGTTTTTTTCTAAATGATCTAGATGTTTGTTTTATTTGGACATTGTAACTATGTCTTGCAAATCTGGGGAAAAACTCCAATAGAAGTTCAAGATTTTTTTGCGGCCATCCAAATATCTTGTGAACTAATTTCTACCAAGTTCCGACAGAAACAGATAGCTTCTGAAATTATATGCATTTGCTTCCTAGCCCCATTTCCCAATTCCTGAGCAATTTGCCAGTCTATTGCATCATAGCCATGACTGCCTTCTCCTTCACAAAATGTGGATTTTTTTTCCAGTTTTAGACTTTTAAACTGATTTGGAAAAGTTAAATTTGAAAATATTTCAAACACCAGCAAATTCTTCTGTTCCTCATCAAATTTTTGATAGGTAGGTTGATAAACCATAGTGAGACACAAAAAGCATGTGCTTGTGTATGCACAGGTACATGCATGGGTATTCTGTTCATGACAGAATTTCTGTATTTTTTTTATATCTACTTATAATTTTAAATTATTTAAATTCAGACATTCAGTATAAAGTAAGAGTTACCTGTCTAATTTTTACTACATCTAATATCCAACCACATTTCTGTGATCTTATCTGTTTTTCCAGATGATGCTCTGAAATTCTGAAACATGAATTTCTATTTCACTGCAAGAAAATCTTGTAATATGAATGAAACATGAACCCACATTTTGGTTGTTCTTTCACTGTCAGATTTCTTTGACAGAAACCTTTGGCAAGGTGAATTATAGCATTCTTTGTCTGCCATTGCATTCTTACCCTGATTTTTATGTCATTCTTAGTATAGCAACCTCTAAGTCATAGTTCATGCTCTCTTTGATATTTCCTAGTAACAGTCTCCAGCTTGGTCTCTGCAACTAATCTTGGTTATATTCCATTTAAGCACCATTATTTATATGTTTCTTACAGAAAAAAATGGAATAGAACATTTGTAGTTGGCAAAAACTCAAAGACATTTCAAATGCAGAAGTTATATATTAATACAAATTCAGAATTGTCACAACACTCATGGAAAAAAACCACACGTGTTTGTTCTAGTTATCAAGAAGAGCTTCTGTTGAGTGAACTGAGCACAAGCATTGCTGTGGAAAAAAATAGCCTCATATAAACACTTCTGTGTTTGTGAGGTCAATGACAGAAATACACAAATATGGATATAGTTTTTTCTCCTGCCAGTCAAAATATCATTGTACAAATAATTCTTGCCAAACTCACTGTTTTTATAGACAACCTAAAATGTTGATCTATCATCTTACACTTTCTGCAGTTCAGTAGTTACCTGGCCAATAATGTACTTCTAATTAGAGGTTCCATAATCTTCCACTAACTTTAGCTCTTAAAAGATACATCCTCTCATCTGCATCATGTGGTGTACATAATTTTCCATTTGTCTATTGAGTTACATTAACATTTTTGTCCTTCTTATGAAATATATTTCTAACAACGAACCATATGTCTAACCATGAAACATGATCCTTGCTTTCCTGTATTAAAAAAGGCAAACATGCTTTATGTAAGAAAAACTATTTAAGCCATGCATACAGAATTAACTCATATTAACAAATGTGTGCACTTCAGGAGAATAAATGAGATTGCAGTGTTAAAAGATAGATAAGCACTACAAGGCAGGAAGGAATTGATTCTCTTCATTGTTCATGGAGGTCAGACAGGCCAGAACACAAGTGTACATAACTAGGATGATCGCTGAGTTTATGTCAGATATTATAGATAACAACAACAACGAGAGCAATGGAATTCCAAGGACAAAAGTGAACTAAACAAGGAGCAAAAGCATAGTGTGCTGGTAACTCATTCATCTTTGATATGGCTTGAGGCCTCTATGAGACGCTCCAACACAAAACCATCACTTATTTCTATTTTGTTATCATAAATCATCTCATTGCGAAGTACTAATTTGCATAGCACATCGCTCTAGATCAAAAACTTCAGCAAGGAGAAGAAATACTAAAACAAGAAGTCTTACTGTGATAGTTATTTGCAGCTCCATTGAAATTTACTTACGAAGCATCTTGGGAAATTCAGACACTTATCTATATAAGACATATTCTCCCCCAAGCTATGAATCTCAGCTGCAAAGCCTCGACCTAAGAACAGGATATTATACCTCTTCCTAATTAATTTTTTTATATAACAACTCAACTTCCAGTTTTGATGTCATCTCTTATGACACCAAACCACAGCATTTCATATATATCCCATGTGTAAAACCTACCCACAATGCAGCATTCAGTCACAAGTATTCATTTTGTCTCCTTAGAACTTAAGTAAAAAACCTGCCATATCAGGACTGTCCCTGAATCAAAACTTCTTGCCATTAGAGGGGGAAAAACCACAGTAGTAGCAAGCGAAGATCCAGTTCTCTAAGAAAGTGGATAGTATTTCCTTATGAGGCAAGAAATATAACTTTTTTTTAATAGTTTTAACATAGATCTAGGACAGCATAGCTTCAAAAAAATTTCAAGCGAATTAAAGCTTACAAGAAAGGAGCTTGGTAAGTTTTGAATATTGCTAATAAAGAGCAAATCGTGCAGGAACCTTCCTCCCTCCTCTCGTTCTTATGATTCTGACTATATGTAAAATGAATCTTCAGGAGAAAAGGGAAGTTTTGTACCATTCATTAATACCTTCAATGAAAATGCAGTAAACAAAACATTGCTAGCACATTTATGGACAAATAATTGTTTACATTTTAAAAATAAAGGTATTTTACTGTAAAAATAAAAATAGTAAGAGCTCTGAACACAGTGGCTTTAAAAAAAAAGTAAAAGTAAGATCTTTATGTTATTACATTTTCTAGTGGCAGGTTGACAATTTCAGTGACAAATGTTTCTTTATTGGCTTTTTTTTTAATTATCTCATAGTTTCTTTTCTGTATTACCCAATATGTAAAAACATCACATAGTATTTTTTCCAAAAAGGTTGAAAAAGAAGAAGGAATGACATTGTAGTGAAAGAATTAAGAACATTAGAGGAAGACTAAATTCCTTGCAGTTCTTGCAACAAAGTAGTCTCAAAATGTGATAAGTGATCTGTAAATATTAGAAAATATTCAGGCAGGCATGCAAGGGAAAAGTATTAACATGTGTTTGACCAAGAACCCTATGATTACACATAAGTGACACTAACAAATATATTTCTGTTGTGGGAACCTATGAAAAGACACTTTCCATTTGCAAAATGAATCAACACATGAAAAAAGGAAAAGGATTGTGCATACCTAATTATTTTGCCACTACCAAAACCCTCCAGATTTTTATTCTGTGTGATTTTTTAGTTAAATTCAGAGAAAGCAAAACCCCAGCTACAAAAGGAAGTCAGTGAAGTCAGTAGAATGTTATTTGGCTTTATGGTTCTGGGTAAGAGGCTAATCCAATTTAGTAGTTAAACTCTATGCTGAAGTTCAATTTCCAAGTTTCCTATCCAGTTTGCCAGGGAAGGAGGGAGGCAAAGAAAAACTTCAGATGTGTATAAGGGACTCAGTTTTCAAGATTCCTTGGCTCCTACATGTCTCTGAAATACTGTGGGACCACACTTCATGTGGGATTTGTCTGTAAATCAAAAGGCACTGGTAGCATATGACTGTAGTGACTGAAAGAAGTTGCTAGTAGTAAAGTGGCAAAACTGTTGCTCATCCTACTAAAATAAAAAAAACTTTTAACGGACCTTCAATATAATTTCTTATTGACAGTAGGAGCTAAAGTGATTCCCACTATAGCTTTACTAAAATTTTTATCTTTGTTGTCTCATTGTACTCTCGCACTTTTGATGTGTGCATATATTGACATGAAAGAAGCCAGATATTCTAAAAGCCTGCATGAGCATATTATAAAACTAGGCATCCAACTGCCTCACATACTCTACCATTAGCTGATGATTTACAGCCCTAGATACTAAAATGTCTTTGAGTAACTGGCCCAAGTTGCTTTTGCTTCTCAGAACTTTGCCATCTTTTTCTTGCCCAGTTCTATATCTGAGAAACCTAATCACGGTATCTCTTTTCTTGTGATATGCTGTTCAGAGGCTTAATGTCTTAAGGGTTTATAAATTCTTAGCTATTATGGTCAGTTACGTACACCTTGGGCCTAGGTTTGTACTGTACTTGATCCATGGTATCCCAAGTCAGTCAAAACTTTGAGGTAGAACTGCTGCCTGCTACTTTTCTGAAGTTAATATATCAACAGACACCAGAATTTTTGAGTCTTTAATGCAATTTGTTTTACTGGAACACATAGACAAATTACAATAGGATAAATCTGTCAATAGGGAAAACTCAGCACTGGTGTGCAAGATAAATTAAATGACAGGTTACTTTTGCATAGGGAAAAAATAGAGGCTTTCTCTCCTACATTCATAGAAGAATGGACCAACCTCTTGGGTTGAAACAGCTTCCAGTAGTTCTTGAGATATATATAGCAAAATTTGCTCCTTTCCATCAACTCAAAGGCTTGGCTTTGAACATGCTCTCGGCATCAGATGTGCCAACACACTTTGAGCTCAAGTCTGACTTTTGCTGCAGGCTCCCAAAGGACTGCTTTTACATCCCTACCCACCTCAGTCTACAACAGAGAAGCTGTTCTGATTTTCACATGCTTGGTGGCTCATAAGGAAGGTGGTCTTCCCCTCCAAATTTTCCACCTGACCCTGAGTGCAAGAAAACAGTAGTTTTTCTGACTGTGGAGATGTTGTAAATATCAAACTACAAATAATTAATATTTAATATTTTGAAATTCTTTGCCTAACAAATTAATTCAAGATGAGAGAGAACAGTTTTTATAATTATTATTTGTTATAATAATTATAGTAGTTATATATATATATAATATATATAATGTAGTTATAATAACTACAACATTGTTATAACTTTTGAATCACTATTTAGAATCTCTGTTTTAGGAAGTGAAGGGGATATGTTGTTCTTGTGAATCTGTAACCTTCTGCACAGTTATTTTTAATATATGCAATACATTTGAAAATAAGCTAAGAAACTAAAAAGGTATTTGGGTATTTTTTTCTTGGGAGCAGCTAACTCATGGGAAACAGATACAGCTCAGGTTTTTGCCATTGAAATATTTTAATAATGTGGTTTATAGCCAAGATTTCACAGAATTGCCATGTGGACAATAACTTCAGTTTGTCCTCCACTTCAGTTGTTATCTCAAATCACATTGTGGCATGTTAGAGGTTCAAGAAAGAAAACTATTGCCTCATCACTTCCTTCATCTGTGTTTTAAAAATTCAAGTAGACAAACTAATTGTAAGAACACCACTGGTCAAAGAATCAATTCTGTAACTTAGAATGAAAACCACCATTGGTCTGTAATACAAAGTGATACGAAAACTTGATGTTGTTGAAATGAATAATTTAATTTGAATATTTTACACCCAAAAAATTTATTAAAAGCTTAGTTTTAAATGTATTTTAGGAAATACTTTACTCATTACACGGAGCCACTTGGAAAACGTGAGGTGTCTCTTTCTCAATTTTTGGTTATTTAATGCAATGAAAGTTCCGGGCAAATTGTAGAAACTGTATGAAACTTAAAAAATATGTACGAAATATATCAAAGAAGACATAATCAAATTTACTACTCCACTGTTCTTTCCGAAAATCTGGGGTAAAAACGCACTTCAAATTTTTGACAACATTTTATTGTATATTTAGAAACTATACAAAGGACACTATGAATTGTGCCTTGTATGGAATAGAGGAGTCTGTAATGGCAATTTATAAATGGATTTCAATTGTGTGGTTATAAATCTAGGAATTACAGCTTCACTAGAAGCTACAAATGAGAAGTTTTCGGAAAGAGAATAACATCTCCTTTTTTCTGTAATTTGACTACCTTCATGTTGACACACACACACATACACATACACTCCCCCCCAAAAAAAAAAAAAAAAATTAAAAATAGAAAAACACAAACCGAATTGGATTAAAGAATGTAAATGGCTCCAGGCATGAGATGTAATGATAATCAGTCTACAGGGGGATTTCATTATTTTTCTGCTGCATTATAACAAGCAAGACTAGAGTAAATTGAGACTGACTAGGAGATTCACTGATTGTAAATACTGCTCCATGGTAGGGTTTTCCTAGGAGTTAGTTTTGTTTTCATGAATGCAGATGTCTCTAAATTATGTCTCCTGACTCATGAGGAGTTAAAGCCTCTTGTGCTTTCAGTTCTCTTTCTCCCTTTAAATAAGGTCCATCTTACATTTTTATTCTTCTTTCTTCCATTCCGTCCTTCCACCTTAACCTTTCAGGTCTCCCTAAATCTACAGTGCAGTTGTAAATCTATCAAGATTCTTTGCAGTCAAACAATCAGGAGCCTCTGATTATACCCTTCATTAAAAAAATAAGTTGGAAACAGTGAGCTCCTACATGATTAGTGTTTCTCTACAAGTTTTATAAAAGGCCAGGTAGTGGAGCTTTTGTTACACTTCCAATCTAAACCACAGTAGCTGAAATGTGGCCTCCATATCCTGTCCTAGGGAAACCCATCTTCTCTTTGAGAACTCCAGGACTGTGGGACAGAGCCCTTTCTTATCTTTCCAGAGTGCTAGCTTTAGATGACATTGTTTTTGCTGTTGCTATCAATTCAGTAATACATGCTTCCTTAAAAAGCAAAAGGAATCCACGTGTCAGGATCAACGGGGACCCTGGGCAGGCGCAGGAATAGGCTGCGGCTGAACTGGAAGCTGGCATTCTGATAACACATCTCGGGCAGGGACTTAAGGCCCAATGCTGAGCTGAAAGAGCCCATGGGCATGAGGCGAAGCCCCCAGGGGAGGGTGCTCAGGGCCATGAAGGCCTGTCAGGGCACTCAGGGCCCTGACAGTCCTGACAGAGAGTCGCTTCAGTACAAAGTGCAGTGTGGTATCCACCCGCAAAAACATCAGGCGACTATTTTATCGTCTAGCCATTTTTTAATCACAATACTTGGGCTCAGTGCTTTCCTGAAAAGTGGGTGTTTTGTGAAGTAGTAGTTGTGCTTGTTCATTTTTTAGTGTCACTGAATATCTTGTTATTATACTCCAAGACAGAGACCAAAACCTTTCAGAACATTGTCTCTGTGTGACATATTGCATATGACCTTTCATTTGCTCCAGACACTGGAATTTTCAGTCTGTTCACCTGTCACCTAAGGTCCTTAAGTTTCACCTAGTTATTTTCTACCAGACCTCCAAACTTTAATTGCTATAGTTTCCAGGAAATCAAATTGTGTTTTATTGGCAGGAAACCAAGGCCAAGAGCTACACAAGAGAGACAGAGATGTTTCAGTGCCTGAATTTTAAATGCTTCCTACAGGGTGTATGTTCTCACTGCCTCAGCTATCAATGTAGTTCACAAAAGAGCAGGATTCACTCAAGCACACAGAAAAACAGTACAGCAAGCAGAGAATGGTCTAAACTGACCAGTCAGAAAAAACTAATAAAAGGTCGTAATCACCTCCTCAGAATTCACTCATAGGCAACACCAGCCTTGATTAAGATAGGTGATCCAGGTCAAGTCCATCAGATGAAATTATGGCCCCTCTTCCACATACTACTACTAGTCAAGTAATGAGAAAAACAAGCTAGCTCATATAGGGCCTAGGTTCAAATTCTTCCTCTGCCGAAGGTAATTTGAGCCCCCAGGTCCTACTTAGCAGGAGATTTAGCAAAACATTGAATTTTGGGATATTTTTAGTGGGGGCTCCCTATCTCTCACACTGAAGTTATTTTGCTTTTATTGGAGCAATTAAATTTCTTTCATCTAGGTAAACAAAGACTCATTTCTGGAGGTTAAGGCAGTCTTACAAGGAGAGTCAAGCTCCATCTAGTGAATATGTAAATCGTCTAACAGATGCACACCAGGGTTAAAAGGTTGTTCTAATATTGAACTATTCTCCTAGCTGTAGGCAAAGGCAATGCTAAGCAGGCCTAAAAATATGATGTCTGATTATTGCAGCTGTGCAAATGAAGAAATAAGAGCTTGAGTGTGTGACTGCTAAGTAGCAAGATAAACAACTAATGAGCAAGGTGTTTGTACTTCAAAGAACTAGTGAGAACAGTTATAACTGATGGTGATACGCAGACTTTGAAATGTCCCAAAACATCTTTTAAAGAACACACAGTATGAACCAGTATGAACTGCACGTATACCACAACTATTAACAGAAGCTGAGTTCCGTACTTAGCATATGGTTATAGTTAATGATTAAAATTTTTTTGGCAGACGTTATAGAAAATGATACACAGTAGGAAGAGGCACAGTAAAGTGCATGAGGAAGTAACGTAGTAGATAAAGAGCAGAATTGTAGTTTGAATTCCTGAAGTTGCTAGACAGTTGACTTCACTGCATCATTGCCTGATGAGCATTAAACAAGAGTTATGTTTCCTACTGCTTTACCACACAAAAACAAACACCAAAGCTTTAAGGTCAAACTCAGCATCAAACCAACCTTTGCGCTGGCGAAAGGTAAGTGGCTCTGGTTCTTCAAAAAGACAGGAACAGGAACAAACAGTGCAAGAATGTTGTTTGCCAATAGTGGGCCAGGAGTCTCTGGTGATACAACAGGACATGAAACATCAACAATAGCCAGCGGCAGAAACAGAGCTTAGGAGTACCCAAAATAGATAAAAAGACTTATTTTAAGGCTGTAGTTGTCTAAATTGCAACTTTGAGCTCTTGGAATTGATCATGCTTTTGATGGGTGTCTTTCCCATCTTTTTATTTAGGGAACATATCATTCTCCTACTCTCTCTTTTTAGACTTGTTTTACAGTTTCTGTGCCACTGGGGTGTGATTTCTTTTCAACCTTTTTTGGCATTTCTGGATTGTTCTTTAAAAGCAAATAGAAAGACCAGAGACACAATTTCATTATGGTTTTGACAACGCCATTTACAGAGATAAGATCAGTTTAATATCTGTCTTTTCAAAGAGTCAAAGAAAAAAATTTGCCATTTTTTTCATAATTATGTTAGGGGTTCAAGTTGAGGAAGCTACCTCTGACATCCTCACCATTTTGTCATTGTTTTTTGAGATATAAATGATAGAAGACTACTTGCATTCTTGGTTCCTATTGTACTACACTGCATATGACTGTATTGGAAATGTATTTTCTTACTATTTCTTAATTATGATTCAGGTCATTCTGCAACAGTATTTTATCTTGCTCATAATTTATTGTCTCACCAATCACCAGCAATCAAGTTACACCAGAAATTACTTCATATAATTGCTTAGATGACTGACGATAATCTACCATTCTTTTGCATGCTCCTGTCAAGAAAAGAAGGATGGTTTTTCTTTGCAAAACTAAAGAAGCTTCCAAGTAACACGGGTAACTAAATCACCAATTTACTGACTGTGTCTGACATGAAAGCACCAGTTATAAGCTCATCAGTCACTTCCACTCATAGATACCAAGTCAAGGGATCAAAATAAAAAAAAATTGGGAAGAGGTAGGATGTAGAAAAAAACAAGCCATTAAAAACGCCTACCAGATTTGACATAGCCCTCACCTTAAAAAGCTTCTAAAGCCATACACTATAAATAAAAACATGCATTTCCAGCTTTTTCCTCTTTTGCATTGCATTCGCAGAGCCTTTTCCTAACACAGATGGAGTAGAGACTTTGAACGTGTCCATCCCTCTCTGTTAAGAGATATTCTGCTTCAGAGCTTCTAACACCTGTCACCTCATAAAAAATGTCTTGGTTTATGTTGAACAGGGAAGCTCCAACTCTTCAACTACTTTGTATCTCTTCACCACATTAACCAAAGCAATCTGAACAAGCTTGGCCATCACAAAGCTGACTCTGTCTTGGAGCTGCTTTAGAATTGAGTATTAACAATATGCACGTCCCTAATACAGAATTTGTCATTAGGCCAAAATCTCTAGCGGGGAAAATAGCCCACTTACCTTCCAGCCAAGGCATTCCAGGCTGTTGCCGGATTAGCGTGGCCCTTTCTTTTGTTTTACCGTTAATTTGAATTTTGATTTTTCCTCAGAAATGCAAATGAAGATTCACTTGCTTAGTTAAATGCCTTTGTTCAACAAGTGGCAGCAAGCAATTTGTTTCTCTTTGAAACATTCCTATTACCTCTCCCCGGCACACACATTCAGATCTGAGTTTCTATTTGCCCTGATAAACAGCAAGCATTAAGAGAAATCTATTGGTCTCAAATGACTTTCAGCTACAGACTTCAGAAAATTAGATAGGTTGAACTGAGGATTGATGCCAAAAAGTCAGTCGCATTAAGTCTCATTCTCTGTAAGAACCAATCTAGGCTAACTGAGATACAGGTTTTTTGAGAAGAATTCTTTTCTCCTTTTCTAAATATTGGAACTACAGCAGACTTTTGGAATATCCCCATTTTCCAAGAATTACAGAAGCCAGACAATAAATAAGAGAACTTCTATCATGGGAACTTGTTTTCGTCATGAGTTTAATAACAGAGTATAACAAGCTGTAGCTGGGAGAACAACATACACAAAACCCTGGGTTTAAGCCAGGTCCAACAGGGCAACAAAAGCGAGAACCGAGTGTGGTGAGCCTAGATACTGGCCATAGATCAACCAGCAGCAAGAGAACTATGCCTTAAAATTTTGGAAAGGTATACTGCGATATCATCATGGACTGATTTGATTGGCAGCTGGTGTTGACATCTGCCTATAAAAGCTCCCAGTAGTAGAAATTGGCGGAACGTTGTCACTTGAAGTAAATTGCCCGAGGTGGAGCAACTATGCATTGGTGCCAAACTGGTGCCCAGTGCCTGACATTGAGACTGGTTGCAGCAAGTGTTGCAGTTTCCCCAGATTCAACAATGGCAACTCATTGGAGAGATGTATAGAGCAGTTCTCAGTTACTGGGGGTGTGTGTCTGTGGGGGAGTGCAAAGCTTTTTCTTCATACAGCCTGTCACCTGGACCGCTTAAAAAGTTCAGTTTAACAATGTCATGCTGGCCTGGTGTTCCTTTCTCTTTAGTTAGTTTTACCATCTTTGTTTTGGAAAAAAAAAGAAAAAAAAAAAAAAGATATTTTTTTAAAGCCCTTATATGTTCCCATCATTCTTTGTCCAGCCCCGCTTTTCTCCAAATTCTGAAACACCCTTCTTTTCAGCTGATTATAGGTTGTCATGGTTTAACCCCAGCCAGCAACTAAGCACCACGTAGCGGCTCATTTGCTCTTCCCCCCACTCCTGGTGGGATGGGGAGGAGAATCGAAAACAAGTAAAACTCATGGGTTTGAGACAAGAAGAGTTTAATAATTGAAATAAAAAATATAATAATAATAATAATAATAATGATGATGAAAAAGAAGATTAAAAAAGAGAGTGAAATATAACCAAAGAAAGATAAGTGATGCACGATGCAATTGCTCACCACCCGCTGACAGATGCTCAGCCAGTTGCTGAGCAGTGATCCGCTCCTCCTAGCCAACTCCCCCCAGTTTATATACTGGGCATAACATCACACGGTATGGAATGTCCCTGTGGCCAGTTGGGGTCAGCTGTCCTGGCTGTGTCCCCTCCCGACTCCTTGTGCCCCTCCAGCCTTCTCGCTG
>JAOBAS010000028.1:3106043-3132599 GCA_025311575.1 Elanoides forficatus | reverse complement strand
GGTCAGCTGCTGCTGGGGGGGGATTACACACGCTCAGCTTCGCTGCTGCCTGGCTGTGATGACACAGAAAGGCAGCAGTCTTCCAGCTCCCCGGCTAGGGCAGGTGGGGTCCAGCTGGGTTGTGGAGCCTGCCACACTCAGCGACTCCTAACAGTTCATTACTCCATGAAAATTGAGAAAATTTTGTGCATTTCAAAGAAGAGACAGACAGAAAGAGTTCTTTATTTTTAAGAGAGCCTTGAGTAAAAAGCCTTGGGGAATGTAAACATATTGTAGAATCTGCACATGAAAGGATTGCCACAAGATAGATGTAGTAGTACGAGGTGAAAAAAGAAACATATTTTATTTTATATTCTTTCTAAACTTGGATTAAAGACTTGACAAGATCACAGTAGCTAAACAGTTAAACCACCAGAACACAGGGAACAGTATCTTGTGACGAACACAGTATGGTAGTTACCTGTTAAACCCAAACTTGCTGACAGTGAAACCGTGAGTATCTGTGCTCAGTGAACCAGAATGAAACAAAATGTAGGCTTGAGTTAGTCATCACCACCCTGACAGAAGCAACAGGCAGAGAAGGTGGTTTCTGAGTACAAACATTTTAAACCATCTTCTTCCCACCAAAGCTTTTAGGGACTCTCCTTCTTCACTGAAGGGATACATTGTGACAAAAGCTTTAAGTTAGCTCATAATTAGGTAAAAAGTCCCTATCTGCCACATTCGACACAGCATACTTGATTCAACTACAGACTTTACCATGACAGAAAGAAGAAAAATCGTATATTTAATTGAATTGTCAACTGCTACACAATGGATGCTTATTCTTTTGTAGAACTGGTAGCCAAAAGTGACTTTTGTTGAGTCACCATTACCTCAGACACAATAACTGGCTTTGGAGGTTGCATCTCACAAACAGCGCTTGAGTTCAGAGGCATCCTGATATCCAGAAAGTTATCCCTTCTAGCAAATCTGTTTTCTATTTCATTATTCTCTGAGATGACAGCACATTTGGGAAAAAAAAAAAAAAAAAAAATTGCCTGTTTTGAACACTCGTTTTCCACAAACCCAGCCATGGCAATAACTTTGCCAAAGCATTCTGCTTTGTTGAAGTATAAGGGAAGCAGCTTCACCATTACTCTGACCCATCACTCCTCTATGTGCTTCCTCCGCAGTTTGTGCCTTTAATGGGAAGAGGTATTAGTACTCTACCTGTGACAGCAGCTCAGCAGACTGCCATGTTTAGAAGCAGATTTTGAAAGCAGTTCATGCAAATTACATGCCAGCTTGTCATCTTCAGCAGAAGAGTACATTAAGAGTGAGAAAGTCTTCAGCAGTGACAAGTTAGAAGAGTAAATATGAAAAGTTCCCTATCTGTCAAGACAGAACGGAGAAGGAAGGTGACAAAAAGTAGCAGAAAGTAGTTTGATCCTTGTGAATTAGGTACAGCTAGTGGCAATGGTTAATAAGTTGAAACTTCTAAATTGCTTAGTGTAGCAAAGATGAAGAGGGCAGTAAATCTCAGAAATTAGTAGTACTAATGAGACTACAGAAACTGGAAGAAATATGATGCCATATTAAGAAAAGAAGTAGAGAGACAAATTAAATGGGATGGTAGGGAAAAAATAAATCCGCTTATTACAATCTAAAAAGACTGCATTTAGCAGAGGGACAGTGAATACTAAAAACCTATTCATATTTTATAAGATTTTCTTGTGTGCATTTTGCAGAGAACAAAATATGGTTACCCTGATAAACTTGCATGGGTTGATCATGCTTAGATACTGTATAGACTTGTTAAACAGGGAACTGCAGAAAAACTGCTCAGACCCTTCCATACCTTCTGAGAGGCAAAGAGAAAGCACCGAGGTGTAGCTCTTGCCCCAGCTACAGTTGAGGGAAGAAAGCATCCTGTCTAGAGGAGTGCAGCGGCTGCTTCTCTTCAAGCAAACTCTCTTTGGAATTAGGCTGTGCTGCTCAATTTATCATAGCCCAAAAGCTAAACCTAGGAGACCATTTTGATAAAGATGATAAAAACTTCCTGTTCCATTTAAGACAGGTGATAGAACAAGAATAGATAACCCGGTCATTTCATGCAATAGTCTGTTTCCTCAGAATTCCTATCTCTAGAAAACCTCTTCTTGTCTAGATAAAAAAGGACTGTGAGGAAGACCTTCTTGGTTTAAAATTTTCCTTCTATGTTTTTGGTTTATGTCGTTGTTCCTCATGGTGACTTAGTGAAAAACCTTCTGCTCTCAGTCTGTACGTATCCTCTTAAAAAAGGAGAAGAAGAAAGCAGCATATTGTTGGACTTTATTTCTTCTACTAAGTGTAAGTGGATATCTTAAACCTGTGAGGCCACTGAGGCTTGTGAGGTACTTTTCGTTAAATGGTTTGGTAACCAAAGTCTAACTGGATAATTGCGTTCTCTCATGAAAATTTCCTGTTAGGCTTAGACAACTGTGTTGTGTTGTTGCTCATTGAGGGCTACCCAAATTCCAGGCAAAAGAATTTGTGTATTAGTTAGATGAAGTAATTTTTCTCTTCAGTCTGCTCTACTATTATTTAGGTACTGCCACAGACGTGGCTAGCACTAAAGGGATTCCTGGAAGGAATTTCTGTGACCCAAGCAGTTAGCAAATTATCAAACAGATTCTGTCTCTATTCCTATCAAAACCCTTTCAGATCAAGATATAGGACATATTAAAGTAAAAGCAACAAACTGGGTTGCAATCACTGACACTAAGGATGGAATAATCTGGTCTGAAATAAAGATACAGACAGTCAGCCATACAGACACGCCTAATGGATATCACTCAAAAGATGATAAATTTAAGATTGTCCTATCCATGGGAAATCCTCCAAGTTGATTGATCTGATTAGAATTATAAGCACTGATATTGTGAATTCTCTGAGAATTCCTGGTTTAAAAAGAGAGGCTAATGGTAGGTATCCTGCCCTCCCTCATCCCCTGAAAAAAGGAAGCAGCAGCAAAGCAAGTAGAAAACCAGTTAATAGAAGTTTTCATTCCTCATTGTCAAACAGACTTTTTCTCTTCTACACACAAACATTATTTCCCTTGTCTCAGTAACCTGTCATCATCATCACCACAATAACAACATCCTTTTAGTGTCAAAATCAAAGTTACCATCATAAGAATTCTGTGCTAACTTGGGTGGCAAGAAATGCTATAAATCCTTTTAACTGGTCCAAGTACATCATATCTAAGAAAAGTAAATCAGTAAAAAGCATCCAAGAAATAGTTTTAACTTAACCTCCCTCTTTCTTCCCTCTGCAATATTATTTTCTTTTTTTCATTATTTAATTTCTCTTTATTGCAAATAAGAGCATGGAAGGATAGCTGCAGTTATTTTTTCAGGCCGAAAAATTGCTGAGAGTATAGCTCTGTGGAAAATATTAGTAAACTGAGTATTTTTCAGTTTATGCAGACTGCTTAATTCTTCCAGTAGTTAATTTTCCACTAGGTATTTTCTAACACTACAATACAAATATAATGTTTAATCCATTCAAATTCTTTACAGGCTGATATCCATCAGAATTCAAATTATTAGTCTTCCCTCCAATTAACTATGCCACAAACCTTAGTACTTTCTTAAAGAAAAAATTGAGGCCATGATAAAGAGAATGGATTTATAAATTTATGTGTGTGTGTGCATGCACACTAATTATGTGAAAGTGTTTAAACATTAAAATCTCTAATGCTGCCTTCAGAAATGTTGCAACTGGGAATACATTCACATGAAGTAAACACATAAATTTAAGTTGAAGTTTTTATTATTTAGGGTAGCTCAGTTTAAGAGTCAAAAAAATTATTCAAAAGTTAAGGACTTTACATCAGAAAATAGAGAACAATCTTTTTTTCCTTCACACTGAGATAATTTCATGCTCTATCAGCTAAAAGATCTTAGTCTCCGAGCTGGATGTTTCAACACTTTCTCCTATACAGGAGAGTTTTCACTTTACAGAAGACAGAATTTCTTACTCACTTGCCTGTATAGGTGGTTTGGTATCATCTGTATGATCATCCAACAGGATAGTGCAGTCAATCCAGTACTGACTACTTTTAGTGCATTTTTCTCCTTTTTTAAGAAGATTCTGAATTGAAGATATTTACATCTGGGAAAATGAGGACATTGCATACTCTTAACCTAACAGTGCATTTCCTTTAATGCACCATTCCTCATGATTTTAGTGGTCTGCCTCGTTCATTTGAAGTGGTCTACCTTTATGCAGTTTGAAGCAGCCTTTACTTCTGCAAAGGCTGCCACAGAATCAGGGGAGAGCAAATGAGTTCAGAACCAAAAAGAGACAATTTTGTCCAGCCTGACAAATGATAAAGGAAGAATTTAAGTACTGAGTTTACCACCTACTCAAGATCAGAGCAAGATGGAACCTGCAAATTTTTACATCTGACTTTTATGCTTAAATGGCTCCTTGCAATCTCCACCACTGTGTACTAAAATCACATTACTCTGAAAAGCTAGAGATTTCAAAGCTTTTTTTACATAAGATAAGGTCAAAACAGCTCCTTGGTAGCTTGAATGTTTTTTCTAAATGAACTAGATACAGATAATTTAAAAAGAAACACCTACATTCTATTTCTGAAATGTATGTTGTTAATTGCAGACAAGCAATTTACTTGCAGAAAGTTTTCAAGGACATAGTACAGTTTTAAAAATTGTAGCATTCACTTCATCATACTTAGTAATAGTTACTTTACGAGTGAATACAACTCTGTCTTAGAAATAATGAAATAGTATGAACGCAAATCCTTCCAATCTGCCTGCATGTCTTTTAGTACTTGCAATTCTCAATTTCAGGTTCATTAAAAATACCGAATAAATATGGGTGATGTTAAGACCGGTGAAAGGCAAGTTAATCTCAAGTGAGTTGTTTTAGTTTTGAAATATTCAAAGCTTGTTACTTGACTGTGATGACTTTTCAGGGAGAACTGATTTGAACGTGAGTTGTAAACATTCCCTAGCAAGCTAATACATTTTGTAGGCTAGGATTTCTGAATCTTAATAGCTTAGACAAATATTGCAGAGTTAATGGTGTTGAACTTTAAATATCTATGTATATACATAGATATAAATATAATTTGTGTATCATACATATATAAATTAATTGTGGGAGTGTAGAATAACAAAAATTGACAGTTGAGCAGAAGCCAGGAGCAGTAATAAGACAAAGTCTGTCCACATGCATCTTACACTTCAGAAATAAAGAGGCAAAAATGTATTCCATGGAAACTACTAAGGGATTTTATAATCTACCGACTTTACTTAAAGTACTGAACTCTCTGTCCAACTACAACATTGCTGCTTCTGTGCCAGTTAGCTCACAGAGGAGCAGGAGGAAAAGTTTGTGATCCCTTTGTTTGTCACTCGAGCAATAGCATGTGTAAGAGACCAGTTTTGCTGTGCTTACTGGCCTCAAACAGTCGCCTTCTGTCTAGCATGCACAGGAGAAGACACAACAGAAAACTATACGTTTCACTTTCATTTTGAGCTATCTTTTCGTAAATTGTGAATGGTACTGTAACAGACTTTGTGTTGCTTCCAGTAAATGGAGCTTTCATTTTATTTTCAGTCTGTTTGGACTGGATATTAACATCAACAATAAGGCCATTTTGAAGCTGTTACAAAGTTGGGGAGAAAATAAATGTAAAATAAGTTTTCTTCCTTCTGAGAGCCAAGTTTTGAATATTGAAAAAAGCACCATCAATCAGAGAAAAAAAACCCAACATGTAAAATCCTCTCTTACAACACCAGCCTCTTCCAGAGGTATGAGAGTTTTAAAGACAAGTGCTTTTCTTTGTCAAATGACAGATGCTCTGACTCAGGCTGAAGGTGAAATACAACTCTCCCAGAGAGCCCAAACAACCCTTGTGCTTGGGAAAATTTAAAGATAAATTCTTCAGAGGGGGGAAAAAACCCAATACCGAACCCAACCCCCTCCTTTAAGAAATGTTTTGTTGATATATATATATCCAAAAAACCCCAAACCCATTAAAAAATGGTGTACTTAACAACAATTTTCCCAAGTTTAACAGGGTTTGTAGTCAAGCTTCCGTAAAAAACATTTATCTCTGACTATCATCCTAGCCCTCAGGCTTAGCATCAGAAACATTGTGTCTATGAGAGTGATCTGGCCTATTTTATCTACAGCTCTTAAAACAGTCTTGAGGTTTGGGTGTATCTTAGCATCTGTGGTTATTCACTAGTATGAGTACACATTTCAGTCTAGCTGTGTGCTATTCCTGCCTGGAAAAGTAAATGGCAAAAACTGCACTGACCAACCACAAGGATTTAGCAAACTGATACATCACAGTGAGGAAACATTAGGATGTAGCATAAATATCCATATGTACTGTTTGCACTAATTCAAAAGCTCTCTTCATATGCTTCTTGTAAATTGCTCATATTAATTGTTACCCAACATAATATAAAACCCGGATAACATCTCAAGACTGTGACTAACACACATGAAATAAGGTGCACATGGTCATAAATTATCTTCTTGTTCATCTGCCTCGTGAAGTTTAAACTATCACATTTCTATCTTAGAGTGAAAAGCAGTCCAAAATGGGTTGCATATTAAGAATTATTGGCAAGGAAAACAAACCACACTGAAATATTTCAACGACACTCTTTAGAACTTCCCATCCTCAAGAGTTACAGTAGAAAAAGAACAAGTGCAGAAAAGGGCAACAAGGACCAGCAAAGGTCCATAATGTCTTTCTGTGAACAGCTACGAAAGGGACAAGGGCTCTTACCAAGTAAAGATGACAAAGGAAATGCAATAACTGATTACAAAATCATCAGAAGCAGGATAATAACCTGAAGAGGGGATGATTACTGATTGTCTCTTATAGTATGAGAAAAGGAGGTCATCAAGACAAACTAACAGGAGACAAGTTGAAAATAAAAGGTGTACTTCTTCATTCAACATGTAACTAGACAGTACCACAGATGTAGATGATGACAAAAATGTACATGGAATCAGGAAAAAAGAAAATTAATGGTGAAAAAAACCCTGTGTTGGCCTACCAAATGCAAAGAGATGGCATCCGATTCATGAAGTACCTGATTCACAACTTGCTGGAAGCTGGGAGATGATAAAAAGGGAACTATCACTACATTCATGTCTCATTTACTTTCATTGTTAGTCTGAATCAGCATGGGCATACTATTTATTTTCCTGGTATAGAGCATGTCCTGCCATGTTTCTGTTCAGATGTCAAAAAACAGTAGTAAATAGCACCTTACATCCTTCTGTGTACACAATCCTCTAGAATTAGGTGACTGCAAAACACTCTGCCCGAGGCCGTTTTCCAAATTGTTTGGTCATTTCAGGTGCAATTCTATATTGTCCCCATTAGGTAGACGTGTAAGTTCCATGAACTCTTTCAGGATCTCAGTTTTGACATAAAGATATAAAAAATACAAAATGATAAATTAAATCGTTGCTAATTTTACTTTGCACATATAAAACAGCATAAGACTTAAGTGAAAGATGATAAAATATTTTTCATTAAGTAATCAGTATCTGCAAGAAGTCTGAAGTTATTTACTGAAAATAAACTCATTGGGGGTTTTAAATCACAATCATTCAGTAGAGTCAGACATACACAGTCCTAAAGGCAAAAATGTGTCTTTTTATCCTAAGCAGTTGAACAAACCTAATTTGCTAACAAAACAATTTAGTACCAGCACTCTGTTTAGATAAAAACTAGAATTGTTTCAACAAGTGCGTGAATTCACTACCTTACAAGGTTACTAAACAAGGCAAAGTCTTGCAACTAAGTGCAGGATTTTTACCTTTCAGGTTTGCAAATCCTTTGACCTCTACAGTCATGAGCACTCATTCATGGGAGAAAAAAGAAAAATAATGTGAGTATTCTGAATGGTTTTGCTATGCTTCATCAGGGATGCCTGAAATGCACCTCATGATATAAATTTATTTTTCATTTTTTTGTTTGTCATAAGCTTATGATCTGCAGCGAACACAAGCAAGTTAAAAGCAGCAGAATCAGACAATGACAATAAGAGCTGCCATCTTTCAGAAGATAGATACACACCTTTATAGGTAGCACTGTGACTTTCATTCAAAAGCTATAACAATTCAAATATAATGAAATGCTTTAACAGCATGATGGCATTTTCAGTTTCCAATCTGACAGAGCTACAGTCCAGGACATTCCAAGGTTTCAATATTACTGAAAGCACTTCACAATTTAAAATGCTTTCAAAAGCTTTCTGTGGAGACACTGGCTAGATGTGAAGCAGTGAACTGTTAAAGAGGTGGGAAAAGAAATATGCACAATGATTTGGAAGATAAATTTTCTTCTCTGAGTGTACCCATGGCTGTTTAAGAACAGCACAGGTATTAGCAGCTGCCTAGTCATTCTTGCAGCAGGGAATTCTGCTGCTGCAAACCGTATTACACTACAGGGGAGGATGGTTTTCCATTGGAAAAGTAAAAATTTGGAGAAGCAGCAAAATACAATGAAATAGAATTGCTTTATAACACCCCAAATTGTGCAGTTTCCATTTACCCTATGTGAATGACAAGGAGAAGCAGCAAGTATAAAGTAGGCAGGAATAAGTAAGACTGATTACGTAGCAACAGGGAACCTGTGAGTTCTGTCACAGTCCATTTTCAAATTAAGGCCATGTTCTCCCTCCTTTTTTTACTGTCAAAGCACTGTTGAATTTCAGTCAAATGTATTACTAAAATGTATTTCTAACCCTTTATGTGTTGTTCGATAATATGAAGTACAGGCAAATTGAACGACAATTAATGCAGGTGAATTCTCTTACTTCCTTCACAGTACCACAGTCATTTAACGGCTATGCCAGTAAACACACTGTAAGCAATCTCACCTTCCTGTTATTTGCTGGTGAGTTTAACATCCTGAAAAAGCACTTGTTTCCAGTAGTTCAAACTTTAAAATAGAATACTTTAAAATAGAACAGAATTAAAAGATACCACCATCTAATTCAGTATTCACCATCGCAGGGAAGCAATAGAAAAGTATTGCCATTTCTGAGCGCAAAGAGGACAATGATTAGTTCGCATGATCTTCTAAAAATGATGGGCAATCTGTAATGCTTTAGAGCAATGGGGCAATGTTTTATAACAGAAGGACCTTTAATACAAAGTGATAAACTGTTTTCAAGATGGGCAGACGCTGCTTCCATCTATTTGTCTTGTACTCCAAGAGGATGTAGCAAAAGCACAAATGTGTCCCAAGACCAGCAATGTAACACTCAAGGCTCATTTGAGCATTTAACTAGCTTTTTGGGTCAGTTTATAGGAGTCATATGAATGACAGATTTTTGGTGTTCCACAACAGTAGATTGTCAAAAGCTATTTCTTTTCACTTTAAAGCACCCTGCCTTTTTATTTCCTCACTCAGATGAGCAGCTGATGACCCAGCACTGGTGTTCCAGAGACTGTTTGCCTGCCTCTCAGTTTCCTGCACAGAACAGAAACCCCTGCAGATGTACAGGGTCTGTATCAAAGAATTCCAAAGCAGAGCGTTGCTGCTTTCCAGCCAGTTTTCAGAAAACGGCACACAATAGGCTTGTAAACCACTACCAATTTATCTGCCATTCATGCCACATGCCACTGGCCAGCAGTTTTATTAGGAATGCACTGCCATAGGTTTATGCATGCAGTGAGAAATCTCTTCCTTGCCCGCTTAGCATATCTGATTTGTGCTCCAGGAGAGGCATTGGCAGGTGGTACTGGTGAAACTAACTGTACTAAATCATTTCTTTCTATCAGCTAATTCAAGCATGCAATAACTGTAGTTCACTAACAAACCAAGCAGTATAGAGCAAGAATAAGTTGGGTTTATATGTTTCAAAATTTGGGTATTCCAACCAAAACGTAAGCATAGTTGGAAAATCAAATTTATACTGGAAATAAAAGTTACAATACAGAAATCTGAAGTATATATCATACTCTGTTCCCATCCAGTATTAATAAGGCATAGGAGACAGAAAAATGAAATGAGTATAAACTGGCTGAGCTTTTAAGAACTTGATATTTGGGTAGGCAGGATGTAGATCTGCTTTGTCTGCCTTTCTGACTTCTAAGAAGAGGAGGCAGGTTCAGCCTTTAACGCCCACGAGTCTCCAGGCTGCCAGCAGGGTGCAATGCCTCGTGACTCATCCAGCTCCACTGGCAGCACAAAAGTTTAAGAGATGGTCCCGTGAGCTCACATTCCAGTCTTGTAAAGCTGGCCAAGCTCTCTTGAAGGAAGAATGTGCCGTGGAAACAGACAAAAAGGCAGGGTCACAAGAGATGTAAGATTTCTGTATTTGGTAATTCTCCTCTTTTTGATGCTCTGTGATCCCGATGAAAGGTCCCACCTCGAGTGATTTGGGGGTCCACTAAAACCTTCAGCTTATCAGTGCTGGACAGTACAGTGCTCTCACTACTACCTCTCTGTCCACAGACTTTCCACAAATGAGTCTTGTCAGCAAAAGAGTGCAAGTACTATTAGATGGCTACAACCAGGAGGTACATATGTGCTGACTGCTCCCTGTCAACTTTAGGAGATGGCAAACAGCTACTGTCTCTTTCTGGGCAACAGAACAAAAAAATTGGCTTGCCTAGGCCATATGAGCTGTCACACTTTTCAGGTCTAGTCTGCATCCTCGATGTTTTGTTTTCTTCAACCTTCAAAAGCTGAAAGGATGTTTTATAACTGCCCCATCACCCATTAATCCTAGAAGGGAGCTAAAAAAGCATTATTTCTGTGAATCTGGTAGTAAGAACATGGGGTGAATGGAAGATATCCTCAGATTTGAATTCAGAAAATGTTTTTTATATGCTCTAATAGAATACATCAGTTCTGATTTAGATTCTTGAAGATACTATGTATTTACAAATCTGAGCTTAGACCAAGAGAACTGAACTGAACCTCAGTCAGCCTCTCTCTGCTATTACATTTAAAAGCAAAACTGAACACATAATGTTAAATCAGGCATAACTGCTAAAAAAGATACAAGTTTTCAGAGGCAAAGTGCTGCAATACACCATTCAAACAACGGGTTCCAGAACTAAATGCAAGGAAACAACAACCCAACTTAAGCTGAAAAAGAACTGATTTATCTTGAGAAGTACTTTTCATTCAGAGCACTTCGCATTCCTTTTGTAGCATTACTCGATGGAATTTTACGTAGGTTTCTATCTGATGTCAAATGTAATAAGACTAGAATCTGAAGGACCTAGAGTACTTGACCAAACGTCACAGCATTATTTTGACCATTGTCAAATAGAGGTGATTTGTTGACGATTTTACTGATATTGCAAAGTGATGAAAACTTTTAAATGCAAATGACAGTGTTATGAAAGCTTCTGTAGAGAAGCTGTCTTTCACAAACATTTCTAATAATAATACCAGAACTTGGAAGTTCGGTTCATTCACTGCACATTTACACATTGTGTAAGAACTGACAAGGTTTGTTTTAGTCCTCACACACTTGACAAATCCAAATTCTCCCCTTTGTCTCCACCGTACACAAACAAGGCATTGATTTAAAAGTAAGTAGATAAGCCTTTTTTATTTCCCCTCATTTCTTAGGAAGGCTCTTGGGGAATGAAAAATTTCCAGATAGAATATTTAGATGGGGACATATAAACAGAGAAGTTACACAAACAGAAAGCCTGGGAAAAGATAAAAGACATTTTCAGCAGTTCCTGGTGAAGGAACCTGTCTGGAAGAGACAAATTAAGCCATGTCTGCTTAAAAAGCCAGTCCCCAAAGACTGCCAAAGGAAAGGAGAACTAGACTCCATCCCACATGGATCCCATATGCCAATTACCTTGGAACCATGCTATATATACCTATAAACATTTAAGATAGAGCATCTTGAACAACTATAAATTCAGATGAACTTGTTTACTTACGCCTCCCCAGCACCTGAAGAATGCAAGTGTAGACAAGGAATTCAGAGCTGGAATTATAAAAATAAACTAAAGGATAGACTGTGGGTCTATAAGAGAGAGACATTGAATTAAAATTCTCAGCTTCACAAGCAAGTACTAGAAGAAAGTTTAGCTACCACTCAAAGGATCATAACCTACACTCACTAGAGATTCTAATATAAGTAACTGACCATTTCAACATATCAAGGAATAAGTCAACAAGACCAAGTCAGTAAGCTGTGGAACAGTGCTGTTTCTGTTAATTTGGCTCCGTTCCTTTCTATTTTCAAGGAAATATTTGAAAAGATCTGTTAGCTCTTCTCATCTTAGGTTTAGCATTGTTTTCCCATCTTTATGGAGGTCACTTAGGGCCAACAACACATCAGTCTGAAAGTTATTTTAAGATTTAAGGAGAAAAATTCCACCAGATGGTGAAGCTGAGATGGGCTAAGTGAGCAAACAACTCAAGTACAGAACAATTACATATTTCTTTTGAAAATATCAGACTAGTTAGGCACTTAGAAAACAAACAGTATGACAATATGCTTAGTGTGATCCAGGGACTGAAAGAAAGATGAAGCACTTGTGCATTTTAAAAGTCATTTTGGGTGCCTTATAGGAAAACCACTACCTGTGGCACAATAAGTAATTTTTTAAACATTTATTAAACAGGCACTGAAGTCATCTGCTTTATCTTATGTTTGTTGTGATGACACTGTGCCCCTAAGCACATTAGGTGTGCTTCCCAGTACCAAAGTCCAATTTACTTAGAGTCAGTGGAATTACATTGTATAACATTCTTGAGGCAGGAAGAGTTTTGATTCTCTCATTTTCCAGATCTTTTCTGTGTAATCATGAGACCACAAGTCAATCATATGTAAGGAAAAGTACTTGTCAAAGGCACAGAATTTTTAGCATAAAGGCAAGGATAATTACAGAATGGCTGTGATGAGGGGGCCAACTGTTCTGAATACAATTCTGTACTACTGAAAAATATTTGTTAAGTGCCTTTCACTTTAATAAACTATTTTATCCTGCTTGCTTTTCCTAAAGTGAAATATACACTGCTAAAGAAGACTGTTTGCGAACCTGCTGTTTGTTCCAACTCTGATGAAAATTTTAGTTTTGTATTTCTAATTTTACAGGCTGAGACATTTGGATTCCCCAGTTTTTAAATGTATACTTCAATCATCAGAGACCAAACAATTATTAGTACAGGTCTGCCATGCCACCCAGCAGAAAGCAGCTATGTCTCCCACTATGAAGTCTTACTGCGCTTTTTCTACCGTATTATTTTGGAATAGCATTTCAGAGAACTCTGTTCTATTGCAGTAATCCTGAAAATTTTTCTAAGCTTTGTTACCTGAAGAATAATAACTTCTATTAACTCTGGAGATATAACTGAAAATTTAAAGTAATTAAAATATAAGAGGAAATTTAACTATTACACATAATAGTAATTCATATAAATACTCTGCAGTATGTCCAAAAGATCCCTAAAAGTCTTTAAGCAACAGTGTTCTTAGTCATTACTAATCATGTTAGCTAGAACCAGAACAGATTTGGGGAAAGGAGGGAAAGGAAATAACGAGCAGTTTGCAGACTCTTTTGTGATATTCTAGATACGATCGGCTTCATAAGTATCCCATTTTCTTCCATGTTAAAAAGTGGGGTTTTTTGGAACATAGCATTCATGAATGCTAGATTTTTAAGCAGAACCAACTGTTTTTCCCAGAACAGATTTTTTAAAAGCTAAGTCTCTTTAAGGTCACAATGTTTTAATAATTAATCTTATTTCACTCACTTCTTTGTCTCTTGCTCTTTATTACCATATTAAGAACTAAACATAACCCAAATGTAAAGGAGAAAGACAGACTTTTATTTGTTATATCAAGGGACGAAAATTAGAATTCAGCTCTCTAAGACTGAAAAATTTGAAATTGATTATATTAAAAAAAAAGGGGGGTGGGTTAAAAATTATGGTAATTGGTAGCCAAAAGATAAGTATGAATTCACAGGAATTCATTTAAGAAATTTTTTGTAATAAATGAACAAAATTTTAAACCAAATGCCCTAATACAAGACCTGAAGTGTCCTGAATTTAATGCCCAGAGCATAGCCCAGTTAAAATAATACAATTGCCCGAAATTATATTGGCCTCTTGAGTCACAGTGGAATTTTGTCTAAAGCTTTCACATTACATTTGTAGTTCTTCTCCAGTTCAGACATATTTAACACACTGCAGTGACTTTACCAGAAAGACCTTTACCAGACCTTTCAGATTATGCGTGGAGTGTAAGAGCATGAAAATGCCAAAAAAAACCCAAAACAAAACAAAAACAACCAAATAACCAACCCCCAAAAAACATTTGCTTCTGAACCTTAATTGATGCTGTGATGTAATTCATATGAATCAACATATCCAACCCCTCTTACAGGCACACAGATTCTAATAGTGTTGTAACTATATTTAATAGGAAGAGATTGAAGATGCAATGTCCCCTCTGAATTGGTATCAACATAATTGCAACTAGGACTTTCTAACGTTGCTCAAGTAGTTTCCATAGTGACTGATTTTACACTGGAATGTAAAACAACCTCTGCAACTGTGTTATTTCTGCTTTGGAGTTTAAGAGCACTAGAAAAAATGTGAATAGTGCTGAAGTTGTAGCACAGGTATATACTTACTACCATCGAGGATAACATTAATTTAAAAGTTCTTTTTAGATATTCTCAATATCAAATCTTATCTAAACTGAGTTGCCTTAAAAAAAGTGAACTTTAGAGTTCCCCATAGTTTTGCACTCCAGCTCCTTCCCAGTATGGGTACCAACTCCTCCATATCATTCAAGCAGAGCCATAAAAGTTGGTTTACTAGTCTATACCTGTTACTGTCTTTACTGAAGATAGTTTCTACATTCATGTCAGCTAGATCACACACAGGTAGTTTCCCATCCTTTTGTTAGACTTTCTATTTAACAGTTGTGGTACTAAGTTGGTCAGTACATTTCAGACACAGTGAGTTTCTGAAAATTCAAAAAAGCTTTAGAATGAGAATTTGATTCAGCAATGATTTAATTTTGTGCTTAAAAATAGAGAATGTGTTGTTCAAAATGAAAAGACCTTTATACTGTGATAGTCTGATTACAGTTAATAAGTGTGGACAATGCCCTATCTCAGCCAAAATAACAATCACCTTAAATTTTTGCCTAGTCGTAAAGCC
The DNA here is from genome assembly GCA_025311575.1 of Elanoides forficatus. NCBI lineage: Eukaryota > Metazoa > Chordata > Aves > Accipitriformes > Accipitridae > Elanoides > Elanoides forficatus. The sequence goes on along the minus strand of JAOBAS010000028.1, from coordinate 3,117,409 downwards.
ATGCTTCCATTCATAAAATGCTTAGCTGATACTTGAAATTTGTGTCCCCAAAGCATACTATTAGATTTTAATATCTAAAACATGTCACATGGACTCCTATTGTCCCGAAGTTGCTGTAGAAACAGAACATTCTTAAATGAAGTTTAACAGGTCCCTTGTTAGATTATTAGACATGTGCCTATGTTAATATCCTGCATAGATGGAAAACATACTAATTAGAATCATAGAATTATAGAATCAAGAATGGTTTGGGTTGGAAGGGACCTTAAAGATCATCTAGTCCAACCCCCCTGACTGGCCTGTAGTTCCCTGGGTCTTCCTTTTTTCACTTTTTACAAATGGGGGTTATGTTTCCCCTTTTCCAGTCAGTGGGAACTTCCCTGGACTGCCACAGCTTCTCAGATATGATGGATAGTGGCTTAGCCGCTTCATCCATCAGTTCCCTCAGGACCCACGGATGCATCTCATCAGGCCCCATGGACTTGTGCAAATTCATGTTCCTTAGATGGTCTTGAACCTGATCTCTTCCTACAGCGGGCAGTTCTTCATTCTCCCAGTCCCTGCCTTTGCCTTCTGCAACTTGGGTGGTGTGGCTGGACCACTTGCCAGTGAAGACTGAGGCAAAAAAGTTGTTGAGTAACTCAGCCCTCTCCATGTCCAAGGTAACCAGGTCTCCTGTTTCCTTCTGGAGAGGACCCACATTTTCCCTAGTCTTCCTTTTACCACTGACCTACCTATAGAAATTTTTCTTGTTGCCCTTGACATCCCTGGCCAGATTCAATTCTATCAGGGCTTTAGCTTTTCTAACCTGATCCCTGCCTGCTCAGACAATTTCTCTGTATTCCTCCCAGGCTACCTGTCCTTGCTTCCACCCTCTGTAGGCTTCTTTTTTGTGTTTGAGTTTGTCCAGGAGCTCCTTGTTCATCCATGCAGGCGTCCCGGCCTTTTTGCCTGACTTCCTCTTTGTTGGGATGCATCGCTCCTGAGCTTGGAGGAAGTGATCCTTGAATATTAATCAGCTTTCTTGGGCCCCTCTTCCCTCCAGGGCCGTATCCCATGGTATCTGCCAAGCAGATCCCTGAACAGGCCAAAGTCTGCTTTCCTGACATCCAGGATACTGAGCTTGCTGTGTGCCTTCCTCGCTGACCTAAGGATCTTGAACTCCACCATTTCATGGTCACTGCAGCCAAGGCTGCCCTTGAGCTTCACATTCCCCACCAGCCCCTCCTTCGTGGTGAGAATTAGGGTAGGATGTACCAAGTAAGATAATTCAGATGCCTTGCATAAGGCATGTTCCAAGACAAGCATTATTTAACATAAGGTCCCAGATAAAACGTGAATTAAATTAAAGTGTGAAAAAACCTACTATGTTTAGTTTTTTACTTTTACTGAAGACAGACATTCCTCTTCTATTATCTCTCACACTTAGTTCCCGTAACATTTCCCTTCATATAGTCAATGTACTAGTCAACAAAGTACAAAAATGCCCAAAATAACTCATACAATGCATAAAAATAAAATGAGAAATGGGGTAGTTGAAGAAATCAAAACCAGAGGGCTCCCAGCTCACCTTTTCTAAATTGGCTCCATTGAACTATTTTTATTCCTTTTTTTTTTTTTTTTATTCTGAATACTAAGTATGTCTTTTGCTTCAGAACAGTCCAAAAAGGCTTAAAGAAAAAAAGAAAAAGGAAATTGGCAAAGTAGCTTTCTTTGCCTCTGATCTACATTTTCCTTCTTGGATATTATTCTTTTTAATGGTTTCCTTCACTATTCTTTGTCATTAACTTGTACCTTCATCTAGTCTCTAAACTTTTCCTATCCTGTCCGGCCTCTTTATGTATTCTATAAACTGTTTAATTCTGCCTTTCTCTATCTTCTAAGCATATTATTTCTGCAGTCTAGCTTGTACGTGAAGGCCTACTCTAGGAGGTCTAGGTTTATGAATAAGATGGGATATTTCTGTTTCTTTTCTGGCTCTCTAGACAACATTTCCCAGCAGAGTACTTCTGTTCTCAAGCATTAGAATTATTCTCACAACATGTATAGAAGATTTTTTTCCAAAACTTGTACCCACTAAAGTTTAAATACTGTGTTTAGTTAGACAAAGAAACAAGCCAGAGAGCCAGGCTGAAAAGACAGTCCTAATATTCAGGCTATGACTGTTTGATCTTCTGTGGTGTCGGATAGAACTATGGAACTGTGGTGTCAGAAGGAAGGGCTAGCCAAAGGACATTTTTCTTCAGAAGTATCTCTGTCAATTCAGATAGCATAGGTCTTTTGCTTCTTCCCTCTGTTAGTCATCTATAACCTTTTGAAGTATAGGAAAGAACATCTACATCTGTTTATTATTCTAATCATGAACACATGTGGATGTTAAAAGGTAGTTAAGGACTCACATCTCTAATTCTACACCTCTCCACTGGGACCAGTGATTTTTTCTGTCTGGCAGCACAATCAATTTTATTCAGTAAAAAGAAGAAATATTGAAAACTATGAAGGAGACAGAGAAATAAAATGCATAAATACCTTGTTGTCATGATGAAATGCCTAGGCATTCTCAGTTTAAGCATTACATATTTATAAAAGACCTCTTCTGCTCAAAATTCTTCAGGTACTCTGGCACAGCCCAGAACAGGCTGGCTGTTGTCTGCTCAACTAGTTCATAATGCCCCAAGTTGAACTAATGACTCCATAATACTGTGACTAAATCAGTATTCCTCAAAGGTGTTTGATGAGAAGGAAATTCCCTTCTATTCCCTTCTGCAATTAAGCAGAAGTTATTAGCATCTACATTCTCTGTTGCAATCTGTTCCAAGCAAGAAAGATAACACTTCCTCAGGCTCTATTTGTAAAATACATTTAATTTTTCTTTAACTATACAATGTCCTTTGAAACAATGGGCTATTCCTAATCTGAAAGCATTTTGCTCTGTTAGAATCTACCATGATGAGGAGTAGTTGGGGTAGTTAGGGTTGTATGTTCAAAAATGGTTTAAGTAGATAAGCTTTAGAGTTAATTCATAATCTACCAAAACTCTGCTCATTATCTTGTCAATGTAACTGCTTCCTGGAGGTACCAGGAATGCCATTATGACTGGCATTATAGCACTTGTGTCAAAGCCATTTCTTTACTAGGAATGCCTTGTCCATTGTTGAAATAATTTCTTTTGAATAGAGAAGTTTCTTTTATGATATTACTACTATGAACTCAGGATTAAATTTGCATCTAAAAGTTAGCAAAAGGCACACCATTCCAGGTATTGACTGCACTGTTTAATAAAGTGATGTCAATAGAGCTTTACAACCTGGAGTGGCTACTCACATGTTATTTAGTGGGAGGAACAGAGCACTAGTTTTGGTCTACAAGTTCACAGATGCTAGGCTACCTAAGGGTATCTGGTTGTGTGTCTTAGTGCCACTCAGTTGTTTTTAATGAGAAAAATGGAAACAACAGATTATAAAGACTGGGAGCTGATGGTAAGATATCACTTAGTTACTTCCTAATCTTTGCAGTTAACTCCAGGTCAGAAGCAATTTCTCCTTCTAAATTTTCATCACATAGCCTCCTCTATGTGTGTTAAGGCTCATATCGTTCTCCAAATTGCCACTAAATGACACAACTTAAGAAAATGAACTGCTTGGTTTTCCAAAGTGCTATGACTATTTTCTTTATCTCTTTGAGTGAAATATTCTTATGTTAAGATCTGGTGACCAAGAACGGTACACCTTTAAATATACATCTGTATGTTGCAAGAAGTACTTACATCATGCAAAATAAACAGCTTGGTAGTCTGCTCTGTGTATAATACCCAATTCAACATTCATTAAAGTTGACAGAAGGTTTTCTGCTGAGCTCCATTGCCCCAGGATAGAGTAAAAATGGTAACTAAATAGACAGAAATAGATCTGACAGAGGACTGAAAATTATCATTACATTCCTATAACTTCTGCAAAATTCATTAAAATCAAGCAGCGGTTGTAGTATAACCAATACAATCTATAAAACTTAAGTTCATGTTCTGCTATTAAATGTCAAGTGTGATACAGTAAGTTTTCATAATTTAATATATTGATTGTCAGACAGGAACAGAAGAATAAAAAGGACAAACCCCCAAAACTCACTCTTTTACTATTAAGCAAATTCAAAACATAAGGACAGTCAGGTTTGGAAATAGCAAATAAAGCTCTCTGAAAATACACTCTTCCTACAGATTCATCTACTACTTATTTCACTACTTTAAATCTCCTCTTAGAAAAATCCGATTGAAATTATTAAATTTCTCTTTCTTCTCTGTTTTTTAAAATAGAGAAAGACTACAAACTTTGAGAAAAGGCAAGTAGATCAAGTACTCATTTTTTCAGTAGATTTTTAAAAATGTTAAGTCAAAAAGAAGTTCATGTAAGTTCTGTCTGTTAGGAGAAGAATCACTTTTAAGGTTTGAAAACTTTAATACAAACAAAACTTTATAGACAATTTTTTTTTTTTTTTTATGAAAGTTTGGAATTAAACTTGTCAGTCTGTTATTTCTTCAGTCAGCTCACTATCTATGTGCTGCTTCTCAATCTGTGGAGGGTTCCATATGTAGAGGATAACTTAACCTAACAGTTTCCTAACGCTTGAAATTTTGTCTGCTTTGGGGAATGGATGTTGCGAATGAGAAAAACTTCTTCATTCCAAGTTTTCATCTATATATCCTCGGTTTTCCCCTTGTCTTTTAGTTTTCTTTTTTGTTTTCCTCCTGGCACTCTTCTGCTTGTATTACTCTTCTTTGTCACTTCATGTTCATGCTCACTATATTTAACCTTCTTTTACATATAATCCATGTGGCATGTAATTCATGTTTAATGAAGAATTCCTGAACTATTTTTATTTTACTAGACAAAGGAGACAAGCTCTATTGCAAAATACGACTTCACAACAGCTAAGATGAGAGGGTATAATTTAGGCATTAGGAAAGAAAAGGTGACAGAACTGAGCTGAGCAAATAAGTAACTTTAGTATCTATACTAATGTATTGTAAAAGTTCCTTAAATTGTAAATCTTATAAGACAGAACATCCAAGAGTGCATTGTAAATGATTCCTAAGAAGGAATAATTATTTATCTGTAGGTAAAAATTAAATCCTAGCCTAACCTATATAAAACTCTGGTTTGTATCATAATCTAAATTACTCCCCCAGCAAGTAAGCAAGTATTACACACAATAAAAACCATATCACATGGGGTTTTTTTATAGGTACTCACCTCTTTCTAAAACAAAGATTTTATATTGGCAGTGAACTAAGCATCTGCAATGTTAACTAGCTTCAATATCTTTATTTCAAAGGACATAGCCTCAGCAGATCTCTATGCCAAATTACTTCTACTGCTTGCCTAGCGCTATGATGGATTCAGACTAACAGCTGACCTAAATCCAGAGCAAAACCCTAGTGATTCATACACCTGAATGGGAAGTGGCAAATACTAGCCCATCCCTCAATAGCCTTTGGGTGCCATATTCACCCAACAAAATGGGCAGATATTACAGTAGGATGTCCGGGAGCGTGCCATTCTCAGCAACCTACAACAAGTCAAGAAGTGAAAAATAAAGAAAACAAACCCATTTCTTGTATAGTGGCATAAATTCTTCTCTGTAGTGGATTTAACAGTGAAGAAGAGATTTCTTGGTACTGCCTGGAGAAGTGTTAATCATGTTTTGCTAAAGAGCATCATATGTACCATTAGCTAGCTTGCACACAACACTTAGGGCAGAACCCAAGAGGTGCAGAAAACATGTGCCAGACATCTTCTGGTGCACAAGGGCTGCAGTGCTCACTGTTTAAAAGACCTGGAAAGACCTTAACTACCCAGTGGTATTTTCGCACTCCAGTAGCCTTATCCTTTATAAATATAGGTTAGTTACTTGGCTAAGATTTTCACTTGGGGAGTATTGCTTTTGCCCCAGAGTATTTCTCTCCAAGGGTATTTGCAAAGGTCCGCACCGTGTATCAGTGACTGCCGTTACAGTTTTTTACCAACAAAGCATGCAATGAAGATTAGTACATTGTCCACATAGGAACTGAATTGCTATTTCACAGATGTGCAGAGTGTTACTGCTTGAATAAGTGCCAGTTATCCTTCAGTGTCTATATTTCCTTGACTGGTGGAAGCTTTTCACTACTGCGGATTAAAAAAAAAAATTAAACAAAGTCCCCATTAAAAATTTTCAAGTTGGTGAGAACTTCACCAGCTGTCTGCTTGTTTACAGAAAAGCTGTATCAAAATACTAGAGTAATACAGATTTGTTAAATTATTTAGATTAATAGGAAGGAGGATAGCAAGACTAAGACTTATTAAAATAATTTTTAAAAGCATGATGAAACAAATAGGAATTTTTCTGAGTGTGAAATTTCTGTTCACTAAAGATTTTGCAAGTCTAGCAAAAGCTGTCACTTTGAATTGCATTAAAAAAAGATTCCAACTGGTTAGAACATACTGTTTGTCTTTGAGAAGTGTGACAGCCACAGAGAGACAATGGCAATTAAACAAGAAAGACCTTTCAAGGAACACATCTGAGGGTGATGTAAAAGATAAAAGTAGACAACAGCAATCACCTTCTCATAGTAATATTCTTCCTTGATAAAAATAGAGAGAAATTCATGCCTTATGAATACAAGGGACATAGAAGAGATCATTGCACCTCAGTAAAACATTTGAAAAAGCACTCTACAAATATTAGCCGAAGTATTTATGATGAAGGAGTAACTGATTAACAGCAAACAAGAAGAGTTTATGGACAATCTGTTTGGCAAGTGGAGTTATTTTTCAGCTATTTGCTTTGTTGTACTTAATGTTTTCATTAACTATTTGGTCATAAAAGTAGGAGCTTCCTGATTACAGCTGTTAAAAAAGCTAGGAGATACCATCAGTATGACCGGCAATGGATTACCATGCAGGAACAGCTTGATAACTAGAGTAAAGGAACTGAAATTGGACACACCCATGCTTTAGATATTAAGTAACTTGGAGTACGGCATGGGAAGTAAAAGGAAAGGGAATCACGAGTCCATGTTTTCATCATACAGAATCTGGATGATAAGGTGATGTTACCATGAAAACTAAAAGTATAGTCCCTTGATTTATCAGGAAATTTATTTCTGTACAAAATGAGGTTACACATAGAATGGAAAAGATGAAAATAATTACACACAAGTACAGAGAAGGGTGACTAAATTAGACAGGCTCTCCAATGGCCCAGAGAAGATCACAAGAGTAAGGGATGAGAGAGTGTTATTTCTCTATGCTAATTAGTAGGTTTAAAAACAAATGAAAGAAAAGGGATACCTGAACTGAAATACGCTGTTTGTAACCAGACCAATAGAATCAAGACAGCCATTCAAACTGAAAATTAGAAAATGGCTTCCACTGTCAGCAAAGAGTAATCTTTAAACAGCTTTTCAGAAGAAACAGGAAGAACCCAAGCCGAACTGATTTAAAAGTTATTCTTGTCAAGTTTCTGAGACATTTTAGGCTGCAGTCAGCAAAGAACAAGCATTTCAAACAAATCAGGACCTCCCTTCTAGTTCCATGTAAAAGTATTTCTTCAGTCTTCAGACAGGGGAGAGACAAAAATGACAGCTGCTATGAGGCCATATTTTCCTTGATCTTTCTACAGAAACCCTGGAGATGGCATGACAAAAGTCCTCCCATTGCTTGTTGTAGACAAGGAACATGGATGCGTATGATCTTTTTCCACTTAGCAACGTTGGCCTCCACAGATAAGAGAATATCAGATTTTATGGGGTAAGGAAAAAAAAAAAGGAAAGAGAAAGGTCATATTTCTGAGTCCTATGCAGACGAACCAGCAGTTTGTCAGTCACATATTTGAATATACACATATGTATACTGAACAGCTATAAAATACCTTCTAGCACAGTTGAAATTTCAGAAAAGAAAAAAAAAAAAAATCCTTCCAGCAATTTCTTAAAAGAGCCTAGCGGTAGTATTTACATTTGTAATCTCTATCTGAATCTTATTTAAAGAACAGATTTATGATTCTAGAAATTCCTGACAACCAATATTAAGGCAGAATAAATTAACTAAGTACAGTTTTGTAAAAGTAGCTTTCTTTTATCAAGTAATGTCAGAAATGTTAACCTAAACTGAAGTAGTTTGCTGATTTGTTAGCTACATAAAAGCAAAACAGCTAGACAGAGTAAGATTCAAATAATTATCAAATAAAAAAAAAAAAAGGATGGAAGGGCTGACTTGCATTAAAGTTCAGAACAATAGTATACACCTTGCTTTTCCTTTAAAATACAACTACAATGTATGCCAGGACAGAATGGGTGCTTAATACTTGGGCAAGTCCATTCTTCTTCAAATTTCTAACATGGAAGCATGCATAGCAATCACACAATACCCCAGTGGAATAAACTTCAAATATTCTGAGTGGGATGGTAGGCTAAACTTGAAATATCCTGAAGGGAACCTGACTTTAGCATTGCTAATTCTCCATTTACCAGAATGAACTACCGGTTCCAACTTTGTATATTTATATGAACAAGGTTTTATTGAAGAAACACCAATACATAATACTGTAAAAGATTATCTGATCTACTGAATACTGAAGATGATAAGAACTGTAAGTTTCATTAATCAAAAGTTAGTGAATTACAATGTTGTAATGAGAATTAGCCTAACTTTTGTTTCTTTTTCCACAAGAAAATAATGGGATCACATTTATTTGGAGGATGATTTGTGGAGGAATTTTAGTTTATATGATTATTTTTACACTTTGATGTGGTTATCTACAGCTGCACCATTGGCAAGACTTACTGATGGAAATCTAGGTAACTGCAAGCAAAGTCTCAGTATGTTTAACAATCTGCACGGTATGGAAATTACTCAGGAAGAATCTACATTAAGGGAGTGTGAAGACTGAAAAGTGAAAATGCCTCTGAGCTGCCTTAAATCATCATCTCAGACTTATGCAGTACAACAAAGAATCAAATTATATTCTTGTGCATATTTCCAAAGCATTAGTGTCTTGATTAATGCAAAGAAAGGAAAGTTTTTCAGAAATGGAAAAGGATTTCACAATGAAGTCTATTCTTCTTTATACCATTATCCAATGATCTTACCAAGAGATTTCAAATTGGCTTATAAGAGAAATTGAGCATTATTTTTTCCTATTTCATACCTGTGCAAACTGAACTATGAAAAAAAAAGGAAGTTTCTTGCCTAAAGTCAACCCCTCCCAGAACCAACCAGTTAACCTGGGCGCCACATCAAATTTCATACTGCAGTGGCCTGCCACATTTATTTGAATGATTTATTTATTTTAAGGAAAGGTTTTTTTAAAAATGTACTCTATAATTCTTGTGGGTATTGAAGGCTACCTCAGAGAATCAAATCGTATCCCTGGTGACTATAGGGTATGTATGCTGGCACTTCACTCAACCAGATGGTGACTCATATTCCACACTTTTGGTGTTCATAGAATGATTTCCACAGCTAATTTCAAGAAGTAGATAAACATTTAGCTATAAGAGGAAATACTACCAGTTTTTTTGTTTGCAGTTGTTTCACTACCAGAGTACTAAGATCTGCCTCCCTTCTATCTGGCACTCTCCCTTTTAAAATACATATAACACTCCATGTGATTAAGCAAAATGCAGACTCTTCAGAAACACCAAGATCAATAAATAAACAAAAAAGCCATTGCTCTTTATTAGATACTGCCCTATACTTACTTGCAAATTAATTCCCTTCAAATTCTTTCTTCACCTTTTATTGTTTCAACTCTTTAACATGATTGGATTCACAGGGATTTGTTTAGAATTATTTCTATAGAAAGGTTCCAGATGCGAGGTGAGCAAATTAAATGGTTTGCCCACAACAGCTAGTCTTTGCAAGTAAAAAGGCTGACCCCATATTTCTATGCATGCCCTAATCACTTCCTCTCATGTACATGGCCCTTTTGTTTTAGTACCTTCTTTTAAAATAGCACAATGAATTCAACTTTTACCATAGAAAAAGAACACTCTTGACATTGCCCAACACCTTTGCAAGATGAACAGCAGCAAATGGCCCTACTGTTCTTGTATGTCCAGGTGCCTCTGCTGCAACAGTCATAATGATAGAAAGGTTTTCCTTGGGCTTAGAGGATTATGTTTGATGCACAGGTAAATAATTTGATTTCCTTTATTGTTCGACTACAGAACATATAGCAGTTTAGAGAAATTTGATCTTACTGGCAGCAATACTAAAAAGAAACCCCCAGCTGTACTGGTGTCACAGCCTCCCAATTCTTGTCAATGCCAGTAATAGTTTAGCTGAAGTTGACATTTATGTTCCAAAACACTCACACGAATCTTCGCTATATGAGATAATCTATTTCTATTACTTAACTTTGTGCATTTCTTCACAAGAACAGCTGTAAATACTGTTTGCCATGAAAGAACATTTGAATTGTCAGCATCAGTGAACAATCAGAGGGAAGTTACTGTAGCTGCTCTATGCATTAGAATAAACTAGGTAACTTTTCATCTCCTATTCAAAGTCTCTCTCCATTTTGAAAATTGTTCAATAATAAAAAGCAAGGGAGTGGTGCATCAAAATTTGCTCAGTTGTTTGGGTTTTTTTATTATTTACAAGAGTTCATTGGGACAAACACAACAATCCCTTTTTTTAAGGTAATAATTTAAGTTAACACCATATAATTTTTTTGCATATGTTTACTAAGACTACTATTCTAAGATTCAAAAATGTGTTCACATATTTTTCTTTCTTGAGCATATCTTGTGCATAATTGTAAAGGAAGGATGCAGGTCAAAGTTCTGGTTGTTGCTAAGGATGAGGAAAATATTCTGGAGTAAAAACTAATCTTTAAACACTTAAAACATTTGTGTTTTAAAACAAAAATGTTTTTTTTAAAACTTTACCTTTTCAGTGCCTTGGAGTGATGCAAAGTTTATGCAACCATCACATTAAAACAAAACCAAATAATAACATTCAAGGCCACTGAATCATCAATTATTATTCAGGTTAATTATACTCATTTGAAGGCTTAAACCTTATTTCTACAAAACTTACAGTTATAGTAAACACAAAGCTATAAGCAATATACAGATTAAAAAAATTTTAAAAGTCCAAACAGGTATGAAATTTCTCATCACTGTATCAGAATTCCTCATTAAAAAAATGCATTCATCTTTATAATTGTCGTGGTTTAACCCCAGCCAGCAACTAAGCACCACGCAGTCGCTCACTCACTTCCCCCCACCCCCAGTGGGATGGGGGAGGGAATCGGGAAAAGAAGTAAAACTCGTGGGTTGAGATAAGAACAGTTTAATAGAACAGAAAAGAAGAAACTAGTAATGA
>JAOBAS010000028.1:3077497-3098078 GCA_025311575.1 Elanoides forficatus | reverse complement strand
AGGTCTCCCCTCAGCCTCCTCTTCTCCAGACTAAACAGCTCCAGCTCCCTCAGCCGCTCCTCATCAGACTTGTGCTCTAGATCCTTCACCAGCTTAATTCCTTTTCTCTGGACACACTCAAGCACCTCAATGTCTTTCTCATAATGAGTTTAGGCCAATTGATTGGAGAATGTAGCAAAGTGCTTTGCATAACAAAGTCAGTAGATGCTCAAGATTTTCAGGGGAAAAACAGTCAAACACCAATTTTTTCATGTACTTTTCAAACTGCATTCTCCTCCAAATTACCATCACATACAGGCAAATTTTAAATTTAGTATATCTTTCTGAGGACTATATAAAAATTACAAGATTCAGGTAAGATTTGACATGAACAAGCATCCATAGCTGTAAGATCACAGCAATACACATGCACTGATATCTTTATAGAATTTACAGTGGTAAGATAAATAGGATCATTGCTGTAATGTAAATAATTTTAAGAAAGATCTGCCAAAAATTAAAATTGTGAAAAGTCATAATGAGATCTAGACTGTATGAATAAGGAATACAGGCAGCATAAAAAATGTCTAGGAAGCTCTTCCTCCCAGCAATCACAGCTGTGAAAGGAATTCACAGGAAACAGACACCAAAATCTTAATTGGAATCAGATCGTCAACTTAGGCTGGATCAATGTTTCATTTTGACATACAGAACTGCAGAGCATTTGTTACCATTTTAATAATAGCACTAAAAAACTAACTAAGGGAACTTTCCAACAAATGCTTTCTAAGAAAAAAAAAGCCAGATGGTTTAGCCATTTTAGGGGGTAAGATCCCTAAAGCTTACCAAATATCAGAACACTTTGAAGACCTGTGACAATGAATCCTAAAGTGCCAGAGAAAAAAACAGAGATCATAAGTAGCAATACTCTCTGACTTCTAATTTGCTGAAAGGAATTCTTTTGCTTATAGGATGGATGCAACACTAAGAAAAGGTTCCATGAGAAATAAAAGTTTTTGTTAGGCATCTTGCATTTCTTGAACTATTGACACATAAACTCTTTTAAGATGAAAATGTATCTTCTAAAACTGGACAATTTTAACATTTAGGGGTGAGGTGAATGAAATAAAAAAATATGTGGAGATTCTGGAGAGAAAAACAAGGGAAGTAACTGAACTGGAAAAAAAAAATATATATGTGGGAAAGAAGTATTTGTTTTCCATTTGCAATGGAGAAAGAAAAAGGGAAAGCAACTGAACTTAACAAATATATAGATGTGGGAAGGACATGTCTGGTTTTTATTTATAATGGAAAACTTCTATTGAATACCCCACATAAAATACCAATATCCAGCTAGAATTCTTAATATTTTCTAGTAGTGATGCATCAGTCCTGAAGAGACTGCTTAAAGACATGGAATTCTGTGGCCACTTCTAAGTATCGAGTCTGATTTCCCAGTATTCCACATGAAAAAAACCACAAGGAAAATTGCCAAATCCATCCAAAACCCAAAAGTTTGACAGTGACTAAAAATTAACTGTGTTTGTTAACAATCTAGTGATTATTGTATATGAAGGCGGCAGAGCCCTATTCAGCATTCATTAGTATTTAAAGCTTTAACAGCATCTGTTTCATGTAAAAAAAAGAAAAAAACATGATAGCATGTAAGAACCACTCCAGATAAAAATGCTCTTCTGAAACATATCTGTTCATTCATGAACATTCCAAATGATAGAAATGATCAAAATGATCACTTGAATTGATCTTCCAAAATTGCTTGTCTGAAAAATGCAAAAGTTCATAACACAAATCAATTTCCTGAGCTCTCTAACATCCGATTCATGCCTGCTGAGCTAGCTGACTGCACGGTTATTTTATATTATATTGAAAATCTGCAATATTTCTGCAACACCCTTTGCTCAACTGAATGCCACCTATATTTATTTTCTAAAAAACCAGGTACTGGGAAGCTAACATATTAAAATGTATATTTCCCTCAATCTTTAATTAATCAGCTAATCCACCAAACTTCTTGTTAATTACATTTTCTAGGACAGTATTATTAAACATACGCAAATAAGATATATTGTTGAGGTAAGCAATGTATTTAATCCAAGAAAGGATACAGAGTACATGGCTCATGCTAGCTTATGATTTTTCCATCACAAGGAGAATTCTAGCTGCAGGAACTCTGCTACATCACAAGTAATGGAACAAGTAATCAGAAGGAGAATAATAGCAATGGCCAAGTAATATTGAACTCTACCAAGAGCAAGCATATGCTTAGCTTGCTGTGTAGAACAATTAAGAACCAGGAACCTGGAGCCGGCACCTGGGAATTTCTTCCACATCAGTCATACCTTGTGCATACTTTGTGCTTTTCTGGTGCCCTACCTCAAAAAGAATACAACAGAAGAGAAAAGGGTCAGAGCAGGACAATGACAAAAATCTAAAAAGCGAGAAAAGAACTGAGATTCTTCAGCATGGAAAACAACTGACTGAGGATGTTTATTAATTTTCTTGGACAGGGGTGCATATCAGTCAGCCATTCATTGTCCTGTACAATACAAGAATGCAACAAAAGGAGATGATTCTTACCGTGTCGTCAAGCTGTGGACCTCCTTGCCATAGGAAGTTGTACGTGATAAAAGTGAATGTGGGTTCATGGAGGATTAAAGACTGTCATGAAAGAGAAATTGACTGAGGTATGTCAGATTAAAAGATGTTATTTATGGCTTAGGATGTCTCTGAGCCACAAATGTTGGAGGCTGGGAGAGGATTTTCAAGAACAATTGCTACATTTGCCCTGTTCTAATATTCTTTCCTAAGCATTTGCTGTTGGTAGCTGCTGATGATCATATAGACCATTGGTCTGAACCAATGTCACCATTTTTATACTTTCACAAGCCTATCCAATGTTGGGTTGTGATGCCATTGATAACAGAGCATACAACTAAAGACTTATATTAAGAGCTTACTGCAGCGGTAGCAAACTTTTGGCAGCTGTGCCCGGACTAGGACACAGAAGCATTGTCAGTGACAAAAACGTCACAAGAGATTAACCTGCACAGTCCCCGCTCTGTGCTAAAAGTCCTGGATAACAGCAGTTGGTAGGGTAGGAACCTGTGTGCCAAGTGTGTGGTTGAGTGGACCATCCAAAACTGTGTAGGAGTGCTTTTCCCCCAAACTTAGTGACACTAAAGAGGAGAAAAACAACAAACATGAGATTAAACAGGAACCAGGGGAATATCAAAAGCCTTTTGAAACAAAGAAAGACTCAACTTGAGAAGTGTAAAAGGAGCATAAGACGTTGCAATGGTGGAGACAAAGGAGAGGGTAACGGAGCAGCAATGTAAATGTGTTTTGACGTTGCCAGAAGTCACCCTGCCGGCATCCGTCCACGTCTGATGGAGTCGCTTCCTGCCAGAGGCATGAGCGTGCCGGAGGGCAGCAGAGAGGGACCCACACCTCGGTTGTACGTATGTCACCTCCTGGGGTGCTCTCTTTATTGTCTGTGTGCACTGGAGGGCTGCAGGAGGTGGTGCGGGGAGCTAGAGTGTGCGCTTTCGACCCACACACCCTCTGAGAGGGGGCGGGCGTGCATGTCATCGCGCGTGTGTGTTCACAGAACTCAAGGTTTAGAGAAGGATGTTTAGAAATTTGTAGGTACATGCAGGCATCTTTTAAGTGTCTAGGACAGTGGTTTATCTGTTGCAATTATGATGCTGACCCTCAATGTGTAGTTCACTGATTACCAATTAATTACATGGCAATAGACACCTTCAGTCCTGGTTCAATTTAGACTACGTGAACTGAACAATTTTGCCCTGTGAAATCACCCGCTGCAGATGCTATACTTGCCAACAATAAACTACATGAGATCATAAAGAGTGATAGTGTAGTGACATTATGACATGAAATCAGTTCTATTTCTGATATAAAAGCAAGTTATAAGCACTTGGGATCCTACATTTGAAAGAATGAAAAATGCGAATGGGTGATCTGTCTTGCTCATGGCAGAAGGGAAAATCCTTTGTAGATTTTAGGGAGATATTCATCGCAGAGACAGCACCAGTGCTCTCAGTGTAGCACGTGGGGATAAACATCCCTCCCAGTCCAGTTGCCTGTATCAAAAGGAGAATCCACTGCATTTAAAAAGATAATGCAGTGAAGAGTGCTGACAATATTCTTCCTCTGCTTGAAGCATTTATACATTTCATAGGAAGCACAGGGTTCATCTTGGGGAAGGCATATGATCAAACTGCAGTCTTAACTGTAGCAAACATGCTTTAGTATTTAGGTTAGCCTGAGAAAACCTAAAAAATAAGCAATTTTTAAAAAACTAATTTTCAGAATTCTAATAAGATACTACCAATTTCATTTCCTATATACAGGCAGGTACAGATTTACTAGTGAGGAGGCAACAGGGGGGTGGAAAAGCTCATATCCCCACTTACTAAAAGCCAGTACAGCATATAGCCTGTCACATAGGAGGGAGAGACTGCACCACCATCTTCATGACAACATCCACAGCACTACACACCACAACAAAAACAGTGGAAAAAAATAATCCTTTTTTTAGGGAGCCTTTACACGGATATCTTTTACTTATAGCACAGTCCTGAATACCAGACATTATACATTACCTGACTAGTTCTACATGGTCTCCTGAATAGTTCTAATGTGATGCGATCGCAACGGCTAAGGCTAGCATTGTAAGGCTGTGGTCCTGTCCTTCTAAGCAGTAGCAGATTGAATTTAAATTGTTAGACTGTTTGTGTGGATTCTGTCACATAAATGAACTTTGTTTCAAACTTAATATTTCATGCAATCAACACTTGCAATTTAAAAGTCTCTAACAGGATTTTACTATAACTTAAATGCAGTTCATTATAACACATGCCTTACAAAAACCCCAACTGTTTATTGTTCAATGCGAGAACTAAATATAGAACCTGAAATCCTTACCCCTAGTAATACAGAAGTGAAAAAGCCAGAAGTATGATTGAACAGTGAACAGTCTTTTCTCTTTCCTGTTGGACCCATTTTTATAGTAGCAGACATTAATTTTCACTTGTAAATTCTCTACACGATTACTTATCAGTTTGATAAGTTATTAGGTGGGACTCTTATTTACTCCATTCATACAGTCAATCAGTAAGACTCATTCTTCAGCAGCATATTGCAGTTTACATGGCAAATATTAATCAGTAGAATTCTACTCTGGTGAACGTGTGTTGTAAGTTAAATTACGATGCACATTAATATGGGAGAGTCTCTGGGAGAATTTTATATGTCTCTAGCATAATTTAGCTTTATTAACCATATATCAAATCACATAATGGTAGAAAACACTTGTTAAATCAGAAAAGGTCTACTTGGCATCATAATTACAACTTAGATATTGTTCAGTTTAGCTGTACTTCTGTACTGCAGATCAGTTTCTGAATAAGGAAAAAACACTAGAATCAACATTCTTCTCTTTTTTGGCCAAAAATGCTGCCAAATATTAGGTATTATAAAAATTTAAAGTAAGCAAATAATTTTGCTTTGTTAAAATATGCTATTGCTTTTTAAGTCTTTGCCATTTAATTCACAACTGAAGAGGAAGTGATAAGCCTCTCAAGGCTTAGCTAACACTAACAGCTTAGCTCCGCCATTCTTTCTCACTGTTTGTATCTTATTCTGACAGTAACCATACTAATTTCAGTGGAAGTACTCAGAACACTTACAAGTAGTCAACATGAGTAACAGGAGCAGAATCACCAGCTTCTGTTGGAGAGGTGACATTTGTAAGAGAGAACTTCCTGGCATCCAGAGCTTCTCACTTCTTGAACTATTCTAGGAATGTGCAACATTCAATGCTTTGCAAAAGACTTTGAATTTTCCTAGGATAATTCTGGATGGAAGGCATCTCAGAAAAGTTTTACTCCAACCTCTTACTCAAAGGAGGTCAGGTATGATCAGGTTACAGAGGGTTTTAATCAATCAGGGTCTGAAAACCTTCAGGGCAAGAGACAGCACAATCCTACCGGGCAACCTGTCTCTGGTCAGTACTTGACTGTCCTAGTGGTGAAAAGTTTCTCCTTACCTCCAGTCAGACCTTACTGTGTTAAATGTCTCTCACCCTCCCATGAAGTGCCTGGCTCTCTCTTCTTGAGAGCCCTTTGTAGGTCCTGGCATACTACCACGAGGTCTCCTTAAAGTCATCTCTCCTCCAGACCCAAAAGCCCCAGCCCCTCAGCCTGTCCTCACAGAGCTCATGCCCCCGTCCCTGACCACCTTAGAAGCCGAGGACGATTGGGGCCCATTGAAGTCAGGGGCCAGACCAGGGACCTGTCAATGTCCTTCCTGGATTTCGCGGTTCCGAATCGGACGGGGTCTGCTAGATGTGCTGGGTATAAGAGGATAATCCCTCCCCCCGGTTTCCTGGCTGTGCCCCTAGGAGTATGTCCCAGGGCACCGTTGGCCGTCTCCGCAGCCAGGGCACACTGCTGGCTCGTGCTCGGTGTGTATCATCCACCAAGACCCCCCAGGGCCCTCCCCACAGAGCTGCCTGCGGCCGGGCGGGCGCCAGCCTCCGCAGTGCCCAGGGTGCTTGTGCCTGCGGCACTACTTGTGCCCGTTGGACTGCTTAAAGTTCCTCTTGGCCCACTCCTCCAGCCTGCACAGGTCCCTAAGGATGGCAGCACAATTCATTCCTCTACTAGATGCAGTATTTAAGCAATCACTTAAACAGTTGCCGAAAAAGTTACACCTTTCCACATATCTCGTAAGTAGAATTCTCCATCATGAAAGCACGGTAAGACAACGAATGCTATTAAGTCCATTGGGAGTGCAACTCACTGTGAACCAGCTGAAGCAGCACAGGTTTTACTCTATTCAGAAGTCTTTTTGGTCTCTCTCATGCATATTCTTAGGTTGCAGTTATAATAAGCAGTAGCAGAAAGTGATAAGCAACATCAGCTCTCTCCTGGGTTTTATAGTAGTCTGCAGAAATGCTAGTCACTTAGCATAGACATCATACCAGATGTCGTCTGGAGCATTTTCTAGTACATAGCACTTCCACATGGAGTGTCAAATATATCTAATGCACTCACTTTGTGGAAGCTGGCCAGTGCATCTAACAGAACTTTATATATTTGTGGGTGCTTAGTTTTTGTCATCGTGAAAAAACTCTGTGCGTAAGTTACCTCCTTGCTACATTAGAGAAGGACTCATTTAGGATCTTCCACACATTCTGTTTTTAACTTTTGGAAAGACTAGACAAGAAATTACTAAAAGGAGGGATAGGAAGAAGAGACAGTCAAAAATGCTTTCTCCTAGCCAATGATAAACTATTTAAAACTATTTTATTTCAAAAGTATTTTAGGCAAAAATTTAAACTGCAGTATGAACATTTAGCTACTCAGATTGTATGAAGTACTTTTCTCATATATATATACATATATATCTCTATATATCTCACCTCCTCACCTACCAGTTTTCCTTTACATGTAAACAAGCAAACCATGTACTTGCCATTATTTTAAAATAGGCAGGAATACTACAACATTCACTTTTGAAATATATTTTTGCAGAGTACCAATGACTGGCCTTCTTTACTGATCTTCACTGGGGTTTAAAAAGTTTTAAAAACCACATTCATCATCTTGAAATTATTTTGGTTTCACCAAATGCATTTAGAGATGTTCGTATTTTTGCCAAAAGATGTGACAATTTTGTTTCATGCCTTTGAGGAAAATTTTTTATTCGATATGCCAGTCAAAATTATAAATGCAGAGAAACTACAAGAGCAAACTGACATAGCGTGAGTTTCATTTCCTTTCAGTAACGTGTAATAGCATTAAAATAAACAGCTTCTTACTGTCAGGTAGTAAATTTAGCGCTTTAATATGACAGACATTTGTGGTCCAAAAAGCAAGGCCAAAATTAAAAAGCAGCTTTCAAACACTGGATGCAAAAGAAATTCTTGCTCATACACTGCAGCAGCAAATAGATTTTGGACAACCAGCTGGATGATGAGCAGGACTCCCTGATGGTCCTGCCTTGGGGACTGTTCTTAACAATTAAACCCATTTGCTTTTATTGTTTTCGACAAGCATAACAGCCTCGTAACAGGTGTGAGAATCTGGTTAGAAGGAGAGAACAAGAGAATGAAGATGCCACAAAAATCTGGCAGGCTGGACAGAGTAATTTTCTTCATCATTTTGCTCACTTTTTTGTAGGAGCCAAATATGAGTCTAAAAATGAAGCAATACCTTTTATGTAAAAATAATGCTTGCTTTGCAGTTTTGAACAAGGTGATCTGTAACCAAATGTTGGCTGGATTTATGATCATCTATCATGCAAGGAGGCAGTTGTCATGATTAATATACCATTTTAAGAAAAAAAAAAAAATCTATGGAGTTTTGGGGTTTTGACCTTTCAACTGCCAACACTACACACACCGCTTATTGTTGACATAAAGCTTTGCAACAGCACAAACTTAAAAAAGTAAGAACAAAGCCAATGACTAACTAAGAAAGAAGAAAGACCTGGTAGTTTAAATCAGAAATTATTATGTCAAGGTTTTATACTTTCAAGGATAGATCCAGATTATTCTTTAGAAATAGCTTCTGAGTTTTCAGTTATTTGATAAAATACAGCTTGAGCCTTCCAATTCCAAGGTATGGACCCTTTTTAAACAGGCCAAATAAGCAACTTGACAAGGATCAGGTCTAATATTTTTTTTTCCTGTCAGAAAGTGGTTTTTTTCTTTAAATCCCTCATCTGTACACACAATCATACATACATAATTGAGTCCCATTTGCTTCTCATTTTTAACAGGGACATTATTTTAATAGGCTGCAGTATAATTTACATATTTCTAACAGTGCATGATTCATGTATTCTGCAGCTACAGTGAAGAAAAAAAACCCCAGTGGCATTCTAAGTAAACATTCATGTCAAAAATCAGAGGTAATTCTGATATCGGCAATTTCACTAGCAAGTTGAGAAAGAGCAGAACCCTTTCAGGGAATCAGCAAAGTAAGCTAACACTCACTGAGTTTGACAATGTTCTCATCATCATCATCATCATCATCTTCCCATTATTGGATAGGATCATGCGATGAATTCAGGTTATTGCTGTTCTCAGGGAATGATTTCTCCAGTACTGCTATTAGTATATATATATATCTCTACCAGGTGTAATTCTGAATAATTCAACTTTCAAAGGTGCGCCAGTCTTTGGTTCCTCAGAGATTAACAGGCACTGCAGATAATACTATAGGATTCCCCTTCCAGAGAATTCAACTGAACTTTAGTGCACTTTCTAATGGCATTACTTGACTTTGGAAATCTACTTTTCTCTTACACAAAATCTTCTCTTAACCTCCTCTGTGAATGCTGATGTTAGCAGCAGCAGCAACTAAGATACTACACTTCTTTTGCTGATGAAGGCAAGACCAGAGACGTCTGTCTCCCAGATGCAATTTGAGTGGATTTGTCTGAAAGTACTTTTACTAGAATATGGAAAGGCCCTTGAGGTACACTTATTGTACAACGCGAATAGTTTGTGTATATGAAAAAATGCCTAGAATCCACATCGATTTTTAATGACCTCTTTGAGCCTTCAAAGCAATAAATGAACCAAACTGGATTAGATTTCGAGACGTCTTCTAGTGTTCTGGCTGAATTTCTAATATGACAAAATAAATGCTGGAAACTATCACATTAACCTTAACTCCTCAAGTATAGATTTTCTTTTTAAAGGAAAACTACAACATGATATAAGCTGTAGACTCCATTTAGTACAAATACATATCAAATTGCAGACTTAAATCTATTTGCACCCTGGAGAGTCCAGAAACCTATATGAATAATAATATTTTTAACACCTCTCAGTCTCAGAGTAAAGACATGAATCAAAAAGTTCTTAAAAGACACTTCTTTCATAGCACTGACATTTTTAGATTAAAAAAAAAAAAAAGATAGTTTCAATGCTATCTGTAACCAGAACAGATTCAGTAAACAAAACAGTTAATTTTTTGTTCAGTGGATAACAAAAAGGAAAACTTGTAGTATTCCATTATAAAAGAATAATGAAAAGAAAATGTATATAGCCTAAGCTGAAAAGGGTTTCTAGTTTGATGCAAGTCAGAATAAATAAATATCCAGAAAAATTTAGAATCATCTGGGTCTACAAAATCAGGCTAGAGGTCCAACAGCAATAGACTTGAACTATTGCTACAAATGTTGGGATTTGCTGCAACAGAAAGAAAATGTTCCATATGGGTTTTCTGCAGCAAAGTTGTTGGTTTTTTACTGAATGATATCATCATAGCTTAAGCAGAGATTATGTATGAGTCAAAAAGATCCTGACATTATGCACATATGCAGATACTCACCAATTCCTTCATCCTGTACATGGACAGTCGTACCAGACATTTCCTAGTAGCCTTGTGTATATCAAGAAATCTTTGGTGTTCAGAACACAAATGTTGTCCTCTGTCCTAGTTCTCCTAGAAAAAAACGAGTCCTTTAACTACACACGTAAGAATGAGAGAAAACAGATTTCTGCTCTTGCAACAGTGGGTTTGCATCAGCTTCAAAGAAGTCTGAGGGAGGGGAGAGGAGAAAGTATAGAAAATAGATGCATGCAGCAAAAAATCATCTGTAATTGGTAAACAATGTTTCTTTGAGTGACATTTTACAAGAAGGATGAAATCAAGAGTTAACCATTGCTATCACAAATTTAGCTAGCAGGAGATGTCAGAGTCTTTCATGACAGGAGCTATGTCCCAAACCCCAAAACAGGACGAATATGTATCGCATGTGTTCACCAGCAAGCGAATTTTTAATGAAGAGGAAAAGTACAGTCATCCTCAGTGAACAATATTGTTTTCAAAGTTACAAACTTGACTTTCAAACATTGACTATGAAAATCAGACCTAAAAGAGCTAAAAGAAGAATTAATATTTTAATGTAGATACTAGAGTCTTCTTCAGAAAAATCAACAAAAAACATTTAAAAAATCCTCCATCAAAAACCAAGCATAAGTTTCTGTCTTATTTTTAGTACTGCAGCCTGTTCCATTACGGCCCATTTTTACTGTGATTATCAGGAAAATACACTGCCAGTTTAAAATTTGATTCAACCTTGTTTGTTTACAGGTTCTGGAACAACAGAGCCTGCAAAGATATATAATTATAGAATAATTATAACAAAAGGTTTATGGCTTTCCAGGAACTGTTAGATGTCTCAGGCATTCAGCTAAATAATAGCTATAAATGTGCAAGTATGCACGCACCTTTATATGTAATAACTATAAATAATAGTTTTGTGTGAATTGGCAAAGAAAGAAAAGGATTATGCCAACACCAGCCATCTCTCTGGAATGAAAAAAACAAAACAAAACAGAACAGAACAAAACAAAACAAAAGAAAACCTACAGATAAACTAAATAAAAGATGAATGAAACAGCCAAAACAATGAGGGGTGGTTTTTTGTGAATAGACACATTGAAAGATGCCCAATCAAATTTATAAGAATGTATTAATTTCTACAGTTATTTGGCCAGTGCACATATATAATTAATTGGGGTTTTCCATAGTAATGTTTTACTCCTTTAGTAGAAAAAAGACATGTCTTTGGTGAATTCCACCAGAATTTTTCTACTTTCCGAAATACCAAGTGGCTACCAAAAATACTTAATTATGAACCTGATCACTTTCTACTTTAGTACTTCATGTTAAGTATAGTGAGTCACTATTTTGCACAAGGAGGTGCTGATTTATTATGATCCCAGTAAGAAAGGCACTGAGACTCTATAAAGTATCGTTCAAAATGCCATTTATTAGCATTTATTATTAACACTATAAAGAAGGAGAGGATAGTAGCAGTAATCCTGTGTCCCTTCAGACGCTGGGAACCCTAAGTTGTGCAGCATCAAATGAGCCTCCAGTCATGGTGCAGCACACTTACGAAGATCCTACCCATGGAGGGTTATCCTGTTTTGGTCATTCAAGTTATTGTAGGGTTTGTCTTCAAATGAAACAACTCTGCTCATCATTTCTACTGCCAAATGCGCAGGCCTGAATACCCACGCTGCACGTGCAGCACAGCACGGGCCTGCCCCTACTGGGGTTGACAGTTATGTGGGTGAGCAGCTCCTCCACGTACAATGGTCTTCCAGGCAGGATCATTACAGTTGTGAACACCTCAATACTTCTTTAAGGAAGAACGGCTTCAGAATGTAGTCCGATATGCCCTCTGAGCTTCTTCCTCACTTCATTTTATGCTTCTATGCTGCTTTGATAAAACAATGATGCAACATTTCCCTTCCACATACCATTCTGTATCTGTTCCCAACGAAGGATGAAATTATTACTGAAATTTTAGGTGTTAATGCAAGATGCAGCTTCTTAGTTTTGCTGTGTGGTTGGTTTTGATATAGACAATTCAGTTCTAGGCAAATTCATTCTTTACAGACTGTATTCCACACTACCCTCACACACATATTGCAAACAGTAGTCAGGGAATAATTGAATTATCTTCTTAGGTTACCAGCTCCACCACAGTAACACATCTCTAACATTCTACTGCAACATTTCATTAGATATAAGAAATAATATAACAGAAATCGGGCAAATAACATTTTCATCTTATTGACTGGAAATTTCACATTAGGAATCCTGAGTTACTAAACAGAATTGCAATAAGGTGCATTAAGAATCCAGGCTTTTCCCAACGTCACAAATATCTCTTGATTCTGTTTTATTTTATCAATGAGAAAAGGTACCAAGATTTTCCTGGTTTATTCTGGTTTATTTTATCCTTAACAAAAGCTACCAAGGAGTCCCCCCTCCCCTTCTGCTTCATCTAAAAATCTTAGTTATAGATGTCAAATTAGCTGAATAGGAACCAAGCAACTAAAAGGGCTATAGCCGTCACAGTAGCCCAAGCTGGAGTGGCACTTGCAGTAGGCTCTATGTCTTAGTAGCACTCAAAAGGCTGAAAAGATGTCTCACTTTAAAGGCAGAAATGTGTTCAGAAGAAAATCAATTATCAAGAGCAAGTCTGAAAAATTTGCAAGCAGCAAACTTTTATTTATAATTATTAAAGGATTTTCTCCTCAGAACAAAAATATTTGGTCTTGTGATTCATTGTGTATTGAATTTTGCAGTTTATGTTTAATGAAGACAGAAAGGCTTTATGGCTGAAAATTCAAGTCAGAAATAGGGTTGAGAATACAATTTTTTAACTTAATATTAATTTCTGTATTTAAACTATGTGGTCTGGAAGATGGAACACACAGTCTTCCTCATACCATTTTTACTTTATCGAATTTCAATTGCCTTGATGGAGTAACTAATAATGGGCATGAAGTAAAAATTCTTATACACACATCTTACACAAGTATCTTACCCAATTCCTTCAGATCTACTGATTTAAACCTTTATTTTATTTTCTGGAATATTTCTCTTATGTCTTAACTAAAAGTGAATAGAACCAAAGAGCAGCTCACAACAGGCTCTCTAAATCATCATAATTTCCTCTGTAATTACTGTCTGCTGGGAATCACACAGTAATATAGATAACCCATAAACATTAGTTTATTGCTTGAATAGACTTTTCATGTCATGAAGATTAGTTGGACTGCAGTTGGATGTAATCACACTACTAGAAAATGAGCAAAAGAAAGTGAGGGAACTCTGGCAATTTTATATACTTGACCCATGTAGATTTCTTCTTCCTTAGATCATTAACAACCAGAATTTTACTGTTTGTAAGTGAACATTTTAATTTTCATGGACAGAAGTGTCCATATTTTGACTGATATTTTTCTACAACATTATGTTATAGAATCCTAGAACACCAATGACTGTTTCATGGTTACACTTTGCAGTGTAATTTGATACCTCAAAAGCTGCGCTAAAACCACTGATCCACATTCCTATCCAGTTCATATTTCCACGTATATTTTATATATTTTATATAAATATATATTATACTTTTTAATGTTTTTGTGGGTTAGTTTTTTGTTTGTGGGTTGGTTTGGGGTTTTTTTGGAGATGGTTTTGTAACTTCAAGAGAAAGAGCTTTTTAATTAGGTGAGAAACAAACCGTTTGTTCTCCCAGTTTCTGATAGGAAAAATTTTTAAAAATCACAATTCCTTTTTACTAAGATCACAAAGGAAGAAAAAGGAGATGCCACAGGACTTTTTTTCTGACACACCGCTTGCTCCATCATCCCCCAAAGCAACAAATAAATAACCTACTCAGTGGGGTTTTTTTTTTTAAATATATATGCTTAATCAAAACCAACATTTCATTGGAGATACACCTGTAAATGAGAAATGGTCTGAAGCTGGGATTCTATAGTCAGTAGGGATTGGAGGAACCCTGGTTCTTATAGACTGTGACATACACTTTATATGAGTGAGATTGGCTGGGGAAAGTTCTTTTGCATGTCTGACACTTCTAAAAGAGAGAAATATCTGCTGAGTTAAAAGTACAGACAATCTCTTTTTCACTTCCAATGAAAAATGCCTTCACTGAAAGACACTAATGGTTACAAATCTATTATCGTAGTCAATATTTGGATTTTCATGGTGGGACACTTCTGAGGAATGTATTACAGTTTGCTTCCCAGCTCCTACTAGATTGTACTTAGTAGTGGTGGCTAAATCCTTTAAACGTCCTGGAACATTGCTGGCCTAAACTAGTACTTTTCACTTCCATAAGCTATGCTGCCTGGAGAAACTATTATCTGGTACTGAGTTATTGCAAACACCACCAAAAGCAACAATCAAGCTTTCTTTTATGTCTAAATCGGACATTCATCATCTTAGCTAGCAATTATTTTGATTTCCACTTCTTTCCTTTTACAGTTGTTTTGTTCCAGTTTCTCTTATACTGAACTTTTTTGATAATACTCCAAGGATTAAGAGTTGAAAATGAAATGGATTAAATTTTACAGAAGAGTCATATAATTTTCATGTCTTTTTTTACACTATGTTTTAAGAGACATGTCTTTTTTCACTGTAGGTTGGTAACAAACAGTATAGACTAGGATAAACACATGAATTCCAGAAACTGTAAAATCTTGTAACATGGAAGGATAAAATCACGTAAAACCAAGCCTATTGAAAGACAGAGTGAACAGAACTAATCCTATACAGGACATGGCAGAGCATCAATGCAATCTGTTCAAAGATAATGATCCTTTAGAGAAGTAAAAGAGACACTTCAGCTTTTTCACATAGCTAGCAATAGGAAAGCACATATGAGTACCTGCACTGTAATTGTTTTTTTCTTAAGACTACTGCACTGTTGAACCTGTCTGCAGACAAAATCACAATTAAATCCCACCCTAAAAAAACAAATAAATGGTTTTTCAATAAATTTAAATTCTCATAAGCTTCCTATTTAATTCATGTTATTTCCTTCCTAATTGGTGTTCTTGTCTGAAAAACATTGAAGACAAGCAACAGATATTGAAAGAGCCTGACTATTCAAAACTTACAGTGAATACACCAAACTAAAAAATAAACTGGCCCAAGTGGTAAATAATGCTCAATTTGTGGGAACCAAACATGAAAACATGAAAACCGAGAAGTTCACTTAAAATCTGGTGACATGAGAAATGATGTCTGTATGTAGCTTTTGAGATTGTTTTTCTCCTACTAACACATGATTAACTACTATGTGATTTAATTTGCCAAGTGTATTTGGAATTATTTTTATATTTCATTGACATCTTCTATATTTTCATTGAATTTTCTTGACAACAAACAAATAAAAAAAATATTTGTGTACTTAAAATGACCCTGTTTTACACTTTAGGTTGGGTAAAAGTGTTTAACTTGTCCTTATGGAATACAAATTGTTATTTCTTGGTATGAACACCTTCCATTTTGACATATTAACTTTTGTCCACAGAACTTACATAAGAATCTAGTTCACAGTGTATAACTGTAGGGTGTGAAAACCCTTATGTACTGTCATTTTTTAGGCTGAAGTTGGTTCAAAGCATGCTTGGTCCCTTGGGAATGTGCAAGAATTTTCAGGGTTGCTTACATGTTTTTCTTATAGCAGTAGTCAATAAATTGTTCAGGCAATTACAAACTTGCTCTAAGTTGCCTCAGGAAATTCATTAAGATGCTTTTCTGCAATATTCTAGACCTGTTGAAAGTATTAGCGACGAAGCAGTTCTAGAGCAGCCCAAACAGTACTGCAACACGCTCTACTGTTCCAAGACCAATTTAAATACCCGCTTGCAGTTATTAGGTACATTTTATATCCTGCAACACAACAGGTTTCCATTTTAACTTCCAGATCAATTATTTGCCATATACTTATCTTCTTAAAATGGGGAAAGGGAAGAATAAGTTAAATTTTTGAATTATCACTTCAAAGAAAGATGGTAATTGGAAGCTGAGATGTTTTGGTTCTGTAGCAATATTCATTTCTATGATTCCCAAATTTCAGCAGCTAGTCACAAAAACAGATATTGAGGCACCACACAGTACAGAGAAACATGTCATACAAGAAAGTTAGCACAGCTACACAGACAAAAATTTCAGGAATGGCAATCCAAGAAAGATTTTGGTATTATGTTATCACTTCTATATCCCTTTTCATATTTCTTCTAAATATAAGTACTTTGCATTCCCAAATACAGCTTGAAGCATTGCAGACACTTGGTAGGTAGGATGAGCATGAATGAAAGCACTTTGTGACAAACCTCTGGTTTTTTTCAATTTGGAATTAAGTTGGAAGTAAGTGACTTATCAGAAGAGCAAGGCACTTTGTGCTGCACATTGAATTCTGGGACAAATGTTTCTAGGATCTCTGAATTCTATTGGATTGAGGTACACATAAAATATCTCTTGTTTGATTGCCTATAATCCAAAACTGATACACATGTATAAATTAAACAGGTTGCTTAGAGAATTCTCATTGCTTTGGCAATAGTTTTTCTCCCCAGGAGGCTCATAAAACCATTACATATGCACAAACACTCATCTTGGAAACAAAATATTAACTGGTATTTACTGAACAAGACACTTACTATATAATCTTTATCAAGAGACTGAGTTCACAGATTTTCTGCTCTTTTGACATATGGAGAGGTATAATCCATAGGTACACCCAGCATTCATGGATTATGTAACCAAATTATAGATCATTTACTGGGCAATTTCCAACCTAGCTATTATGCCAACTGTTAAGTCTTTTGTGCTAAGACTGAGAAAATGTGCCTGAGCCCTAATGCTCTACTGAAAGGAAGCAGGAGTGAGTTCATTTTCCTGCAGATTTGTCTGTGTTGCCCCTGCTGTACACAGAACTACTCTCCAAACCAACTGGCAGAAGTTCAGATCCCTGAAGACGTAGATTCAGTGCCTGAACAAAATGTAATCATTTTCTGCTCTATACCTCATGGATTTCTCTTGAAAACCTTTATTTACCATTTTAATCTCTTGAAAGTACTCTAAATTTGAGTTCTAGCAGGGCTTATACCACAGTGACTTGTACACTGATAAAACAATAACCAGTTTTGTAGTTAAACTTGTTTGAGTGGGATATTTAAGATAGGACCATTTACCCCAAAATGGGGTTGAATGAAGAGTTCCTTTAATTAGCTTCAGCTCTTTTTGTCTGTAAAATTCAACAGCAAGTATAGCAAATTAGTAATGAATGATTATTCCATTTGATTTCATATTCACTGCTACTGGTTTTAAGAATTGCTTCTTTTTTCTCATCGGAACATATTTGAAATTCAGCAGTCCTATGAGTCTAATTATCATTTTTTCTCATTTCATACTTTATTTATGTACACCAATAACTCTTCATTTGGCATTAAAGTTACCAACACAAAGGCAAAAAGTTGAAAGAAAATGTATGAACCTGAACAATAAATAAAGCAGAAGCACCTTCTTATTCTGCACTTCTTCAAAATTGGTGTGCCAAGGAAATGTTCTTTCCCATTCCCAAACTTTTTCCTACCTTTCCAACATAACTCTTATTTTCCCTTGGTTTCTTTCTTTTCTTATTGTTTAATTTGAACATGAAAGAGCTGTAATCTTTTTGTTCATGGGAGAGGGAGGACTTATCAGAAATTTCAAACTTTGTATTGTGGCACAGCTTTAAAGCAGTGTCACATACTTTTTAACAGAAATTAATAATTATTTAAGAAAGGCATTTAAACACTACATGGGTTCATCAGTTCTAGAATTTTTGTTTCTAAGGTTGTTTCTTATGCAGGAGAATGACTTCTGTTGTTTGTGACCTTCTTTCAGTTTTGTCTGTCTATTCCTGAAGTTCCCAGGCATATGGATGCATGTTTCCCATTGATATCCATTAATGCAAATAAGCACAAAAATTTCACTGGAAATTGGCATAGTTTAATCTTACGTTGGATTTCCATATACTAAAAAAGTAGAATCATTAAGAAATTGTATTTTATAGTACGTGATTTTCATCTAACAACTTAGTTAAATGTGTCTTGACTTATCTTTGGCGTCAATCCTTTTCTATTTTAATTCTGTTTAAATGTTTGAGTAAAAAGTATCTGCACATTTACCCATTGTCTTCTATGTACTCTGATAAATATCCAGGAGTAAACCATTCCCTGGACATAAATATCTACCAACAACATCAAAGCAACATCCAATTATTTTCAAAGAGATAAAGAAAAGCGTATTACTATGCATAGGGGTACATTTCTTTTCAGCTTAATAATAGCTGTGTACTGAAGTGATTGCTAAGAGCAAACACAGACATATTCAAGATGAATGATCTACTTGGAACATTTCAAAGAAACCTGAGTTTTTAAAAAGCTTTGTCAATCTACAACTTGTGACTTCAAAGTAGCATTACAACTTGCTATACTGCAAGCAATTTGTGATTACTTAGTTTCTACCCATACCTAATAGCTGACACAATTTAATTGGATTGTTGTGTGGGTACTTTAACTCTTTTTTTTTTTTTTTTTTTGCATTTTTTTATTAGCAATATATAAGTTCAGTAATATGTGAGTTAAAGAAAAAAGAAGAAATAAACACTGATAAAAAGAATATTTTAGCCTTTAAAATCAGATTGTGGGACTCCTGTGAGTCTTCAGTTGTAAACCTGGGTTACATTCACATATTTAAAAGATACTAGACAAAGATCATTAAGCTATTTTATGAGAAAAACTGTCAGAAAAGGGCCAAAATTATACCTCTCCACAATATCTCCTCCCTTGACTTTTTAGACCATATTTACATTTTAAAAAAAGGATTTTTTTCCCTTCATCCTGCAAAACAAAATTATTTTGAAATTTTCTCTTCTCCATTGATAAAGTTTTAAAGCTGTTGCCTCGATGAAAACACTTGATGGGTACTGAACAGTGAATTAAAGAAAAGGCTCCCTAATATTTGAAAAGAAAGCTGAAGAAATCCAACTTTTAAACTTGCTGACTGTTCTTTTTGATGCTTCCATGACAAGAAGAAAACAACTAAATGTTTTTCTTTGGTAAATATGTAAGGGATGAGAATGAAAACAAGTTCAGAACACTTTTCTTGACACATTTCACCCTGGGAACAGGACAAAGCTAGTTGATTAATGGAAAAGCTGTAATTACTTGAGCATAAAGGAAAGTACACTCCTCAGAAAAGTTGTCATAGCAAAAAGTTAATATATGCAATTTTCTAAGGAAAGGCTACTATTTTTCTAGGCTTCAGACTGGGAAACAGAGTATTTTGATAGGGAACACAAAACTGAACAATTTAAGGTAGAGCTCAGGTAACCTGATTGAGCTCAGAAATACATTCTCTTCACTCGAGTGAATGACACACATTTAAAGCATGACTGCTCTGA
Organism: Elanoides forficatus; assembly: GCA_025311575.1. NCBI lineage: Eukaryota > Metazoa > Chordata > Aves > Accipitriformes > Accipitridae > Elanoides > Elanoides forficatus. Next base: position 3,078,251 of record JAOBAS010000028.1, on the reverse strand, counting down.
TAATTGTTCTTAGAAATAGTGTGGTAGAGTTTCATACCAATTTTTCAGTAACGTTATCTTAAACAAGGAGGCATAGCAGCACGCCACCGTTCACATCTAACATACTCCCATTCACACCCTTCTTTGTCCTTGTTTCTAGTCAGACACTGCTAAGGATTTGAATTCTCTATTCTCATCTGTGTACACACAGTGAAAATTCTGGAACTGTTACAGCAGAAATTCAAATACTAAAATTAGGTATATAGACATTCACATATACCCCAAGATGATGCTACATATTGTGTGCTAGAATAGGCACATTTACCTCCTGTAAATGGATATTGTTAGCTTAACCAAAGCCCACAGAATAGTGAGGCACATTTTGAACACATCTGCATGTGTCAGTTTGGAAACTCTGTTTAACAGAAATTATTAATGCTACGGGGGACAGGGAGGGGTCAGGGAAGGGACAAATTAATGGCTGAAGTGGTTCTTTTGTCAAAAGTAGGGACTGCAGAAACCTACACATGTGATTTTACAGTCATGTTACTGATTTGTTATTGATCTGTTATTAGTTAGAATTTAATCATATCCAATTTTAATAAGAATATAGAATTATAAGAAATATTTTAGCAAACATATATTGCATGTTACGCATTTAACCAACAATTATATAAAAGAGCCAGGTTTGATTAAATAGTAAAATCGTAAAATATAGGAGTGTGAAGTTTGCAATGTAGCCATAGGAACTTGGGAACTGTAGGAAATGTACTAT
>JAOBAS010000028.1:3046567-3056583 GCA_025311575.1 Elanoides forficatus | reverse complement strand
TATTTATCTACATTGATGAGATCTCCCCTCAGCCTTCTCTTCTCCAGGCTGAACAGCCCCAGCTCTCCCAGCCTTTCCTCATAGGAGAGGTGTTCCAGTCCTTCTTTCTTTAACATCAGGAAACACTTGGGTTTGGGGGGGGGGGGGGTTTGTTTGGTTTTGGGGTTTTTTTACTGTGAGGGTGCACTGGCACAGGTTGCCCAGAGAGGTTGTGCAGTCTCCCTCCTCAGAGATACTCAAAAGGCATCTGGACATGATCCTGGACAGCCAGCTCCAGGTGACTCTGCCTGAGCAGGAGGGTTTGGACCAGGTGACCTCCCGAGGTCCCTGCCAACCTCAACCATTCTGTATTCTATAAGCTGCTTGATGTGAGAAGCTGAAGACCTGACCTAAGTCTTCTGCTGTGAGCATTACTGTTGCTCTTTTTCATTATCATTATCTTTGTCAGATGAATCGAAAACTATCAAGTTATTCGAGTGAAAAACAGAAAAAATGGAGCAATAGCTGTCTGTTTGGACTCCTAGATAAAGAAGCTGAGATGTTTCAGGACAGTAATCTATTCCTCAAAGCCACCCACTAAAACCCAGCTTTAAAAAAAATATTCCTTAGAATACTTTTGTAATTCCTATTGTCAGCTGCTTTCTTCACTGACCCATAAACCTGTGTTTTAACTAAAGCATACAACAGTCTTTTGCCATACTGTGACTTCTTGATGGAACTACATTAAGGACTCATGCTGTGTGTGTTTGCAATTAAATATTTATTCTGGCTTAATAGTTGTTACAGCAGAATATTTGCTATGATAGCAGAATGATCTGATGGTGATAAAGAGTTTAAAACAAAAATCTGCCATATCAGATCTGTATCAAGAAACTAGCGAGAAGCAGAGTTAGGTCAGAGATTTACAGTACAGGTAAGGAGCTTTACAGTGTTGAATCTCTAGGTAATATGGCACATATTAGTGCTAGGATAACTATAGCAGCTTATAGAACAAATGAAAGAGTTTCCACATAGCTAAACCTATTTAAAAAAAAAAAAAAAAAAAGATGTCAACATTACTGACAAAATTTTCCAACCAAGATTTTTTAAAAATGTCAGAGTAAGAATTCTGATAGGGTTCCTTATGCTTCCATTTTTCTATGTGTAGCAAAATTCTGTTGAATGATACCACTATCAAAGGTCTTCTACTGCAGGAGAAGGAGCAGAGTATTGTGAAGTCCCTAGCCACTGAAAAGATATTCTACTCAAAGGGCATGATACACGAAAATGATACCCCAGACTGTTCACTCACTGTGTTTTCCTCCCTCTCCCTTAAAAATAATAATAATAAAAAAATTTTTTAAAAATCGAAATTTTCATTTGGAAATAGAAATGAAGACTTACTGAAGTTATCCTGTGATAGGAAACTCAGTTTCTATCTACCACACCTCTCTGGAGAGACCAACACCAAAAAAGAGCTCTCCATTGTGTGCAGTCTGATAGATAAACTCTCTGCAGAGTATGCCAGTCTGTACCACTTCTCCCTACAAGTACAGTTAATTTGACATGTAACTGGGCAACATGAGGGGCCATCCTCTCTCCTCTGTCTCCCTTGTTAGAAACTGCAGAAAGATTCTGTGCAGGCTGTTAGGCAGCCTACTTACTGGCTGTCTAATTTGTCACACTTTTAGGTCCAGAAGTCACACAGTCTCCGCTGTTTGCTCTTTACTTTCAGCTTGGGCTTCCACAACAGGAAGGCAACCTGGTTTTTTTTCTGTTTGACAAGAAAAAGATCTACGTGAAAAAGCAACATAATAGTTCTGACTACACTGCCTTCTTAAAAACAAAAAAACCCAACCAAACAAACAAACAAAAAACCCAAAAAAACCCCAAAAAACCAACCAAACAAAATCTTTAAAAATGGCTTTAGCTGTGTTTTAATTAAACATTGTTAATATTTCTTCAGAAGTTAAAAATTCTGCAAGAAAATGCAATTAGTGCACATCTTTTAATAGTCAGTGCTAATCTCTTGTAAAACACCATGTTGCCTAGTAAAAAAACCTACTTAACTTTTGATTCACTTGAGCAGTGATGACATTCAATGTGTAAAAACTAGTTGAGTTATACTTCCCATTTTGCCTGGAGGTGCCTGGAAAGATTTACTCTTACATGCTTAGATATCTTTTAAAAGAACGTACAAGAAAAGGTAGTTCTTCTGTACTGTTAAGTGAAACAAAAGCTCTAAGTGTTTAAAAAAAACCCTGTGCATCTTAAATATCCAACTGCATCTTCGTTTTTATATTATTCATGAAACTGGAAAAAGCTCATACAATCCAAGAGTCTCCAATAACTTAGCAGGCTTAAATTGCATATACTTAGGAGTAACACTGAAAGCAATTCAGTATTTCATGATACCTGTTTCACATTTTAAAACAGCTGTTTTCTTTATTTTGCTTAACTTATTCAACTGGCCTGAACAGCATGCAAACAGTCATAAAATTTGAGTTTGTCTTGTCACAGTCACTGATAAATTGCTTCTGTGCTAAGGAGACATACAATATTAATCCTATATTGATCTTCTGTAGCGGTCTCCCAGAAGAACTTTCAATTGTCAGCAGCACACGCTTTTTACTGTTCAAGGTGGAGAGCATGTCACTACCATGTAATTCAGATCCTTGGTTTCCACGTAGCAGCATCTTCAACTCATGGTCAAAATGACCACTAAGCTTGTAAATTTGATTTCCACAGTCCGTGTGGTTCACATTATAGCTTATTAGTCAAGAAACAATTATGTCATGGTGTACACCACAGAGCTAGCACAAACAGAGACACTGATACCATTGGCTCAGAGCCAGCTCATTAAAAGCAATTGTGTGAATAACACAACTGTGTTACAGATTCGGTGCTTTGTAAAGAGCTGGCCACCTACCACTCGCACCAAAGCAATAGAACATAGTGCAGTAGGAGATGCTTGCTTTTAAAAAGTATACATTACTTAGACTGATTTAAAAATATGGGGGTGAGGGAGGGATGGAATTAACCATATTCTTCTCTGTCCATAAGAAATTTTCTTAGCATAAAGTAATTCTTGTAGAGATTCATAAATGAATTTTAATCCAGATCTTTACAGGTAAGCAATTACGAAGATACTGAGAAATGCTATGAAACTGGGTAGTTTATTGTGAGCCTCAATGGAAACTGAAATAGCACATAGCAGCCTTCCATAACAGCCTCCAAACCAGGATTTTTTCTCCAATACTACTTTTTTAAAACCCACCCATGCCTGTATGAGGTCTAATATTAGTCCAAAACATTTTAAATGAAGTGATTTACTGTGAAATATTGTGATTTTTTTTTTTTTTAGGCTGATATCAAGTAAAAATACTTCATTTGAATATGCTACTCCTTCCTTTCCTTTCTTTTAACCTATAGTGGATAACAGAGTAGATCTTTGTATCTGTTGTTAGTTATATTTTGCTTTTTCTTGAATGACTTCCTAAAGGAGGGTTCCTTGAGTTATCTTTTGTGTCCCTTTCTTTTTTTTTTCAGTCCGTGCTCTTTCAGCAGCACAAGATCAACAGGCCTATATATTTGTGTGTGTGTATATATATTAAAATAATACCACCTCTTCATACCCTTTAGTCTCAGCTACCTTCCCTCTTTCTGCCTGTCTTACCAACATTCAGGTCTTTGTATATATACAATGCATATATATTGTGTATATAAAGAGTAGATATACACATGTATGTGTGTGTATACACACACAATAGACACAAAAATATATACCTACACTATGGTAGAGAGAGAAAATGCCGTACCCATGTTACAAACAGGGTTAAACACTTTATGAAAAACAGTAAAATCATCTGCCAGAGATAAACAATTTCAACAAACCTTGAAAAATTACATGGGGATCCCCGAGCTTGACAGAGGAGATACACAGCCAAGTAAAATTTATTCTTAAACCAGACATACTCAGACCCTGAGAGACTACTGATTCCTGTGTGGGTTTCTAACTAGCAGACAAATTATTTTACAAACTGTAAACTTATTAAGCTAACTATGTCTGGGCCTGATAGAAAACCTCCTAAGTGATCCCCTTAGTCAGGAATCAAGCCCAGTTGCAATTGATTTAATTTTCAAGAATTGGTTTTGTAAAACACAGTTCATTTTAATAATTTCCAACAACACTATTACTATCCCATCTGAGTGCCAGAATACCCCTGACTAATTGGGCATCTCTAGCCATGCCAGCAGCTATCAGTGTGAGACTCAGGGTTAAGGAATTTTAACGTACTTTGTGCTATCATTCTGGCTTTACTCACATGTGCTTTACATACGCAGTTTACCAGTATCAAAAGAATTCAGAAAATGCCAAGGATATCACTAGCTGCTTTAGTAGTCATAGTTTCAGAGTTACCCAAATAGTTTCCCATTATGTATTCCCAATACATAAAGTATTTAGCATTATAATTACTTTTAATAACATCTGATCTATTGTCTTTACTGGTTTTCATGATTGCTTAGCTTAAGTCGTTAGGATTTTTTCTGTTATGTGCTCTTTTGACTACTTAATCTGGAAACTCATTTTGGAACCTCTTTAACCTCTTAGATATTCTACTGAATGATGTGGGGAAAAAAACCACCTACATTTTGTACAGCTTTAACAATACTGATCAGAACCATAAAGCCAAATTTTAAATCTGCATTGCAATATTTATATTCCAAACTCTTAGCTCTTCAGGAATTCTTTTGCTGTTATACTTCAAAGGTTTGTAAGAAATTATAGGTTTGACCATTTCTCAAGAAGAACTTAGAACAGAAAAACATTTAACATCACACAAAGTATTGTTTAAGAAGCCTGGGTTTATATATTATCTTCAACATTAAATAACTGTACTGCAGACTTTATCCCTTACAAGTGCTTAGGAACATGCAGGAGTCTCCTGAGTACAGGAGTTCTACACTTATGCATAGGGAGCCTGAGTAACTCAGGGAACATAACAAGGCTTGACTTTTTGCATACCAAATCACTGAGTTCCTCATGCTATCTTTTTCAACCCCAAATTTGGTGAGAGCAGAAAGTATTTATCTATGTCAAAGACTTCTGAATACCCAGGAGCACAACACATGCACTACGTTCTTCTCCAGGAATCTAAATCTACATGGATCATGTGAAGCATCTGATGGACAGACCAGCATACATAAAACAGAGTGGATTTCTCTCTTAAAAATCTTTTTTTTTTCTTATGCCTGTTTTCATCCTGTATTTTCATCAACATTCTTTCAGAAAAAAACCAGCAGGTACTCAGAATGGTAGCTTACTATTTGTTATTTTGTCATATTTAGGTTTTGGTAATTGGCTTTATTCATGGGAAGAGCTTTATGTTACATTGGAGTTGACCTTGTATAGTCTCCAGATGAACTACTTTTCAAAACCAGTATGGATTTAAAGACAATTATCAGATTAAATTTTACGACCAACAGACTTAGCCAGCTACCATCCATCAGTGTAGGTGAAGTAATTAACAAGTGTATTTCTAGAATACTGGAAGATGAGCTCTTGTCATAAAGGAAATCAGAGCAGATTACTCTTCAGGAAGCAAACCAATGTATAGAAGGCTTCACCTCACCCTCTGCCTGATGTATTCTTGTCATTTTTCCAAAGGGAAATAAATAAATATAATCTCAGGGAGCGGGGGAAGAGGAACATTAATGGCATATTTATGTAATTTTGAAAAATCAAATCAGAGAAAAAAATTTTCGAAACCTTAGCCCTTCACAAGATACTACGCATCCTTGAAATAAGAATAAGTGAGTGGGTAATAAAATAATACTGCCACTTACTTTAGTGAGATCATTATACTTTTTTTCCCACCAAATAATAGTTTACTGAAGAATTAGTTAGATCTGCATAGAACTTCTCATAGCGAGTGTATAAGACTCTGCTTCATGGACTTAGCAATCAAATTCTAAACTTAAAGGGATTCAAAAGGCTTTTCAAGTGCTTTATGATCCCTACCATTTTTGGTTTTCTTTGTTTTTAATTAGTTATACACATCCAGTAGTAACTGTAACACTGATTTAAGCACAGCGGCCTTCATACTTGCAGGTAACCTATCCGTGCCAGGTCCTGCAGCCTGCCTGATCCCAGGCACTTTAATGGAGGTTCAGCAAGAGGCATCTCGGTAAGAACTACGGACTCTGCTACATTTCAGTGCTGGGTGAAATACTTCTGGCTTTTAACACAGCAGCTATTTGAAAGCGAGAGTAATGTTTCTTCTCTTACAATGCATGGGAGGACAAGCTACGAAGTCTGTAGCAGGAAAACACTGTCAAGGGACTCCCAGTTGCCAGATTTCAACTGGAATACTAATTTTATTGCAACTGGCTGCCAGCAGCTGTGATTCTTACCCAAAAGAAGGTTTTCTACAATGTTTCTCCACAGGCTGAAGGGAAACAAAAAATATACTTTTGTCTTAAACTAGTGTTACTGAAACCTGAAACAATAAAATGAATACTTTTAAAAAGAGTTTCTCAAGTTTTAGTGCAACTAGTTAACAGCCTTGTTGCAGTTCATAGCGATTTTGTAAGGAGAGTTAAGGTTTGAAGGATTATGAAAGAAATATTTCAAAGCTCAGCTTCTTTTTGTCTTTTCATAGTGGGCTGGGTGTTAGGAAAGCAGAGACTTCGCTTCTTCTCTGTCTCTAAAATGTAGCTGCTTGGGATTCCAAATCATTTGAAGCAACAGGAAAAACACTCAGTTAGAAATGTATCATGAAAAGTTAATTCAGCACCACAGCCACTGTCTTTCCTGGACAGCTCTGCGGCTGCGTGCTTTCTTTCACATCTCCACCAGAGAGGTGTCTGAATCTTGGAAGTGTCACTGCTTTGAATTTTTGATGAAATGGTAGAAGACTATTTGTTATGCTGATTCATTTCACAAAGTAGGCAAGAGTGCCAAAGATAGGAAAGAAAGTCTTTAAACCTGTAAACAGTGGAACTGGAGTAAGCGTATTAGTGACAGGGCTTGCTTTCTCTTCTGTCCAAATGTGGTCACACTGAAGAAAATGATCATGCCACATGAGACCTTCTGACTGAAGTAGGTTTTGTTTGTTTCTCCCAAGTTATTTTTCTTCCCTACAGTTGTGCATTTAACACTTTTAGATTTATTACTGATGATGCTTCCAGAACACCAGTTTCTTGGAGAGTATGTGACCAGCAGTACTGCAGTTCATCTTAAAACACATTTATCAAAATTGTGACGTGATGCATAGCAATAGCAGGGGACTAGACTCACTGACTAGAACAACACTTTTGGTCCAACTAGATCCCAGGGTGAAGTAATTAAAAAAAAACACCTTGAAACTCTTTCAGTTTGGAGGGGAAAAAAACAGTGAAAATGATGCCTGCAGCACTTTCTGATAAAAACATCTTGGCTGCAGCTACTCAAGACCTTAAAATACATTGGCACTTCTTCTGGTATTCTTCTGAGGCCAAGTTAGAATCATGCTCTTCAAAAGTCTTGCCACTGCAAAGTGCTTTCAGATTAGTAAATCTGTAAACCAGAGCTAAGCATAAACTGTGTCCACTGTAGTCATCTAGGTTTATACAAATTATACATATATTAACGTACTTACAGATTGACATAAAAAAATAAATTCAGGCATAAAAAGAAAGACAAACCATACTTTATATTGGTTTTACTTTACAATAAGGTATTGGAAAGCATTGTAGGACTGTAAACTAATGTCTTAAAGAGTTACTTACATAATAGTTGTCATCTTTCATGGAAATATGACATATAAAAGCCCTTACTTTGAGCTCCATCATCTTAAACTGGTGCTCTGGCATTAATGTTAAGCTCAGTATTTTTTTTTTTTTTTTTCTCATTTGTATACTTTCATGTACAGGAAGGTAAATTTAGAATCCAGACTACATGGTATTAAGCATGAGATATTCAACTTCACTATACTCACTTTCATGGATAGAGATACATGTGTACAGAACACACGTAGGTACTGTTTTCACCTTCATCTCCATAGTTTGCTTGTTAACTTCACTTTTTGGATTAGATATCCACTGGTAACTGAATGATGACAGACTGTCATCAACCACTTACACATCCTGTCTGACATGCACAACTTGTGCACACTGTTCTATTGAATTAATCATTTATAAACTCAGGAACATTAAAAACAGCTCTGAAAAACTAGACACATCTAATGATTGTCAGCTAGCCCTGCACAACCCTTGTTGTTGAACCCATGAAGAAACTAGAAGAGAAGGAAAAAAAGAGGACAGTAAGATATTTGAAATATACTTTTCTGCTTAATACTGCCTAAGTATCATTGACAGAGGGAATGAATATGGCAAAATTCCTACAGAACCATTTAACCCCCTCAGGAGACAAACATAAATGTATTGCCTCAGTGCCATTTGAATGGCCTGTAGACTTGGAACTAATTACTTCTTTTGTTTTCCCTCGCTAGCAAGCTAAGCTATATCTTTGCTCTTGCTTGCAAACTTGTTTTACTTCTAGTTCCATTCTGAAAACCTGCGCAGCACAGGAACACATGTATGTGCTAAGGCACATGTGTGTACACACACACACACATGCTCACACACATTGTTCTATTGAGTTAATGCTTCTGAGAATATACTTTAGTGAAAATCTCTGAGCACTAATTTTTTTATTATTATTATTTAAGAGGGCATTAAATTAGAGGGCACTATATGCAACTAGACATTAAGTAAAAGTAAGAGTCTTAGAATGTACCATCATTCTGGACTTCAGTAGGTTTTTTAGTGGTACAAACAATGCTCGATACATTTACTACATACATGCAACTTATGCCTGTAAAGTCTGGGGAAAAAGAAACCTCTATTGCCATTATAAGTAATATCTGTACAAATGTGGAAGCGTGTCCAATTTATAGAATTATTTTTTCTAAAATTCAATAACTTTACCAATTTAATAATTCATAAAAATATGGTAAAGTTATTGAAGGTAATGTTATATTGTAAAGATATAAATCATTAACTTTATTTAAAACTCCTAGAGCTTTAAGGAGTTTCTTAAGCAACTCATTAGTCTTTTTCCATTTACCACAATGATTACAAGAAGTATAGAGCACATATATGTATCTATATCTTGTAGCAGAATGGTATATCTGGTGGCCCTACTCTCAAGTGGCAATGGAACAACATTACAAAGAACAAAGCTAGAAGTGGGGATTGTTGGTTGAGTAATTGTTTCTTCTCAATTTAAATTGCTATTAAGAAGGCAAATCCACAGAGAATATAAAACAGTTGATATTGGCACTTCTAAAATTTTCATCTTTGTAAACATTTTAAGGAGTTTTGCAATTTAAATGAGTGTTGGAAGTAAAGTATAAAAAGTGAGTGGAGAAAAAGCAGCATTATGACTAGATGAAAATGCAAGGACGACAGTGCCCAAGTGCGACTAAGTACCATTTTAAATGCACAAAAATATTGTTTATTTTAGAACTGGTGTGAGATGTTGCCTTGAATGCAATCATAGTTCTTCACTCAACCCTACAAATTCTAAGCAAGATCATCCTATTCATATTACCTAATTGTTTACTGCATCCATTCAATTGCTTTACAAAAGACACTGTCACTTGCAAAATTTGTTCATACCTCTTCCAAGCAGTTTATGGATTTGAAAGGAAAATCTCTGCTTGGTAGATAGGCCAGTATGAGGTCCTTTAAAGTACATACCATTAGGCTCCATATAACAAACTTTAAGTTTAATTTGTATGTGATAAGAAAGTCAGATTGGGGTTTGGTTTTTTTGATTTGGTTTGGATTTGTCTGTTTGGTTGGTTTGTTTTGTTACAAAGATCAAAGACCTGTAGGGTTGAGAAATTAAAGATGGTTAGTGTAAATTATACATACAGTATATCTCACCTTAAAGCTTCAAACTTTTAAAATCAAAAGTTTTTGCTGTCAAAAGTTTCTTGATCAAATAGGGGAAAAAAAGAAGGTTAGCCCTAAAGGATGAATTCACAAAC
>JAOBAS010000028.1:3028706-3039655 GCA_025311575.1 Elanoides forficatus | reverse complement strand
CCAGCCCCATGCCCCGTCCCCCTGTGCCGCCGGGGGGAGGAGGGGGAGAGAACCGGGAGCGGGGTTGAGGCGGGAAGGCGGGAGGGCTGGGGGGAAAGTGTTCTCAGGTTGGGTTTTACTTCTCATTATCCTTGTTTTGATTTGATTGGTAGTAAATTAAATTGATTCTGTTTCTTCCCCCAGCTGAGCCTGTCTTTTGCCCGTGACCACAAGTGGGGAGTGATCCCTCCCCATCCTTGTCTCGACCCACCAGCCTTTCTTCATATTTTCTCCTCATCCCACCGTCAATGGGAGCCTGGGGGGGGGTAGTGAGCGAGCAGCCGTGTGGTGCTTTGTTACCGGCTGGGCTGAAACCACGACAGCGTTATACTCTTCACATGTGCAATGTCCAAAGGAACCCAGACACAGTATTGGACTCTGACAACCTGTTTCTAACCATTTCCACTAGGCTCTTAAAACACGTCCTATCACATTTGAATAGTTACATGATTCCTGCCCCCACTTCTTGTTACTCCCAAACACACTTAAAGAGACTCAGTATCTTTCTCAGTCACTTTTGTGCTGAACTAGATAAGATTTTTGATTTTTCTTAAAATAGAAGCTCCTTCCCTGATCATCCTAGCAGGCAATTACTACCCTTGTTGCAAGTTAACCTGGTTTTGAACACAGATAGTCAGAACCACACAGAATATATTAATTGAGATGTTCTCTGTGTCTTGTATACTTATCTATTGCCTTTCTCTACTGCAGATACTTTGACAGGTTTTAACATCACTCTTCCCTTTTTTTCCTATATTGCTGCTTATAATGATCCTATGACTAAAAAAATAAACTCAGGTCTCTCTCATTTTCTGTCATCTTCAGCTAATGATGTATTTCTATGTAGTAGAACTCCTCATTATTATTCCATTAGTCCATGACTTTGAAATTTTGTACTAAGAATTGTATTTCTTTTTCTACTAGGAAGCAGGGTCTAATTATTCTTGTAGTATTATCTCATTCTTCACAGCATCAGCAATACCTCCAAATCATAAGCATATACGTCCTTCAGGATATTAATGAGCCCAACTTTACATATTTAAGCGAATTTCATTTTTTATATCCTCATTAAAAAGATCAAACAAAAAATAATGCATCTATTGGAAACTGGCTTCTTCTGGGATGCACTTTAGTGTACAGTTTTCTAAAAGTGGCTTCAGTTCCAAATCTAGTCCCTATTCAGACCATTGTAACCAATGATAGCTTAAGTCTTAGACGGGCATATATTAGCGAATAAATACACCTTGCCTTTTATTATTGTGTATGTTATCTTCATTACTTTCACTTTTGTGAACAATTACAGCACTGAATTGTCTTCAGTGAGAATTTGTATTGCTACCCGTTGACCACTGGTACAGCATTATTAATTTGGAAGCCTGCAAAATTCTGGAAGCTATTTTATGTCTACGGTACATACATATGGCATCAATTTTATTATAGTTCTTAAAATCTAATCACAGGGAAGGTGGGGTCATAGTCTCCTTTTTCAGCAAGCGCTAGATACAGGATTTTTATTTTTAAATACTTTCTTGAGACAATTATATTTCAGGAGATCCTTCATAATGATTCTGTTAGTTGTCTGGATTTTGCAAAGCCACGTCTTTCTTTTTGATCATGTTTTGTCCATCAACAATTGTCAATCTAAGCAGAACTGCCTTGCTAACAAAACTCTGGTTCTTAAAAGGTTACAGTATTTCCTAACTGAAGTGCTCAGACATGACTAATGATAGTTTGTGGCAGGCTTGAAGAGATGTTTTTCAGGAAGGGATGACCACACTTATTTAAACATTATGCCCCCAGATGAGAACTCAGATAGGAAGTCCAAAAGCCAGTAGTCTTTTCTGAAAATATCAGATTTCATATCTAGAAAAAATGGCCAAAACTTCAAGTCTGTCTACATGATTCATAATGTCAGGATTAGTCTGGTGTCTAAGCAGTTCAAATTCTCATAATGCTTGTATTATTTTTATTTTAAAGTCTGCTGCTTAATCCAAACATATTGTTTAAAATCATGGCTTTTATCTTTTTTTCACTACGAGACCAGTGTTTGAACCACTTTGAAAAGTAGGATTCAAATCTCATCTTGTAACATAATGGTCATAATGTAGAGAGAATTGAAGTTGTTACTTTAACTTTAGTCTGAAATACTGTGGTGTGTTTTTTTTTTTTTAATTTCTCCTTTAAATTTATTTTGAATGGAACATTAGTTCCATCACTAGCAGTTAGGATTAGCTGCAAGTTTTGAAAGTTAATAAAATTTTCTTGTGCCTCTGTCTTCAAAATCTTATTGTTTAGTGCAGGGAGAACAAAAAAAAAAAAAGAAAAAGGTTTTAATAATGAACGATAAATTAGTATATAATTACCTTTCCTTGTAAACAGTGCAATGCAAAGTTCATGATCGTTCAGACATCATGGTACTGCCATATAATGAAATTTAGATTCTCGCAAAGCACTGTTAATGGTGATTAATAAATAACAGCACGGGAACTAGGAATTCTAAAGAAGACAGAGCTCAATTTGTAAACTGCCCTAGAACTTAAAAATGGCTTTTGATAAATTATAAACACTGGCAGACCCATGGGGCTGAAATGCTCAACCCATAGTCTGGAGGATTTACTCCTGGTCAAGTTTTAAATTGTTGTTTGTCTCTTTCTGGCTGCTAAATTGAATTAAGACTGCAAAATACCTTTAAGCTAAAGCAGAAATATCTATTTCAAAAGGAGTCATTTAAAGCATGAAAATGCTACTTAAACAAAAGCATCACTTGTAATTTTTTTAAAATATTTCAGAATCTATGAGGTTGTGGCAAATTAGTCCATCTGACAGTATTATTATATTAGAATAATGTAACCTTTACTTTTCACAAGGATTCAACATTTAGTTACGAGCAAAATTATGTTTATATTGCCTACGAATCAATGACATGTCATTAAAAACAACCTCCTTTGGGTGAAGAAAGGTAAGGAGAAAATTAGCACGGGTTGACAGTTATATCAATAGTGAACCCCAGTATTGGGGTTTAACTCCTGTTAAACTTTTTTGTTAGTATACTTCTACCATTCCTCCAGGTGACATTACCATGCGACCACAACAATGCTGGTTCTGCCACAGGGAAAAAGAAAATCTTATTCTGCTGTTCTCATACCTTTCCTTCCTTATAGCAGTTTGAAAAATGGTACAGTTTAAAGTAGTAATAGTGTTGTAGCACTATAAGCATATAAAAGTTCACAATACAGTTTCTCCTCACAAACCTTGCTACAGTTTTTTATTGATACAATTTTTTCTGCAGATTGTTTTTCCTTGTAGATTTCTTGGTCCTTTTCTTACATTGTAGAAAAGCTGGTTAGATTTCTTAGCAGAGACTGTAGAGTGAGTTGAAAATCCACTTGCTGCAGAAGCACCCAGGTCAGACGGTTCTAGTTCAGCGTGAACTCGACCAATATGTTTCTGTGTCACCATATCTAGAAATCCCATCTGTGAACCAGGTTGGCTTGTTCTTCAAACATAACAGGCAAGGAAAAACCCCTTGCTGCCAGAAGTACACTGCTGTAAAAAACATGGGTTTAGTCTAGTGGTTCTAGTATGAAGGTAGTGAGGATTTCAAACGAGCTGATAGTGCACAAGCTGTGATGGTGTGCACACATGCTCTCAGCACTGCGCAGAAACTTAGAAAAATCTGGTGTGTCTGTGCACTTTTGACTATATTATCAACACAAGTTAGTATAGATCAACACAACAGAAGTTCGGTAGCTCAGTTACTGGCACTTTAATAACCAGGTATTTACCCTTTTACTTCCCGCTGTTTTAATATGCCCAGCTGTTGATCTGTAGTTCAGTTTATATGGCCGTTCTAGGCTAAAATCTCCAAAGAGTGTACCAGTGATATGTATGCAAAGGGAAACTGGTATATATAAGAAATATGTAAGTATAGATATAAGTATATAGATAGAAATATATGTAAGTATATACTAACGTAAGTATATACTTATACACAGTATATAAGTATATAAATATATGCCTATAGAAGTGTATATAAGAAATAATATACACTGAGATAAGTGGTAGTTTCAGATTTTGATAGAGAACATGTTCCACACAGAGAAAAGCACAGGTGGATTTCCACACTAAAGAAAAAATAATTGAAAGGTACTAATACGTAGGAGTATTTATGAATTATCATTGAGGATGCCACAGTTAGGAAAAAGTACTTTTTCAGATGAAATGGACACATAACAACATATTTATTAGGTAGATTTAACTTATTCAACTCAAAGCTTGAAAGTAACAGCACAAAGAGAATAGCAAATGCTGTTGCTTGACGCTAGAGACAGTGGAGAAGATTTAGGGGTTTATCTTTCTAACAGGATTTAGAGAGCTTAGCACACTCTCTCTTTTAGGTCTAATATAGGAGCAGTTTTTTGTACATAGGGATTTGACAAACAAACTTCATTTGATCTCTGTAAGGAGCTTAAAGAAGACTCTAAGGCAAGGCAGTGGAGAGCTACCCTTTACGGAATAAGAAATGCTCAAAGTGTCACCCCAACCATTGGCCAGAAGGTCTCTGTAAGTTTCGGTCAGCTCAGTCACATTAATCCTTTTTTTCCTCCTGCTCTTGTGCCATTTTCTCCTTGTAAGTCCAGCATTGCTTCAGGATGTTAGAAAAAGCAGGTTGAACCCAGCATGGAGACTGGCGACGCGGCCAGTCCCGCAGAGCTTTCAGAGGAGCGGTGTGGTGGTGATGGAGAAGCCACCAGTGACGTCAGAGGTGACTCCCCAGAGCAGGCTGGTCCTGCAGTCCATGGATCCAGTGTGCCGAGTCCTCTGGTCAGCCTGAGGGCTTCTGGCCACGCTGGGTGCCAGACAGCCCACTGACAGTGTTAGCTGTATGGCCATGCCTACCGCAACTACACACTTGGTTGAATGGTGGGAAGAATTTTCAGCTCTTTTCAAAACTAGCGCCCTCTTCTTGTATAGGATAAGGAAAATGGTGAAATTCTTGTTCTTTGCTATTTTCCCGTCAAGAAGAATATTTTCATTTACTTTATGGGGGTTATTCTTGGTTTAGATCAAGAAAGCAAATGAAAGCAGAATCTCAGTAAAGAAATTGTTTAAATTCTCCCCATATCTCAATATTATTAGTATACCTAACATTCACATCCATTTTCAAACAAATCGATTTCTTAAAAGGATAAGAGGAATTATTGGTACCAGCTCTTTATCTATCAAAACACTGAGTTATTGTCATTTTGACTTTAACCTTTTATCAATATAAGAAATCCTATACTTTATTTTCTCAAAGTTAAATGAGATTAAATACCTGCCAATTGCTCTTTCTAGTAGAAGGATGTTATTAAGAATTATTTCTTGAAATGAACTTTCTTTCAGTTTAACACAAAATTATATACTTTGCAGCACAGAAATGGATATGATTGCATACAAATTCTATTTCAATTCTTTAGTTAAGAATAATTATCTTCTTAATTGTAATTAAGAAAAATAAGTGTTTCTGTTCTTTTCAAATGAGAACCAGGGTTTTACAATGACAAGACAAAGCAAGCTTCCAATTACCTTTCTCTGTTTAACAAACAACTTTCTTTGCCCATAAGTATTTTCTTTGAAAGTAGTAAAGCTTTCAAACAAAGAGCCTAATAAGGCTATTAGTCTGGGGCAATAACAAAGTTTGAATGTAAGCTTAAATGCAAAATCATCTTTCCTGTTTCTCTGAACAAGATGCAAATGTCTGAAATGCAGGCTGGTTTGACAGGATTCAGACAACTGCATCAACATATCAATTATATGTTGTGATTTTCCAGTTAGTGCAATGAAATTGAATAATATTCTTTAGTCCTACTTACTAGTAGCTTTAGGATGCAAATGGAGACTTGATTTAACTTGCAATCATGTATTCTGTCTGAGTTTATTTCTAAAATAATGGATATAGGAAAAAAGATTTACTATACAATGATAATCGGGCTGTTTTTTGAAAGACTTGCCATCTGAGCATCATTGTGATAGCCAGGACAAAAGCATTTAGGAATCAGCCTTATGGTAGGAGGCTGAAGTAATTTGGAAGCACATGCTTAGGAAAAAATAATGAGTATGAGTCTACGGTCATACACAAGACTACAGGCTCACCGTTGAACCCACTTGCTTTCTGCTCAGGATCTCTTACTTCTACTCTGATCTTCTAAAAGGCATATACTATGTTACTGGAGACAAAGGAGAAGTAGCAACCAGCGAAATAAGTAGTCTTCTAACAAAAGACAACTTTAAGCAGACATTCCTCAGAGTATTTCAAGTATTTCTGCTCACACTCTTAAATGTGACCTGTTGATCTTGGGGTCCAGGATCTCTGACAGCAGCCACGTTCCACCACAGTGGTGGCTCTGTGGCCCAGGGGTGGCAAGCTTTCTCATAAAACTGTCACAGGAACCAGACTTTGTTCACGCAGTTCATTCACATTAGGTCATGCAAGTATGAAACATATTTTTTTGAGACAGATTATGCAAATGAATCCTTCAGAAAAGTCCACCTTTGGAAATATCTGAAAATACAAATTCACTGAGATTTGTTTGTGCTGTGTGCTAAAGAGAGGACGATTTTTATTCAGTTTTATTTTGAAAAATTAGGCTGTTTTCAGTTTTCAGGACCAAGGCTTGGATCCTCAAAATCCTTATGCAGTTAGCATTCATTATTTTAATAAATGCAGTGTCAAAACTCTGATGAACACACTACAGCCTATTTTATAACACATATTGCTACCCTTACTTAGGAATATACTATGTTTTTATGGATTTTAGTGCCTTTGTGCTGGTCATTTTTTAATCAATAACAGTTTGGAGGATTGTAGTTTATATGTGTGTTACAACTACTCTAGCAAATCCTTCTGTTCTTTGGACTGATATTTCCACTAACTACATTAAATTTTAATGCTTTCTTTTGTGGGTTTCTTTTTTTTAAACATGTTTGCAAAGCAGCTACAGGAATAAGTTGTTTGTAGGGAGTGATACATCTGAGTTGCAGAACATGAAGAGGGGGGATAAAAAAGTGTTTGTTGACCTTTTTATGCTTCTCCAAGCCAACTGGTTCTCTCTTTTGCAACTGGGTCCAAACAAGTCAATCTCAAAAGATATCTTGAGGCAAAAGGAGGCAAGAAAGCTCTTCATTCCACCTTGACTTTAAATACAGCATTGCAGTGCCACTTCTCTGTCACCCACCTAGATAAAAATGATGAGTAACTGAAGATCTTCGCTGTACTTATAGATTAGTATACACCTGTGATCACAGATGCACTTATTTCTGCAGAAGTGAGAACTACTGAGGTTTATTATAGGTTTTCTTCTGACATGTACCTAAATAGTGTGAAAACGGATTAAACTGTTGTACATTGCTCCCCTAGAAACAGTGTGTTCATGACTGAAAATTTCTGGCATTTTATAACAGAAAGCAAGAGCTATTGTAGTTTAAGGGATCTAGCTTGTCATTGGGCTAGATCAGCTGTGCTATTTCTGTACTTAAATTGAAGCACAAACTAAGTGATGTTTGTTCTTTGCATGCAACTATCTCCTCTTAAATAAGAACAAAGTTAATATTTTGAAACATGTAAACCTAAAATACATTTGGCCTCCTGCAATGTCCTCAGGAAGGAATGCATAGAAATGTATAGACACAAAGATGTACTGTGAACGTCTTCGACTTTCTCCTTTTCCCATTTGTATTTTATGCAATTAAATGGTAAAATTATTGTTCTGTGCATGGTGCTCAGACTCACTCATTCCACAACAGCAGACATGCCTGATGAAGTCACCCCCAATGAAGCAGCCCGTGATGACTTCACAATGAATGATTTTGTCCTGATGTTAACAATTGAGATGGGATTGTTATATTATTGTATCCACTTTAGAGAGGGGGAACATGAGAGACAGAATGCTGTGCTCAAGGTCATGCGTGAAAACAGGAATAGGGAAAAATGGAGCTTTCCAAGTCACTTCCAAAAAGTTATAAGCCTAGACGCGTTTGAAAAATCTCACAAGGCATCCTATTTCTGAGCTTAGCTGTTTGAATGCCTTTACAATCTGTCCCTTATCACTATGAAAAACAAGTTGGTCCTGTAGCTGAACGACAGCTCATGCCACTCAAGATTTTCAAAATTGTGCTGCAAAGTAGAAGGTATCCCATTCCATATAATTTCAACTGTTTGCAGAAAATAACAATATTGGTGAGAAATAAAAAACCTGAAAGCTCAAACCTGAGTGCTTTCTGGGAAAATGGACCCGTAGATTTAAAAATAGCAAGCACCATACATATTTGGGAATTTATGTTTACAGAAAAATAGAATAGGAAAAAGTGCTGAATGATTACTGCAAATAAACAAATTTTATGGATTTAAAATCTCATATGCTTTAAAGTGAATTTTCATGATGTGAAAATGTACTTATAACTGGAAAAGAGAGACAAGAAATCTTTGATGTATATTTTTTCTATTGTGCATTTGTTAGCCCTTAATCTCACATTTAAAACATTTCTTCTCAGGGAACAGAAGAAGCGTTATGTGATTTACAAGAAAAATTACATAATTAAAAAAACCAGCCCAAATTTGATTAAAACAGCTCAGGAATAATCCACCACCTGATTACCATTAGTCCAAGCTCTTCAGTGAAATTCTTTAGTAATATACATATTTCCAAAAATCAGGGCAACTCTTCTTTTTGTTAGTAATTGAATAATGGCCAAATTTTGAATAACTCGTTAATCCAAGGACCAGTTTTGCTTTGATCCATTTAAAGAACTTTTCCCAGCAATATGTAGTCTTATGCTGCATTCTTTGAATTGGAACTTTCAGTAAAGAAGCAAAATTTAATGAAATAAACAAAGTATGCATTTTTAATGTATCCTGAGACAAACACGCAAGAATCACTGTCTAAATCAGCTGTATATCTTTCATCTCTAGGTGTACTAGTGTACATTGTAGATGTTATACACATTCGTATAAATAGTCATGGAACAGTATCTATATGAAACAAAAAGAAACAAGCTGTATTTGATTCATGCCATTTTTATTGTTCACATCAGAGTTTTTGTTCTTGTTTTCCCTGCTCAGTTTATCGTGCCGCGATCGCCACATGCTAGCCATATATAATTGGATTTTGCTTTTCATGTCTTTGCTTTTTCTCTGAGATGAGAAGCATCAAAGAAAGCAGTTCCCAGTTTGCTCTTCCTTATCTTCATCACTTCTTTTTTTCCTGCTCTGGAACAACAACATGTGAATCTCTTCAGAGCCTTTGGGCCAGAACAGAAGGTAATAGTTGGGTTTCCTCCTGTTTTTGCTATTAGTTGTCCTCCTGCTGGAGGTCTTTTAAGCTTTTGAAGGCTTGCTCTTGGAGCTCATGAAACTGAGTCCCAAGTATTAATGCCTCCACTGTCCCTGAAATGCTTTTGTTTTTCTTGTTAGTCTCACTGGGAAGAGTCTGCTGCCAGAGCTACTGTAAATACCTCTGGTATGCTGTAAAAACAGCATACCAGAGCTACTGTAAATACCTCTGGTATGCTGTAAATACAGCATACCTGTCACCTGTCTGGATTTAAGCCAAAGAAAAAAATCAATTATGCATAAATGGAAACAGCAAATATGAAGCATGATTTTTGACTACAGGATATAAGCGTGATTTATTTTTCTTTTTTAAATGCTGACTACTGCCTGGGAAGCCTCTGAACCTGTTCTGGAGTACACTCAATTTATAGCTGTGTAAAGGGCACATTTCAAGGCTGGACAATTACAATTCATCAATACCAGAAAACACTCTGAACAGCATCATTAGAATTTTAAATAAAGGGAGTGCCAAAAATACCCAAGTAAAAATGGATAGAGTGCTTAAAATAGATTTTGAGCTAACTCTAATTAATGATAATTGCAGTCTAATTCATTAGGACTGAGCTGATCCTGATAGGAAAACATGATGTAACACACAGACTACACTCCCTGGCTGGCAGTGGGGGCAATCAGCCTTCAGCTGGGGAAGCAGCTGCACATGGTTAGATGTGAGAGGTTAGGGAAGTATCTGGAAAACTTTAAAGCTGATGGTTATGCCAGGCTTTTGAAGGTTTCTGAAGGGGTCAAAGAGGAGAAGCTGTGGGTTCCTTTTCTGTCAGGTGGTATTGAGGAGCAAGACTAATAAGAGTTGAGTGTTGTTTTGGTGGCTTGTGTTTTGATGTTGGAAAAGAGAGAAAGTTGCTGTAATAGCTGAAAAAGAGTAGATCTCACAGACATTGTAAGGGTATTTCGAGTAGATCTCACAGACATTGTAAGGGTATTTCAAGTGTATCTAGAGAGGTTTTTTGCCCCTTTGCTTTTCTGTTTAGAAGATGATGCTTTGCTATGGGGATATGGGATGTGTGGTTACTAAATGACTTTTATGTATGGCCTTTAAATGATCACTTGGTGTTCTAAATTATTTTTACCTCCTTTCACTTCTTTAAATAAGGCAGTCTTCAGGGAGCTGGCCAGGCTAGCAGGGAGTGTAGTCACCTGAAAGGAGAAGTGTGGGATTGGATGTTTGGTTTAACATAAGATGTATGAGGTATGTCTGATAAACTAGTGAAAAAAACAAAGATAACTTTCTAAGTATGAACTGATGTTTTGTCTGATGTCTTATATGGTATTTGGAGACTTTCAGATAGTCTTTTAAGGTGCTCCTTCTGATGTGTTTCTGTCTTTGTGATAAATGCATCTGTTCTGTTGTCCTCTGGTACTAATACACTTTTACCTCAAATGTATTTTAATTGTGATAGATAAGGAGTGTAAAATGGTGGGAAGGTCTGTTTTCAGTGAGTCTTTAACTTGCTAAAGTATGTGACTATACACATAAATAGCTGAAGTGCTTTAGATTGTGCATCCCACGGGGGGGGGGGGA
>JAOBAS010000028.1:2979294-3005568 GCA_025311575.1 Elanoides forficatus | reverse complement strand
GGTCATCTCTTTTTTTTAAGAAAAAGGCAGCTATGGAGATCTGGATTCTTCCCTTCCTTTTGTATAGCACCACATGTAAAGATTTTTGAAGGATGTTGCTGTGTTCCTTGCTTCATGAAATATCTTCAGCAGCAGTATGAGCAATGCAGCTGCAAATGAAGTCAACAGAAACTTCATCAAGGAAATGTCTACTTTGATAATAGCCAGTTATGATTCTGCTATTAAAAAGCATACTAGTCTCAGTTTGGGTATCCAAAATGGACTATTTTTGCTTTTTCTGTCTTAATGATGCTATTTAATGAATTCTTTTTTTGTGGTATTTAATGATTCATTGTACATAAATATCAAAAACCAAAGCAACTTATTAAAGTGGACTTCACAAAAGTTACACAAACCTATATATCATATGATAAACAATGGAAAAATCAAATACTGAAATGAAATGAGCACTGACACCTCTAAGACTAGTTATGCATAAGTACAGTGGGAAACAGAATATTGTAACAGATGGGGGTGGGGAAGCAAGCCAAGTTAACCTAATCTTAATTCTGATACCAAGTGATGAATAAATCTAAAGTAAGCAATCTGAGCATGTATTTATTCAGAGAAACTTATATATTTGCTCGGACTGGTGCACTTTCCACCCACTTTTATGTTCTACAATATTGTTCAATAAATTTATTTCTCTATTTTTCACCTACCCATTCTAAGATAAAAGGACAATACGCAGGAACTTCAAATGTTGCTTTCCTTTCCCATCTGGTGAATGTCTTAACCTCACCATATAAGACACTTGTACACATAGTGACATAAATTTCTGTTTGATTTTAAAAATTCATTATTGGTCTGAATACTTCTGGACATTGATACATTTTTCAGATGATTATTTCTTCTAATTTCCTAAAGATTTCTGCAATTTCATTCCAAGAAATTGTTTTTGTGAGTATAGCAGACCAGATTTTACTATAAACATGCTTACTTATTAAAACTATATCATATTTACAAGATTAACATAGACTCATAATTCATAACATATTTTCTCTTTGACCTGGCAATGCTGTGTTTTGATAAATGCCAGACATTCTTAGTAGGTTAGCAGAGCTATAAACAGAAGAAGGAGTGGAATTGCTGGCCGATTCAATACTCAACACGAAGAGGTCAAAGTAGAATAGCTCAGAACTTTTTCAATGAATGAGTCATTTGAAATTCTGATATCTCATTTTCTTGACAAATATTCTAATGAAGGGAGAGAATGCTTCAACATTAATCCTTTCTTGTGACAGAGGGTAAGAAATGGGGAAATAATATTAAATTAATCTTCTTATTACGGGTTTGATACTAGTATTTCCATTCTTATTACCTGATGTTCCCAGCCATCTCTATTTAGCTTATATCAAGAAGAGGCTTAGCATTTTTAGTGTATTCATACTTCCCCCCTGCACGCCAGTAAGATCCTTAACTGTGAGTGATTAAGTGATCCTTCAGATGTACAACCACTGTATAATGCCTTAATTCCAAGTGTTCATGATTTTCTTTTCCCTTAAATTTAGAAAATACTAGATTGCAGCAAGAACAGATTCTCAGTGAAGTTTGCATCTGTCCTTTCTGATCATTTGCCAGGAAGGTGGTACCACTCCTCACAAACTGGTAGGTGTTACAATTCTCAAAGTAGCAACAAGCCGTATCTGCTCCTACAGCTTTTTGGCTTATTTAATGGTACCAAATGCAGCCACAGATGTATGAGTTTCTTGGATTAAATTAATATATTATCCTCTGAACCATCCTGGCACTTCCAAGAATCTAACAGATTCGACAGAAGAAAAATATTCTAGAAAAGGGCAGAGTCAGTCACTGGTCCTCAGGTGTCACATTTTCTGATCATATCAGATACCAACCTTAAATATTAAAATATGTAGAGTAGGTTATTATGAAGAGCACTTTTTCTGTAATGAATTGTTAAATTATCTTCTGTACAACATTGAATAGCCCTGCATCTCTCCTGAACTCTCAGCTACTTCCCTAGAGAAACAAGTTTCTTCATGTGTCTCTAACTGTCAAAGCTCTTGGGCCATTTCTGCCAAATCACATCGAAGGATAGCAGTCTCCAAATGTTGAACTTATGTGGAAATTGAAGTTTCACTGATAGTTTCAGCCAGGCAGGTAGGAGAAATAAGTTATTGCGGGGAAAGCCAGGGCACAGTCAAGCTGGAGTATCTGTCTGTAGAAAAACAGGTCTTGGTAATCCCAGAGCTTGCAGCATTACACTTTTTGCAGGTCTGGGAAGAGATGCTAAGGGTAAATGATGACTTGATCAGACTACCTCTGACACATCATTCTTGTTCTATCTTCAGGAAGTGTGGAAAATTCACCACCATATCTTCAAAGCTCCTATTTTAAAAATAATTCTGTTGCTTTTCAAGGTTGCTTCAATAAGGACTTCTCATAGCGGTGTTAGATTGGACCATTCCCTAGTTTTTGCCTCTTAAAAAAGGCAAAGGTCTTTGAAGTTCCTGTATCTTGAATATTATCTCCCATTCGGAATCTTGCTGTCATTCACAAAGCAGGCTTAACTGCTTTCATCAAGTCCTTTATCTGCTAATGTCTATGAAGAAAAAAAAAAAAAAAAAAAGGCAGTAGTATTTGGATATTCTTATGCCTCCAAGCTTTCATATAGGCATATTAAAAACAGCCCTTCTCCTTTCTGGCATGGGAGGGTAATACAATTGGTGAAGCTAGATTGATGCATGTTGTTTTGAGGGACTGTTGGGAACAATTGTCTATCAGCCCGGAGCTATGACAGTGGTACCACTAAGGCTTCCAAATTTGCCCTTCAGTGCATGAGGGATATCTCCATTTCTCTACCCCTTCATGAGCAGTCATTTCCTGGAGTTCTCTGCTGAGCGTAAGGATGGCTGCCTTGGGAACTATCGAGTGTTAAGTCTAACCTGTTTATTTCTAGAAACTGCATAATATGCTCCATCAATCTAGTTATTCTTGCTTTCCTTAACAGTAGTTTATAACTGGTTTAAATAGCAGAACCTGAACTGACCTGTCTCAATGGATTCTCTAATAGCTTGAAATTATACCTATGTTCCTCTTCAAATTTCCAGATCCACCTTTTGAGGAGTAAGGGAATGTTCTTCATCTAGATTAACTGTAAAGGATGGAGGTGGGATCTGTTCCATATTGTTGCACACAATTTCATAGGGACTTACCTGCCTTGTATTTCTTACCTTGTCTTTTAGTAGGGCTAATTTTCTTTCAGTGGCTGTATAAATTTGCATGCAGCTAATATAAAAAAAAAAATTCCACAGGGAAGCCTTCAGTAAGTAGCTTTGGCATTACTGTCCAAATAATTTCTAGCTGTCACGCTGCTTTCTCATCATGGTTTTTTTGTTGTTGATGGTGGTGTGTGCTCTTCTGAAGAGCAATAAATCTAATCCAAAAGCGACATTCTTCTCTGCATGATGGAGGAATACATTTTGGGTAGATTTTCTTTCATTTTTAAAACAGTTGGCACCTTTGAAAATATTTGCTTAAAGAAATGAAAGAACAGTGAGTAACAGAGCAGTGGATTTCCTAGGGAGGATTTACTTTCAACCTTCCCAAATAGGGGGGTTGGGAGGTGAAGGGGGCAAAAGTCCTTTATGTATGTGTAGTGTTTGGACAAAATACTATAATATTCCAGTCCCTTCCACTTTAGTGTGTGACGGTGGCATGCCAAATCATAAACCTTGAGAAGATTAGTTTTCCTTCTGAAACCAGGTTACCCAATGTTCTTGAGTATATGAATACATATGCTGAAAAATAAGCTTGATTTAAGGACTCTTGGTATTAATTTCTCTTGCCTGGGTTCAGGTATTCAGGACCAGCACTACTTATCAGCTTTCAGCCTGTTGCCAGCAGCCCTACCCAGAGATACAAGGAACTACTGAAAAATGAGGTAAAAACCTCCATGGATACTTTATTTTAAATAAATTACTTGGAAATTTGGTATTTTTTTCTCAACAATGTTTCTTTTCTTCACAATGAAGTTAGAATATTCAGTCATGCAGATAGTCATACTGAGTGTATATGTTTAATCCAATACTTAGAACTAAATGGTTTTTAGTTTCAGAGTTAATTAGCTGACAACAGTAATTAATAGAAAAGATATTTTGACATTCTAGAGTTTTAGTGTTAACTTTTAGCCTGAGTAAGATATTTCAAACTTATGGCACTGGAAACCTGTCCAGAAACATAAATGGCTTGACAAATGGGACTGGGGCCATAATAAGGCTAAATAGCTCCCTGTATAGAAAAGCTGTAGAAGAAATCTGAATGTGTGTGGAAGGAGACAGAGACTTAAATTTAGGTAGATGAAGGAAAATGAGTAAATGTTATGGTTAAAAAGCAAGTGGGAAAGAGATTGTTCTGTGTAGAGTTTACTACACTCCTGTATTTGATTTTTTTTTACTCCATTTTAACTGACATCTTCAAAGGTGGTTGTGGGTTATATACTGAGTATAAATCTCTTAAAAAGGCTCAGGGGATGGATTTTCTTTATTTTCCTCCTCTGTAGCAGGGATACCTGAGGACACATGTTCTGCCTGCTGTGATTGGCATCAGAATTCCCATAGTTTTCAGAAAAGCATCTAATCATATTGTTATAGCTTGGTGATTTAATATTTGCCAGCTGACTAGAGGTAACTTGAATAGTGCTTCAATTCTAACGGTAGAAGTAAAGGGCATTAGCTTGAAGTGTTTTGTTTTGCAGAATGTTAATTTCCATGAACCAGCTGCTGAGCAATGACTTAAGTTATGCTCTCATTGACAGAGATGGAAGGAAGTCCTGTTCAATATTGACTGCTGAAAGTTCTGAAAAATTACAAACACTTTAGGTTTTAATGGGTTTACAGTAAAAGTTCTAGATGCAGAGTTATATATTTTTGATGCAGTAACTGTTTGGAGACTACATATAACAAATTGGTGTTGATCTACAGTTAGACAGTTTCAGGCACAGTTAGAAAAGCACTGTACCATCATAAGGCAGTAGATTGTTAAAGGCCTATGTGCAGGTATAAATTTTTTCTGTTGCTGGGAAAAAATATCTAATAACTGTTCTTGGTTATCTTCAAACTTCTGTTTGCAAAATAAGGCATTATTATGTAAAGCAACTCTGAACTTATTTAAAAAGCGTTTATAGTCAGATGTTTTTAAGAGGTTTGAAATTGTTATATGTATGCACTACAGAAAAGTGTTTGCTCTTGGAGTTTAGCTCTGAATCAGATTGCTATCAAGAACGGGTGCTCTGTATGTTGATCATATCTGCATTTGATTTAGACACTCATAGCTTAATTTCTAGTGACAGTTGTGTGATTCAAATTTCCTTAAAAGAAAGGAAAGCAGGAGTGCCACTGGATGTCAAATGCAACTGTGACTCAGAAACAAAACTTTTTTTTTTTCCCCCCCCAATAGGTTCCTGTTTGAAACGAATTAAATACATTATACTGATTGAAGTAATTTTTGAGTAACAAAACCTGTCATATAGGTTAGAGTGCTGTCCCTGGCAATGCTGACTTCTGTGGTTCTGACATTTTATTTACACAATGTTAGCTGGACATTATTAATGCCGCATGCTAGTTACATGAAAGCAACTCTGTTATAGAAAGGGCTAAATATTGGAGGGAGTTGTGAGGGAGCAGAAGCATATCAGTGCCATCTTGGAACTGGGCATCTGCTTATGACTAGTGTTAGGTTTTGCTAGAGCTGGATTGATCCACCTCTCTTGAGAGAACCAAAAAGCACTTTCTGAAAAGAAGAATGAGGGTGAAAAAATGACAATGAGGGACCACTAACAACATCAACAAAAACCAACAAGGGATTAAACAGTTAAAAGTAGAAGGAAGAGCGCCAATGGGAAACGCTGAGTGAAACTCTCCTGGCAGCACGTTTTGCTGCTTAAAAGCAGCCGAGGAAGAACCAAATGCTCTTTCCAAAGATATGACAAGGCAAGAAACTGGAAATAATCCCTCCTTTCCCCACCATCTCAACTCCTTCCCCCAGTGCTCTGAACAGTTGGACTGGACAGAGTCAGGAGGTATCTGGCAAGGGAATTCTGTGGCTTTGGTACGGTAGTGAGAGAAGAGGTTACAAATAAAATAAGGGGGTAATGTGCTGTACCACACACACAAGATCACAGAAGTCCCTTTCTTTCACCAAGCAAATGAACACCAGCCATCCAAGAACTAGGCCCAGGTAGTGACAATATCCAGACTGTGTCCTGGAGTATGTGGCCATCCACTGCTACCCACAGCTGTGTGAGTAGGTACACAGTGGAGGGCTTCCCAGCTCTCAAGGTTGGTATTGTTCTACTCAGCTGTCTTTGTGTCATCTTGGACTTCATCTGCTGAACTTTCTCTGAGGGAGCAGCAATGGGCCCAGGCCAGCCTATGCTGACAACGTGCAGAACATCTTCTTGTGCAGGAAGGAAGTGCTGGGCTTGCACCTTGCACCTGACACTTTAGAAAAGGGCCTAGCTCATATTATACAGGTTATTAGATGAGTTCAGGTTTGGAAGTGGCTTGAGTCACCCACCAGTGATGTTGTGACCAGTGTTCCTTTTTCTAGGGAAAGCAGCACCAACAGAAAATGCACTGACTATTCCTACTTAAATAATCACCTGTAAAAGTAAAACCCGGTGTGAAAATAAACACAATTTAAAAAAAATCTCTCCAGACCCATTTTCTCACCAAGGAACAACGTGGTAGTAGTTTCATGGAGACCTGTGAGAAGGAGAGAGTGGAGTCTTTGCACTGCTGTGAGAGAGCTGATGGGCGAGAGCAGCTGGGAGGTGAGGTGGAGTGTGGACGACCAGAGCTTATTACTGCTCTGTACTCCTTGGTCTCTCAGAGACTCAAGGTGAGCAAAACCATCCCTTGCTCAGACCCCTCTCTCCATTGGTGCTGGGCAGAACCCCCTGCTGCTAGAATAAAGTCCGTCTCCCTGGCCATGTCTTGGACCTGTTCCAGTTTTTACCATCTGCCCATTTTCTGTCATCTCTTCCCTACTACAACACTGTGGGTGCTGAAAGAGCATGAAGGGATTTTAGAGGGTACCTGCTTGCCTCTTCCCTTTAGTATCTGATCATAGAGCCACTGCCTACAAATTCTTTTTGAAGCTGCTCATAACAGCTGCCTCCACAGCTTCCTGCAGCAACAACTTCCAGAAGTTTTTGATTTGGTTTTGTTGGGTTTTTTTTGAGGAGAGGGAACCCAAAGAAACTTCACAAGGCTGAAGATTAGGGTAGTGATATCATTAAGAGGATGTTTATTACTGTTAGTGGAGCCAAGAGTTCAGTTCATTTATTAACCCAAAGTTTTGATGTAATTCAGGAAGATAAGGTGGAAAAGAACAAGAAGCAGTGAAAAAGGAAGTAATTGCCTTTACAGAAAATCACGGCAACCAAATTTTAAATTCAACAAAGGTTGTCCTAACCTTTTACAGTGAATAACAAATGCTTGTTAGAGAGACATGAAAATTAGATATTTAAAACCACAGACAAGCAGAAGCATACCATCCAAGAACTCCACAGAGCAAATAATGGAAGTAAGATTCTGAATCACTGCTTGCGAACTATAGATGTTCCTGTAACGGAATGAAAAAATTGATGGACAGAACCTCTAAGCCTCAATTCAAATCATGCTTTCCTGAATTTAGGAGCTGTTTAACAGATTGAGTAATCTGTTGTCTGTCGGGCTTGGTCGTGTCATATACACAAATGAAATAAAGCTATCAAATTAATTTCTAAAGGGCTGCAAAAACTTCTGTAAAAGTAGCCACTAGTAATTAACATCAGAGAGACCAAGCATTTACCTACCTTTGAAATATAACCTTTACCCTCATACTGACACATGATACTGATGCTTGAACAGAAATGAACTGCTTGCAACAAGCATTAAATGCAAAGAGTTCATTCAGACATCACACATCCTCAAAGTCACCTGCTAAGGCAAGAACAAGTCATTAAGTTGTTGCTGCCTTTTACAGGTGATGATTTATTTTTTTTTTTAAGTGATGGAATTGAGGGATTACATCAATTTAAACTACACTTGTTGAAAAAGAAAGGTATAGACACGAACAAGAGAAGATGCAAATGTTAAAATATTGCTACAGTTGTGTATTGTTATTTTTAGAAATCAATCATGCTGTTCTACAGCAATTCCCTGAGATATGGCATAAAACTGAATAGTTCTAAGTACTAGCTCTATAGCTATTATGTGAACAACACCCTTGGACTGTTTTAAAATTATAGATGAGCATGATTTCCTGACCTGCTGAAATCAGATCTAGTAGTTTAAGTTAATAATCTTTGAGGGAGATAACAAGGAATTGTGATCTCCAAATGTTTTTTAGAAAGAATTTTAGCATGACTGTATGCTATGCCTGTTCTGCTGTTCATGTGGATTTAGCCAAGCTTGGGTTAAAAAGACAGAGTTGGAGCTTGCTATGCCTTTAGGAGTTCCCAAAGAAAACCAAACTAAAACAAAATAGGGCTACTAAATTGTGATAATCTCAATGTTGGCACAGCTATACTTTCATTCCTACAAAAGTTATTTAGCTGAAAGCTTGCTTAAGGGAGAGAGCAGACAAAGCAGTCCAAGGAGAAGGGTGTGAAAAGATGATTTAAAGTATCCTTCTCATCTGCCATTTTGTAGCCCGGAGCAGTATCAGATCCATTGTCGGCCCCTGAGGAACTCCACTCCAGACCAGCTGCCAGTTTGACTTTGGGCCATTAACCACCACCCCCTGAGCCTGACAATTCAGCCAGACACCCACCCATCTTGTGGTCCATCTGTCTAGTTCAGATCTTACCAGGCTGTCAGTGAGGAGGACGTCATGGGAGACTGTGTCAAAAGCCTTGCTAAAATCAAGGCAAATGACACCCTCTGCTCTGAGCAAACTGTTTCTTCACAGAAAGCAACAAGATTGGTCAAGAGGGACCTACCCTTAATAAATTGATGCTGGCTTTTTCTGCTGACTTTCTTGTCCTTCATGTGCTTCCACAAGCACCTGTTCTTTCTTTTATAGTTCAGGGCATAATTACTCTTCCTGATGTTCAGCTCTTGGGCCTTCTTTGTATTATTTTGGTATTTTTTGGCACATATGAAGGGGATTAATAAGGTTATTAATTTTGCCACAAAAGGTATCTGGAGTTGCTGAATTCTCTAACAAAACCTATTTAGAGTTAAAGATTAATAGAATATATTAACCATTTTAACTGTGTTAAAATATATTAACTAGCTGTTTTATTAGGATTGTATTTCATAAATTGACAATTTATGTTTTTATGGCTAAATTTGAAGGAAATTTTGGCCATTTTTGGTTTTGAAAACTATGGAAAATATAAGAAAAATTATTTTTATAAAAGAATCCCTTTACTATAACATACTTCCAGATACTTACTGCAAGTCAGGTTTCAAAGAAATATTGAGAGAGCTGTTTGCAAGAAATATGCTTTCTGTACTTCTATTCTGAAAGAATTTATCAGTATTTCATATTTTCCTTTTTCCTCTATTACCTCTTGAAATGAGGCTTCTTTTGGTTTGAGTCTGGAATGTATTTAGACCATCCCTTAAAGTCTTTCTACTTGCTTATGAACAGAGAAAGCTAAATGTCACTGCTTTGTCAAATATGGGTGAGTGATGTTGCATTATGGTCAGTGGTTGTTTTGGGCCAGTGGGAGCAATAGACTGGCAAGATAGATATTTTCAAGACATAGGAACAGGAAAATAAAATAAGGAATGAAATTGCCATTAAAATTATGGAAGCACCATTCCCCTCCACTGCAAGTCAAAATGCTTACATTAACAATTTATTTCAACTCAGTGTGCCTGGGGGCCCTTTACTATCCTGTTTTATAGCTCTGGAAACTATCACAAACCTTTACAGAACCAGGTTTTGAAATCTGTGCATGTAAGTTTAGAATCTTAAACATGTGGCTTGACAGGAGAGAGCTTGCAAAGTTCTCCGTGATTTTTGTTGTTGTTGTTGTGGTAGTAAAACAGTGATTTGGGACACTTTTTCTGGGCATAATTTTACATAACCAAGATGCGGTGAAGGGTCAGGAACCTTGGTCTGAATATGTCTTGTTTTCTTTGTGTACTAAATCATAAACTCTTGAATTGCAATTTTCAGCCTCTATCCAAAAGCGCAGTTAAACTTCATCCATCTCAATAGTGGGTAGTAAGTGCTTTGCCAAAGGCTGCAGAACATGTACCTATCTATACCCTGCCTGTCTGTTGGTGCTGACCACCTTTTTCTATATGGCATTAACATATATAACGTATTAAAGATTTTGTAACTTGTTCATGTTTAAAAATCTAGTAGCTTCTGTTCTGCTTCCAAATAATAAATTAAAAATCTGAAGGTTGTATCAGTTGTGGAAATTTCTAGCATTTTGCTGGGATAGTACTTCACTGGAGCTCAGACTTTTAGTCTTAGGTGCCCTAAATTTCATAATCATAGAACCATATAATCATTTGGGTTGGAAAAGACCTTCAAGATCATTGAGTCCAATCATAAACCTAATGCTGGCAAGTCCACCGCTAAACCATGGCCCTAAGTGCCACACTCCATATCTTTTAAATCCCTCCAGGGATGGTGATGCAGCCACTTCCCTGGGCAGCCTGTTCCAATGCTTGATAACCCTTTTGGTGAAGAAATGTTTCCTAATATCCAACCTGAACCTCCCCTGGTGCAACTTAAGGCTGTTTCCTCTTATTCTATCGCTTCTTACTTGGGAGAAGAGACCGACCCCCACCTCGCTACAACCTCCTTTCAGGTAGTTGTAGAGAGCAATAAAGTCTCCCCTCAGCCTCCTCTTCTCCAGGCTGAGCAACCCAGTTCCCTCAGCCGCTCCTCATCAGACTTGTGCTCTAGAGCCTTCACCAGCTTTGTTCCTCTTCTAACAAGTAGCACTATAATTTAACTTTCACCATTTAATTAAAATTCTGAAAGAATTTCTCTCAGTTTTGTTCCTTTCAGTCAGAAAGCCTCTAAATACTGCCATGTGAAAAGCTATGTTTTTGTTAATAGGCCAAATCAATTGAAACAAAATTGAATTAATGTCTTTCATATTATAAGATGAAATTATCATTAGCTGATGAAGTAACTAAAGCATTATTAAATTTGCCCCAATTAACACTTTCCAAACTGACCCCAAATTGACACAAAATACCACAATAATGTTATTTTGTAAAGATCCTAGTGTAAAAGAGTCAAAGTTGGTCAGGAAATGTTTGAGTTTAGAGGTGCCTGGGTTTAGAGGCAGGAAGTTCCTAATGCTTGATAATAAAATTCTAACTGCATTTTTGTTCAAGACTCTGATGATTAGCTGCAATGTCCTTTTCAAAGGCCATCTTGAATATTTGTATCCTGGTGCTCAGCTGTGATTTAATGTAAAGCTGTGCTTTGTTGTGAACAATGGAAACAGCAGGCATGATTCTGTCAGGAGATGACAAGGCTTTTCATCGTGAGGTTTTCAGTTTAAATGTTAATTCCTGTAGGTATTCCTGTCTGTGTAGCAAGTCCCATGCTGATTCCCATTAATCCATAGCTTGCAGAAGCATAACAAAGTTGAAAGGTGCTTTCAAGATCTTTTAATGTATAAGGTACTCTGTCTAATAGCTCCTTGAGTACTGCCTGAGTGAAAAATCTATCAACATTTTAGCACACTCGAGGTACTTCAGATTTAAGGCTGCGTATTTGAGAGATGTATGATTTTGTAGCATGTTTTTGTCATGAGCATAAGCACATCCCTGACTAAATAAAAACAATGTAGGAAAAGGAGTTTATTTTCAGTGATAGTCTATTATCTCTGATGTGGCATGAAACAACTTTGGTCTGGCAAATGAAGCAATGTACATGGAAGAGCTAAAGGACAAAGAGATTATCTGTTGGACTGAGCTCAGGGCTACAACCAACAAAACCGCCAGCTAAACAGAAGTCCATGAATATACATACACAGCAGCGCTGTGCCGAACCATGTCCCCAGTCCTTCTGCCCACATGCTCAGACAAGACAAGCGAGTAGGAGGGCAAGAACTGGCAGAGCAATTTTTTCTTTGTTGTGCCTCTGAATGCTGTATCAAACAGAATCCCCCCTTTACTCTTAAAGTTAAATAAGGAGAAAAAAAAAAAAAAAAAAGCATTAAGCTGTCTTCCTTGGATTGAGCAGTTAAAAACCAGAACGGAGAAGGCACACCCTCTGTGGGTGACTACAGATTCCTGGTTCAAAGTTTGTCTCTACATTAATGACATTTTTGCTCCACCTACTGGTAGGAATGTTTGGAGCCTTCTCAACTGCCATCAGGCACATGCACCTCCTTCTGCAACTAGGCCTGTTCCAATTAGAACATTAAATTTCACTATGCAGAAAGAGAAGGGGAAAAAAAATGTGGATACCTGTTTCTAAAATTTGGAAGTGAGAGAGAAATTCTAATTTTAAGAGGGAAAGAAACTTCATGGCTCAAAATTTAAAAACAGAGAAGTGTTCCCCATGTGAGGGAGGTTGGTGCTCATAGTTTTGGGGGGTAAAACAAAAAACAAAACCAAAAAAACCACCACCCCCCTCCAAAACACTCTACTTTATACCTTCACTTCTTAGCTGTTAATTGGTTTATTGTCTAAAATCTGTCTTGCTACGGTAAAGTACAAAACTGTTTGTCCTTATGTTTAGCTTCCTTTCTAGCCCTGTTGGCATGAAGGAGCTGACAGTCATTCTGAAAGGCTGGTTTGATATCGCTGAGCATGTCTCAGTTCTGATGGCTCGTTTTGCCACATTTCTTGATTACTGGGTGATGTCAAGAAAAATAGGACTTCTGAGTTTATTTGCACAGCTGTTGTGATTAGTTATGTTTGGTTTTAAGCCAGGAGGTTCTCAAAGGTTTACTCTGCTGTTTCTGAAGTTGTCAGCTTGCTGCCTCTGTCTTGTTAGAATGATATCCAAACAGTGATTTGTTGGATGTATTGTTTCATTCTTGCTCACTGGACTGAAGTCAATGAATAAGCTTCTTCGAGAATTACTGATTCAAGAGCTGTAGCTTTCTCTTCTGATTGCAGCCTGAGGCCTTCATGAGGACACTGTGCAGTAATATCACGACAAATATTTTACAAGGGTTATGTGGTGAAGTTCATATCACTATATAAATCGGATTGCAGTTTTTCAAGTGGGAAAAAAATCACAAGTCCACGAGTAGCCGAGGTTTCATTGACTTTCTGTAGATACTTCTAGTTGTGCTAGGTACAAGGCTCTCTGTTTGGACCAGCGTATTTGAATTCCTATTAAACCAGGCCCTGTTAATCACACACAAAGTCACAGAACAGGTAAGGTTGGTAGGGTTGTTCAGAGATTATCTAGACCAATACTCTTACTGAAGTAGGGTCAACTAGAGCAGGTTGCTCAGGGCTGTGTCCAGTTGGGTTTTGAATATTATCAAATGTGGAGACTCCACAGCCTCTCTGGGCAACCCTTGCCAGTGTTTGGTCACCCTCACCATAAAGAAGGTTTTTACATGAACAAACTTGAGCCCACAACAAGTTATGCTGGTACTTCACTATACACATATCATAGCGAGGTATAAAGTGAAGTGCTTGTGTATCCTCTGCAGGACTGGATTATTACGACTAAAACCATAAGAAGAATTAGGCTGCCTAGCACAGGACTGGAGACAGAAGTCATGAGTCTCTGAGTCTGCAAATGGAGTCAGAAAACACCATTATGCTTTTGTCCCACTCTTATTCAATGAAGAAACTCTCCCCCTGCTCCCACCCCTCCCCGTAGCTGCCTGTCCCTTTGATTCTGTAGGCTCCCTTAGCTGGGTTTCTGAGTCTGTCCACAGTTCCACAAGTTTAACAGAAGAATTTCTGAACTCTTCAGAGGCTAAACAAAGAATCGGCCAACCTATTGTCCTCTAGATATAATGCAGAAGAAAAGTGCTTTTCAGCAGTTTTAACAGGAATAGATACCAGCTCTTAACAGTCATCAAGGCTCTGGAAATGCCTTCCTGCAGTCTGAAAGTGTGTAAATTCCAGAAAATACATGGATTTCAGATGCTGCTGGAAAAATTCCTGTCAGCTACTTTTAGATATTGACTGACTACACACTGGCTAATACTGTCTGGTTTTGATTTCCTTTCTGCAGTGTCCTTTAAGATATGAATTGCATATATCTGAAAAATAGGTGCTGTGCTCTTTCAGTAAAGATTATGGGCTAGAGTGGATAATTACATAAATGCCAACTCTGAGGCAACTGGAGAATTTGTAGGAGTATTCATCAGAGAATTTGCAGCTTTATGTATTAACTGATCATTCTACTAAATAGCTATGTTACATCTGAGTTTACTCTGACTTGGTGCTGCAGTATCAGACACTTTGTGTGGCAAGGCTAGAGCAGGAAATACACACATTACACACACATGTACGCACATATACACGCAACAGAAAAACCACCCTGCATTTTAAAGTTCTAATCTACTAATCCTAGTTATATAACAGAAAGTAATTACTGGGTTGCAGAAGCAAATTATGGTGAATGGCAAAACAAAAAGTGGTGTTTTCTCTATCAAAAAGGGGAGAGGGACCTGCTGATGCTTAAGTAGTGGCATTGATGAGGTGCAACTGAGTGACATAACACTGCAGAAATTTTTCTCTCTCTGTGGTTCCTTTGGTCTGCTTCTTGTAGGGGTTGTGATGGTCTTCTGTATCTTCTCAGTGGTGGCTCTAATTCCACTAAGCTGGTGGAGATTTCAAAGAGTAAGCACAAGTTACTTCCAGTTCTGTTGTACACTTTCTGTTTTGGTGTTGGGCTTAGTGCCATCATGTCTGCCATCCATACTTAGCGCAAGAAAGAAAAAAAAGATTTCAACAAGCATTAAAAAGTTTTCCTGGGGATGGACACTATTGTCCCTAAAGTAGAGCTACCTCAGCTTCTGATCACGTCCTTTGTGTTTTCACTGTAGAAGGATGTTTATGCGTGTTGGACACATGGGTTTTGTTCTTTTCCTATTGCCCTAAAACTGGTCATCCCAGCTTTCAAGGTTGCATTCCTTTACTAAAAAGTAAAGCTGATTTTTTTGTGGTTGATATTTATACCCTTGGGGATCTCCATTATCACCTGTATTCTCAAGCCCTCTCTATCATCTTGTGCTTGTAGTCTTGGAGGCCGCTGCTACATAACAACAGTGACTATCTTGTGAAACGCTAGTTAGAGAAGCAAGGGCTTGTAAGAAACAGGCTGTTGTCCTATTTTTTTTCTGAAAGAACATCTGTTATGATGCAGGGTTTTTATCCACATGTATCAAAATACACTCATAAAACTATCAGCCTTTTCAGAATATCAGAATCTTAACTTTGCAATTAAGACAATTTGGTCTGACAAGAACATCAGTAGTGTTAGTAGAGATCAGGAGAGTCTACAAAACTGATTAAAATTACAGTAATAGATTTCTATTCTTTTTTTTATTTATTATGATAACACTAGAATGAATTGGAACATGCATCTTAGCACTGTTATATCTGTTCCATTAAGGTGATGAAACTTGCTTAGTAGAGAGATCCACCATGCTATGAAAAAATACCTCAGTGAAAAGACCTCTTAAGTAGCCTTAAGGCTACACTTTTTTGTTCTTTTGAGCAGAAGAATAGATCATTTGGAGAACTAAAAATATTATGTATTTGAAAATGAAGCATAAGCACATAAAAATGTTAAAGGCTTAATTAACTTTGATTAATTGGGGATATTTGAGGTCAGGTGAAAGATTTCAGGAAAATAGATTTATTTTCTACCAAGAGTTTTAACAAGATAACATCAAAAATACCAAGATTTAATATCTTGGGTTGTCATTAGGTAGGAGAGCAGTACTGATGTTGTAAGGCATATAGTTAACATTTTGGTTTTCTGAAGACTGATAAGGGTAAAAAGACATTTTGAAAATCTATGAACAGCAATAGTTAAGGAAACTGAAAAAGTAGAGCTCTGGAATGTAAAAGAAGACAAAAAAGAGCAAAGTAGTGATCCAGACAGAACCTTAAAGAAGAAGTTTAAAATGGGTAATGCAGAAGTAGAACAGAATTTATATATAAGCGTGTGGAATTTTTAAACTCTTGTACTATGGATAGAAGTATGGGTAGAGCACGCAGTAGATTTGGAGAATGTGTAGAAGTGTGGATCCAAAAATGGAATGAAGGAAACCAGTACTCCTACAGGGTATTTGATGCTCAGATTTGTATTCTCAATATGAAGCTCTTTAACCCTAATGCCCTTATCATATTATGGAAATATATTCCACGTTTCAGTGGAATGCTATCCAGCATAAGAAAACATGCTTTTGAAAACCTGTAATTATTGAAATGAATTGTTATAAGAATTATATCATAAACTTATAATCTTATAAGAATCACAAATTTCATGGTTAAGTACATTTTAAGTGAATAGAATTCCTTCTATCAGTTCGCAAGATCTGTAATAATTTTGAAAAATTATTGAAAAAATATCCTGCTCATGACTGTTGCCCCTTATTTTTAGAGAATAAGGCTATTCTGTCTGCATGTTATTCCTCCCTGAAAAAAAAATTGCCTTACTATTGTTGTTTTCTTCATTTTAGCAGAAACTAGAAATACAGCTTTAGCATAGGTTTTTTTTCTTCTCTTTCAAGTTATAAGCAGCTAATTTTCCCTGTTTCCCCATTTTCTTGTTGGACTGAGGTATTTTTCTAAAGGTGTACTGAAGTAAACAATCTGTTTGTAATAAATTGCCTTAGAGTAGTCTTAACCACCTTACTCTGATGTAAAATTCTACTGAAGTTAAAGAAACTGTGCTGGCAGAAAGAAGTAATGCATCTTATTTACACTGTGTACCCTTGGCCAAGAATTTTGTCTCTTCAAGTAACTCTCAGGGAGGAGGGAGGCAGGTTCAAACCTTATGAAGTGGCATGTGTTAATCTTCTCCAGTTAAAAACTGTATTACATTTTGATTGGCATGTACCTCAGAGCTTACAACTTTCTTCTGCTGATGCTCTATTAAAAACCAATTAACTTTCAGTGTAATCAGGTATTTAACTTATCAGTTATGCAGTGAAAAATGTTGGGGGTGATAGCAATGACAAACAGGCTTACCAACTAATCAGCTGTCTAATTAATTTGAAAGTCTTTCATGTTTAATAAAAATTATGCATAATATCAACTGTTTAAGGCCTGGTGATAAATATACCTGTAGAAAAGCCTTTGGGAAGGTGTGGCTTGAAATATGTTCAGAAGGCAGCTGAAAGATGCAAGGATGCTATGGTACAAAACATTTTGATCTCTTCTTTCTTATGTCACCTTCCTCAGAGGTTAATAGAAAAATCTAGGAAGAGAAAATGCTTTAACTCGGGTTCATTAATAAACAACATTTTCAATTACGTTAGAAGAACTGGTGTTCCAGGAGAGACCTGCACCTGTAACTGGGGAATATTTAATTTCCTGATAATTCCAGAGCAGATTAATATTTTTCTCCAGTTATTTAAAAACAGGATAGCTTTTTCCTCATTTCTTCCCAGGCAGGCAACTATTGGGCACGACTGGCAGGGTTCAGGTATCAGGGGCTGCAGGATGCCATGTGCGGGAGGAGGTCAGGAACTACCCTGTGTCGATCAAGCCAGGTCCAGCTGACTTGGCAAGAGATAGAAACAGCCCACTGTGCACCAAAACTTCAGTCTGAGGAGCACGTGGCCCCGCTGCTCGGACATCAGTAAGAAAGGGCAGTAGCTGTGGGGAGTGGGAGACATAAAAAGAAAGGCGTGAGGAGGCAGAGGAGACAAACAAGGAGATACAGGAGCAGATGTGAAGAGGTGTGTTCTGCAGAAACCAGAGGTGGAAGTGCAGGAGGCACAGGGAAGAAGACATCGCTGGGGATGCAGCTGGAGACACACTTTTGGAAGGGGACGGTCTGTGCTGGAGGAGGTCTGAGGGACTGCAGGAGCTCTGGGAGGCGGCAGAGCAGGGACAGCTCTGAGGTACTGCAGCCCGTGGTGGAGCCGACTGCTGAAAAATATGGGAGTAGAGACTAAAAAAGGGCAAGGGAAGGTGTGGAACTGAAATTGAGCTGTAAAGCTGGGAGAAAAGGTGTTACCCTAGGTGTCTTTTTGATTGTATGTGGCTTTTTCCTCAATACCTGAATCAGTAATTAAAAGATTATGTTAACTGGCAATAAATCAAAGAAAGTGAAATTCCCCAAGTTAAGACTGTTTTGTCCATGACAGTAGTGGAAATAGAAATGTAACCTAACTTCAAAATCTTTTTTATTAAGTTCACTATCTTCTTTTGCATGTTAGCTAAACTGAATTCAATTAGCAAAATTTCTTTAGACATACTCCTTTATTGTGGTGGTATTCTCTAAGCCATTTGGACTGAGTATGGCTTCTGAAGTTTGGGGTTATTTTCTTTTTTCTCTATTTTGACTGTGCAAGAATTTATTGTAGATATATGTATATTAATAGGTATAGCTAGTGGAAGATTTGAATGTGTGTTGCTCAACTTGAATGTTTCTTGCACAGCCTCGACACCAGAACTATAGTCTGGGTGACCTGACTGCCTAAGAAGTGCATTAGCAACACAATA
Source organism: Elanoides forficatus (assembly GCA_025311575.1). NCBI lineage: Eukaryota > Metazoa > Chordata > Aves > Accipitriformes > Accipitridae > Elanoides > Elanoides forficatus. The sequence continues at coordinate 2,986,933 of JAOBAS010000028.1, read as the reverse complement.
CTTAGAGAACGCAAATACAAGCAAATGCAAGTCAGACAACTGAAGCAGGCAACATTATCCTGAACTGTCAATCCAGCCTTTCTTTAGGTTGCCTCTTTCAGAGGTTGAACAGGCAGCTGAACTGCATATTAATCACTGCTTTCAATTTTGCTTTACATTCCTGGCTATTAAAAAAAACTGTAGAGGATTTTTAGGTTACCTTAGCAGAGATAGGGAATAGCGGCAATTTAGCTACAGGCTAAGTTTACCAGCAAGTATGCATGTGGCTCTGCAATTGCTGCTGTAACGAGAGCAGGTTCATGGAGGATGAATAGTGGTTTAGGGATTAGCTGGGAGTAGTAGCAGCTTTTCTTGTGACTTAAACTTACCTGTGAGTCATTCTTCATTTCAGAAAAGGATCTAAACCAAACACTAGACTACAGAGAAAGGTGCCTACGGCTAGCCACTGGGAAATGCAATTATGAGTTACTGAAAATTTTCCAGCTGTTCTAGTTATAAAGAATGGTTTCAGATATCTACAGTAAAATAAAAGTGCTGCTGTCAAACTGTTGAAAGAAATTAAAGGGCATGGCTATCTCTGCTCTGAAGGATTTTAACATGTAGCTTTTGTTTGCAAACACCTGTTTTTCAAGGGACTGTTGCTCAGTTCATCATTTATAAAAAATTCAAAGCTCACTGATGAGGACTGCATGACTTTGGATACTCAGATGGGAAAGAGGTTTTGACTTTTCTTTATATTCCTAGGAATTTATACACTTCTGTCTGACATTGAGCACATAAAAGAAACCTAGAACAAAGACCAGAACATGAAACTATCTTGACTGAATCTCATCTGGTTTGGCAGGTACCAGAACCATTTCATTTCCTTAGCTCACAAAGTGTTTCAACCACTGAGCTGTTACAGTCTTACAGGTATGAATCCTAGATACTGTGATTAGCAGGGAACCTTATGTTTTGATGAGTTATAATCAATTGCATTGGTTTTTAATTGCTAGGGTTCTCAACAGAAAATCCTATAGCAGGCTTGGACACATCTGTTTGTGTGCTTGCTTGTGCAGGCTTTGCACGCAGTAGGTGTTTAAGAGCACAAAATCACACAGAAGAAGAACAGCATAGCTTCTTCATGAACAATGATAAGAATATTTATGCACTCCTTTTACTGCTCAGCCCAAGTTGCCCTATGCCTGTCTCTGAAAGCCTGGAGATAGCCCATGAAATCCTCTCTCATGGCTACTGAACGTTGTCATATACTTCGAAATCACGAGCTAGAGGGATGAAGGAGACCCTTTGTCACTGTATAGAAAATACAAAGTCTGGACACAGATGTTACATTTCAAACTTTTAATTCACGATATGACAAAAAAAGCAAATAAGGGTAATAGAGGTAGGTCAGAACTAAAAAAAATGCAAGCGTTGCTTACATGTTAAATACAACCATCGTCTTGGCCATGATATACAAGGTTCTATGCCTACACACATCCACACATGCGCACATACATCTCAGCTCCCAGGGTCAGTTTTCCCTGTTTCTCTCCCGTACTGCTGGCAGGAGCTGTGCAGTTCTGACACTCTCAGTGCTGCTTCTGATCTTCTCCACTGGGCTCCTCTCTGCACCATTGCTTTGCTTTATCCCTGGTCCTTTCCAAATACAAATAGGAATCATTTGGATTACAGGCATGTGTTTAGGTGGCTGCTTGGTTGTTCGTATGCATTTTTTGGCGGTTGCTTGGTGATGTCTCCCCATTTTAGTCTAAACAGTCAACTCTCTATCATTCAGTCACACTGCTCTGCTTAGCAAGCTTCCTTTCCATGTGAGAGCACAAGGACTTCTCCACTTCCATCCTCAGGAATCTTCTGTCTTTGCTTTTGCACCAATCTGGACATCACAACCCACAGGAAGTACACAATAATGTGCAAGTGTCCAAGTGTTTCTAGGTTTAGGCAGCACTTGGCAAGGGCTTTTCAGGGAGCAGCTTTGAAACTGAGGACCTCAGTTAATTCTAAATCTTGCACTGGCTGTCTATCTGTAGGACATCTAACCCTTAACATTTTTTTATAATACTGATGACTTTGGAAATTCTTACCAGGCCTTATTTGCTATAACTTACAGATACATAATAAACCAGTCCCGAGTAGTTTAGTCTGAATAAACATAACAGATTAAATCTACCAACTTGTTAGAAACCCCTAATGAATTGATAAAGGTATAGACTGCATCTTTTAAGTCCTAGTGTACTCCCATGCTGCTGGATGAAGCTGCTTCTGTTCATTTCAGTGAATGCAAAGATGTATATTGTAAGTTTATTTTAACATTCATGATAGCATACTTAATATTCATTAAAATTTGTGGAGAGCTAACAAAAATGTGACATAATTCTTTTTTTGCTATACATAATGAGTCTATTTGGATGGATGTGGAGAACAAATTTTGATACCTGAGTGTGACTTGAAATATTCTTGCTGTCAAGCCAGAATCTCACTCGATGGAGGAACATAAAACTAGCAGGTTTAGAAAAGGCATAGGACTAGCAGACAGTTTCCTGGTTTCATCCCAGGGAAGGCACTGCATTTGTGGAGGAATGGGTTGCACAAGAGTTCTGGCAGAACCACACTTAGGTTGTATGAGGACTTTTTGTAAGCCTCAGAAGATAATCAAGCAACCCTAAATTAGTTGGTTTTGTTCAAAAAGTGTTGAATTTAATATGAGAAATGTACAAGAACACCTGAATACTCCTCAAACTGTTTTAAGTACTACGTCATGTGCTAGACCAAAACCTCTCCAAGTCTGACAATGCAAAGTTGAAATAACAAGCCAGTTCCTCTTTTACCGCAAATTATTTTGAAATGCTTCAGGCAAACCCTTCGCTAGTCATTAGCTTAAATACTTAAAGAAAATCTCATTAACAGTATAATCTTTATTTTTATTCAAAAGAAAAATTTCAATTTGTATTTGGTTATCATAACAGGAACAAATTCAGTGGGTATAATTGCCCTTTTCTACTACTAAAATTTATCCTTATAGCTATATTGTGGAGCAGAAACAAACTCCATTTGCAATACAATTTTCAGATGTGCTTCTTTCCTTTACTTTTCTTCTTTAGCCTTTTTGTCACCAACAAAAAAGCTTTTGTTGAATAGACAATTTAACCCCTTTCTCTTGCTGATATACTGGGCTGGCATGAATCCTTCAGCTATGCTAAAAAAAGTGCCAGTTTTCCACTTGGCTCCCCTAACTGATTCCTTTTCTGAGAAGTTCCTTTCAATTCACCAGGCCTTCAGTATACAGGTCAAAACTTCTCTTATTAATGACATAGACAGTGGGACTGAGTGCAAGCTCAGCAAGTTTGCAAGGTCAGTGATGCAACTGATACGCTAGAGGGAAGGGACGCCATCCAGAGCGACCTTGACAGGCTTGAGGAGTGGGTGGTTGTGAACCTCGTGCAGTTCAACAAGGCCAACCACAAGGTCCTGCACATGGGTCAGGGCAGTCACCAGTATCAATACAGTCTGGGCTGGGAGCGGCCCAGTGGAGGACTTGGGGAAACTGGTACATGAAAAATTGGACATGAGCTAGCGATGTGTGCTTGCAGCCCAGAAAGCCAATCACAACCTGGGCTGCACAAAATGAATTGTGGCCAGCAGGTCATGGGAGGTGGTTCTCTGCCCTCTACTCTGCTCTTGTGAGACCCCAGCTGGAGTACTGCATCCAGTTTTGGGGTCCAGTTCTGGGTACAAGAAAGACATGTACCTGTTCGAGGTGGTCCAGAGGAGGGCCATGAATATGACCAGAGGGCTGGAACACATCTCCTACAAAGAAAGGCTGAGAGAATTGGGGTTGTTCAACATGGAGGAGAGAAGGCTCTGGGGAGATGTTATTGTGGCCTTTCAGTATATAAAGGGGGCTTATAAGAAAGATGGAGAAAGACATTTTACCAATGCCTGTAGTGATAGAACAAAGGACAATGGCTTTAAACAGAAAGAGGGCAGATTTAGATGAGCTGTAAGGAAGAAGTTCCTCGCTGTGGGGGTGGTGAGGCCCTGGCCCAGGCTGCCCAGAGAGGCTGTGGCTGCCCCATCCCTGGCAGTGTCCAAGGCCAGGTTGGACGGGGCTGGGAGCAACCTGGTCTGGTGGAAGGTGTCCCTGCCCAGGGCAGGGGGTTGGAACCAGATGGGCTTCAAGGTCCCTTCCAACCCAAACTATTCTATGGTTCTGTGATTCACTCTGTAATTCTATGATTCTTAGCTCAGCATAATTTAATTTAAATAGTTGTGTATTTGAGTTCTTAATTTCTAATAGATCAAGAGTGCAGTTAAGTTAATAATAACTGAACTGAAGTTGTTACTGCAAATTAAAATTATTTGCATTTTAAGATGAACTGCATTACAACGTGCCAAAGTAGGAGTAGGGAAATACAGAAAGTGGAATAAATGTGTTACGTCAAGCGTGTTTTACACATAAACCTACTATAATGAAATTAAGACTTACATTTCTGTCATTAGTTTGTACATAATAGTACTGAAATTAGGCCATGCTTCCACTGCTGTTATTCATGTGACTCAGACTTTTAATCTAGAAAAATTTTGAAATTTTGTGCTAAAAGCGTACTTTTGCTCTGTTTAGTCAAGCATATCATGAAGTATTAAGATTAAAACTACCCTCTCCCTTCACTGCATTCAGTAAAACTTCTGACTTTTAGCTTTATGCTCAGACCAATAATTGTTTCCCAGATCCTTTGGTTTGGACAGAAGTCAGCAGAGAGATGGAAGAACAGTGACTATAATCAATAATGTGTCTCCTTCTAGGTTCTTAAACAGAATCGACATATTAATATGCTGAACCCCATTGAATGAAACACAAACTACACTTCTATGCTACAAACTGGGAGCCCTAAAAGAATATAGCTGCTCTGATCCAAAGATTCAAGGATACTATTATCACTGTAGCTGGGATTAAGAAATAAAATAATGTAAAATGATCCTTTGCTCACTCAATAAGCTTAGGCTGTGCTTTTCTGAAGTACTAAGCAGAGTTCTGTGTGTGGTTTTTGTATATGTTTTCTGAAAATTTACACTGAATAATCACATACTATAACAGCAGAATGAGATTTCTTTTCCTAAGATACTAGTAGGAAAGATGCAGTGAGAGCAAATGCTACCCAATGTGAATATGTTTTCAAAATACCTGTCACCACTAATTGGCAATTCCACTGCTTGCTCAGAGAAAACTTTATGAGCATCTCAACCTGTTGATTAAGAAATCTTCCGGGGATCTTGATTTAGATGGGTAGAGGAATTGATGTGGAGGGGGATGGGAATGAATGGTCTGCCCCACAGCCTTCCAAATTAAAGTCAGTTCTGATATCATCAATAATAATAATGCCCATATGTTATCTAACACTTATTTAAAATACAGGCTCTAATCCAGGTATAGAGCTTGCTGCTCAGCACCTGTTTGCACTACTCAATACCAGACTTAATAAAGTTATCCTAAAATGACCACACACACAAAAAAAAAAAAAAAAAAAAAACAAAAAAACTGCAAAATTTAGAAAATGCAACTTAATTTTATTGATCAGAACTGGTTTAAAAGTTGTTCCATCCGGAGTTCATGAAAATCAAGTGTGTGGTTAAATTTGGTAGGCTCATCTTCATAGTTTTTCCAGTTATTAGTGTCTTCAAATTCTATAGAAGTGGCACAGGATGAATAGAAAGTGTTCCTGCTATGCGTGATGGCAAAAAGACATTTCCTATGCCACAACATCTTTAAGTAGTATGTGTAAAAGTAAGCTTTGGAATTGTTCACTTTAAAACAATGCCTCTTTGACAGTTCAACATAAGATACATTTCTCCCATTAAGTGGTGATAGCACTTGCCCTGCCTCTGGCAAGTGAACAAGAACTGGGCTGAAGCAATTGCAGACTTTGTGCACTTGGGCTGCTGGAGAATTCATTTATCTGAGAGGTGGCAAGTCCTCAGATCAGCAGTGTCACTTGCTTCAAAGGCTATCACCTGTCAGCTTTAGGAAGGATACAGAGAGGGTGAGGAAAAAAAGAAAATACTGAGGAATCTGAGGAGCTGAACTGTATCGCTTTATACAGCAGCAACCTCTGACATCGAGTCCTTTCAGGCTCTTGTTCTAGGCTGCCTCCTTTTTGTGGCTAATTATAAGATATAGTTCAATTTATTATGAAGAGTAAACTGAAAGAAAACACACAAATTCACGTCAAAGTGTTTCTTACCTCTCTGTGTATATGAATCAAAGAGTTCCCTGTAGCATACTGTCAGTTTTGTTCCGTGAGATTTAGCTGCAGCCTGAAGAAAACCAAAGACCGGGCTAAGTTCAGGTATTGGAGGAGGGAAGGGAAAGCGCTGGAGGAAGCAGTGCAACAACCACAGGATCACAGAATGCTTGAGGTTGGCAGGGACCTCTCGAGGTCATCTGGGCCAACCCCCCTGCTCAAGCAGGGGCAGCCAGAGCAGGTTGCTGAGGTCCATGTCCAGGTGGGTTTTAAATATCTCCACAGACGGAGACTCTACCACTTCTCTGGGAAACCTGTGCCTGTTTTTTACCACGCTCACAGTACAAGCATTTTCCTGTGTTCAGATGTAATGTCCTGTATTTCAGTTTGTGCCCATTGCCTCTTGCCCTGCCACTGGACACCACCAAGAAGAGTCTGGCTCCCTCATCTTCATTCCCTCAAAAGCAGGTATCTGTATACATTGGTAAGATCCCCCCCGAGCCTCCTCTTCTCCAGGCTAAAGAGTCCCAGCTCTCTCAGTCTCTCTTTATATGACAGATGCTCCAGTCCCTTCATCATCTTTGTGTCTTTGTCAGTCTCGCTCTAGTAACTTCCCATCTTTCTTGTACCGGAGAAACCAGCCCAGCCCAGCCCTGGACACAATACTCCAGGAGTGGCCTTATCAGTGCTGAGTAGAGGAGAAGGATCACCTCTCTTGAGCTGCCAGCAATACTCTTCCTAATGCTAGACCAGGGTGCTGTTAGCTTTCTTTGCCCCAAGGACACACCGCTGGCTCATGCTTCCCTTGCTATCCACTGTGATCCCAAGGTCCTTCTCTGCAGAGCTGCTTTCCAGTCTTAATTTAGCTGCTAGATTACTTCTGCAACATCTTTTCAGTAATTTTTAAGTTTTTAGAGTTTTTCTCCTTACAGAGAAACTGGAAGTGCATAACTGTCTGGACACTTAAATTCTCAAATTTGAGAGGGTGTAGGGAAATAGAAAACAGTAGTATTTCCTCTTATTCTGCTATGTGACAATAGTTACTGAAAACATTTCAATCACTTATACTACACTAACTGAAACAATGTAAATGGACCATACAAAGACTCCTTCCTGAACTGGAGAAAGTGGACTTTTGGTGCTACAAACTGCCTCAGTTAGGTGGGGTGTATTATCTTAAATAAGAATTACAGTTCTTGTGCCTCTTATGCTCAAGAGCAATAGATTACCTGGAATTAGAATCATAGAAGCATGGAATCATTTAGGTTAGAAAGGACCTACAAGATCATCGAGTCCAACCGTCATCCATGCCCACTAGACCATGGCACAGAGTACCTCGTCTACGCGCTTTTTGAATCCCTCCAGGGATGGGGACTCAACCACTTCCCTGGGCAGCCTGT
>JAOBAS010000028.1:2966534-2979194 GCA_025311575.1 Elanoides forficatus | reverse complement strand
CCCTCTCAGTAAAGAAATTTTTCCTAATATCTAACCTAAATCTCCCTTGCCTCAACTTGAGGCCATTTCCTCTCATCATATCTCCAGCCACCCGACAGAAGAGACCAGCACTCACCTCGCTACAACCCCTCTTCAGGATTTGCATTTCCACATTTTTAAAACGAACATGCACCAGTATGGAAAAATTTTGAGGGAAACTGCAGTGGCAATCTGAGGATGGAGCAGGAAGAAGAAGAGGGAAGAGAAGGTGTCAGAATGTGTAGCTGAGTGGTCCCTGTGAAAAGGTAGCACTGTGCAGAGCACGGGATGGTGCGAGGACATGTGAGCAATTGCCCCTAGAAACCTTTGAGTAAGTCCATTGTTTCAAATTTCTAAATTTGACAATGACTGGAAGCAAAAAAAGAAAAAAAATATATTTTCCAAGTATATAGGGAAGCGGTCTTCTCAAACAGAATGCTCACTGAAGTGTGTCTAGACAGCTATTAAAACAGTTTTATTTCTTTGGAGGTATGTCTAAAGCAAAATCAGTAAATGGTTGGGGGAGAGAGAAAGTTATTCTAAGTTGACTGGTAGAGTTTTTTGGTGAGATTTTGTACATAAACACATTTAAAATATTATATGGCATGAACATACAATGACAATTTACAGGATTTAATATAAATTTTTCATAAAATATATGGATGCCTGTGAAGGTGGGAATTTCAAGGTCCCAACTTTTTTGTGTTCTGCCAAGTAAGAAAAGTAAAAGGGAAGTTAACTAATATTGAAGTTGTTTGACTTAATTCCTGTTGATTCCAAGAGCTTTTGCAAATTACGTGAAACCGTATAATACCTTTAGGCTTTTTCTGAGAAGAAATACTGAATGATGTCTTTCTCTCCTCAATAGATAAGTTCAAAATGAAAATGATACACATCTTTAAACCACCTGTGTATATTCTGGTTTAGGTATGGAGATTTTAAAATTTTTTTGCTGGTTTGTGGTTTGTTATTTTTGGGGTTTTTTTTAAAGTTGTGTTTGCAGTCTAGGGAAGGAAACAACTTTTATCATCAAAGACTGGGATCAAAACCAAAAAGCAAGAAAGTTGTATAAAATAGTTTTGTTAGCTACACAGTATGCTTCAGAAAAGTTGTCTGGTTTTGGAGTAGTAGCTTTAAGAAATCATGAGGTAGCATAGAGGGAGTGGGGTTTTTAAGGCCAGGAGAGTTCTTTATTTTTACCACCTACATAACTATGTAGGTGACCTATGTTCTGTGACTTTGTTATGCACTAATCATGCCATGCTCACGATTTCTGATTACTAGCGTATTCTGAGGAGGACTTAAATCTCAACCGAAAGTTCCAGTGCAGTAGGAGATCAAGCAACAGAATCTTCAACTGATTAATTTCATAATGATAACTAATACAATTTCTTGGATGAATAAATTCATAAATAATTAGCGATCTGATTTCACTAAACTTTCAGAATGAATTCCACATGGACAGAAACTAAGGCAAAAAAATAAACTTTTCATTACTGAGTTAGCCTTTTGAATATTCAGATTGTAGATATTCAGACAGGAACTGTGCAGTGGTGAGTCTTTCATATCTGTACTGGGTCTGGCTGGGGTGGATTTAGTCCGTATGGTGCCCACTTTGGGATCTGTGACTAAAACAGTGCTGATAACCCACCAATGTTTTCAATATTGCTGAACAGCGCTTGTTGGTATACTAGTAGGAGAGAGAATTAGTTGGTTAGAGTATCATTAAAGGATTATCATTCCTAAGAACTCTTTATGACAGAATGATGAAACATCCTTTTTGGATAGTAACAAAGGTAAAATCAAAAAAGCAACATATTGTCATTAAAGGAGATGAAAAGTTTTTATTTAGGGGATCAGCCCCAATCACCCACCTCCCACCCAAGCAAACTGACATCATACTGACATTGAGAAGAACGAAGTCTAGAGCGGAGATGTTCAAGAGACCTGGATAAGGAAAGTTTCAGAGGGATCCTGTCAGATCTCAAAAGCTAAACTTCTCCTTGTAAAGCCTAAGATCCATACTGTGAAAAGGCTCTGAATTTGACATTTGGTACCTACAAAAAGAAAGTACTCCATTCTTAATGTAGATTTTCTTATTTCAGTGAGATAAAACTTTTATTTAACTATTACAATCTCATGTGTTCAAATGTTGGTTTGTGCATACATTAACAATACAGATGGACATATTGCTCAATACAGATATACATACTTCCAAGGAACTGGAATCGGGGAAGTTTTCCTTTTCATTGCTCACAGTGCTTCTCACTCCACAACCAGGTGTAGGACATCTCAAGCAGGATGTGTGAAGCGCCATTTCATTTTTCTCAGCAGCCCTGTTAAGCTTAAGTATCTAGCTAAAAGTAATAGCATTCTGTTGATACTTCATCTCTGTTTCAGCTGTTGTATACTCAAGTGACCTTTCACAGTGTGTAACATGAAGAACTGAATTTCATTTCAGGTACCTGCATGCAAGAAGACTTTACTCTCTTGGGGAGAGAAATTTTCCTGATAGTTTTTCATCTACTACGTTGTGGGCTGGCTGTTGTTATCTAACCTAAAATGGGAAGGGCTTGAAAACTGCTTGAAAGGGCTATGGAAACAATAACAGCTTTAGGAACCTGTGGCAAGGATCATAGAATTTATGTCTGTAAGTGTGATAGAAAGGTAAGAATAAAATTTGTCCTACAGTTATAATTGTTGTGTAGTACCCAGCACACTTAGTCTTCGGTTCCCTGGGTGGCCCATGAATTTCCCAGCTGTTCTTCAGATAGACGAGGCAATGGGCTCTTTTGACATAATGGACTGATTTCAAACAAGGGAACTGACTGAACTCCTACCTGGCTTCACAGAAAAGCATTTACTAACTGTTGCAGGAGCTCTCCAGGCTGAAATTTCAATCTCAGGGGTTACTCAGGAAGTTCCTGCTATGCCCCAACCAATTAATTAGCATTATTTATATGCTTCAATCTGTTGATCAGTATCCTGTGTCGACAATCTGACTATCCCAGCAGATTCCTGCTGCAGAATTGACCAAATTATGCATAGATAAGACTCTTGTAAGTAGTCAGTACAGACTGTTAATGCAGATGCAGGTATAATCGTATAAGGCCATGTCTTTGGTACATAGGTAAGAGATGGTTTATACCCAATGTAAGGGCAATAGAACGAACAGCAACGGACCATGCATGTGCTAGCATGGTCCCAAAGGACCATGGGCCAGCTGCATGTTAGAATTCAGAAGAATGGCAGTTTGGGGGAGTCTCGCCTGATCCACCTCAAGATGCAGGACCCTTGCAAAGAAGAGACCTGGTTGCCATCTGGACAGTTTTTCCCAAGTCTCATGGAAGAGTAGTAGAAAGCTTCAGGGCGTTAAGGGTGTATGCACGCATACACAGACACGCACACAGAGATATACATAAATATGCATACATGTTGCTATTAAATATGTAACTGTATGATAGGTATATAAATATAAATATACGTCAACGAGATAATATTATATAATATGTATTATAAATACATAACTTCAGACATTCTGACTGCTGGTGTAAGCTACGTTTCTAAGCAGAGTTAACGAATAGAAGGTATTACATTTTTGACCAGTAACATTTTATAATGTTGCAAAAAGGTGTTTCTCAAAATAACCTTTTTCAATAAAGGTCTTTCCTTCCTCTATGTGTAAGCTCCTTAAAAAAAAAAAAAAGGAAAAGAGAAGTTAAATTCTGCACCTTTTTCCTTTTATCTGTTCCTGACCAGTGAATGATGTGATGAGAATATGTCAAAATTTGGAGCCCTTTCTCCTATGCCACTTACTTTTTTTCCTGGTTTTTCCTTTTGTCTGCTGCATAATTTAATGTCAGCTCTTCAGTATGGGAAAAGCTATGAAAGGTAATATTTTGAGCATGAAAAGTACAGGAAAAAAACCGAGAAGTTAGTTCCAGCATAGCTGTCAGTAACTGTGGACCACAGCATTGTCTAAAAATATGAAAACTTAAAATTATCTTGTAATTAAAAATAAAACTTAAGAATAGACTTCACCTATCTTACATCCTGAAACCTGGAAATAGTTCTGTATTCTAGCTCTACTTTTAGCCCTTATATTTTGACCAAATCAACTTTGGACAGTTTTTTGCCTCCAGATGTGTTCTTTGCCACTTGAATTACAAAACGAGTGAATTTTTTTTCCTTCACTAAAATTGCTGAATAAGGAGCTGCTTCAGAGATACTAAATAAGGATCACTACAGACATATAGCTTATAGACAGCCTTAAATTTTTAATAGCAAAGTCTCATTTTCTATAGTTTGAAAACTAAAACTGCATTCAGAATATCCCATACTGCTAGAAGTCTACTAGGAAATGCTGAATACCAGTTGTCTTCAGCAGTTTTCTTAGATTCTGAATATCGGTTGTTTTCAGCAATTTTCTTAGAAGGCTGTTTGTTTCCCTTTGGAAATTAAAACCTGTGTCATTGATTGAAAATCTGAAAAGAAAATAAGCTATTTCTAACAGAATTATTTTATGTCAGTGGCTAATAATGGTAATAGCCTAAGGAGTACTTTCCAGCCTGCTCCATTTAATGTGGTCTGAAAATACCATCATAAAATACCCCAATGTTTTAAAAATTAATAATAAATTTTCAAAGCACTTTTTCTCTCTGTTCCTTATCCAACTTTAATGGCAAGCTCAATATGGGGAAACATCATGATATAAACCAGAAGGGATGTTGATTTCAAATTAAAAGACCCCATAAAATCACAGAACTCAGTAAAGACACTTCTTATTTACAATGAAACAATGTGCTTTTAGGGTTGCTAGATATAGGCAAAGGTTCTGCTCTTCTTTCCTTCTTCTGATTTATTACAATTAGATTCCCAATACAATACTAAGGTTCATAAATATATCAAAATGGATATGGTTGTGGTTAGCACATCTTGGGTATTCTGTGACTTCAGGTAAAAACTATTTGATCTTAAGATGACTTCAGAGTCACAGTTTAGAATAAGTTAATTTCCACTTTGTAAAGTTCTCTTGTATTTCAGTTTAACTGAAATTTGTTTTTCCCTGCACAAGAGGTGTTATCTTTTCAGACTACAAGGTAAAAGCACCTCGGCCTCCTAGCACAAGATGAAAAACTGACCCCAGTTCATCTCTCTGCTGCCTATGAACAAGTAGGAGTCTGTCTTATTTCCTCGGTTATCTCTTTTCCAAGCTGAATGGTTACAGTCTGTTTTGTTGGTCTTAAAGCAGAAGTCATTTCATATACTTGATATTCCTCATAGACCTTTTCCTAATCTACTAGTTCTACTGTATCTACTAGTCCTCCTGCATCCTTTCTGTGATGTCAACCCAAACTGTGCACAAAATCCAGACACCAGCATTGCATGGGCTCATGCAACAGTAGAATTAATTTTTTTTGTTGTTCTATGTATCTTTCCTATTAATTCCAGGGTTTTGTTGACTGTGTTGGGACTTTTTTACAACAAACGAACAACAGGCCACATAACCTTAAGTCTGTTTGAGTTTTTATGGTCAGCTCACAATCCATCTGTGGCACATATGTTAATTTTTATCTGCTGTTTTACTGCCCAATAACTGAGTAAAATTGGCATGCCCCCATAGTTGGGCATGCAAGTACTGATTGCTTTTATTAGCTTTATCATTATCAGTATTTGCAAGAAGTCTTTACATGTTAGGCTTCAACTTCAGTGACGTAAGTGACTACTATTTACATTCTTTTAGGAAAACTGACTTAGCTCTTACTTTATGGGAAGAGTATGATATACCTAAAAGTTATCAGACTTATATGTCTTAAAGAATATAATATATAGTTAGTGTATCAAATGCATTTGATGTTTTCTTGCTTCATTTATTATCTCTTCTATGAGTCGAGGAAACAGCCGGACAGAAAATTTTTATATATTCTTATTTAAATGTTCATTTAATACATATTTATAATAGCTAAATTACAAGTTACAGCTGCAAAGGAAGCTTCATCAGTCAGGGGGGAAAAAAAAGATACTGAGTTTTGAAAGAAGTACTTCTCAATTTTCTTTTTACTGTAAGAAAAATAGGGTTTTCTCTCCCATTTCTACTTCTTGGCCTGAAATTTCAAGTCAAATAGCTGGCTGCCCAGATTTAGCTTTCAATAATGTCAGTCAGTAACACATTTACTAACAAAACAATTTTTCAGCATAAAGCTGAGTTTGAATGAATATTTTTGCATACAGGCAGGAAAAGAAGGAAATTCTCTCTCTGAAAAAATCCATTCATAGTTGAAAATGTAATGCGTGAGAATTGTGATTCCTGTAATTTAACCAAAGCCAGAAACATTTTGGAAAATATGTTATTCTGTGTTTGCACTTCTTATCTTCCTTATTGCCTATTTCCTTCCCTCTTTATTGCCTGTGTCCATCCTAGAAAGTTTATTCTGCATTGACATAGTGATAGCATGGCTGTCATTGTGTTTATACATTTAATTTGGATTACTCACACATCTAAACATACAAAAGTATGTAGGTTCTCACCTTTAAAAGTCAGGAGAGTAGGTACGTGAATCTACCTGAATAAATTTAATATTCAGAACCTGAGATGAATTCTGTTATTCTGGTAGCAACATCTGTATTTCAAAGAACTAGCTTTCTGGGTAGTGTTTCCAACCTTCACTTTTAGAATTGATTAGTCTTGAATAAGTGTAATTCACTACTAAAATTACTGACTAAGCATGGCAACATTTGATCTTGTGTAATTATGGCTTCTGTCCTCTTTATTCATACTAAATGCAATTCTTTACTGAGCTGTATTCAAATCAGTAATACTCTGCTTACAGTATGTATGCTGAAGAGTAAATATGATACGACCTGGACTAAACATCTAGTTTAATGACACATCCATTGATTATTTGGGTGGTACAAATCTGACTTCTAACGTATCTCAAAAAACACACTTGTGTGTGCTGGAAAGCCCTGAGAAGTTTAGGTTCTTTTTATCAGTTTTACAAACATGTCTTTTGGGTGTTTGTGTGCTTGGGCTTTTGTTTGGTGTAGCATAGTGAAGAAGTCAACATTGTGCTTTAGAATGAGCAAAAGGTATTTTTAAAAATGTGGGAATTAGCCTTAAAAAAAAAGGGCTTTTAAAAAGTACCTTAAGTTCATACAGTTATTGACATTCCCAGTAGTAAAGACAGGAGAAAGAAAATTGTGCAAAATCCTGTTCTTTGACTGGTAAACAGTAATGGTCTGATTTACTGACCTTATTCTTTATCTCAGTTGGAGAGATAATGGAGTGACTGAAATAAATATTATCAAGGTCATCCACACTTCCTGTTGTAGGAATAACTGTTTGTCAAAGTGATAGCACCTATCTCCTCCCCTACACGTTAATACAGCGGTGGCTGATAAACCATGGATACTGCCTCTCCATCCAAGATGGAGTCCAACTGAACAGCAGTGTAACGAAAGCATCCTAAAAAAAAAAAATGAGGTTTTACTAACTTCTAAGTATAGTTACAGGGTTCATATTTCCTCGCATCTGGAATAGCTAAAGAGCATCTTTTAAATACATATCCTGTCAGATTTCTCTCTCTCTCTCTCTTTGTATATGCACACAATCTCTCATGCAGAAAACTCTTGGAATAGAACTGAATTGCTGTATTTAAAGGTCAGAAGCTTGCTGGTTTGGATCCATAGTGTTGCCATGCTGAATTACTATACAACCACAAGAAATACTTGAGAGTTGGGTTTGGTTTTTTTTTTCCCCCTCTCTGGAAAGTCTGAAACGTTGGTAGAAGGTTATTGGTTACTTTTTAACTTGGGTTGAATTCTTATGGGAATGTGCTTGTACGCTTTCTCTGTCCACCATGGTTCTCCCCACTTCTCTCTTCTTTACATGCAAACTGTTTTGGATAAATAAGACTATTCTGAAAGTGTTCTGGAAAAGTGTACTAACAGTTCAATTAGATGTTACTAGTTACTGATGAAATGGGGAAATCTGTGGATTAAAAGATGGGGGGGGGCGGTGTTCTACTGTGCTATTTATAGATGTATTCCAGAAGTGATATGCGATGTTAAGCCCACCCAACTTAAAAAAATTTAAAAAAAAAATAAAAATCTTAAATTAAACATCTTGTGTTTACTCCCATCTTTCTATATTTGAAAATTCATGTAGACTAGCACTGTAGAAGTGTTTTTGGGTGACAAACTGATTTGTCATAAAAACTGCAAGCCAATAGGTTTTGAGGGATAGATAGATTCTTGGAAGAAAAACAAAGTTTATGTTGGTTCAATGAACATTTCTTCTTCTTCTACTCAAAATGGAACATTTCTGGTTTGAACACCTATAGTACAGTACAAGGAAAAGAAGAGCTGAAGTGACAGAATTGTTAATAGAGATGCTCGAATCCCAACTCAGTAAGTTATAGCAGAATAGGACTCCCCAGTTCAAATCCCCCATCTGGTTATCTAGAGAGAGTGAGCTTCACTCTCATTATCTTCAGGCTGGCATGAACTTTTTCTAGAATGAATTCTTCCTGTTGGACCAAACCCTTCTTTTCAGACAATGACTCAGTTTCTGACTGTACCTTTAAACTATTTGAGAACATAATATGATTTTTTTTTTCAAATATCGATGTCTAAAGTTAAAGACCTAAATCTAGGCTGAGCACATAAAAGATACAGATAGATCTAACAGAAACGATATTCCAGCAAACCCCACTGAAGTTTGCGGGAACCATTCCATGCTCCTGACAAAATGTTACATTCATTTAGCTGTGTCGTTCTGGCTTTTTTTGTTGAAGTTCTCAATACTTCCAGGTTTAAACATAACAGTGTACACTCTGATTGCCCTTGAAAGTCAGTCTGTAATTCAATTTACTGGGATGACTTTATTTCCCACCTGGAAAAAAACATAGTATACTTTCCTATTAGGGCTTTTGTGAGTAATATATCTGGTGTTTTTCAAAACATTCTCACTACAGCCACCGTTTTCCTCAACAGAGAACAACAAAATAATATGTAAAAGTCCTCTATGGATACCCAAAGTTAGAGAAATAAGTCTGGGCAAGATTACTCAATATTTGTTTCATTAATATTTCACTTCTTTGCCATTGTGATAACTCCCACAAGCACACCCCAAGCATTGAAAAGAGGCATTTAACTGCTTTAATCTAGAGAAGAAAAATGAAGTGATGATTTCAGCATCATCCCTTCAGCCACTGGTATATATGCATAACTTCATGACCCAACGCATAAGCAGCTTACACTAAGGACATATAAATAGTTACATAGGGTACACAGTGTACATTTGTATTCTGAAAGTATATTTTCAAAATAAAGAGAATTTCTATAGAGAGTAATCTCAATTATTATTTTAAAAGAGCCCCAAAAAGGAACAATTTACACCAAGAATCTGAAATCTTCCTCATACTTTTAGGCACATAATTGTAATAAAGCAAAATAGTTCTGAGAATAATTTGCTTTATGAGCATTGTGGGATGAAATGATATGCAGAAATATGTTCACATAGGCCTTTCTACCCGTCCTCAGAAAGAAGCCTGGTGAAGGGTGTTAGCTTCTCTGATAAAAAGCTTGTTTCCATACACACAAAGGAGCAGAGAGGAGTAGTGCCTGGTGGGGAACCCAAATAATCCCCTGCTCCAGCTCCTCCCAGGCCCAGCCCAGGAGCCATCACCCCATCGAATTCCCTTCTCCAGACAGACGAAGGAGCGCAGAGACGCAGCGGCAGGTGGGGGAAGCCATAAAGGCGGTCAGAGCAATGGCCGTGCTCTGCTGGCTCTGCCCAGGGCTGCCCCAGGAGGGACACCCCTCCCGTAGCCGGGCCACGACACCCGTCCCCGTCCCCGTCCCCGCGAGTCAAGGGCTGTCGCGATTGCCTGACGGACCGAGGGCAGGCATTGCCTAGAGGATGGGACACATTACGGGATGGAGGGAAAGAACATTTCAGGACTGCAGGCGGCTTACTACGGGATGTATAGGGGAGGAACCAAAGGTAAGGAAAGGGAGGGGTCAAGGTGCTTTGGAGAGTAACAAATGTGGGAAAATAGAGGGAGAAGGGCATAAAAGGGGACGGTCAGGTAAAAGACGTCGAATTTTAGAAAAGTAGCTCTACATCAAATAAGTACAGTTTACAGAAAAGTCTGCATCTGTTGAGTTACCTGTGTTTGCAAGGCAAAGAAGGTGAAATAATGAAGAAATCTAAAAAAAAAAGAAATAAATAATTGATCATCTGCCTCATTTGTAAAATTGGTAGGGCAGCTACCTTTCTTTTTATTGAAAAATTATTTTACTGTTCTAAGCTATATTTTTTCTTGCCTACTTTTGGATTTTCAGTCCTACTACAACCAATTTTTGACCTGAAAAATAATAAGTGCTGTAGAAGGAGTTTTCAGAATTCCAGTATGAGCTGGAAGGGAAATGAATCTGGGCATTTTTTTGAAAACGTATTTTCTTTAGCTTCCAGAGGAAAGAAAATCCTACTGACCCTTAGAGTTTGGGCTTATTTAAATTTTTCATCTTGCTTTAATTTTCTCTCACATTTCACTGGATATAAGGAAAGCGTATTCTTGGCACATAGAATAGTTTCTTCTTATAGTTGTGCTTCATGATTTCATTTTATTTATTTTTTAAAAAATCAAATCTTATCTCATCCCAGTAAGATTTAATGTTTTATTTGAATGGAGGAGGAATTTCTTTGGAGAATAATCTACAAAAAGTCTGACTAGCACTTTTAAAAACAAAAGCATGGTTTTCTATATGAATAAAGTGCTTGGAAGGATACTTTCCCAGTTTCCCAGATAACTTTTCTGGACTTATTATTAACCTTATATATTATTTAATCATTACTAATGGAAATTATGAATACCACACTTGGCCAATCACTTTCTATACTCCAGCATAGGTTTTCCAGACCACAGTTCTCTCTTTTCTGAGCTCTTAGCTTTTTCCAGAGAACGTAAAAATGTAAACAAAATAACTAATTTGCTAGGAAATGTCTGAACAGTCTGACTCACTAATTTCAAGTTTCTCAGATCATCTTTCAGAAAGCGTGTTATTGAGGAAAAATGGTTTTATTGTTTTTCATCTGAAAGCAGTAATAAACTGTTAAGTTTGGTGGGGAGAGGATTATAGCAACTGTACTCCTGACTAGCTAGTACAACAGAACATGATAGTAAACCTGATGCTGGCTAAACGCATGAAGATCTGCATTTGGCCTTCAAGAAGATAGCAGAGGGAATTAATGTTGGTTACCTTCCTTTCTAATCAGATAGCCCTGGGAAGACCTTTACAGACTGCAAGATGAAAAAGTGGTTAAAGATTTGTTTTCTTAGAGTGGCTTTTCCATATCGTTGGATCAGAACACTTTCTGTATTATTTTACACTAAAAGAAGTGTACAGAACCAGGATCACCTGTCCACTGAAAATCAAAAATAGAAAGGTAAAGAGTGATGACTGCCACTGACTGAGGACCCAAATTTAGTCTCATGGATTTAGTCAGAGACAAAATGTCAGGCCAGTACCTGTAAGCACCACAAGTTCCACAAGATCTGGAAAGTCAGCTAGTTCAAATACAGTTACAACAGTCTAAACTCCGCATAAATTAATTAAGTACCGTAGGCCTTGGCAGGAAGAGTGATTGCTATGTATACTGGTATAGCAGCTTTGCTAAAGCATCACTCAGAATAGCTGCTATTTAAAAATCTGGCCAATAGATATACTATCTACACAAAACGATACTGATGAAGTGAGAGATCTGTGGAAAATGAACAGTCCTGCCAAGTAAGACACAGAGGTAGAAGTAACAAAGGAGACTTTTGTTCAGCACGAAATGACCTGATGCCATGTGATAGGTACGCAATATAAGCATCCAGCTCAGGATGCAAGCATCATTTAATAAGTAGATTACTGTTTAAAAAGGAATAAAAAAATATGTAAACATTCTGTTATTACAGCGTTAGAGTCCTTACAGTGTTGTGCCAGTGCACTGCCACCGGAATACCTCCGTTAACACTTTGTTGTAATGCACATACTAGGATTATGCCGTGTAGGCAATAAACCTGCGTGACTCTTTGCCACTGAATTTACCAAGCTAGTAACACAGGTCAACTTAATCTGACTCTCTTAAAAGGGAACTTGGAATTTATAACGCGAAATAGTTCTTTCCTCCCTTCCCCTTTTCTTCCTCAAAAACTTTGATACAACATTTATAGGCCAGACTTATTAAAAACCTGAATGTTGGAGCAGCTGCTAACCTGAAGTTTATTGGATTTGGGTTTGGTGAGGTACAGAGGAATACTCATACCTTTTGCTCTATACTTTATAATGTAATCACAAAGCTTTAGATATAACCTATGAGTTTGTTCTGGTGAATGCCTAACATCTTCCTTAAGGAATTCTACAAAATTGTTTTCTTGCCTGAAAAAGGCATTTTCCTCATATTTGATTTATATTTTCATTACATAGTATGGAATGTAGGTCAACACACATTACAGTTGGAGACTGTATTTTTCAAATGTAACTGTGCATCACTTAATTGACACAAAGTGTCAGGGCTAAGTGTTCTTGCTTCCGATATCAGTACTATTCTGAGGTGGTTTTATCTCCTGAATGTTTGTAAGGTATTATAAA
>JAOBAS010000028.1:2945864-2958665 GCA_025311575.1 Elanoides forficatus | reverse complement strand
CTCAGCCTTCTCTTCTCCAAGCTGAACAGACCAAGTGACCTCAGCTGCTCCTCCTAAGTCTTGCCCTCGAGGCCTTTCACCACCTTGGTCACCCTCCTTTGGACACACTCTATTAGTTTGATGTCCTTCTGATATTGAGGCACCCAAAACTGCACCCAGTACTTGAGGTGGGGCCGCACCAGTACAGTGTCGACTGGGACGATCCCCTCCCTCGACCGGCTGGCGACGCTGTGCTCGATGCACCCCAGCACACCGTCGGCCCTTTTGGCTGCCAGGGCACGCTCTTGACTCATACTCAACTTGCCACCAACCCAAACCCCCAGATCTCTCTCCGTGGGACTGCTCTCCAGCCCCTTGTCCCCCGATTTGTTTGTATAAGCAGGATTACCCCTCACAGGTGCAGAATGTGGCACCAGCTCATGTTAAATTTCACACGGCTGGTGATTGCCCAGCTCTCTAGTCTATCCAGATCTCTCTGTAAGGCTGCTCTACCCTCCAGGGAGTCCACAGCTCCTCCTAATGTAGTATCATCAGCAAACTTACTTAATGTACACTTGACTCCTGCATCCAGATCATTTATAAAAACCCTAAAGAGCACCGGCCCTAGAAGTGAGCCCTGGGGAACCCCACTGGTGACTGGCCGCCAGCCCGATGTAACCCCATTTACTATAACTCTCTGAGCCTGACCTGTCAGCCAACTGTTCACCCAGCGTATTATGGACTTGTCGAGCTGTATGCTGGACATTTTGTCCGGAAGGATACTGTGACAGACAGTAGCAAAAGCTTTGCTAAATCCAGAAAAAACACATCTACTGGCTTCCCTTGGTCAACTAGGTGGGTAGCCTTGCCATAAAAGGAAATTAAATTAGTTAAACAGGACTTTCCCCTCGTGACCCCTGGCTGGCTATGACCAATGACTGCATTGTCTCTCAAGTGTTTTTCAGTAAGTCCCAGAATTACCTTCTCCATAATTTTACCAGGCACTGAAGTGAGACTGACAGGCCTGTAATTACCAGGGTCTTCCTTCTTACCCTTCTTGAAAATTGGGGCAGCATTTGCCAGCTTCCAGTCCACTGGGACCTCTCTAGATTCCCAAGACTGTTAAAAAATAATGGAGAAAGAGCCAGCTCTTCCAGTACCCTGGGATGAATCCTCTCAGGCCCCATAGACTTGTGCATCCAGCTGGAGCAGCAAGTCTCAAACAGCTTCAGAATTGGCTGGGAGTTTATCAAACCCCCATCCACAGTCTTCCAGCACAGGGTTCCAGGGCTGCCAGGGCCCATTCGTGGGTGTTGAAGACAGGCAAAAAAGGCATTAAATGTCTCTGCTTTGCCTTTGTCCCTATTTGTGAGGTGATCAACCTTCTCAAGTAACAGATCAATGTTATCTCTGATCCTTCCTTTGCTGTTAACACATTTAAAAAAGCCTTTTTTGTTGTCCTTCACAGCACTGGCCAATTTGAACTCTACTTGAGCTTTGGCCTCATGAATTTTCTCCCTAGGGTGGCAAACAGCACCTCTGTAGTCCTCCCATGTCACCTGTACTTGCTTCCAATGTCCACACACTTTCCTTTTCCACCTAAGTTCTTGTCTGTTTTAAGAATGTCTTACTGTAGCCTGAACCTTTTCTATTAAAGCAAGTAGAAGGTAAACTGCTACTGAAACCTGGTAGTGGATATCTATGTTTGCAAGGGGATGGAATGCAAGCAGAGGAAAATTTTAAAGTGCTGGATTAAAGTATCACCATGATTATCAGAAGTCAAATTCTGCCACATTCACTCATTTTGGTTGTTCTTTGCTTTATGAGTGGTCTCATTAGAATAATTTAATCTTCATGCATAGTAACTCAATAGCTGCCATGAATAAGCATAATGAAACCTAATCCTGGGGGAATGAGTGGCATAAACTGATACTATCCATGGAATGTTAACAACATCTAGGTTAACAAAAAATGATTCATGTCTGTGTAGTATTCACTTAAGAGAGGCATTCTTATTTTAATAAGACAATAAAACTAATTAAACTAGACTTGCTCTTTAAATTTACCTATAAGCATATTGTCTTACTTAATAATTTGTCTCTCTCTTTAGACTATTTTTTCTTCCTCTGCCCTTTATCCAGGCTATGATTAGGAAACATCTCAGATTTTTTTCCAAGCCCAAGTGACATGCATCTAGCAGAGGTCAAACCAGGAGAAAGTGCATTCATTTACAAATCACAGAGCCAAAAATAAATGCTCTTAACTATTACGATATCCACAATGGCAGTGATTCCTTCTGTTATAATTTTTCCTTGTGGTTTAAAACAGTAAGATTGATATTTTGACCTCATACTATATAAAAAGAGATGATAGTGCCCAGGAAACCTCCAAATAAAAATACTCCATTTTCACTAGCCAGAAAAAATTAGAGTGGGATTTTTCAAGTGTCCTCTTAGAACTAATAGAAGAGAGATGCCTGACTTTATTCCAATGTGACTACATGTTCTTTCCAAGGACAATATCCACTGTGTAGTGTTCTTCATAACTTTCTGGCAGGTCCAGGAGAAGATTTGTCCATGAACAGTTGCCACAGAAAAAAGTGTTTTGTAAGCACAGCATTTTTTTTTCTCAGATTGATGTGAGCATTCATGTATCACTTTTTTCCCACTGTGACACACTTCTTGTGAGCTTCACAATTCAAACGTGCAGCACAGAGCGCATATCAGAACGTGAGGGAAATTCATCCTCTTCTGGTACACTTTCTGGGCTATACAGCTCAAACAAGGACCCATCGTGTCTCTTTTGATATAGTAGGCGATGTGCTGGGGATCTAAAATGCATGGTAAGATGTTCCAGTTGGTTGAGTGGCCACGTCACAGGCTTTGTTGTTACCAGTGAGCTACTTCACTTTGCCTTGGGCCAGGATGAAGTTAAATGCAATGAAATATTTGTTCATAACATCCTAAGTAGTCTTCACACTTACTGGTATTTATAACAGACACAGCTAAAGGTAAAAATATTGCTTCACTTCTTTAAACATATAAATATATCTTTTCTAGAGTAAGGATCATCCCTGTATATGAACAGCTGGTAGACTTCTAGTCTCACTGAAGGTTAAACTCCCCTGTTCTTGGTAACTCACCAGGATGTTTCAGCACAAAGTATGGTCTTACCTTTTATAACCTGTATTTTACAAACATACAGAATACTCCTGAACAGGGCAAATATACATACATACCTATTTATGTATTGGCCTCACACCAGATACAATACTCATTAGTTGGTTTTGGATACTGATCCCCAACTTGTCTCTCATCTACGTCCTAGTACAGGTAAACTTTCTCTCTCCCCCAGACTTTTAACTTGATTAATAATTTACCGTTAGTTTTAGTTATTTACTGATGGTTAGGCTTAACTTATTTCAATTATCTTACTTCAAATATATAATGAAGAAAGGATCTAACAATTTCTGGTGAAAACTTACATAATTAACTATTATTAACTAAAACTAACTATAATTTAATGGTTGGGCTCGATGATCTTAAGGGTCCTTTCCAACCTAAATGATTCTACGATTCTGTTATTCCAGTTGAAGCCATAAAACCTTAGTGGTTAGTGTTACATTCTTCAATAACTTTGAAAATAGGCAACTCTTTTGGCTTTGGCTTGTATGGGCTGCAGTTCCAGGAGAGAAAATTTGTCCATATTTCACTATACTTTGTTGCTCATTTAGCATGCCTGCCGAAGAGCAATTTCCAAAGTCTTGCTGTGGCTGCTCAAGTTATTTCATTTTCTGTGGTGTCTCCCAGTACGCCGCCTTACTGTGACTCTCAGTGAGATTGATTCCGAGAAAGAGAGAGATGGTTGGCTTCCAGTCCCTGAAGTTATTTTTCCTCCTTCTCCCTTTCCAAGCCAACTGTTCTGTTAGTAGAATTCTCTCTCAGCAGGCAGCTGCCAGTGCAGTTGCTCAAGTGTTTTTCCCGGTGTGCTGAGATATTGCCAATAAATTTCATGATGCTTCCTGTTTAGATATCTTGGCCTTTTCGATGCCACTGCACAGCAAACTGCCTTATGGCAGACCTTTTTTTTTTTTTTTTTTTTTACCCAGAGAGACTGTAATATTCCAGACTTATGTACAGAAAACAGCAGCAGCTCTGCATGAGTTTCCTGTTGTTCACTCTTTTTTTACTCCACAGTTTGTAGTTGATTCTGGGTTTCATGCACCACTTCTGTCTGCCACTTCATCGCCAAACATATGGACTTGCATATTTCTTCATGTCTCTTAAAGAAACAGCACTTCCTTCTTCCAAAGTCTTAAATTCAGAAACTAACAAGGAAGCAGTAGTAAAGTTTTCAGTAGGAAGAAAATTAGAACCAAGTGGCCAGACTGCAGGCTGTGACACATCTGAGATGACTTAACATGCTGAAGAGCTTTTGAATGTTGTTCTAGTCCTGTGCTAAGCTCACCCTCTTTCTCCAACTTACTGACACCGTATGAAGAAAAACCTCAGTCCTTCGTTCCCCACAGCCAGCCCCTGCAGGGACTGAGATGTCGTTTCAGTGGGTAATCACCTGACAGAGAAGTGCCAGGGCCAAGATTTCTCATCCCAAGACAAGTAAGTGATGTATGTTGTGTCCATCTAAGACCCCCTATCCTGCCGCTGCGGAGCCTGGCTCTTGGGAATGGACTGGGTCTGTCGGACTGCTAGAGAGCGCGGTTCTACCTGGCTGGTGCCCTAACTATCCAATACCTTGCACAGGAGGTGAAATACTCCAAAATCTTTATTGATTTAGTGGGAGGGATTCTGCATCTCCTCTTAAGATTACTTAAATAAGCAGTAGGCATCCAAAAATGCAGATCTAAGATAGAGTAATATTTTCTAAATAATGTGTTATTCTCACTCTGTAGACTGCATTATTTTTCTACTTATTGGATTTTAATGCAGTACGTATTTCATTATTATAAACATCCCTATGCGGAGACTATCATTAACCCTCAGAAACCCCCTGCAGACAGCTTGTTTAGCTGTGATGTGTTCAGTTCTTGATGACTGAGTTCCAAAACAACTAGACGCATTTGAATGTGAAAGAAGGAAAATTCTTCTTTTTCACCTAATTGTGCTTAAGAATGACTCAGCAACCTTAAACTATTTGCTGTGCAAACACATGGCCTTGAATGGCTTCTTACCTTTCTTTGAATTTTTCTGAAGTGCTGTCAAACTCTTGCATTTGTTCATGATGGCTGTCATTTGTTCATGGCTGAGAGAGTGTAATCCATACAATAAATATTAGTATAAAAGATAAATGTGTCAGTATATCAGTATATATATTTACAATAGATCAGGCTGTGAAAAAAAGATACATAATTGAGATAGCAATTTCTGAGTTGTATGTGCAAACAGTGACACAAGAGGAAGTTCTTACATGAATACACATGAACATGCCCTGTTTGTACAAACAAACCAGCAAATATTAAATGTGCAGTTCTGAGCTTGCTTTGCAAAATCATACCCTCATAATCAATATGTAACTATGTAAAAGGAAGCCGTGGCTTCTGAGAAATGAAAAGTAGGTAGGATAATAGAAGAAATCTTTGATCACACTTTCCCAGCAGCATATTATAGAAATAAACCTATTACCTCAAAGATCAGAAATAGGTAATGTAGTGACTGAAAATGGAAATTATACAAAAGTTACTAATGTAACACTGTAACAACTTTTTCAGAATGTTTTGAGGTGTGGAGATGGTGAATCTTAATATTTCAGTAACAGGGGTTTTTAGTTTATCTACAGGCATTTTTTAAAAAAATTAAGATAACATAATTAAAATAAAGTCAGGCATGCGAAAATATGATAGATCGTGTCTGTTCATAAACCTTTTCAGTTTGTTCACAACCTACTTTATGTCACAAAAATGAACAGGTTTTTGGTTTGTTTTTTTTTTTTACTGGAAGATTTCATGTATATCTAAACGATGAATTTGACAGGAAATTTACTTGAATTCATATGGTGATTATGAGTTCCTTTTGCATGGTGGGCCCATATCCTGACTGTCCATTTCTAACTATAGCATTTTTGATCAGTTGTTAGTCTTCAATGAAATCGGTTTTCTCCAATATTTTTTAATTCAACCACTCTGATGTGATAATTGCCATAGTCAAAGTGAGTTATTTTTGAGGTAACTCAGTAATTTCAGCTACAAGAGCTGGTTAGGATGTTCTTTGAACATTGGTCAGACAACATTACCTGAAACTTCTTGGAGAACGATATTAATTCTGATGAAAATCAAATTTCTCACATCCTAAGTCAACATCGGGTAGAAACTCTTAAAACAGGATTTGGGTGTGTTCGTAGCAGAGGATAAAATCTTTACTTTAGACAAAAATGAGTGGGAACCTGAACTAGGAAACCTCTTATTTCAGGTGAGGAGCTTTGTTCACCGCAGTATTGCCTAATCTTGATGATAGCAACATTATCTGTCTACTGCTCCTTCAGTGTTCTGTCATACTTCATCAGTTTATGCCCAAGTATGTTCTCAAGTTCCTGGTATACTAGTTTTCTCGGTTGCATTTACTTTACTTAATAAAGATTGTTCTCTTTTTATTTTTTTCTAACAAATGGAAAGTATGCATGCGTATTATATTTCTCATAAATATGGGTTGCCATTTCCTAGTAGCTATAATGGTAGAACCTGCTCTCTAATTTAAATAGAAAAACCCAACAAAAAAATCCAACAAAACTTAAGGTAACTTTTTTTTTTCTTTTTTCATTTAAGAAGTTTACAGTCTCTATTTCATAAAATAGAAATTCACAGTTTTGGTCCTGTTCAAAGATACAATTTCTATTGAGACTTAAAATGTTCAACTTCAAGTGGCTTGACCTTTTGTAAAGTCTGAGTTGGAACTAGAAGCTTTGCCCCATAAAGTCAAAAGTGAATTTTTGCTGAAACTTAATTGTATTTTATAGAAGCTACTGAAAACCAAGTAATGTGGCGATAATACAAATACAACTGCTTATGCATTGTGCTCTTAGTGGTTTACATTTGGAAATATGAAAGGGTTGCTATCTTTTTCAGAAAATATTCATCTGTTTCTCTTGTAACAGGAAATAAAATGAGAATATTGATTCATTGATTCAAGTTTTCCCATGCAGGCTTAAATGTGTTTCATTTACAGTTCTGACTAGACTTACTCAAATGTTGATGAAATGTTGGTGAAAATGATTCTAAAGTATTTTTTGGATGTTATTATGACTGTTTTTACAGGACATCAGTATATTGGCATCATTTAAAATAATTCCTGGTGTAGTTGTTCATCTGGACAATTGCTAAATCATCCCTTTCTCTGAATAATTAAGGTGTTAAGTTCAGCATTGTTCATTCCTTAGACTGGCCCCCCAGTATATTTACTGTACTTAGGTTTAGCAAACCCAAGTCCCTCTTTCAGGAATTCTGATCAAATATTCTATAGCAAACTGACAGTCTTTCTGAAACACAAGTATAGTGAATTAAAAGACCTGCAAGGAGAATTCTAAAATGCCATATCTAGCTTACCGAAAGCTCCCCACTCTGGAATGTTTGCCTGCACAAACCTAACTTTTTCAGCTCCTCCAGAAAAGCCTTTTGGCAACTGTCTGACCGAATAGTTCTCAAGAATGAGCTTCTCCAGAGAAAGAGTGAGTGTCACCTGCTATCCCCCGAGAGTTCCTTCATTCCCGAGCATATGGCACTGTCAAAATCACTTCTGTTAGCTCCAAAGGATGCCAGAACAGACATTCTGGAGTCACTGCCAGAGCCATTTCCTTAAGTACTTGCTACTGTGTAGCTCATCACAGGCCTTTCTGTTTGTTTTTCTGAGTCCTGCTGATGTAACCCACTGTAGACACACAAGAGAACACAGTTTAACCAGAGTGGTCACGAATTAATTAGCAGACTGGTGTAAAACCAGTTTTGCAACTTTCACATATTTGTTTAAAGGTATTTATTTTCTCTATTTTAAATGCCTCGATTTTTATAAAAGTCCAGCATCCTACTGTAGATAGGGTCTCTGACAGCAACCAATTTTTGATCCTCAGGGTTAGAACTTCAGCCTGAGCATTCTGACATTTGATATGGAGAAGACACGTGGACTTGGTAAGGCCCCGATTGTGAAAACTAAATATGAAATTTAACTTCTTTCTCTTTCTAGCAGTTATCTTTGATCAGAGCTCTGTAACAGCGCAACAGAAACTTAGGCGCTGTTCCAATTATCATTCAGTATCAGTCTGTAGCGATTTTTTTTCTTTTTTTTTCCCCCCTTGTGCCTCTATCAAAGGAATACAGCAAATCCTTTGTGATGGAATAACTATGAATAGACCTTACGGCAAGGCAAAGGTGCATATTTGTTTTGAAAGGAAGGCATTTGGGACAAGAAGTTTAATCTTAATTTTACAAATAAAACACTAACTCCAGGTATTCCCTCTACCTTCTCTTTCCTTTTTCTGATGGAGGAGGAATTGGTTTTGACCAGCAACAGTGCTGTTGAAGGGTACGCCTCAAGAAACAAAACAAGCAAGATTAAAAATGTACTTCTCCAATACTGACTAAACAAGGATGTTTTTAAAGGAATATCTAGCTTAAGATCAACATTTAGACACTTACAAATGTATGGCACAATGTGA
Source organism: Elanoides forficatus (assembly GCA_025311575.1). NCBI lineage: Eukaryota > Metazoa > Chordata > Aves > Accipitriformes > Accipitridae > Elanoides > Elanoides forficatus. The sequence continues at coordinate 2,950,028 of JAOBAS010000028.1, read as the reverse complement.
ACATCAGAAATCTCTGTTTTACTTCACCTCCTTTGGATTCATAATTTTGTAAAGAAATTGTAAGTTTCTTCATTGAAGAATGTTGGAAAAGTTGACATTCTATTTCCTACCAACAAACTAGCAGTAGACTTCAAGCAATACCCTGGCAAGAAGTTGTCATGTCAATCCATACTGTATGCGAGAGGTGAAGATGGGACTCAAAAGGGGGAATTTAGTAATCAATGACATGTCAAATACATAACAAAAATCAACTAATTCCTGATGACCTAAATTTGTTTCCTGCCAGCTCATCTCTGGATTCATCCTGGATCAACTTCATTTATCTCTAACAGAGCTATCACAATTCAGAAATAAAACCAAAATTGCATAAATGATGTGTCTAGTGAAATATGGAGGCTACAGGATCAGTTAATGTAGTGCCAGTTAAGTTAGCTTTGAAATAGGCATTCAGTTGAATACCATCTGTTTTGAATGCTCTAAGTTGTGCTAAGTAAATTTATGAAGTTTTTCTAGTAAGAAGCTTCATTTAAATGTGTGCAAAATATAAATGGAAATCAAACTTTGAGATTAACATTAAAATAGAGGTAACTCCAATCGTTGTAAGAAGTACTCACAGGAGGAAATGAGCCATTTTCCATACTCTGGCATAAACAATAGCCACTTAAAATGGAGCACTTAAATGGCAAGGCTGTTTTTGTAGTTACTGGGACAACAAAACTGAAGTTACAGATTCAGACAATGAAGTTAGTTTAATTCATAATAGTAAGATTTTTATTCTTTGTAACTGAGGTCACAGGAGTAGAAGCCACTTTTAGAAATTGTGACACACTATGCTGAAGCGCATGGGATCCATGACCAGTTCGTGCTAAGCTACTGCGGTCTTGTTCTGAAGCTGTATGCTGGTTTGGGCTGGGATAGAGTTAATAACAAAAAAGCAGTGCCTTAATTGTCAAAGCATTTAATCTTTAAGGAGTTTAAGTGGAAAATTCTTTTCTATTTTTTTTCTTCTGTTCACATTTCCTCCTTTTAAATTTTTTAGTGTAACTAACATCAAGCTGTGATCGCAAAATCTCATACTGGTACCGGTCTTTCCTATCAGTTTTTTTCGTACTGAATTTTACTAAAACCCAACTATTTCTTCCTTCCTCCATTCGCTTCCAGTTCTTTCCCACTATGCATGGTCCATGTAAAATAGGCTAACATTAAAGAAAATAATGAAAATGAAGAGTTCTTTTGACTCTCCGTGGTAACTGTTGAGACAAGCTTTCTTTGCCTACATGTTGTCTCATGTTTAAGACCACAGAAACGGTGAGAAGGATTGTCCTCCCACCCTTTATTCAGCTCTCTACTCTCTGTTAGCAAGTGGAGTTGGTACCATGTTGTTGGCTAGACATATAATTTAAGGATAATGATGGATCATCCCTGCTCTCCAGTTTTCCATCAGTTCCTTCCAACAGCATGAAGTTGCAGATTGCTCAGACTAATAAGGGTTGTTTTATATAGTACATACTTCATATAGTACATGAAGACCAAAATTTACTTGTGTAGCCATAACTTTCCACTCTTGCAGTACATCACACATCCAATATCAGAAAGTATATTGGGGTTTTTTTTCTACAGTTCCTCTACTTTCAAGACAACAGAAAATGGTTATGGACTGACAATGATTTTTTTTTAATGAAGATATGATGTCTATGGTCCTTACTGCCTTTAATATAGAATCATAGAATCATTTAGGTTGGAAGGGACCTACAAGACCAAGTCCAACCGTCATCCATGCCCAGTAGATAATAAAATCTGAAACTCTTACACCACAACAAAAGTAGAAGTGTCCTTTCTTGTGGATTCTCCAGATTTATATTTACCTTTCTTCTTAATTTTCCAGTTTCATGTTTAGTTTTTGTTTGTTAATGTGTTTGGGAACAGAATGAGATAGATAGAATGGGATTTAGCTGTGGTATTAGGGGGAAGAAACTTTTTCCTGTTTTCCTTAAGTCAGCAAAGCTGAATGTGACTGTGCTTATGCTTAACAGGAATAAGCTTGGATAAAATTGAACTGTCTCAAAATAATTCCTCTTTATTTTTTGTTTCTCTTTTTCCATGGTAGGGTTTAACTATGACTTGTAAGTAGAAGACAGTGAGCAAATGGGAAGTGGACAGATAAAGATGCTCTCATATCTCAGCAGAAACTTGCTGATGCAGGTTGCTTTGTATCTTCTAGCTACTGAATTTTTATGTGTGTTTATACTTGTGCATCATCTTATTTCTACAGCATGCTGTCAACTTTGTCACATGAAATGAAAATGAGGTTAGCATCCATATTGTTTAGTCCTATACAAAATAGTCTGTCATATTTAGCCTCACGCTGAAGGATGCTAAGGAACTGCAGAAAATATATTTTGATTGTTAAATTGTTGAAGACGGAATCTATCTTTCAGAGTATGTACATACGATATTTCAGAAGCCTCCAGGTAGAGATACAGCAAATAGAAAACAACACTAAGAACATGCAGGCCTTCTATCCTAAACATATATATAAATATAGTCTTAATACCTAATTTTATATTCATTTATTACTTGTTTGCAGCAGGGTGGCTTGCTTCAAGGCTGTAAGCTCTTCAGAGTTGAGATTTTATTTCCTATGGTTTGTATATTATAACATCTATAATACTGGCAATAAATGAAAAGTGATGTAACTAGTAGCAATTACTCTGGCATCCTGGTTAGATAGTTTTTTTGGCAGTACTTAATTATTTAGGAAATATCTTGTACACTACTCCAGAAAGGTTAATGATTATGATCTCTTCAAAACTACTCTGACTAAAAGTGTTTATCTGGTTTTCTCTGAAAATGAACAAGCAATCCTTTTCAAATTGTACCTGTTTTAAGCCAGATTGTCTAGCACTGCAACTTTTACGAAGACAGACACACCTTTGATTTCCCACTGCTTGAAAAACAGATGTCCTATGAGGCCAAGACTGAAAAGTATCTTGCTACCAACAAATCTTTCCCTTTTTGATGAAATAAGTGGTGACATTCTCCAGTTATCACTGGATCATTGTATGATAAATGACTATTCAGCTTTTTCTGAGTGCTGCAAAAATTGCAATTGAGAAAGACCGTTTTGATATGGGCATCTATAGGTACCTGTAGGTAATGGCTGTAAATTTCTTTTAAAACTTTCCCTTAAGCAACCCAATAAAGTCCTTGATAGACATTTTGTCCCTATAAGTCTTGCTTTCCAGATTTGATTCCACAAATTCAATATTTGTCTTCCTACAAATGTTCTAAATATGAGAGATACTTATTTTTCAAAGCTTAACAACTTGGCATTTCGTTACTTTATGTTCTCCATACAAGATGGAAAACCAGAGTTAGTTTATTGTCTGTTCCTTCACCATTAGGGTAAAAGGTCTTTTGCTTCAGTGTTTGACAAATATTCCTGAGTGGTTCATCTGGAGTCTCCTGTTCAAAGCTTTGTTTCCTTATCTGCTTTTACTTACTGGGATGTTGCCAGCTTAAATTTACAAATCAATTGTAAATTCAACCTTTGTGTCAGAAAATGCTCTGCAAGAGCCTAAGCTGTTTTCATCTACATTTTTTCTAACTGAATCTTTGTGTTTCCTAGATATTTTGCTGTTTGTAATGCTACTGGTAATTCCACTGCTTTTTGGAATAAGGCAGATTTCCCCCCTTTCTTCTGATAATGATTCTCTTTAAACATATTGCTGATTTCAGAAAAAAGTCTTTCTTTAGAATATGCTTTACAGCACTTTCCAAGGGCATGGTATACCTTTACTCTTTTTAATTCTGCAACATTTGATATCTATTACAAAATAATGCCACTCATTCATGATGAAAGTAGAGTTGGAGAGCAGTGCTTGCCATCCATTTGTAGAGGCCTCCAAAGGTGTTACGCACATCTTGTAAACTTTTGTTTCTTTGTTTCCAAGTTAGCCAAATATGTCTTACTTTTCTGACCTTTGAAATGGAAGCAAAATGGGAACCGTGCCTTTTGTTTCCTTATGTTGTCAGAGATGGCCTCAAAGATGTAACATTTAGTCTTCAAAAATATTCCGCACTTCCCCTCAGTCACCTCAGTGGGCCTCTGAGGGCCAGCTATCACCCTGCTTGGGCTAGGGAAGCACAAGCAGCACACAGAGC
>JAOBAS010000028.1:2922691-2945764 GCA_025311575.1 Elanoides forficatus | reverse complement strand
TTCTACCTAACAGCTATTTACTTGATTTTGAATGCTGTACTCACATTAGAAATGTCACATTGTAATGTGTCAGTCCATGCATAAAAGGACACTTTTGAGAAAGTAGAGTCGATTTGTATTATAATGAAATCTCAGCAGTTTCCTTCTAGCATTCAGCTTGAAGATTGAGAAATGCAAGTGTGTTATTCTTCACACCTTTGTTTTCCTTCCTTAACTCTGACTTGCATCCAAGTACAAAAAAACCAGGAAGAGACACATAAAAATTTAGAAATGTTCATCTCTTATGTTCTCAAAAAATGGTGGTTTATTTTTCAATATAAAGAACTATCCTATTATAGACATTCATGATTTTGGATGCATTTCACTCTTTTACAAAAAGACAGATATACTACTTTACTTCATTTTATATCTGGGTAGGCAATGTCAGCCTGACCACCCTTCCTTACATGATTCTTGATTTTGTTAGAAAATTCCAGTAAGACCCGAGGCAGCATTTTCCTCTCAAAAACCTATATTGGCTCCTTCCTACACTGTTATACTTATGTGGCCACTAATTTTATTTTCCAGTGCATTTTCTATCAAATGCTAGTACCAGGTTTAACAGCCTACAACTTGCTGGATTTCTTCTGGTCTTCTTTAAAAACAAAAAACATCCTCTGTTATCAAGGCACTACTAGAGAAGAGGTTGTATGTAGAAACAGTTGAACTGAAAATTTTGGAGAAAACCCCAGTCTTTCTACCTTTTTCCTCCTCTAGATGAGACCACTTTCAAGAGAGGTAGCGCTGTGATGATACTAACTGGAACAGAACAGGGTAGTATTTCACCTCGATGCCAACGTAGAAATGTGCCGAAGGTGGCTGGAAGGTACGAAGACCTAAGAGCAACAAAAACCGAGCACTAATGGGATGAAGAAAGGAACTGATCGGTGACATCTCCTTGATTCCGACCACTGCTTGCAGGTTGTTTGAGCTGTAGGAGCTTTTCAAATAAAAATGGTTTATTTGCTATTTTGCATCACATACAGAAAGATTGTGGAAATAAATAGAGAGCAAGAAAACTCAGGGTTCTTTAGTAGTTATATCAATCCAGGTGTTTCTTACTGCAGTTCAATGTTATCTTTTTCACCATAACGTTCTTGGGGATCAAGGCTGACACTCAGTGCTGCATTCACTTCTTCTTGCTCTATGTTTCTTAGAACTTTTTTTTTTTTTTTTTTCCAGTTTTCATTGATTCTTCATGAAATGATGCTGTTTTCTTACAGGTATTTTATTACTATATCTTCAGCTTATTAATTAACTGTTGTTAAAGGAAACATTTATTTCATTGCTTGGGGTCTACCATGGATACCTTGGAGTTAGAGCTTTTAGTGAATATTGTTGTTCTGCAGAAGAAATTCAGGTTTTGTATTCAAAAAGCTCTGTCTTACCATCTTTCAGAAAGCTATTTCAAAATAGAACTGCCGAGACAAATTTTACTTAAAGGTGTTTTGAATTGTGCTAAACTGAAGAGCACCCAGAGATTCTTTGTGAAAGGTACTATAGAATTGTATTGTAGTGTTGCTATAGCTCAGCTGGACTTCTCAATATCCTTTGCAAGTCCCATTTAAGTATGAAATTATGATTGCTCTAATGCTAATTTCACCCTTTTTTTTTTTTTAGTAATACTCAGACATTTCAGCTTGCATTTGAGTAGAGACTTCAAGCTGCTACGTTTACTTACGTAATAAAAGTAGGCAAATTGTGCGTTTTTGTGACCAATGAAGGATATCTGTAGAAGTGCCAAAACAGATTTTGTTTTAAAAGAGACAGAAGAGACTACTATGCATCAAAAGCTGTAAGTTTTAATTATGTTTTTACTTCAAAACTGTCTGAAATAAAGTGTATATTTACTTTCTTGAAGCAGTTTTATCAGGTAAAAATGCTTCCGTCATCTGTTCTTAAAAATAATGCCGTCTGCTTAATGTGTCCATCTGCTGTCTAAAACATCACAAGTTTTATATTTATGTGTACTTTTGATGTGTGCTTATCCACTTCCTGAATACAATAAGTTGCAGACAAACACTCTAGAACCATTTGCTTTTCAATCATGGCTTCACTTTGGGTGATAAATTTACTTCTTGCAGCTTTTCAATGGCCACGGGATTTTTTTTTTGTCTTTTTTTTAATCTTGCACAAACAATACTGAAATACAATCACAAAGGACTGTCACTGTTTAAGTATATATATGTATATATACACGCATTGAAAAAGATGTATATTTAATTATATATTGCGGAATAGAAGGGAGGTCTATAATGCTAGTTTAATTTGAAGGATTTATTAGTGATCTGAGATAAATTCTGGGACATTGCAGACTTTGATAGGAAGGTTTTTCCCATCTTAATAACGATTAAGGATAGCAGCGAGATTTAACAGTGATGGAACAAAGCATTGCCATATTTGTTTCAAGGTAGTGAATAAGATCTCTTTCAGCTGAGCTCACAATTTTTTTTCTTATCCTTGAGCTGTATTGTAACTATGTGCATTAGTCCTACGACAAAACTAAGTTTTCTAAGTTTTGAAAAACAATTGTATCGCTTACTGAGAAAGGAGGTTGTGACTTTCAAGTGGTATCTAGCTGGGACATAGCACTTAGTATCTACCTGCGTAACGCCACTTCTCACAGTATGTTATCACTGGCATATTCTGGTATGTCATAGCAGCTGAAGCTAATAAAATACAAGGTATCTATGCATTGCATACAGGTGTTAATGTCTGCAGAATGCTAGACATCTGGAGCATTGCTTTACCTTGCGATTTTACTGATCTCCCATTAATAGTACAAATTAAACCAGCATATTTAAATGATAGATATTATGGCAAAAATAGTATCAAGAGATTCATCTGAAGACTCATTAACAAAGGAAAGCCCATTGTTTCAGCAGTATGAAGGCTTACAAGATGGGAAATTACTGTGTCCAATCTGTGAAACTCAGCCATAAGAGTCGATATGCGACCTTTACAAATAAGATGTCTTCAGAAATAAACCCCTATTTATTAATCTGACGGTGTATGGAAGCCTTGCCTGAGCAGGAGCAAAAGGTTAATTTCTTGTTGATTGCACAATAGTGAACAAAGAGTGAGTGGAAAACTTTAAAGCCTCTTTCACTATCCAATATAGAGTTAAAATATTTCTATTTTCAGCACCTGACTTTCTCTTCCAGCACAAAATAGCCTTATAAATTCCCATACCAAACAGATAGTTTCACTATTTATACCAACCTGTGATTAGAATTTACCTTAAACAATTTTTTTCAAATCGCCATTGCCCATGGTTCCCTTGTCCTCTGCCTTTCCTGGTCTCTTCCGAATGCCCTTTACCCAGCAGGTTCAGCAGCCAGCCCTGTTAGCCTGCTGCTGCCTTTATCTGCAGGGACTCAGCTGCAGTGCTTTGTGGAAGCCGCTTCTCCCACCTGCGACTGTCAGCGGGAAATGCTGTTGAAAGGGATTGTGAAACCTCACTCGTTTGGCGTGTATGACTTAAAGAGTGATTCCTACTGCTGAGGAAAAGGCTGTTCATTGCTTTTATTTCAACAATATTTTCTTCTCTGAGGTCTGCTGCGTAGTCTGAATTATTGTACTGTATAGGAGGCCAAAAAGAAGAGCGGGGCTAGAGGGGTGGTATTGGGTTGTGGTTTTGGGGTTGGTGTGGGGGTTTCTTTGAAAGAAAGGAATTTTCTTTGTTTTCCAGTTTCAGTTTGTGTAAGTATCCAAATTAAGGAATAACTGCGATCACACAAGAGCTTCTAGATCTAAATTCTCATATGTGACTACAGGTGCTTTGAGTTGTATTTTGGAGTCTTGATTTGTTGTACAAAATGATGGAAACGACTTTGGCAACAGAATAATTGTTTGTTCATGAGGTTTAATTATAATGGCATAGGTCACAGATTTTATTCTTATCTCCAACTCTGTGCCTCTCCGGCAAAGGAAAAGAGTTTATTTAGTTCACTGGAGTTGTAATTTGGCAATCTGACAAACAACATGTTGAGAGAGCTGTATAGATGACTAATCTAGAAGGCAGCAGCTGGGCTTACTCAATCAGCACTGGCATCTCTGAACACATTCCTCACAATTCCCTTTCATCTGACAGAATTTCAGCCCTTTTCCTGTTGTGATTTCCTGTGAAGATTATTATTGTGAAATATTTGCACAGTCCTTAAACATCTTGATCTTAGTGCAAGAAAGCTGTGTTCCTTGTACTTCATCACCTGCAGTTTTGAGTTGTAGTTCCCTGTGATCAAATGTAGGTACTTTGAACTTGTGTGTTCTGTTCAGTACCTAAATGGCCTCTTTTTTCTCTGAGTGATGTATAAATGATGTTCACCTGCAAATATGCAATTCTTTCTTTGTTCTACTATTAACCGCTGTAGAGTAACATAAATCTTTCACAAAATGCCATTTGGAACCATTATTTGATTTGGAATCTTACTTTTTTCCTTCAAAATAACATTTATCCTGTATTTACGGATGATATGTATTAGAGCTCTCTTTGACTGCTTCCCTTTGAAATCAGTATCAGTAGGAGTAGCAGAATGAGGACCTTCATTATCTAGATTTTTCTCCATTGCCTGCTCTCTGATTATAGATAATAGGAGCAAACATCCACTTAATTACTAAGTATATTGCAGCTAAAGCTGTCTGGTAACTATAGTTATAAATAGATTCTACTACATCATTTCATTTGTATTCATGACCTCTTTTGTTTGCTTATAGATGAACATTTGGTTGAATTAAATTTATTTGCAAGCATATTTGTGATAAGTACAAATGTTGCATATGGGAACCCAAATAAATATTGGCAAGATTTGAGACTTCAGAAAAGAGTTTTCATGACCACTTAAGGTTGATCTCTTTCTCCTAAACCAACTTTTTTTTTTCATGCTGTAGAATACCGGTACTGAAGTAACTTAAATATCATTATGCACACATCTTTCAACTTGGAAAACTGTCACCTCTTTTTTCCCTCCTATTCTAATTCTTCTACCCCTATCCCCCTTACCCCTTCCAAACAACCCTAAGAAATTTTACTTTGAACCTCTTAGATATCAGAAAATAAAGATCTGAAAAAATGTCTTTGGGAAAATCATGTGTTATGAATTAACAAACTGAACAGTACAACCAAATTAAAAAGCAACTACAATGTGGTTACACTCACGATCACAGCTGCAATTTCTCAGGAATCCTAGGTCATGAGAGTATTGCAACCTTTACGCATTCCTATTGGAATATGAATCCTTTAGGGTTTGTCTACATGGAAAATTTACTGGCATAGTTTTTCCTGCTGTAGTTACATTGCTCTAATTCTCCCTGTAGACGCTTATTTTAGAATAGGTACCATGAGAGGGAGCTATAAATACAGTGGTATGATTACTTTAGTATTTTTTTTTCCCATAGATCTTCTTTCTGGGTAAATTTTTGCTGCAGCACATAATTTCTATATCCATTTCACAAAGACACAGAGGTTGTGACTTACCAGCATAAAACTGGCATAGCTGGGGAAAAAAAACCCAAATCCTAGTCTAATCAGCACTGCCTCTGTGTGTACTTAAGGGCTACAGCTACATCAGTAAATTACATTGCCTGAGAACATTCCCCACGAGTAGAACAAGTTTATCTCTGCAAGTAGGTTGTTAGAACTCCTACTTGCATCAGCTGTGCCCATGCTAACCACCAATCTTCCCAAACAATTCCCAGCTACAGTTCAGCAGTTAAAATGTCTCTGGGACCTGTTTCTGCCCTCCAACAATATCCAAGAAGGCTTTGTAACACCATGTACTACTTCATGCTGTTGGGCTGCTCTGGGGTTGCGCTGGACAGGCACTTAGAGGATCATACTATGTATTTCCACCCTTAGGGGTGCAGAGCAGCCTCTCATTCTCACAGCAGGGTGGAGTTGCAGGAGAAAGCATCCTGAGGCTGGAGGAAAGCACACTGTAGTTGCAGTCTATGAGGAGGTTGGCCATGAGTAGACTAGATGCAGCTCTGGATGGATCTCTCTCCTCACCTGTATTGAGAGTACTCTATACATGGAGGTGGGATGCCCTCCTCACCCGGCAAAGAACAGCTGCACTGCTGAAAAGATGAGTGGTAAGAGAAAGGGATCGGCAGTTCATAGTCTAGTGTCTTCCAGCTTTCTGCTTCCCTCCTGTCTTTTCCCTAAGTCTGTAACATCCCTTGAAGTGTAAGCATGGAAAATTCCCATTGTTGTTATGCTTTCCTTTGCCGGGAAAATGAAGTGCAAGATATAGTTACATTCATTTAAATGAAGGAGGAGATTTGGGTGCTTTGATTGGCATGTTATGACCGGGTATGTTGGATAGCAGTGGCATGCAGTAGAGGTCAATGTGATAAACTGGGGAGAGGAGAAGGTTTCCTAAAGCCCTTGTAACACCATGACAGGAAAGCAAGCATTTTACAAGAATGCCTGTCTGTGTCATACAGATAGAGGAGAAACAGCACTTAAGATACTTAAGATAGAGGTGCAAGCCAAGTCTGACTCAGCATCTGCAAGCTGCAAGTGTACAGTACAGACAGCTCACAGCAGTGGGATCTCGAAACCGTTCAGCTGAGTGTGGGTGGTGGGTGCCCAGGGCTCATCCAGAAAGTCTGTGTGTGAGAATACTGTGGAGGCAGGTGGAGACTAGCCACCGAAAAGGGCTGGAGCAGCTGGGAGGCGGCTCTGATTTAGCAGAATGAATGTCGCACCTCATGGCTACCTATCAGACGGTCTGCGTTACAAGCAGATGGTGTGGCGATAGAGAGAGAGGTGTGGTTAGAAGCACTGGGTCCATATTATACGATAGGGGCTAGAAGGAGTGCCCACTATAGATTTTTGGGTTAATTTGTCTGTTTCTTCTGGTGTGGGTTTTTTTTAAGTCAAAGGAACTGAGGTACAGCAAGAGAATGTGTTGGTGCCATGTAGAGCGTGGGAGAGAAGCCAGATCTATTTTTAAAACCTGCCTTGGGGGATGGCTTATGGAATGCTGCTGCTGCAATGCTCATGAATATTTTGATGGAAAAGCCCTGAACTAGATGGCGGCAGTGAAGTCAGGCAAGATGTACATGAGCTAAAGGACCCAATCCTGCTGTGAATCCTCCTTTTGAAATGGTTTGCCTGCATTCTCACGCAGATGTATAAGGTGCTCCAGGTAAAAGATGTTTTGCACAGCACTAGGCATGCTGATGTCCAGCCTGTCCCTCGGAGTTTTTGATTTCAAAATCAGCAGGCCAAACACTGCAATGAGATGCTACAGGACCACAGGTCCTGATCCAAACACAGGTCTTGTTGTTTGAATGGCTGCAAGTTTCAGGCAGAACCAACCACGGTATGTGTGATTCTTCCCTGTCAGTCTAACAGCAGCCTTCAGGATGTGGAAGACCCTTGGCTGCTGTAGGAATTTTGCAGAGACCTGTGACTGCAGAGAGGGAGGAAGGAGTATGTATTTTCAGGGGGTTTACCAGTGTGCCCCTTTCAAAAATCCTTGTGCGGCTGGGGTTGTGCAATGTCTGCACACTAGGTTTGCTTGGCCTTGCTGACATTGTGGACATGTACCAGTCACAGGCAGATGATCTGTATGACGGTCTTTGTACCATCTGTCATAATCCTGCCTGCTATGGACTTTCTGACCTCAAACTGCTTGCATGTTGTCCTGGGAAAAGGAATGTTCCTTTCATTTTTAAGACAGATATGCAGGATACCAGAAAAGACAAGTTCACATGCAGTAGCAAAGCATAGTTTTTACAGTAGTCCTTTCCCATTAACCATAGCTTTTGCGTGCACAAGGGAAAATCTTAATTTTCTAAAGATTATAAATGACAAGATGTTGAAGAAGAGAAGAAAGGGGACAACTTTTGAGATCGTACTAGAGCAAGAACAGTCAAAGTATTAGGTAATCAACAAAGTCATACACCGTAGGAATATTGCCCTTCAGAATTTATGTGCAGTCCAAATGCTGATGAAGCGTTCCTTACACAAGGTCAGCATGAAGAAGAAACAGTTGTGCATAAATCCATTCCCATTGTGGTCTGTTTTGTGGGCCACCAGAAGTACCTGGTTTGGAACAGATAAAAGATGAAACTCTTGCAGATACCCTTTACAGACAGCGTGCCTGGACACCTTCTGAGTCAGCACTTTCTTTCTATCGAAGTGCAGCCTGATGTTAGAGATGAGGTGTGGGCCTTTCCCCCTCAGCTATAACTCTGTAGGTTTTGATTAGCACTTCCAATGTTATTCTGCCCAACTTTGAATAGATGTTTTATGTTCTATGTCTACACGCAGCATATGTCAGGTGACGATTTAAGCAGTTAAATGAGATTATGAGGCAAACACTGGAACACAAAACTAGAAAGTATTCGTTTTATTAAAAAATATAATTGTATTTTGATATCAGGTCTTGTGAAAGATTAAAAAAACCATTGTTTCTAATGCAGTTTATTCCTGGAAATCAACTGTAGATATCAAATATATGAGCACTTTGTTAATGTGACTCCCTTTTTTTTAAAAAAAAAGAGAGATTGATGATTGCTACTGAAAAAGAAATTAACTTTGGTTGTTGCCTCGTAGCTCCCTCTGTTCTATCTGAGATGTCGCCATTGAGATGTTATTATTCAGAATTGAGAAATATTGGAGACCTACTGCCTAAGGCAGTGAGGAAGTAGAATGAAGGCTGTTTAATTGAACCTGCTAACAATAACGTTGACTATTCATGTGAAACAGAAGTGCATAATCAGAGGAGCTGGGAAAAAGGGAATATATTAACTCTCTGTCCTGGGACAAAGTAGAAGCTCCAGATACAGTCACTACATATATATATTTTTTTAATGGACATTATTTTTCACTGGATGGAGAAAGTAGGCCAATAGACATGTATAGCAGAGCAAATTTCTGTTTGAGACTCCTGCAGAAAAAAAAACTTTGATTCTCCTTCTTTGAAAAGTATAAAGTAACAGGTCTTAGTGATGTACAGTATCTTCCACCTGTCCTCCCAAGCCAGCGTGGCTGCTCGATAGGACCTGTAGAAATCCTGCAAGTACAGGCAGGGTCTGTCAAGCATCAACCGTGTCTAAAGGTTCTCCTAGAATGTGGGAGTAATCACACCCACCGGTATATATAATGTGAGTAAACTTCCACAGCGAACAATGCACAGCTTCAGTCTTGGCTTACAAAGCAAGCAAAGGCTGGAGTAGCAGGCTCAGCTCCTGCAAACTAAAAAGCATTTAGGCAGGCTGGGGCTGTGTCAGGAGGTACAGCAACCCCCTGAATTCTGACCCATCCTTCTCTTGGGTGGCACACAGGTGTTTTGCACACAGGTGTTTTACACACAGGCACCTTGCCTGTCACTACGAAAGGTGCTAGCTCATGGTAGCTGGTTGTCAGCATTTTCAGCTCATGGTAGCTGGTTGTCAGCATTTTCACCCCTGTTCGTTAATGGGAAGGAAGGACACAGCATCTGAGTACCGCGCCCCAGTGCGATGTGATGGACGGTGTACAGTACATGATAAAACTTCTGTGATTCTTCAGTTTTACCAGACTAGATTAGCCTTCTATAACCTCCTGGAGACAGTGTCTTACAGAACGAGAGGTAGTCAGCAGTCAGCCATCTTGATGCACAAGTTGGACCTTAATATTGTGGTTGTCATGGCAACAACACAGTATTTAACACAAAAATGCATCTGCAGAGTGTGCAAAGACAATACATTTCACAATTAAAAAGGAATTGATAGAATTCTCAGTAAGAAAAAGGAGAGGTACTTAGTTAAATCTATTAAATTTGGTACCCTGCAGGATTTATGCGAGTCCCAAATACCATACTATAAAACACACATGAACTGAAACAGCTTTAGATACCACTGAAAATGAAACAATTCTGTGTTACGATAGCATCTAATGGAAACAGGATAGCAGTTTGTAAGTGATCCACAATTTCCTCTGGAATATTGCAGTAGTATTGAAAAGCAGATGATTTGTCCATGGCTAAATATTTGCAGTTCATATTCAGTGACATGCTAGACGTGTAAACAAAGTTCACTCAATCAGAATGAATGTCTCAACTGCAAACAATCATGAAATTATAGCTTAGTGTAATTTTCAAGAATTTGAAATTTTCAGTTAACGGAAAGAATGTCTGAGATATGAATTCTTCTTTGTTCTTAACTAGTAACCTTGGGAATTTCCAAGCAAATCCTTTTGGAAGTGATTACTAACCCGTATTATTCAATATTAGAGAATTTTCTTTCGCTGGTGAAATCCAACCTCCCCAAATTAAAGCAACGAGATGTAGTACATCCAACATAACTATTTAAGTACTCAAGTGTTTAGTTTACTGTGCTACAGCTATCAGGACCCAGTTGCTGACTCTTGTATTTTTTTGGTTGCATAAAATTGTTCAGACATTTGTTTTCTAATAAAATATTGCAGGCCAGAAAAGTATCTCTTCTAGTAATGTCAATACTTCACTGAGGCTTGACATTTTTACATTAAGAATCTGAAAGCAGAAGGAGGGGGAAAAAAAAAAAAAACTGGAAGGCTTTGGGTTTTATGATAACTCCAGAACAACAGAAAACTTTAAGGAACCTCTGTATTCTGTAACTTGTACTGATAAAAGCATGCAGGAGCCATTTTAAAACTTTATATTGTTTAAATATAAAGCAGGGGACAATAATGTCAATTTGTTTCCATCACAGGAATATCATGTGATGTAATAAATCATATATGATTCAAGTGGCAGATCTTAGCAGTCTTTTTCATGAGTGGGAACAGTGTGGGCTCTGAATAAGATTGATTTACTGGAAGGGAAAAAGGGAAGGAAAAAAACCCCAACAAACCTCAAAGCAAAACTGAGATGATACCAGCTGGATACTGTGATACATTTTAATGCCAGGCTAGGTAAAATGAATACTATATTGATCTAATTCAGAAGAAAGAGAAATGCCTATTTCAAAAAGCAATTATCTCAAAAAATAATTGTTCAAACTGTGACTGTACATATATTTTGAGGTAATTCCATTAAACTGTTGAAGCTCTTGATGTCATGCAGGATAATTAAATATTTAATCATCTAAGAAATTACACATAGTACATGGTATATAGACCTTAAAATTTCATAAATTGTCACAAAAATTTATTTGAAAACAGATGAAGCTATTGCAAAAATATATATATTCTCTTCAATCATAAAAAATTGTATGTGTATGAATGTGACACACTGACCTAGTATTTAAAATGTCACAGGGTGAAGCCTTCCCAAAAGTGTATCTCAGATAAAGTGAGACCTTGACTGCACTACTCAGCTCTATGTCATTAGCTGATGTTCGTACGTGCTGGGAAAACAAAGAAAGCACAGATAATTGTTAAGGGGAAATGTGTCACATACCTCTGGATTACATCTGCCCTGCTCTAATATTTAAGGTATGAGTAAGAAACAAAGCATCAGAGTTTTAGATCCCTGTAACACGAGTGGCCCAGGTAACTGTGCTAACTGGCTGTAGATATAGTAAAATTCAGAGATTAGCCTTGGGTGACTTAACCAGCAAAACCACTGGTAGCGTGTGGGACCATCTAAGTCAGAAAGCAAGAAGTAAGTGAACAAACCAGCCTCTCAGGAAAGGAGACGTCCACAAGCATCTGAAGCCATGGAGAAGGCTAAGCCCAAGGTGGAACTGCCACACGTAGAGGCCAGGCCACCTGCCAGGACTCGAGCACCTCAGCTACCTGCGAGGAATGTCCTCCACCACCACGTCCATGGAGCTGGTCACAGCTGGACCGCAGACCTTAAACGGTGTGCCCGTGTTTTGTACAGTGTGTGTGTGTGTGCATATGTGCATATGTGTTAAATTGCTATTCACCAACTATACCTGTCCCACTTAGTAAATAAAGCTTGGATTTTATGTCAGCGAGTGGTGTGCTTCTGGTGTTGTGCCTACCTCACCCTAAATTCCACCATGATGTAAAGTTATCCCAGCATGTGGTAAAGCCATAGTATATCAGAGAATCAAGGTATATGCTCTGCTCCCTTAGAATATTTGAGTTTCATCATAGCCAAGTAAAACAAACAGAAGAATTTTACATATAATTGCATACAATTGTGGCAGAAATCCATGAGGGAAGGCTGCAGTTTTTTTCAAGGTTCCTCAGAGCTTTTAGTCCTTATGACTCAGGGTCTTTTTTTATGTACTTACATTTTTAACAAACCTCTATTTTTTTGCAGTTGATATTTGAAAAATTTGATTGAGAAAAAAATTACAAAATGCATTTTGCCGGTGTGATCTGAAACCACATATGTCACGATCAATCTGTTTTCTCTACAGATATCTGATAGGTTCCATACCAGTATTGTATGTTAATTTAAAACATTTTCAAGGCAGACACTGAAAGAAGAGAAAACATTTGCTTCACAATGTTGTAATTAAGTGTTAGTCTCATGAGTTTTATTGGATTGTCTGAATCCATAAACCATTCACTACTTCTACTATCAGTGCATAATAACATTATGAACCTAAACCTTCTTATCCTGCTTTCCGTTTGCTAAAATGTTCCATAATTACTGTTGATTCTCTTAATAATAGCATAGCCTAACTATTAAGCCAAAATAAATTGACAATGGCAGTGTATGTAATCTATATGTGGCAGTGTATTTAATCTATATGAAACAGGAGCTAATAGAGGGAAAAAAAGAACAGAAAGGTAGAGAAATTCTCTCATTCTATGTAATCTTTTCAGTGACAACTAAAAATTAGGATTGTGTAGTGAAATAAAACTGCACAGTCCAGAATCAGATAAAGATCTCTAGATTACTCCATAACATGGTTTAGTGGGCATGGATGACGGTTGGACTCGATGATCTTGAAGGTCTTTTCCAACATAAATGATTCTATGATTCTATGATTAAAAGTACATGAGGGCAAGCAACAGAGCAATAAGCGTTAAATATGACTTACAGGGGTCTCACAATATCTGTGAGAATAAACCGAGGTGGAATTCTGTGCTTGTGATCCATCCTACTGCTCACGTGTTTCTAGCTCTCTCCTGCCACAGTGTCTGAACCAGTAGGAATAGGTAAAGGGGATCTTTCCAGACCGTAAAAAACCCCAAACAAACAAAGAAAAAACCCTAAACATGCTTTCTACTGGAACTTTCATAGTCTGCCTGGAAGCTCTTTATCTATAAGCAATGCTCCACGCTTGACGTTTTCAAAAACAAGTGGATAAATGTCTGGGTTTTGTGAGAGAGAGAGAGAGAATATGTGTGTGTGTGTGTGTGTGTGTGTGTGTGTGTGTGTGTAGGATTAAACTATCTGTAAATTTCTTTGAACTGTTTACTCTCTAATAATCTGGAAAAAAACCTGAGATTATATGTGGGGTGTTTGTTTTTTCTCTTTGGAAGTGTTGCACTGTGCTAAGGATGATTTAACTAGGTATTCAGAAATTATTTGAAAAATATCTGGCATCACATTAGCAATGAAAACCCCCAAGAAATGTCAGAAACTAAACGCAGGTCTAGAGAAGCCCTGGGTGTCGGTACAATAGAGAACTAAGAATTCAAGTAATTAAATTATTACTCATGTAGGTGTATGTGGTTTTTTGTGAATCCAAAAAGGTACAAGATATGTACATAAAGAAATAGTAAGATGCTGTGAGGAATTCGTTGCTCTTAAAACATGCAGACTGGGACCTATTCTTCTATAATACCATCAGTTGCAATTCTGATCTTGGCTGCCATAGCAAGGTCATGTAGCACTAGAAATTTTGTCTTTTCAGCATCAGGTCATGACTAAAGTTATCATCTTGCCATGATGTAGCAAAGCTCATGTCGGAAGACATTACTAATGTAGCATCCTGGGATTGGGCTCTGTGGGGATGACGGTGCTGGGTATAGAATAAAGTAACACGAGAGCTTTTTACTGATTTTTTAGCATAGGCTTAACAGTTGTATTTATTGTTTTGCACCAGGAGATGCTGGTTCTTTTTGGATCTCAACAAGAAAACCACACACTGATATTCCAGAAAAGGTGATAGTAATTTATAAAATATTACATCCATGATGATGGAGATCTGGGATGATACAGTATCACGCAGACCTCTCCGGTCAGGGAATGGCATGCTGCACAAAAGTCACACTCACGGTGAGGTTTGCTGCTATTGCAAAACTCTTTAGAGTTTTTTAGGATTTTCTTCAAGAGGGTGTTTTTATGAAAATGTGTTCCTTCATTTCAGGGTAAAGACAAGGACATGCCAGTGGCATCATCACTATCTGAAGGAAGGACTCATACAAAAGCCTGACTTCAGAATTATAATACAAGAAAAGAAAGTTGCGTGAGGAGGAATGAGCTTTGCCTAGCTTTCTCTTTGCAAAGAAGTATTTTTCCATTGCATTTTGCCTTCTCTTGTGATGTCTCTGCTTGTTCCTGTGAGGACAAAATTCTCTCTGCACAGGGGCCAGAAGTTTTATCCCGTGACAGCCAAAAAAGCTACGGAGACAGAACCAACTCAAAATGTCCTTCAGCTTGATGGTTAGCAATAGTTCCGAACTAGTAACGATTCTTGTATTAGACCGTCCGTTGTACTAACAACGAAGCCTTGGCTATATAGAAGGTATATTTCTTTCCTGCCTGAAGATTTTGAGGGTAGCACGGTTCGTAAGTTGCTGAAGCTCCACTGAGAGGATGGGGTCACGCCTCCGCGAGAGACGGAGGTAATGCCCGAAACCCTGTGGTGGGCCGAGTTCTGCCTAACGACGAACTCCACATAACAACGAACCTGCCCAGCAAGGAACCCCGGGTGGAAAGAAGCCGATCAGCCCCGACCAGGCTTCAGCCGCCGGGCGGGGAGGCCGGGCCGGGCCGGGCCGGGCGGGAGGCCGCGCAGCTCCGCTCCGCTGAGCGGGGCCCAGCTCAGCCAGCGGCCATGTCTGCAGGGACGGGGGAAAGGACTCCCCGAAACGACCCCCGAGCCCACCCTCCACCTACCCCGGCGGGTCTGAAAGCACAAACGGCGCGTGATACCTAATTAGCCTAATGATTAGAGTGCCCGCCCGAAGGAGGGGCAAGGAGAAGATAAAAGGGCGCGAACCGAAACCCCGCGCGGTTGACTGACTGACTGGCTGACTGACCGAGCGAGCCCCTCCGCTGACTGGAGCGACGCTGGACCCGGGGTTGGTGGAATCTTTCTCTTCTCTCTCCGCTTTTCCCTAATGCCTGCACCTCATCCCTCCAGGCCCAAACCGCTGACCGAGCCGGGGACCAGGAGCGGATCCAGCCGCCCCCGGGCTCCTCTCTGAGGAGGAGCCTCGAAAGCCAGGGGCTCTGCTGGGAGCCTCCCGGCCCCGCGGGAGGGATCTCCTCGCTCCCCGAAGCGATGGGTTTGGTTACCGCCGGTTACCTCGTTTACTGAGGTAGTTCCGTGGCAATTCCTGCTGCGAGAGACCCCCGCCACTTGCTGTTAAACCTCCCAAGCTCAGGCCGCTTCTGCCGTGGGCAAAACGTTCCAACCTTCATCGTTTGGTGTCCTTTTTCCACCCAAATTTTAGCCCGAGGGAATTCCAACCTCGCCACAAGCCCTCCCTGGCCTGCCCAGGCCGGGTGGTGACAGCGTATGTGTAACTTTGATCCAGAACTTCAGAAAATAGAAGGCACTCTTAAATTAGGCATAGCTCTTGCCTAATTCTTAATTTTTAACTTGGAAAAAATCCTAGTCGTGGTGTTCTCCTAGGTCTTCTGGAACAGAAATTTGAGACTTTATGGCATTCTTCAGAAAAAAATAGTAAATAAATGGGGGTGTGTGTTTCTATGACTGCTGAAAACACGTTCTACTGCACAAAGATTAATTTCATCCACTTCTTGTATGATAAACAGATTCAGATGTTTTTGTATTACTGCCTCTACACCTTACTATTGGACTTTTGGTTGACTTGATAATAAATAGTAACAGCTGAGACAAATTGTATTCTCTGGAAAATGCATATATATGTGTACTATAAGCTCTATGCATGCACTTATATTGTATTTTTAAAACTACCTTTAACTTTAGTGAAAAGGTGATTTCAGGTGAAACCTTATGCATCGAAGTTGTAAGCTGATGTTAAGAATGGTTTTATCAATGATAAATATTCTTACTATACCAGGAATATACATTTTCAGTGTTTGCAATTACAATTTTTAATTTTTTAAATAGTTTGTTTCTGAGTGGTTATGGGGCTGCTGTTTTGTTTGAGAGTTTACACAACACTTTATATTGTTTAACAGACAATTTATCTACGTAATGGTGGTTATATAGGCAAAAAATTGTTTTCAAAACTACTTGCAAAGACCTCTGCATAGGCTTGTGGTTACATGATGTGGTTTCTTAAACTTTTAACAAAATCTTCTAAATTCGTACTTTCAATGTAGAATCCCAAATTCTGTGGTTAAGCAAAACTTTCTACAAGTACTTCAGAAATATTTTAGGAAATTCTACAGTTTCCAATTTAATTGGTAGCTTGCAAGAATCTGCCAGACAACAGAGCTGCAATGCTCTGGTAAAAACCATGACTATGGCTAAGTATTGATTTATTTGAAATGTAATATGAGAGAGAGAAACACTTAGTGTTTTGTTGCTAATGTGTCTGGTTAATGAGTCTCAAGTGTTCATCGCCTTGAAGTGAAAATTTTTTTCAATGTTTATTTAGTATTTGTAGATTATGTCAGGGCAAGGCTTTTCATGAATTAATTCTTCTATCCATTGGCTAACGTAACTGAGAAAAATAATTTTAAAATAAGGAAGGCAACAAAAATGAAGGGATAGGGTTTTCTTGTCACTATAAATTATTTCCAGAGTAGAAATAGCATTGTTTTAAGTGATGAAAACAGCTACCTTGCTACTGAAGTGCTCCAGCTTCACCAAAAATCTATCCTGTAGTCTGATTGTGTTTTTATTTTTTTTTAAACTCTCACGAATGGTTACTATTTACCTTTTCCACAATGGAGCTTGGGGATAATTTGTTGCTCTTTTTCTTTATTTTAAAGAGATTTTTTCAAAGTTAAAAACATTTTTCCAGGTGAGACTTCATCAGGCCCTAAGTGGGGGAAGGATATTTATACCTAAGCACTTTTTTATCTTTGTGCTTTAATATTCCAAGATTTATTGTCCTGTGTGAGTCTGGAGCTTATGATTCCTGACTAAGTGTGAAACTTTATGTTTGTCCCTACATAGTCTGAGTTGCTTTTTTGGACCAGTTCTCTAGCTATTCCTGTCCTGCCTTTCTGAATTCTGGTTCTGTCCTTGGTGAGTGAAGGGGATGATCTGTTAAGCTGTAGAAGCCTTGTGTTTTTTAAGCAGAAAAGTGGTTTCTAGGTACTAAATTTACTAGAACAAATCTATGCTAAATCTAGCCTGTCATTTTATGATTTATAGCCTGCAAGAATAAGCATACAATAATTTAAGCACCAGTACATGAGTCCCTAGTTAGGAACTCATTCACAGCCTATTCCCAGTTTACTTCTAGTGTTTGTCATTTGTGAATACTTCCTAGGTAAGGTGAACAACTATTTCACACACAAACTTATCATGTTAAAATTAATTTTTTGGAAGCTTTCAAATTTTGCACAGCTAAAAGCTGTGGCATTTTTATTTCTCATCTATATTTAGGTGACGGAAAAGAATTAAACAGGAATATAAGAGCACCTCAGCAGCAGTGAATCTTGGTCTGGCTCTTATGCTGATCATTTTCCTGTGTAGCAAGCAGTGTGTGTGACAGTGCTCACACAGAAAACTGACTTGTGGGTTTTACTGACTTTGCCTTATGTGGTGGTATACTTGATAAATACTTAATTTTTTATTTTTTGATTGAATGTTAGCTTTTTTTATATATAACTTCAGTATATTAACTTGTTAAAAGCATTCATTCTCTGTAGCATAAAATAGTTCTCAGATGTTCATTAAAGAAGGATAGAGGCAACACAATTGTTGACGTCTTTTGCTTTGCCTAGGGATGTTTTTGAAATGCTGATGTCTAGTACTAGCAAATACTAGTATTTGCCTTTCTTTAGAACTGTGGTGACTATTGGGTCTCTAAACCCTGAGAACCTCCTAAAGCAGCAGTATTTTTATTTTCCTTCAACTTCTTTCACATCCTATTGAGAAGGTTAACTGTGATTACTGCCTTTCAGGAGAATTACACAAGTGAGAATCTGCCTCATTCATTGTGCTGTTTTCTTGCTAACATTTGTGCATCTGAGTGCTGAATTGAGTACAGCTGCATCAAAGCTAGGGTGAAGAAACTGGATTTCTGGAAGACATAGTTGCACAGACAGAAATAAGTGGTAACTTTTTACTTGAAGAAAATGAACCAAATGTGAAATATTTACATGTGAACTTTAAAAGTTCCAGGTGACCAAAGGACATTTACAATAAACATAAATAATACAATGGTTGAGACTAAGGCAAGAAAAATACTGGATTGCCTGTGTGGTATTTATTTTAAGTAAATAAATTTTTTACATAGTCTTGCAACAACATCTTCTTTCTTTCATTGTGAGAATAACCATGAGAAATACACTATAATAATATGGAGCAATACTATCTTTAAATGTATGACCCAGTTACTCTGATAATATGGCACTACAGTGGAATGGTGTGATAGTGAAATTGGAGAAGTAAAACTCAACCCAGGGTACTTATTTACAAAGTATTTAAGCAAGTGGATTTTACGCATTCACACTCTCTCGCCCGCATACTCTGGCTAGGAGCACTTATGTGCAATATAAAAAGCATGCCATCAAGTCTTCATCTGTTCTTCTTGACTGGAGATGACAAAAAGGTTTCTGGACAATTCTTGTGCAACCCTTAGGAGTCACCAGATGTTACACCTGAGAATCTTGCTGATTTCTGCTTTCCTAAATCTTTGGCTAAGTTGATGCCTATTGTATGTTTCTCCTCATTTGTGGGTACATGGTTAAAATAAGTTTAGGCAGACTGTTCTTTTGAGCAAACAGAAAAAAGAATGGTGTGTACCATATGTGGCAACCTAGTTGCCATCATCCTTGCATGAGGGTAGTGGTTTTCAGCTGGGAAGTCATCTGTGCTGTGACCTTTTCAGAGTGCAGGCCTTTTCTTCTTGACATAAGCAACATCTTCCTCGGTGCTACCCGTGAGAACGGTGCCTGGGGAGGGGTGCCCTTTCCTTCCCAGTGCAGGCCACCTTTTTAAACCCTTTTCTGCTGCTCCTTCTGATGCTTACACACATGCATTTCATTCATTATATATCCATACAAACCTTACTATTTCTGTTATAAATTTGTGCAACATAAATGTGCAAATATTTACATTATCTGAGGACTTGCTCCCATAAAACTTCGGAAGAAACTAGAAGTCTATGTCTGCAGTTTCAATTATTGGCATTTCATGGTATCTATTAGTCCATCCTAAGGGCTCATCAAAATCTAAGTTTGAATAATGATATACAGGAAGAACATTATTAAGAGTGGGCATATTTGTGAAGAACAAGACATCTCTTCAGCTTGAGGCTTCAGTTAAAATTTGCTTGAGTCTTTTCAGTGCTTACAGGTGCTCTGTGCTAATGAAGTAGATTAGCAATGCTCTAAAAAAAGGGACACCATAAGAAAGACATGGACCTGTTGGAGTGGATCCACAGGAGGGCCACAAAAATGATCAGAAGGATGGAATGCCTCTCCTGTGAGGACAGACTGACAGACTTGGGGTTGTTCAGCCTGGAGAATAGAAGGCTCTGGGAAGACCTTATTGCAGCCTTTCAATATTTAAAGGGGGCTTATAAGAAAGATGGGGATATAGGTTTTGGGAAGTATTGTATAATATATGCATTCTGATCATTCATTCTGATTCTCTATTAATGTCAACATGCATTACCACTGATAAAGTCACTATTATAATCTTTAGGACCTGAAAAATATATTCCTACCCTTTAATTTGGCAAAACATGCTCCTTGAGTTTCTATCATTTGCATTGTATTTCATTTGGCTGTTTACAGGAGGCCAACTATATCAAGCCATGGGGCATCTTAATGGGAAGGTTAATTTTTCCTTGCTTTTACATATTTATTTTTTTATACATATAAAAAAATATGTTGTAGATGTTGGCAATTCAACACAGTTCAGCAATGACAGCAATAGTTATTTTACAGATTCACAAACCAATGTAATCACTGTAGTGCAATGTGGTGTGAATTTATGTATATTCATAGGATTAATTATATGTACCACAACAGAGATTGGTGTTGCCGTGCTGATTCCCTGGTTGACAGCTAAAGTTAACCATTCAAATAATCCCAAAATCTACGAGTCCTAATGCAGACCTTGAGTAACCTTTCAAAACTCTGGGTGTTTCTATGATAAAACACATTGATGTGGCTATTCACTGCTACATTCAATTAATGAAAATTTAGCACATAAATGTTGCTGTCAGAATCCTGCTGCTATTAATGGTGTTTCTCTGCAGAGCAGGAAGCTGATATGCTGTTGGCTTCCAGACAGACTCTCAGTGCTGACCACGTTTCTGGCTTTGATGTAAAAAACATTCTATAATTCAGGGCTGTTAGAAATTGGACATGTTTGGCTGAGATCATAAGAAATTATTGAGACCTTGGTTCAAAGCATTGCAGTATGGAGAAGGGCCCTTGCAAGCAAGCAGGCACTGCTCCTGCAGCAAGTAATTAAGCAGGGAGCTAGGATGGTTTTAGTTAGACTCAGGACTGCCGTAATGACTTTGGGCAGACGGTCAATGGGTATAACTTGGCAGGAAGTGACTTGGCAAGGAGTTAGGAATTATAGCACTGGACATCAAACCTGGTACCGCAGGACCAACTTTTCTGGGAATGTAGGTTCCAGGGGAACTTGAGAAGTGTTAGAGTGAGCTTCTGAAAAGCAGATTACCTGACAGTAAAATTACTAAGCTATACTGATCCAAGGAAGAATCAGCAGCAAATTGAGAGCACACTAGGCTTGTGATTACTACATCAGATACAAATGAGATGAAGAACTGGGGACGATTGCTTGGAATTTTTTTGCTATAAATGACCAAAAGATTTTAGTTAGGTGTTCAGTTCCCTCAGTGCAGGAACTTGTTGAGTAAGGAGGAGATTGGTAGACTTAGGAGATAGTGTGTGTGATGTTCCAGTCCCCATCCCATCTTCTACCAGCGTCATTAGTCTTTGTACTCACATACAGTCCTGCTCTATACACCTTGCTTTTGTCTCTTCCCCTCAAATTATTCAGTCTTTCTGCTTTGTAAAAAAAAAAAAAAATGGCCTGCCCTTTCAAAGACCAGATGAACAAACCACCATGGTTCTATCCCTCTGCATCAGTAGCTGGAACAGTGGTTCTGACTGGAACTTTTTGGAATAATCTACTCACAATTCTAATAATAATAAACTCAGCAATACTTTTTTTTTTTTTTCCCCCTCACAGTTTGTTTTGGGTTTTCTTTGTATGGTTATACATGTAATGTAAGCAGCAGTAAGAGGATTTTAACCTAACATTGTGATAAGCTAAATGGCAGGATAATCAAATTTGAAATGCGATTATATCTTGAAATCTCTTTTTAAAATATCAACCAGGATGTTATGGATGTGTGCTGAGTTACAAATAAATAGCACATGAATCTACCCTGAGCTGATTAATATTGTTCTCTGTAATACAGCTACCACAGAGCTCTGCTAAGATTTGGAATTTGCAGCCTTTCATCAACTATTTTTCTGAAGCTTCTTTTTTTCTCCCTGGGCACAATTCATTATTAAGATAATCTAAAGAAAACATATGGCCTTTATTTGCCTAGCCAGATAAATGTGACTTGAAATCTCTTATCTAAAATATTTGTGTTACAAACACAAGAAAAATAGTGTAAATACAACAACTCAATTAAAAGTTTTCAAATAATTTATACCTGAGAGGTATCACTGAATTCTACCACTGAAGAGCTTCTAAACTAGCTACCTTTAAAATCAAATGAAATGTGATTTGTTTATTTGCAAAGCCTAAAACCAGGAAGCTTTTATTTTCTACCTTCTTTGTCATTTACAATACTTTCAAAGCTTCCTTGAAATAGATGAGCAGCACTTTACAATTACAACTTTTAACATTTTAATAGAATTAGTCCTTTATAACCATTAAATACAGTAGTTCTCCATCCAGGTGTGATCTGGAACTAACATTGTGATTTCCTTATTTTCTACGTTACAGATTGTGATCAGGCAGTCATCAGCATGATCTTTCAGAACTGAATTGTTAGACTGGAATGACTTAAAGACATTACATTAGCATTTCTTGATAAATAAGTCCCTGCCAACTAAGTCATCTGTGTATATCTTATGTCTGTCCTCACTGATATAGAATGCATGATCTTACTCTTCTTTCATTAAGTTTCAAAACAATTGCAGAACATCCCAAGGAGGGCAAGCTAATATGAAATACATGGATATTTACCATGAGTACAATATCACAGGTGACATCCACTGTTTTGTGAAGCCCCTTGGATTGAGATGTGCCTAAGTGAATGACTAAAATTTGTGGCTGCTCAAAAAGCCCACTTCATTGGCTTCATCAGACAGAAGTGTAATGCAAATTATTTCCCAATTTAGACCAATTCCAAAATATCCTTACGTTGGTTTTAAATGAGAACTTTTGAAAAATTGAATATAATTTTTCAGCGATATTAAATTAAACATTTGCAAGGGTTTATTTTTAGAATGGCTAGAACATTATTTATTTGATATTAAACTTGTAATAGCAAGAGAGGAGATTAAAACTAAAAGCTGGGATATGAAAAGTGTAAGGTTAAGAATATAGGATTTTTTTGAGTAACTTAGTTTCATCTGTGTACTTTTTTTTTCAGATTTGTTATAATTTTTATATTTGCTATTTCTTGTATTTTGTTGTACCATACTATATAGCATCAAGGCCTTCTCTGTTTCTTGCTCTGCTCCCCCAGGCAAGTAGGCTGGGGGTGGGCAAGTGTCTGGGAGGGGGTACAGCCAGGACAGCTGATCCCAGCTGACCAAAGGGATATCCCATACCACGTGATGTCAT
>JAOBAS010000028.1:2912505-2922591 GCA_025311575.1 Elanoides forficatus | reverse complement strand
GATATCCCATACCACGTGATGTCATGCTCAGCAACAGAAGTTTGGGAAAGAAGGACGAAGGGAGGGGACATTTGGAGTTAATGGCGTTTGTCTTCCCAAGTAACCATTATGAGTGCTGGAGCCCGGCTTTCCTAGAGGTGGCTGAACACCTGCCTGCCCATGTGAAGTGGTGAATTAATTCTTTGTTTTATATTGCTTGCACGCACAGCTTTAGCTTTACCTATTAAACTGTTTTTATCTCAACCCATGAGTTTTCTCGCTTTTGCCCTTCTGATTCTCTTCCCCGTCCTACCACTAAGTGAGCAAGTGGCTGTGTGGGGCTTAGCTGGCTGTCAGGGCTAAACCACAACGATGGCCCAATTCAATATCAGAGAATAAAAAATGAGTAGTACTTCAGGCTCTTACAAATTAGTTTGGCACAGCTATTTGCACCACAGTTCTAGCTATTCCTGATTCTTGTAGAGTTGGCCATCTCTCACTTGTTATCAGATAACTTTTTTTTTTAATGTTCTAATATTTGGGTGGTGGTTTATGTAGTTCAGTATTTATGCATGATTATTAGGAATTATGAAATTAGCAGGCTTCTAATATGTTTAAAGAAATTTTACAGAAATGTGAACTGTAAGAATAAAGTATTGCTGTAAACATTTGCAAATATGGGTGTATCTGCAACTGTGGGCACAGACCCCAGTAGCTTGGAATGTGGCTAAAAATTTCTTGTTCTGTTTGCCCACTATTTAATTCCTTCAGAAGTAATTCTAAACTGCTTTCTGAAAATTCTTTAATTTTTCCAGTATCACATCTTAAAAAAAAAAAAAAAAGGTATAGTAGTTTCTCAAAGCATCTGAAACACTGCTACAGCTATGGAAATTTCAAATAAGAATTAAAAAAAGAATAAGGTATGACCTCATTAACTATCCCATGGCCATCTGCAAATCTAGAACATGGGGAAAAAAATGTAGTAATTTAAAATGTGTATATGATTGCTCTAACAACTCAAGCTTAAAGCAACCTCCATATTCTCATGAGCTGGTCTTCTTTGGGATTTATTCTAATTGCTTTTTATCAATACATTTTTCTTTCATTTCATTATTCCTGTTATAATTCACAAAGGATATCCCACTCATTAATGAGAATTAGCAAGGCATTATTAAGATCAAATGCCCTTTTTCTTTTTTGCCCTTTTGCTCAAGGGCAACTACTACAGATCTTTCTGATATCCTGGGTAGGAGTAAAAGTAATTTATTTCATGGTAAATTATTCTTCAGTGCCAGAATCCCAATGTCATATGAGGCACTCGGTGACAATCCTGTTCACAATATTACCAAGAGTGTTTAACAGTGCTCTTTTACTGAAGGATTTCTCTCCTGAAGGTTGAAATGTTTCATTGCTGGAAGCAGCACTACAGCTGGTGTATGAGATGAGAGAGATAACCCTGCTCTCTGCCCTAAAGGCAATTAAATACATCCCTGAAGGGCACAGCTAACTGAAAGTGGATTTTTATTTTGTATGTACAATTTCTGTCAAAACCAACAGGTGTTAATTCTACATTACCAAGAGCAGTACGTGGAATGTAGATCAGTGTGTTAAATCTACTATTGCTTTCAAGCAGCAAAGAAGACTCTGCTGGGTTTTTGTAACCCTTGTGAGACTTTACTGCTTTCATTTGCTCATACTATAAAAAAGTATTTAGGACTATAATATAGAGAGAGTTCTTGGTTTAGAAATAAATTAAAATTAAAAGAAATTATTTGCATCCACAAAACCAAAGATCATTGTTTCTAGACATCTAGTTGATACTAAATAATGATTTGATACTATTCAATCCAGTATGTTTTGTCTTAAGAGCTTCCCAAGAAGTTTAGCTATGGACCTTCCCTGTTTTGGGTTTTGTTTGTTGGGTTTTTTCACATTTTTAGTCCATCTAGTCATTTTCTCAGCAGTTGCCTGGTACCAGCCCACAGCAGCCTTCCAAGGGGCTGACTTCACCTGGCTTTCTGCTATGTGTATGAACATATGCAATCTGCGTACAAGTCCAGTAGATTTGTTCCAGCCCAACTTAAACACTACTCTTTTGAGCAGTTTGGGACTGCCGAAGAGTGAAATGCTGAGTTTTCCTCTAAAAAGAATTAGGTCCATCATACAGTGCCTAAATATGGTGGTAGTCTTATGATTTTTCAAGGTGTACTTAAAGGGGTAAAGTGCTCTTATTTTTGTGGAATTTTAGTCTGTAAATTGGATGTCTAACTCCTTGAGACACCTTTACAATTAAAGGATTTCAAAGAATTTTCATACTCTCTAAGTGTTGTATTTATTTGTAATTGTGATGGTGAAACTGCACGTACAAAGCCTTATGCTAACTTTGAACACATAATACAAAAGGCACACAAGGAGTGAAAGGAAATGATAACGGAGAAATCATCTGTAGGCTCTGAAAGAGTTTGTTGGTTTCTCTAATTGCATCTTATCTCCCACTGCATCACACTTAGTTAAAACAGCAAGAAAGAGATCAGAAAGGTAATACAGATGAGATACTGCTCCCTCAGAGGTTCAGGAATTTTTCAGTCCAATTAAATCTAGGGTATCTGGAAAAAAAGCAAGGAGGAGAAGTAACCAGTGCTGTCACAACAAAATAATAATAAAGTATTTATGCTGAAAGTTTAAGAAGGCCTTGCAGTGTATCAAGCATGAGGATATTAGTTTTTTAAATAATACAGTCATCCTGGTCTTCTATCTTATTTCCAAGGGGAATGAAAATATGACTAGCAGCCAAAAAGTGAATTTTATTAAAGTTGCTTGTTGTCCTTTTGTATCACTAATTCCCAGGAGTTTATTTGTTGTTGTACCAAGAAACCTGTTTTTAATTAGCTGTATTTCTAGGAGACACTGCTTTCCAACAGATGACTGAGGAGTCTGGGCAATCCTACTTAATTCCCGCTGCTCTTCTGCAAACTCTCATCTAATGTCATCAAACACTCTCCCTTCTCCCGCCAGTGTTCCCTGAGGCTGCACATTTTCTAAACTCCTAAAAAGACTTCCTCCTGTCTCAAAATGTGAATTCTGGTGGACAGGACAGAGGTCCTTGTCTCCCGCAACAGACTTCTGGTATCCAGGGATCATGCTCTGGAAACTGTTACTCTAGGACTTTAACTGTTTGGGAGGAAACTCCAGTAATGTTCATGCTCCAGTGGGGTAGAACACAAATACAAGGTTACAATATCTAACAGTGTTTCTGAACATATTTTGGTGTAATAGGCAGTAACAATCAGTAAGTCAGCTGCTGAGGATCCCACATGGTTCCCACAGTTGAATTAGGTTTTCACTTACATCCTTTGTCCCTCAAAGTGTTGAGCTGTCTAATCGATAACACATTGCCCTAACCCATACTTTGGAATCACCAAATCTGTTGCTTTTTAGGGTTGCATCTGCCTTTTAATCTTTATATCCAAATATTTGAACTAAGATTTGGTTTTGTTTGGTTTTGAAAGGAAGGAAAAATTACTACCTAGACTGAAACTATTGTCAATGTATCCTAAATTTTATTTGCTGTCTGCTAGAATTCACCATCATTTCATAATAAAAAGTTTATTTCTTATAAATGAAATATGTTTACTAGTGTGTTATTTCTTGTTTAAAAATGGACAATATTGATTTATCTGGCTGTTACTTATAAGAGAAAATGCAGATATTTCTATCATGGGAAACTACAAAAAGTGGTGTATCATGTGGTGCAAAGTCCAGGGTAACATCAACTTTGAAATTTTGAAGTTGACTGGGTTTTTGACCAAATTAACTCATTGTCTGAGGCAAAAAAATCTTCTATATCCTTAAGACAAAGTACTTCACTCTAAGCAGGACTTTGGAAGTCAAGCTTCTTATCACAGAGTGATTTTAAAGGATCTGCATAAAGTAAAACAATCATTTAGTAAGATTATCCATTATGTCTTCTGATCCAATTAACAGAGTGTATCAAATTAAGAGTAGCAGGCAACAGGTTCAAAACAAGCCAGAGGTTGCTTTTTCTAAAATGAGATGTTTAAACAGCAGAATTGTCTCAATGGGATATTGCAGATACTAAAATCAGCTGGACAGATGATATAAGGAAAAGGAATGCATCAGGCATTATTAAATACAAAAACATCAGCTTTGACTGATGAGTCATGACCCTTTTTAAATTCTTATTCTGCTTTCAGATAATTACTCCCATTAATACACATTAATGTTTCTGGAGATGTTTCTGTCTGGGCCACTCTGTTGTCAGAGGGGGTGATTTCAAATACCTGTCTTCCTGCTGTCAGAGAGTGCTGTGGGAGCTTTACGGCACCTCTGGTCCTGTCCTGTTTCGGTGTGCTTCAGAACAACAAAGAAACTGCAGTTGCAGGGACTTTGGAAGTGCCGCTAAAGATGCGAGCCAAGCCTTTAAGATATTCTTAACCTGATTAAGAATTACTCTGCAATAGCCTACAGTGGCATATGCTTATACTACTTCAGTCATGTATAAGACACAGCTAGATCATCGTGGCAGCATACCTAGGTTACCAAGTTCCTCTCTATTAAGTCCAACTCAGGCTTTTTAGCAGAACCATGGAAAAAAAGAGGCTACACAGAAACTTCTTTTGACATTGTCAGCTAGGAAGGAATGAGAAATCCACATCATTTTCAGTATTTCCAATAAGAAGATCCATTTCAGTTCTCAAGATAACTTAGCAAGCATCTGTCAGGGTTTGAGAGTACCAGTTGTCACAGAGCAGCGAGGCATATGGTTCCTGAGACAGTGTGTTGATGTGCTGTGAAGAGCATCCTCTTGGGCGCAGGCAGTAATGCCTCCCGCCCTCGCTGCCTGCTGCTGTTAATTGCAGGCATGGCTGAGAAGGAAGGGCACTGGCAGGTACCTCTGCTTAGACGCTTCATGTGACACTCATTGCGGTACCTTGGGGCAATGGGGAAGCGGCGCAGAAGTGGAATGATCCTATAATAAAATTGGATGTAGTAGATTATGTTCATATTGGTGATAAAATTATAGAAATTTCATTTAATAAAGATTTCATGATAATGTGAAAAAAGTTTATGAGCTTTAGACATCAGTATAAAGGCATGAGAAAACTGACTGTGAAAAGAGAAAAGGATGCAAGCAAAGGAGGTTTTCAGGAAAAAAAAATAAAAATCAAACTTTGTGGTTACACTGTCACTTAGTTTCCACAGCAAAGGTTAGCTGGTAATATGGATGTATAACATCCTTCTGAATGTGTATGAAGCTAACATATTCTAAATCTCTGACCCAAACGTGTTGGTTTTTAGCTGTAAGCATTCTTTACTCTGTGTGTTGAACTTTGTGTATCAGTATTTTCTGCTGGCATCTTTCCCCTTAGGGCATCCCAGCCCAGTTCCCAGAACTGTCAAAGTAAATAAGGCAATCAGTAACGGAGAAGAGTTTTGGGTTTGCACCCACAAGTTTTGTCTGGGTGTGTCACAAACTGATAAGATAGTATCTGCTTTAATGTTGAGAGGGCTTCTTGGGGGTCTTATCTAGGGATACTAGTTCATAGCTTTTAAAGGTGTCCTGAGCATAAGAATGTCGAGTATTCAAACTAAAGTTATTAACAGCAAGCTGTGATTTTATAACAAACCACAAATATGCCAACCCACTCCTTAAAACAAAGCATAGAACTCTTTACTGGTCGTCCCCCAGAGGAAGTGTGTGCATCAACAATAAGATCTGTTCTGTTACTGGTGTTGGGTATTACTCCAATTAGAGGATGCTGACTAAGCATGACAGTGGCATATATACTTCCATCTGAAAATAAGAAAGGAAAAGCAAAATATCCCTAGAGTTTCTCCTTTAAAGCAATCATGGCTAATAATTATCTCCATAATAAGTGCTTTATAATTCAATGTCACTTCAAACAACTTGGATTATTCACCCACACAAGAATTTATAATAACTGCTGTTTTATCTCTAACTAATCAGCACAAAAATACATCCTTTACGTGTCTTATTGGGAGAGCAAATAAAAAAAATGGAGCTGATCTTGTTTAAAATACATATATATTAAGCCTACTTACTCCTGCATCTGCCTGAGATTGCCAGATCTATACAAACAAGATCTGACCTGTTCAGTACAACATTCTGCATTAGGAGAGGAAAAGGCAACAGACAAGGTTGTACTGAGCAATAAAAAAAAAAACCAAACCAAAACAAAACCCCAAAAACACCCCCCAAACTAATATAGAAAATGGCAAACCACCATGAATTTGTTTCTCCCCATGTAGTTTTGTTCTTTGCTTACCCAGTCTGGAGCAATTCTTCCATATAAACCGTTCAACTGGCTATTTGCATTTCTGCTGCTGTGCTCTCTGTGTACTGCTTTAGCATAGCTGGATTTCAAATACCCGACTAAATTCGTGTTGGTAGTGGAAGGATTTAGCTAACTGTGAACGCTCCTTTCCTGCTGAGGTTCTGCATGGTGTCTGCAGGAGAAGGAAGGAATGCCTACCAGAGGCCTCTCGAAATCCTTCAACAGATGCTTGCTCTAGGGAGTCAATTCCCCATTCTTCCGCTTGTGTTGTTCGCTTCCACTTTCCTGACGGTCAATCTCCTGAGTGTAGCTATAAATAGCTTGCTTTCTAGACGTGGAATAATTTCTTTTTCCTTTTGCAGCTTGACAGAGATGTATAGCTTTTCCTTAGTTTATCTTGTGCTGTAATCTCTTCTGTGGTTTTGGATCTCCAGTTCTGGTCACTCCCTCATATCTTGTAATGGGTTCTGTCAAAGTTCCTTTAGTTGTCCATCCAAGTCATTAATTCAGTATAAGTAATAAATTATTCAAAGGATTCTCAAATCAAAGGTTAATCAAAGGATGCCTGTGTATGTAGTCTCTTAAACATGTATTTTATAATAGCCTCATGTTTCTGTTGAGAATTACTAGATAGAATTTCATAACTAACTCTCTCATCCTAACAAATCTATTAGCATTTTTAGTTTCATGTAACTTTCTGAATGTTGCTGTATGCTGAAGTTCTCTTTCTCAAAGAGTCCCTTTGCTCTTACATAGGTGTCAGAGCCTTACTTGAGTACTTTCAAGACTCTGCAACAATGCCTGTTGTTCCAGCTCCTTGGGAATCCTCCCCCTGCCTCTCTGGGTTAAGGATAACGTTGTCCTTTCTGTGACCATGCTCTCTTGGAATACTAGTGAGTGGTATCGGTTCCTTGAAGAAAGAGCTTAACTGAATTCACAGTAAAAAAACAAATGCTGGAGTTCCTGCAACATCTAAAATTTCATTGCAGACAGACTGCTCTTAGGGGCTCAGTGTATATGTCTTCAGCAATTTTATATGCACTATAAGGGAATGTATGTAATCTCCCCATTATTTTAGTAATATGCAATTCGTGGCCATCAGCATCCTCTTAAATCTTGGCCTTCACGATCAGTGGGAAGTTGGCTGGAAAATAGTTCCCCAGTTGCTTTACGCATAAACACCAATTCAAAAAATTATGTTTGCCACACCGAGGCAAGGCTTTTATTTCTGCTAGGTATAACATGATTCTACATCAGTCTTCCAGCACTCTGAAGGCTGCTGGGCTTTTGTAGCTGTACAGACTGACTGTGACAGCACATAGTCTACCTAGTGGAAAGTGGTTAAGACACCATTTGATTTTTCCCATGATAAAGAGATTAACACAATATAGTGCATAAATACTGCACTGAAAAACACATTAATAATCTCATTTTACAAGTCATAGAAAACAATGTAATTTGCATTTTGTACATTTATTTAGCAGCAGCATCATTAAATAACTTCTGTGTTTTCCACTGAGAAGTTTGAAGCTCAGTAGTCTTTGGAGATAAGTGTGAACCCTTTCAGCATATTATCTGTTTCTCTATACCCATGCTTTGGGTTTGTCTCAAGTGAGTATAGACTGCCTTCACACTGAGTCTTACAGCTCCTTGACAGAATGGATTTACTTTATGATCACCGTTAAAAATATTTGGCTGCCCCTTTTTCACAGTTTGGTTGTTTTCCAGAGCTGCTTATGCAGAGTTGCTGTTTCTGTCAGATGAAATACAAAGGCACGTTACCTTGTCTGACAGAAACAGTAAGCATCAAGGATTTCCTGAGAAGAAACATCAATATGAAGCATGTGAAGTTTCACATTTCCCAGCACTACTAATTACATTATCACCTTAACATCGGCTTCTAATAATAGCTATTACTAAAATGTGTACTGCTGTTTATCTTCTTTAAAGAGAATTCATCTGACAGACTGCACAGCTCCTTTATCTCAGCCATTGCCTTAAAGTGACTCAGAACCTGTTCCAGATGAATCAATGGCAATAATCCAATTTACTTCAATGGTGGGAAGGTTAGAACCACAGTGACAGGAAAAATGTCCTCCTCAAATATATAGTATGATGGGAGTTGATATTCATGTTTTTAAATTGTGTACTTGGGTTTTTTTTTTACATTTTTATTTTATTTTATTTTCAGTTTGAAATTAGCTGTGACATGCAACCTGACTACAAAGATAAGTAGGGCCGCTGTCAGGAAAAGTGAAGTTTATTGCACTGAAAAGATTCCATGTTATACCTGATCTTGGTTATCTATTCAGATCCTTTTTTCAAATTGTAGCTGATATATATCTTGTTTGTTTCTGAGAGGGACATGGTGTAGTACCTAATAAGAGGGCAGCAATATACGGTAAATGAAAAAGAGGAACCATTCTGTGGATGAACATGAAAGAGAGGAAACTTGTTCGCTTAAAAAGGTATGATATATGTATTTATGAATGTTATATATTCATATGTTCAGTGAAATAGGTAGTGAATTCAGGAAGTGACTAAAGGAACAAATGTAACCAAGTGCAGCAGAGTGTTTTCAGGATACTCTGAAGATACCAAAGGTTCATGAAGTATATACACACAGTAGTTCATAGCAAGTGACAAGAGTGTTCAACAAACAGCCTGAATGAAGTAATCCGTGCTGAAAAGTCTAGATAAGATCCTAAAATATTATCAGTAGGAATAAATAGAAAATGATGGATGCTGAACACATTGAGAGAGAACATCAACATCTAAGACTAACTTGCACATAAGTATCATTTGCAAAAATGTCCATTTCACAGTTTAATTAACTGGAAAAGCAGAGAACTAATGGTATAGCAAATATAAAGTTTTGTTAAAAGCTACTGTTAAAATATCTAAGAGAAGCCAGAAACAGCTGCAAATTTAGCAGGGAAAGAAGCTGAATATATCAAGGGTGAGGGTTACTGACCTAAGGCATCAAGGCATGGCAGCACATAAAGCTCTGCATGAGCTGGGATGGACAGAAGAAAATGTAAATGAAATTTTGGGGTCTTGCTGGAAGAATATGGCAAGAGCTACTGAAGTAAGACTGAGGTAACAGGAAAATCACTGGAGCACAAAACCATGAAAGCCCAAGGAAGCAATAAATAAGCCATAAATAATTTAGTGTGTTTGAAAACACTTCAGTGATCAAAGGGGGAGGAGAGCAGAGAGTACATCTTTGGGTATAGCCAGCCCCAGTTTATTAGTGAACTCTAAGAAAGTAGTTCAGAAGAATTTGAGAGGTGAAAACAACAGACTACTTATTTTCCCTGGCATTATAGAGTATTAGAGTGAAGAATGTGAATTGAGAGCTTGGATGACAACTGTCAAGTATACACAAACCAGGACTGTAATAAAGATTCTAAATTCAGTTAGCAGTGAATCATCGTTTGAAAAGCCCTTAAACTTTGAAATTCTGCACTAGATGCAGAATAAAAGAATGTAATTTCTCATGGAGTTGTTCACCCTCTGCTCCTTTTGTTAAGTACCAACAGAACTGACACCAAACTGCTCAATGCCTCTGAATGATCACTTCATATCACAGCTCTTCCTTCATCATCCTATAGAAATCTTGTTAAATAACCAGTTCATAGAATCACAGAATGGTTTGGGTTGGAAGGGACCTTCAAGCCCATCTGGTTCCAACCCCCTGCCCTGGGCAGGGACACCTTCCACCAGACCAGGTTGGTCCCAGCCCCGTCCAACCTGGCCTTGGACACTGCCAGGGATGGGGCAGCCACAG
>JAOBAS010000028.1:2884387-2910023 GCA_025311575.1 Elanoides forficatus | reverse complement strand
CTTTCTTCGCTACCCTCCCCTCCTGCCCCCCCCCCGTTTTTTTGTTACTGTATCACAGAACAAGGTTGTCTGTTATAAGGGGAGAGGAGGTAGGAAAGATCAAACAGGGTGGAGCACACAAGGACCCCTGTTGTAGGAAAGCCCTGATCTATTTGGTGAAGACATACCCAAATGCAGACTCACCTTCTGCCTTGTCCTCTCTGGAACATCTGTTCATACTTGGTTGTTAGAAATTCTGAGACGTGGGAGGAAGGAGCAGCCTCCTACAGAATAAATCAAGGATATGTCAAAGAGCCTTTCATTGCTAAGAGATTACTGGAATTTGGATGAGATTGTGTTGAAAAGTCTGGTTGGCTTCAGCCCATGTCCTGCTTCAGGCTGAAGTGCTTCAAACAGCCCCGAGGTTTCCTATGCCAAACCTACTGCGCACAATCCATGTGGCTGAACGGCACGTATTTACAGCCTGTGGCTGAATAGTAATGATGTCCTTGTCTAGCCGTGGTTAGTACAACCTCCACTAAACTCCACAACGTTAGTTGCAATCTCTGTGTAGAACATATTCTGCTCACAACTTGTACAACAGCATTACAGCAAGCTCCTGTTGGCTAATGGATCACCTAAGCGAAATAACTGGAAGATTGCAGCTGAATTCCCATTTGACAAATGTCTTAATCATAAAATGTAATAAAAGTTGTCACTTCCTCCTGTGCTGCTTATACTTGGAGAATGGTGGCATTGTCACATCAAGGTTAAATTATATAGGTAAGCAGCAAAGTAATTAATGGTGACTTACAGACACCTACCATAATTATCATTACCACTTTTGGTCCCACAGTTTCTGATTATAGCACTGCAGTATTTTTTCATAGTGTTAAATTTCAGTCGACATTGTACTGTGTATAAACTCATATCAAATGCATCAGTAGTGTCTGATACACAGGGATACTTTTTAATGTATTCTCTCAAATTTAGTGTAGATATTAAAGTTACATTTGTTAGATGGCTGTGGAATCAGTTAAGAAATTGAAGTGCAAAACAAAGGGGAGGGGAAGAAACTAATGTGAAACAATCAACATCAAATCCATTGAAAGACAGTTTTTGCAAGCTATCTTGAAATTACTGTGGAATTTAAGAGTGTTAACCAATCTGGTTTTTCAGTTATATAACTTAATGGGACTTGAATTTTCCTTGTTGATAAATCTGAATTGTTGGAATTTGCGTGTATCTTTATGTAAATACGCTGAGAAACACTGAAATCATATCAGTTTCTAAAACGACCTATGACAAGTAAAAAGTCTTGATGTGAAAATTTTCTTGTGTTACTGCGAAACCCTTTTCTCTCATTTTCAACGTATAGCCATTGCATTAATCAAGGTTTGCTTATGATGGACCTTGCTGAGGATAACTGCCTACCCATAACATAATACCAACTATGAAAACATCATATGAGAATATTGCTGTTTCTCTAGTGGTCAGATATTATAGCTAGTTATCATCGATGCAACACCTCTGGAGACTGGCAACTTTACCTCATGCCTAAGACTGTTGTAGTCCCATGACAGAAGCAAATACCCATCTAACACATGGAGTGCATGATATCAATGCAATTTTTTCATTAGAGAGATAAGGAAAATTGTAACATCTTTAAAAATACAAAGAGACATATTTTACAGTAGCTGAGTATTATATTCTGTCTTGTACGTCAACAATATAACTAAGACAAAATCACTAAATATTATTCTGTTTCTGATAGAACTGTTAAATGATCCTCAGCAAAACAAAAGTTCCTACACTGTTTCAGAACAGAAATAGCTATGCCAGAATACAGTCCAGGTGCATTACATTGTAAGAAGTAATTGGAGATGCTCTTTACCCCTTCAATAGATAACTCTTAACAGGATAAATTCTCTTCACTCAATCTTTTGTAAATAGGCTCACAGTTTGAAAAACAATGAGTATTTAGGTCTGCAAATACTCCTGTAACCCACATTCATTTTGAAAACTCAGACTTTATTTATGGATGGTCTTTAAAAAAAGTCAAGTTTTCATCTCAAAGAAGATGAAGATGCGACTTTTTTTTTTCTCTCGTCTCCCATCTCTCATGCATACAGGCTTTGTTTTCTCCATGTTACCTAAGCAGTCCTTTCTGTTTTCTGTTTCCCATATTTTGGAGCACAAAGCTATGAATTGCTTCTCCTCACAATTTCAGTAGATTTACAGTCACTTTTGAGAAATCTATGAAGATCAACTGGGGCAAATCAGAAGAAATGAGGAGGAAATAGACTCTACTATATGGGGTTTAAGCCTTCACAAAAGGAGGGAAATCACAGAATATTAGTGACAATGGCAATACTCTGATTTTGGTGTAAAAAATAAGGAATGTGCATGATCACATTGATGGTCATATAGGTGTTGTTCCTGTCTCAAAGAAATGTTAAAGGAGAGATTGAGGAGGAGAGTAGGAATGTGCTGCTAAAACTTTATTTTTAATAAAATTTACATACTTTGGGATTTTCTTTTGTTCGTTTGTTTGTGATTTTATTGGTTTTTTGTTTGGGGTTTTTTTGTGGCATGGTTTTCCTTTCCACTGAGCAATAGCAAACTGCCGGGTCTTAACAGGACACCTTCCTCACGAGGAAAATTGCTCATGTAAAGTATGAAAATATTTTATTTCACATACAACAATTCTGAGAGTGATGGTCAAGCAAACAACAATTAATTCCCTTCTCCTTTTGTTCCTCATTTAAATGTCAGTGCAGATGTCCTGTCTGAAGAAACAGAAGTCATGTCAGGAAAGAAACTTAGTCAAAAACAAACAAACAAACAAATGAAAACTTCTGAAAGTATTTCTTTTCCTTCTTCACATTTTCCTTTTTGTCTAGGGGATTTTCAGTCATTCTGCATTTAAATTATGTATTTCCCAATTTCATGACCCTCTATGAACAATAAAAGTTCCCCAAACAAAGATGATCCAACAAAGGAGAGTTACATGACTTTGGCCATTATGTAGTGTAATGAAGGCTTTGGAAAACTCTTTAAGAGTTTCAAACAATGTAGCTCGAGAGTTGGGAGTTTTTGCTAAATACTGGGAGTGGTGGTGAACAAATCTGTGTAAGATTCTAAAAAATCACAGGTCAAGCCCACAATAACTATTGAAACAGAAGCTGCTCACAGATAAGTATGAATGCATAGTGCTACTTCCTGAAAAAAAGGAGAAGTATTTTCTATCACTATTTGACACTTACTTCTGCAAGTTTATTCATTCTCTGTCATTCAAGGGGGCTTTTGTAGCTATCTCCACTATGCAGCAGAAGGCTGTCTGACAAAGCAACAGGAAGACATGCAAGACTGATACATTTTTATTTATTCTAAGTGGTTTGAAAGAATATAGTAACTCAAATATTCCATACAGATGACAGGAAAGAAATAATTCTGTGAAAACTTATGCCCTTCCAGAATGGTCTTGGTAACTTTTAAGGACCAGATAATTAATAATAGATCTTCT
Source organism: Elanoides forficatus (assembly GCA_025311575.1). Classification (NCBI taxonomy): domain Eukaryota; kingdom Metazoa; phylum Chordata; class Aves; order Accipitriformes; family Accipitridae; genus Elanoides; species Elanoides forficatus. The sequence continues at coordinate 2,906,518 of JAOBAS010000028.1, read as the reverse complement.
TGACACTACTTTGTTAGTTTGATTTATGTAGATTCAAGAAATGGATACATTTATTTGTGAAAGTTAATCCTAATTTCAAGTATTGATTTTCTTACCCAAGGGCATGGCTGGTTTTTTAAGTAAAACATTGCCTTGAAAAGTCTCTTAAGCTGTATTTATTTTCTGCTTGGGGTTAGTTAATTTTCTATTTTTTTTTTTTTTTACTTCAAATATCTCTTCATTTTTAATGCTACGTGTAATCCCATAAGAAATAGAAGAGGATGTTATTTTACTAAATCAGAGACTGTATACCCCTTAATCTACCAAAGTATGTTAAAAAAAAAAAAAAAAACAAGAACAAAAAACCCCCAAACTTGCAAAATTCCATCTAAAAACTCTCCTAAGAATAATTAGAAGTTACTTGGTCATCTCTCATTATCACAGACTTTTAAAAGCTAGAATGCAAATGTCTGTCTTTGTACACACCGAATTTGTACTCCGGAAGGATAAGTTTAGGAATCTGACCAACCTTGGCATTTTCTGATCCTCCAGAATGCTAGACTAACAGTCCTCCTGTGGTCCATGAAAGATTGTGGTAAATCCCTGAAAAGCAAGGCAAAGCCTGAGGATATATTTGTCTGAAGACTGAACAATAAATAGGGGAATAAAGGAAGAAATGCTGTAGCCTTCTGTTTTCCAGCCCTGAAGTCACTCCTGCCATGAATCTCCAGCCATGCGATTCTTTTCCTACCAACTGTCAGCCTGACCTTTGGTTGCACAAAGGCTGTGTTTGTGATGGCACCACCGGGAATGTATCGCTTTAGCTATTAAATGTGTGGACTTCTGAGTTGATTTATTTTTTTTCTCACACTTCTTTCTGGTAAAATACAGGGTGCAGATTAGGGCAAGTCTCAATAAACTTGAAGAATGAGTTGGACCTCCAAGTGGAGGTCTTGACTGAAATACTTCTGATCTCATTAACTTTTGCGGTAAAGTTATTGTATACAGGACTTGTGTTTATCTTGAATTTTGAACTGTTGTTAGTTTGAAAGACTGGTTCAGGTTTTCTGTGTCTGATGCCCTAGATGTACCAAGTGCTGCTAGTTCCCAATGGTGTTTCTATTATAGATCAGATCAGATCAGTGCTCTGCATTGTGTAATATTCAACCTATCCATGGTTCTTTGCCACAAACCTTTAATAGGAGCCTCTGGCAGAAGTGATTTTTTACTACGCTCCTCCTTCACTATGTTGGTGTGAGACATTGGAGGGAACTGAGATGAAAACACTGAGACAAACTAAGGTGTCACAGCTCATGACTTTTTTTGTGTCTATGTGCAGAACAGATATGAAAAACATCCAGATGTTATGCTCAATTTTATTTTTAAGGTCATTTATCTTTTTTAGGGATTTTACTTAAAAGTGCAAGTAGTGTTCCTAATTTAATGGAAAGCTCAATAAGGTGGGTTTGTTTTGCCTCATAATAATGAAGAGGGAATGTTTATTACAGAAATCCTATTAATACCTAACCAGTTGTTATGTTGGTCTATAGTTTGTGACCATACTTACCCAATATGAGATTTTGTTCACTTGTATGTATTATTAAAATCCCAAATTAATATAGAAACTTAATAACTATTTCTTCATGAGGCTTGTACCTGTTAAAACTCATTATGTGCCACACTTAAAAGATTGGCATCACATGAAGACACAAGGAAATAATAATGTTTCTGCTTTATATATCGCTTGTTAGTTTTTAAAGTTTCAGTGGAAGTCAGTGTTCTGAAAGTCTTTTGCCCTTTTGAGTGATTGTGTTTGACTTGCTTACCACCAGAATTTTTTGAAGGAAAGGAAAATGAACATGTTTCTACTTGTGACTGTTTCAAGTAGAGTACTCTGTAAACAACCATTTCTTGTAATCTCTTGAATTTGCTTTGAAGATTCATATGCTCTATTTCATTCTCTAACATAATATTTGCATATGTATGTTTCCTACATTACTGAGCGTCCACTGTATATCTGTAAAAATATAACTTTTCACTTGTTAGTGGCATTTCTATGTTCTTTTCAATTTATTATGTATCTTGTTTAATACATTCAAGAAACAAAATGATGATGCATAGTGGCTTTATTCTGCTTACAGTAAAGAATTTTTTTTTTTTTTTTTAATTGTGCTTCTCTTGCGTGGTGGTTCAGTGCTAGTTGGTGTCTTAGAGCAGCGTCCTCAAGCCTTTTCATTTCTTCGCAGCTCTGCTACTTGCAGATTCTTCCTAGGTTCCATCACGCTTTTCCATTTCCAGAATAACACAGTAGTGATGAAAGCCGCCTTTCTGAGGCCTTGCTTTGCTTTGCTATACAGCTTAACAGGAGTCAACTCAGTACAGTGTTAAAAGATTTTCAGATAATTTTCTGTAGTAAACAGCTGTTCTTGTTTTGCAGAGGGTGTGATTTCGTCCAACAGATGAACATTTATGGTATCTTACACCTGTGCTCTTCAGGGTCCTGATTTATCACAGTAACTCACTGAAACCACTCAAGTTAAACAGGCATAACACTGTAGTGACACAGTGATGAATTAGGTTTTTATTGTAGTTGTGCAGAGCAGTTCAGACAACTCCAGAGATAATAAAGTATGTTGGTCTCAGAATTTAGGAATCAGTCTAAAGTCTTGTTCTGTAAGGTTTAACATTCTCAGCTCGGTTGGTCAGTCATATTGATGTTTTTCAGAGGTCTCAAAATAATTCAGTCTCAACAGTTTAAACAACCTTTCTTTTTCTTTTTCTTTTTTTTTTTTTTTTAGTTGCTTTTAGTTATTAAGTATAGATCTCTATAGGACATTGCCACAACTGTTGTATAGTGCATCTGCATGCAGCCAGAACATCTGGGGAGCTCATTCAGAATAAAGAGAGAGTAGAAGGAGAAAGAATAAGCAATGTTACCATTTCTTACTTGTGGTCAGTTTTTAACTCTACCAAAAATGAAGGAATACAAACTTCCTGAGAACACTGAGAGGCAGAATTGTTAATCTTGCACGAAGTATTTAACATCAGGTTGAATCTAACACTTCTGGGTTTTGGCAAAGGACAAGTAGTACAGATTGCTTCAGTATGCCAGGCAGCTTCACTGATCATCTCATAAATCTATTAGATTACAACTGTGGTAAGTGTAATTCATGTCATTAATAGTAAAAATAATAGTAAAAATTGAAATATTTATGATGGACTCTTGATGGATTTATAAATATGTGCCTCAATCTGTGAAGAAGTAAGTGCACATGGAAGCTTCCCTTACAAATTTAAAGAGAAGAAACAAAAGTTTTCTTTTAGCACAAGCCAAAATCAACAGGGTAAATGTAACTTGTTTAGCATATACCTACGTGGAATCTATCTGCGAAGAACATAACGGTGTTACAGCAGAACTTGGCATGCCTGTCCTGGTCTAATCGAGCTAGCACAGATTGTAGCAGTAGTGTTGATTTACTGGGAAGACTCAGAGGGATGTTATTACATCCATAAATCTAGGCCTCTTACATCTTTGCCCCATCATGTGATCTGATGCCACAGCAGAACTCAAACCAGATGCTGATATTCCTGTCAGAACTGCACCCATCCTTGTATTATAAGATTACTTTTTAAAAACATTGTATGAACTAAGGGTCTTGATGCAAGAAACTGTCTTGCTGACATTGCTGGACTGAGTGGGAGGAGAGAGTCCATGGTGGTAGCCCACTGTCATACCTAGTTTTCAGTTTGTATAAAGTAGGGTACAGCACTTTGTTGTGCCTCTTAGAGCATCCAAGGATGTCCCATCAGGTGAAGAAAGCTGGTCTTTTAAGGCTCATTGTGATGCAAATGGAGAAAGAACAAGCCACTAGTCTTTCTTCAAACTCAGGAAAGCTGAAGGCATAAAAGTTTGTCTGCTCATAGGGATATTTCTCATCATACTGCTAACCGCAGCATGAAATAAGTCCTGTCAACAGTCATTTTGCTTCTTTGCATCAAAGAGTATTTCATACAACTGGAAAAGGGAGCTGGAGGTATAGGTCTGTGGTTCTGCTACGTCTGTCAGCTTAGCATGCCTTTAAAGTACTCAATGATACACATAAAAAGTGCCAACTATCCTGTACGTCTGGGGGAAAATGTAAAGGGTGCAAAGAGATATACACAGAATTGATTTTTCTGTAACTGGAACAACTATATTTTATGTGAACAAGATGAAAAATGAGCAAGCCGCTATGCATGATTCACCTAAAAAACAAAAACAAAATTAAAAAAACCCAACAAAACCACAAACAGCAGGTTAGTCTGCTTTGCGTTGTCAATCTGTATTAAGCAGCTCAGAACTGACAGTCATGAAGGGAAAGTATTCCACTTCCTTAGGATACTGAGCTTCAATTGATTTTTGCTTAAGGTTGTGAGGATTCAACACTTAAGACAGTTAGTTAATGTCACCTGCTCAAAAAGGCATTTGCAGTGAGCTGAGGGGGAACTTGAAGGACATTATGTGATTTGTCCTGGGTTCTGATTTCTCACCTAACATAAATTTACTGTCTGGGGACTGGGTCTCTCGGTATGTGAGAGGCCCTCCGTAAGACTTCATTGTAATGCAGAACTAAGGAGGATGTTTCTAGCAGTCCAAAGCTGGAATAAAAAGTTATTCTGAGCACTCATCTTCTTCCACAGTCATCTTTGTACTTCTTTTATGTACCAGGTTAGTGGCTATTTTTGAATAGCTAGTGTCTGCATGAGCTCCCCTCCTACTCCCTCTTTATTCCTTAAATTTCAGGAGCCTTGGTTCCACGTGGATGTGCAATAAGAGAGATTTTTGCAGCATTTCTTACATGGATCTTGTCAGGATCTATTTACAGATCTCTTTTAAAACAAAAACCTCATAAAAAGCGCTGTTGTTCTGAAGCTCTGCTTCCATTTCTGGTAGTTTTCAAAGTCTTATCTTTCTGCCTGTTTTGCTGCCATTCCTGGTTTTATTTTGGATTTCACACAGTTTTCTGTTTAAAACAAAGGCTTATGCAATCACGGTGCGTCTGTTTGCATGTGCTGTAATAAAAGACTGCTGAGTCACGTGTAGTGGTTCTCTCTTTTTAGTGCACAGAAAATAATCAGCCCACAAACATCCAGATCTGTGTGTGCGCAATTCCCCCAGCACCGCCAGCCTCTTGCCCATAAAGCAAGAGGGGTTTTGTCAGGAAAATGCAGCAGTTTGTGCATGTGCCATAGCATGGTTGCTAATATAAATAGGAGTGATTAATATTCTTAACACCTTAAACAGCACACTAAGAAAACTTTGTTTTCTCCACCAGAAAAATACTGTTACTATACCATTCTTTTAGCTATACTGTAAATAGCAGGAATTAGAAGCCTCAGTGTTGACAAGGTGTGCAATTGTATTAAGTAACAATGGGGTAAAGTTGAGCTCAGGCTAAAACTGTTTTCCTGCTATTTATATGGTGCTAGAGATACTTTTCCTCCTTTATTTACAGACAGAATTTTGCAAATAGGAATCTGTACTTTGGTGCTGAATGATTTTCAGTTTGGCTGCTGAACGGTTTTACTGATTCAACATTAAGTACAAATGCTGAATCCTGCATGATTTTTTACTGTTTCTATCCAACATACATCACCTTTCCAACCAGTGCCTTAGGGATGACATGAATGATACATAAATATATGATTTGAAAATATCTTCCTTTGATGTTGAAGAAAGGACTCAATGTGGGATCTGTGAATGCAACATTTTTCCCCCTCTGAACGTAGAGTTCAAGCAGCTCTTTGCCTTCAGCATGAGGTCAAACTTCTGCTTCTGCTTTTGTACTTGCAATAGATAGAGAACCCCCGAAACACATCCATGGACTTTATTTTCTAAACTGAAGTAGTATTGCCAAACAGTCTGTTTTTAGCCAAACAGGCTCTCCAGGGTACAAGTGGACATTCAAAATGGTGAATCTAATGAGGCAATGGAGATGTCTGACTCAGGCCATGTTACCTGGGGAATAACAGCAAAGGTGCCAAGTAACTTAACTCTAGGGGTAATCTTGAACTTGTAAGAAATTGTTGTCATTTTAAATGCTTCCAAATTTCCTTTTCTTACCAAATAAAAAAACTTTCCTCTTTGTTCATTTCATATTTTTAGTGAGAAGCTAACTCATCTGGATGTTCCCCCAAAAGAATGCTGTTTCAGCAGTTTCTCATGAAATCTGATTTCACTATAGGTCACCATGAGTGCTAGCTGCTCCCCACTACCTGCTGTTAGCTACAGCCCTGAAAAGAACCCTGTGTTCTCCCTGTTGTGTAATCCGTTGTTCTTGCATTTGCTGACCCTGTGCATTTATTTATATTGAAATATAGTATCCCTAAGCAGGACATATGAAATTCTGGTGAATCAGGATTACATTATTATTGTTGCTCAGATACTCTTTTTGGTTGCATTACCCTATGAGTTACATAGTGTTTGCTTTCTGTGGAGCATTTCTTTTCTATGAAACTTGCAGAATGACCCACTCTCATAGGGCATTACTTCAGCAAATCCTATTCCTTCTAGTAATTTTTTTGTGTTATGGTTTTCATGGATAGTGATATTGAATTGTCTAACACAATTTCTTCTTTTTTTTCTATTTATTGGTTTTTCATTAGCAATCAGGGTTACAGGAAAAAGAAAAGGATTAGCAGAAAAGTAATGGCTAGAAGGAACAATTGAACTCGTGCATGTGGGAAAACACAAGCAAAAGTGGTTTTTTTCCCCTGCAATGTGGTGTTGCAGAGTTGGTTTTGTTTTTTCTTTTCCCAAGGCAAGTTTCAGATGTATGAGAAAAACAGTAATAGCCTTAGCAAAAGGTTTGCTTTATCAACCAAAAATTACTGGAAAATGTGCTTTGCAGTAACTATGTTGCAAAAACAGAAACATCAGGTTAAATACCAAGAAGAAAAAAAGAATAAAATACATTCATACATAGTTCAGTGAAAAAAAGAAGCCAATATGTTTTACTGGTATCTATAACCTTTTCAATATCTCAGTTTATAAATATTTGGCTAAGTCACTATTTACAAGAGTATTTGTGGGGGAAACAATGAAGAGATTCCTTGCAAATTCATGACATTTTTGTGGGTTTTAGAAATATTTTTAGAAAGTCTTTTATTATCTACACAATATATTAAAAAAAATTATGAGTAAGAGCATTCTTTTAAAGCACAAATTTGTATTAAATTAATGAAATCAGTGAAATAGCTAATAATTAATAGCCATTTAAAACAGCAAATGGCAAATATTCTATAGCTGAAAAATGAACCAGGGTTTAAAACTTACTGTAAAAGTGCACTTAAAATTGCGAAGAAGAGGAAGAAGGTCTATCTGCAAATAATTTATAAGCAGAGGAAAAGATTCAGTTTTGAAAATGTTCACATCTTCGAGTACATTTGAATAGGTACGCTCGTGTGTGGTTTATGAATATCTCTGCTCTGAAAGAATACCAAATCTACTCCGATAGTGTGCATGCCACATTGGGACTTCCACTGAAGCCAGCTTAGCATCCCCTGGGATAAAGTCTTCTTAACTACTTTTTTTCTTTTTGTTCAATGAAATGCATTTGTATGAGTAATGATATAAATGAACCTGACTTGTTTAAGAATGATGGTATAACACAACCTAATGATGTCCCTGTTTTCTTTGAAGTTGATAGAAAAGCATCATCATCTAGAAATTCATAAAAGGTAAAAGAGCCTTCAGATATTTTTTTAATGTTTTAAAGCAAGATATTACAAGAATATATAAATGTGGAATCTTTATTTTTATGGCATTATATACAAAAAGATTTCTTGTTCTGTAAGAAACAGTCTTACAAAATGGACCTGTTAATCGTGACATGCAGCATCTACATCTATATATAAAATTCGTTGAAAATTCAGTAAACACACTGAAGGCACAAGATAAAAGTTTAAAGTTTCAGAAGAAATGGGAATTATACACACTACTGAGCACAATAAATCAACAATATGGAAATTGTCCAGTATAAAAATAAACTGTTTTTCAAATACCCTGAATGCAAGTAAGCTATATAATATATAACAGAGAGATAATTGGATTGCACTGCAATCTAGCTTAAAAAAATAAATCTTGTAAATTTTTAAGAGTGATGTTATCCATTCCCCATAAGTCTTGGAAATGATGACACACCTGGATTTCCAAGTATCAGCTGAAAGAAACAACAACAGTCTCAGCAACATAATGTAAAATAAAGCTCCCTTCTATTTTCAGTTTTTAACTACTTTCCTTCCTGAAGGAAGTCAGGGGACATTCATAGCCTGTAGAGGAGGGAGGAAGCAAGAGTATGAGGACAGATATACTGTACGAAAGCGAGAAGTCTGCCTAGCCCACTATTTTGTGGCCAAAACTAGAAGCCTAGAGAAAATTACGGAAGAGTGTGAACATACAGTGATGCATCCTCAGGATTTTCCAGGCTGAAAAGATTAAAGATTTGGAGATTCCATGCGTTATAAATAATATCTTTGGTTTTACTCATATAAATATTAGTGGTTTTTACAGTGCACTCGTGTTCCATTAATTTATCTAATTGATTAATGAACTCACAGCATCTTGCAGCAAAGAATTCCTCAGCTTAATTACAATGTGCCAGGAAAACCACCTCTATCTGATTGTTTTGAACCTGTCACCTCCTAGCTTTAATTGATGTTGTCATTACCTGTACTGGAGGAGAGTGAAACATATTTCCTAATTGCCTTTTCCATACTGCTAATGATTTTACAAACCTCTATTTTCTTCCTCTTTCCACTCTTATTTTTCTCTCTTTCAAGGTTTAGAAACAAACCAACCAACCCACAACACCTATGCATAGAAGAAGTGTTTGATGCAGAATTCAATCTAGACCTTTAATCATCCTTGATACCCTTCTCTGAACCATTTTCAGTATTACCTGCTTTCTGAGGAGAAAGACAAGGATGCTACAAGGTCTTCAAGACGGGAGAGAGACGTGGATCTATACAATGGCAAAATAATGATCTTTTCTCTCCTAATAAAGCACTTGGATTGATGGAACAACAAGACAGCATAAAAAACTCTGAAGCTCATTATGTCTTCCAAGGAACTTCTTGTGCCTGGTGTTAAATGAGCCTATCACATTGAGTTGCTAATTATAAATTTTTTGCAGGAATGGAGATGTGTTCAATTTCTCTCTCCCTCTAGTGACATATCATGTTGTTCTTATTGAAAAGTTGGGTCCTATTAATTTCAAATACAAAATGTCTTGCCTAAATTGTAGCTCTGCAAGTTCCCCAGTCTAGCAGTTTATTCTCAGATGAATTTCTATTTATAATTTCAAGTGATGGAGATTTTTCATGCTCTCAAAGTGTGGCTGGCAGCAGCAGGGCCAGTCGCACTTGGAACTAGTTGGTACAAAATGATTTCAAAAGAGACATGCTAAATACCAGGTGAATGTTCATGGTTTCAGGAGTAGCTGAATACACTATGGTAATTTCTTTGGTAATTCCCCATCATCCCCCTCAAAATGTCAGTCCGTCTCCTCTGAGAGTTAAAATAGGCCAAGTTTTGTGTTAACAGCGTTGCTTTGTCAAAACCGGCAAGTTTGGGAGCTTTGAAGCTGGGCTACTATTTGCTTAGTTACACTAGAACAAGGACATGTAGCTTTCCCCTTCGAGGAGGTGCACAGTCACCGCGCAGTCCAGCAGCAGTACAAGGTAAGCAAAATACTATCGGTGACTACCGCCGTATTTCCCAAGGAGGGCTAGCTCTCTTTGAATGACACGTTATACGGTATTAGACAAAAATGAGTATGTCATATCATCTAAGTATATAAAACATGCACAAGGGGCAGAGAACATATGGCAAACTTCTCTGTGTTACCTAAATGCCTGAGTTCTTAGCTGTGCCAGATTTGATGTGGCTTAGAATAACTGAGTAATGAGCTTTCTTATGCACACATTCGTACACACACAGACCAGTAACATCCCACACTACTGATATTTTCTGTCACTAGACACACTCAAGCTCAGGAAGCCTTTTTTTCTAGAAACACAGCATTGCTACTCCTCTACTGTATTTTTAAAGTTGGTTTTTTTTCTCCTGGCGACAGAAAATAACCTGACTTTTCATTTAGCGTTTATTAAATTATATATTCTTTTAGTTGGTACATGGTTTTTTTCTGATTTTTAGATTGCCATGTTTATTTGTATTTAATCATATTTAAATCCTTTAAGCCTGCTGCATCAATTAAGATTAATCTCCTTGCTCTGTCTTATAAAACCACATCCAAAGATGAACAGTTCTTAGGAGAATCTGTGACAGAGTGGTTCCAGGGACAATTATTTACTACATCCATCATTTATGTCTGACTCACTGTAGGTGTCTCAGGGGGCGCTGACTGATGCACTGAAGACTGAAGTCACCAGCTTCACGGTTTTGCTATCTTTACACGTTGTTCTTAAATCATAACTAAGTATTTCATTCCCTTGTTGCTCATGACTTTCTATGGCACAGACCCGCCTTGTTCTCGTTCGCGTCTCAGGTTGCTTTCTGGTTGTACTTTAAGTTGTAAAACTGATTCTTTTTTCCTACTTATAGAGTCTTTCTGTAGGCCTCCTAACCTAATAATCTGAAGGCAGCCATATCTTCTGTGCCAATACATTATTTATAATCTAATAACATTGTTGTTTGTACATAGTAACAGATGGTGTGCTCTTTCTCACCTAAAATTTAACATTTGTTTAGGTTTGTTTTCAACAGAGTTTTATTACTTTGTTTCTGCAAGGCAGAGGATGCTTTTGAATTTTTGTTTTAGAGCTGCAAAGGGAATCTTTTTAAGCTGGAGCACTTTTTATAGCACTCTTTTCACATCAGCCGTCATGCCTCCTCCAACTCCCCTCTGTCCTTCCTTTTCTGTCCTTCATCGCCTCAGAAGAGGGGCTGTCTCCCAGAGTCTGATCTTACAGTCCCACACTTGTCCCATTCCACTCCCCAGCTCAGATGCTTCAGAAGAAGGCAGAAACTCCCAAACCTTTGCCACTGTAACTGATCCTGATTCCCTGCCCCCAGCCCCAGGTTAAGGAAATCCACCTTTCATATTGGCTTATCTTTTTGCAGCCACAACTAGAATAGTAAAACAAGCCATTAAATGAGCCAGCTTGCAAGAAACTCAGAAACGAACTTGAGCAGAAGGAGAGATCATGCTCCAAGAGCAAACTTCCTTTTTTTTTTTTTTTTTTTTTTTAATAGAGCAGTGTGATTGTTCACATTATTAGGAGACACTAGAAGTAAGACTTCAACACTAACACCATATATTGACTTAAGATAAAATTGGAAAATTTAGCGATGCTTTATGGACAAATTAGAAAGAGTTTTTGTTGCTGTTGGTTTTTTTTACGGGCCTAGAAAGCAATGGATTTTTTCCTTTTTTTTTCTCATGAGCTTTCTATTGGCAACTACTTCAGATCATAATAAATCAACTTGTTCCGTTAGACACAGATCAAGGGAATGTTTTAAGGCACCATTTTGAGAATGATAAGAACGAGACCTTGATTCTATAGGCAATGATGCCTGGCTCAAACTGAAACTAGAAAAGGATATCAGTTGAATTCATATTTGATACATTAATTTACAAAATAATTTCACACAGGGATATAATTAAAATTTGGAAAGTCTTTATTTTTGGAGTTTTATCACTGTCAGTCATAGTTACTTCTGCTTCCAACCTTAACCAGTAATGTATGCCAAAAATTTTTACCATCATGAGTTTCCTACTTTTAACATGTTTGCTCTTTGCTTAAACATGGCTGTGGTACAAATGGGTAGAATAAGAAAAGATGTAAGAAAAAAGATTGCAGTTTTCTTCCTCCCACAGACTAGTGCCTTGCCCTGTGAGCTCTTTGTAGTTCATACTGTCTAGACTCCAGAAGAATAATACTAGTCTTTCTAGAGAGAGGCTGGTTCGCAGTTATTTGTCCTGTGCTTTCTTTTTCAATCTGTTCGGGTGTGAAGTGTAGGCATCAAGCTATAAGACTGCAGATAATATTTTGACATTTGAATGCAAGTTTCCAGTTTTTCAGTTTAAATTGAAAATATATGTAGAAAGTAATTTATTACCCCAAAACGGTTCAGCTGGTGGCAACTTATTAAAAAAAAAAAAAAAGTAGATTATCATAACAACCAAAGTCTGTCTCTCCAAATCTGTTATTCCTGTTAGTTCACATAAGTGTTTGATTATCAGTGTAGTTCTCTTAAGCTGATTGTTACTCATTTACAAGAAAAACAGCATTCATGAAAGTAATAAAATGCATTTTGTCCTTCATTGTATTATTGAGAGTATGGTTTAATCCTCTTACATTTTTAAACTGAGGCAAAAATGAAAATTTTAAACATGCCAAGTGTAATATTTCTTGTTTGCTACTCATTCAGCCTTCATTTTCTGATAGGTTATTTGCCCACCCATACAATTCAGATGAGGCAAAAAGGAGTGAGAAGGTTTTAGTTTCTGTAAGTTATTATGCAGCAGAAGATACTGGTTTTGCAGTATGAGTTCTGATACTGTAATTGTTACTTTGTGAATTAGCTTTTCCTACAAATTTTACATTTGCATTTATCTCAGTGTTTAGATCCTACTGAAGGATTAAAAAAACATAAATACGCTAGATACCATGTATGGTGTCTACAAATCTGGCAAGTCATAAATGCACTAAGAAGGCTTTGAATAGCAGTTATCTTTTGAAACCGAGTCCTTATTTTGCATCCTTCCCTCTCAAAAATATATTTTAACTGCTATTTTATAGCTCTTCCTGTCCTTCAAATTAATACATTCGAATCTGGTAAATCAAAGGCAATACAAAATTCATAGTAGACTATGTGAAACAATTAATAACAGTGCTTTTCCTAGATTGGTAATAGTCTAAAATAACAATTAGTATGCAAAATAAAGCCAGCCAAGAAAACCTGGTACATAAACAGTCAATGGGAAGGTTTTAACTAAATATTTGCAAAGAAGTCATTGCAGATTGACTTGAAAACTATCAGCTGGAAGGTCCCCAGGTATAGAATAAATATTTACTTATAGAATCTGTCATTCCTGACTTCCTAATATGTTATCCTTTTTGCATGATTTATTTCATTTGTGGCATTAAGACATTAATATTTTCTGCCTTCATTACACCATTGGTAAATGGACTTAATATTTCTGTTTCTTTCTCCCAGATGTTAAAAAGATGATCCCAGAATATGTTTGTACAGATAATGAATGACAAACAACCTGAAATTTCTCTTTATTGCCATAGATAGATAGATCTCCACTTCTGCTAGGCAAAGAAAAATAATAACTAGGATAAAGAAGGTAGAAACAGGTATTGGCAGCTTGTTTTAATTTTCAACACATTCCTAGTACTATCTGGACAATGAATGCCTCAATAAGGCTAGTGTATTTACTGAGCAAATCAGTAAAAGTGAAAATAAACTATAGAGTTAGTGGATATATATACACAGCATATTAGACAAGTTAAAAGACAGGAAACTAGTTGAAAATAAATAGTCTTCATGTTGAAAGTGGTTAGCAGTGAAGTCATGCTAGAGGGTCAATACAGGTGTCTGTAAAATCACAAGAGGCTGGAGAATGTGAACAGGGAAAATCTGTTCACTTCCTGTTCCAACACAAGAAATAGCTGATGTCATCTGAATGTAGCTAATGGTAGGTTCTAAACAAAATAAGGAATAACATTTTTTATAGAACACAGAGTTAAACTGTAGAACACTTTGACACAGTTCACTGGGGATACCAGAAGTACGCGTGGCAGATAGAAGTCCAGTATGGATTTCTGTTTGTGTAAAAGTGATTTAATGAAAAGCAGTTAAGAAAAAGAAAGCTTTTCTTGTTCTAAGAGTTGTGGGATAATACACTGTACATCTTTTCTTATATCTCCCTGGTGTTTTGGGGGCTAATAATAAGATAAGCATCCGTCTCTTATTTATGTCATTATTCATAGTTTGGCCATTGTTTACGCTGCTCATGACCAAATGTAATGCAGTTTGGGTAAAACAGTACTGTTTGATAGTGGTAGTATCTAAATAGCTCCCAGTGTATACACTTTTTTAACATCTGTAGATTTTCAGCATTTAGACATTGCTAAGTCTGTAAGCTCTTGTGGCACTGCACCTTTGGTGGGTTATTGACTGCTGCTTAGGGAAAATGATCTGCTATGGAGTTGCTGGAGGATATTTCAGTTCTGCTGCACTGCAATACCTTCAATTTCTACAGTGCCGTAGTACTTGATGTTTACTAAAATTTCTTACTTTTAGCCTCTTTGGATACCCTAAGCATTTTCTCCATTTTCTTATTTCATATAAAGATAACAGTTAAGAATTTGCTCGCTTAAGAACTTGGAAGGTACTCTTCTAGCTATACAATTACACCAGTGCTGATCGCTGTCACACAGTGTATCAGATAAACCATTGATACAATTCTGCTGGGTAATTGCTATGCTCCTGAGGCAGGCATATACAAAGGTATCTATATTTATAATGATTAATCATTGTATACCAATGCTTAATGCGAGTTAAGTTATGCTTTGAAGTTTACAGCAGCCACAACAGAAATTCCTGTAGTCCTAGGATATTAACTACTGAGAAGACAGAGGTTTGAAAGATAGTTTTATAGTTACTGAGTATGAAGTGTACAGTCATTATGTAAATTACTTCCCTTAGCAAATAAAAGTTTAGGGATTTACATAATTGCGATATATCTGCAGTTATGGATCCGTAACTGTATAGCACCCTGTCAGTGTGATTGGATGGGAATAATATGCTTAAGTATAACCTGGAACAGATTTGGGTCTACTCAACTCATCATTGTACTTTTCAATTTTCTAGTCAAAACTACCGATAAAAAAATGTGAGTAGGAGGAAAAAAAAAGAAAAATATTTCTGCTGTTGATCCAGGACATATCTTAGCTGTACTGTTTGATATAACAAGCCTTTTTAATAGGCTTTGGACAGTCAGTTGACCTTTTTCTCCTAATACCTCCCAGCATTCATGTGCTTCAGAAATGATGGCTTTTTGCTTGCTTTAGCTATACTTATTCTCATGAACACAGTGTTTATTATCCTTCTCACTGTAATGTCAAATTGAAAGGCAAACATTTGCTGTGCTATTGCCATCTCCTTTCAATATATCAAAGACTTAAACTATGAACTCTGTATATACTTAAGGCTCCTAAGCATATGAAGTGAAGTTGGATATTGCTGTTCTTTGCCAAGCCAGAAGGCAGACAATAAGGTCACTTCAGGTAAGATCACTACAATTGATCTTTCTTTATTGCTTTGGGTGGGCTCAGCGAGGTCACTAAGGGAAAGAAATGCAGCTGACCAGTGGCTGTTATAACCTATGGAACGGGAAAAGTGTTGTGGATCACAAGTAGGGCCATAACAGTTTTGCCTAGAAATGGAAATTCAATTCTCAACTTACAGTTAATGAGACCATTATCGTGTTCTCCATAGTTCTGAACACTTAGAGGCTGTTGTGCTGAATTCTAACTGATTTGTATCATTATGTTCTGTAAATGATGGAAATTAGCATAAATTGCCTGAAATGTGCCATTTGAAATGCAGTGCAGAGTGATGCTGAGGATATTGTCTTTCCACTTTGCAAAGCATTAGTATATAATGACTTTGTATCCCTTGTGCTAATATTCCATGTATGTAAATGTTAAATGCTGCCAACAAAAATTATAAAGTAGAAAAGTTTGTTTGCTTTATGCTATATTCATCCTGGTAATGAGGGATAAATTGTGTTGGGCAGCAAATACACTGCTGGTTAAAGAGGCACAAAATGCATGAATAGAAAGTATAGCTCATACAGTTCCATATGCTGGCTAAGCTCACTGTAGGGAATTCAACGGTAACATATTTTTCTAAGAAGTGATGTTTCTGATAAAAAGGAATCTAATGTCAATATTCTTCTCTCAGGCTTTGGGAGTAAGGCAAGGAATCATAAGCTGGCACACAGTTCTTCGTGGGTAACTGCTTGCTACTAAAGTTTCTCTTGGAGATAGCTTGAAAAAATCCTTGGGGAAAAAAAAATGTCATCAATATATAGCACGCCAAGTGGTCGACCTGCTTGTTTGCTTTGAACACATTAAGGAGAAAGAAAGTTTAGATTATTTTCACAAATACATAGGAAATTTGTAATGGTTTAAAAAAAAAAATGAAGTGTGTTGGATGCTCTGAAAAACAGTGATATGTGCAGTTATCATTTAGAGTTTATTTAACTTTGACTACATTTGGACTAGTGCTGCATAAAGCAAAGAACAGTCAGTGAATCTTTTCATGTAATAATAGAGAAATTTGAACACTCCTTTGAAATTTTAGATTCATCCTCTGTCATCAACCTGCTAAGATCCTCTTTAAAATATTTCATTCATCATCAAGACTCCTTTATTTTAAGCTCCTTTTCCTTACCCTCCCAACCTATGATAAGGAAAAGTTAGGAGAAAGAGTAAGACAATTTTGTCTCTACTCCTTAAAACTCTGAATATCTGCTGTTTGCACACAAGTATGTATTTAATTGTATAGGCTTATCACAAGTTTCTATATACTACTAGCTTCTCACCCACCTATAAATTCTAGCAGACATACCAACCATCTTCCTCCAGAGTTAGCTCTACCTTAAAAAACTGTGAACATGAATCTCTGCATAGTCTCCTCTGTTTTCTCGAAACCTTATGAAACAAAGGTTCTTGCCTTCAAATTGCATATAAAAGCAAACTGTTTATACTTGAAACCTCAGGAAAAAAATGATAACACTTTCTGCATCAAAATATGAGTTAAAAATAATTTCCCTTTCATCTAGCTCTCCTGCTAACATTGAAGTAATGCAACCAATGCTATATAAGCTATTGAATACTTATTTTGTCAAATTTATTAGCAATGTGAAAAAAATCTTTGCTGTTTAGCACTACTGAAGAATCTCATATTTCCATAGTTTCTGTATTTCCCCTTTCATTTCTGAATGGTTTAAAAGTTTTATATTTGTTATAATATAAAATTCTTCAACACAAAGTCTGATTTACTTTATATGTGTGGCTTTGACTTCCTTAATACTGCAGTTCTCCTTTACTAAAAAGTTAATATAATTTTTAATGCACTACAACATATTTTAGAAGAAGCAGACAAAAAATCATCTATGGAACACGCGCTAAAAGTTTAGTCTCCTCATACCCATTTGGAAAGCACAGTATACCTAAGACTGGGTTTATGAAATCATTTTAGTTGTTACTAACAGTAAGAGAATGTGTTCTTGCTCTTTCTATTCTCTATTATCTAGATAGCACTTGTTCCTTCTACTCTTTATTACACAGGTAGGACTTCTGCAGATGTGAGGTGAATGTTCTTGGATAAAAATATTGGAAATCTGCAGCAACTTTGTCTATAAGACTTCATGCTTCATACTCATGACAATTGGACTCAGCAGTATCCGATAGGAATTTCTTTGTCACCTACTGGAAACGTATATACTTGTTCTTCACTTTTGATAGCTGTATTTTTTCCAAGGGTCTTGGAGATATGGTTCCTTTTACTGGTTCCTCTTTTGATTTTAAATTTTGATTGGATAGTTTTTCATTTTTTTCCTATTTCAGAATAGTCTGGTTTTCTTAATAAGGTGTCAGACCTTCAGAAACAAACAAACAAGAAAGAATAAAATAATTTTAAAAAATACAAAACCAAAAAGAAAATCCAAGAGTCCAATGAATTGGAGCTTCTTTACTTTTTATCTGACCCTAATTTACGTTCTAGCAGTTACAAGTAAAAGGTACTGTTGAAAACATTGTATAATTCTCTATAAATTGTGATTTAATATAAAAGTGATACTCTTTATAACCTCCCTAAACATTATATGTTTTTCCAGACTTAATTTACATTAAAATTCTTTGGAGAAGTCAACAGGCATGTGGATAAGAAAAATATTTTTAATATAGCCTACCTGAATTTACCAAAATTTTTTTAACAGTGTCTCTCATCAAAGGCTTTCAAGGAAACCTGGCAGCTGGAGCATGAGAGGGAAGGATTAAAAACCAAGCAATTTTTAAATAAGTGATTAGATATAGAAGGAAGAAGCAAAAGTCAGTTCCCATCATGAAGGAAGTTCCACAAGGATCTGTAGGGACCTGTGCTGTTAAACAATAAAGCTCATAAAAAAGGACTGAATTCTGAGATGATAAGTTTTTTTGACAATACCGAGTTATTCAGGATAGTAAAGAAAGGCTGACTGTCAAGAACTGCAGAAAGACTTTGCAAGACTGAGCATTGAAGAGGCAGGTGAAATTTACATTTTGCACATAAATGCAAAAGACTTACAGTGGGCAAAACCAATCCCAGCTTTACATATAAAACAATGAGTACTAACTTAACAGTTACTACTATAGAGGACAGGTTATGACAAACTGTTTCTTGAAAATTCAGCTCAGTGATGTCACTTGTGGTCACTTGATGAGAATTAGTCATAGTTATAAAAGCAAATCAAATTCTAAATTTAGTAGGAAAGGAACAGAGAAGAAAACTAAGAACAATGCTATATTATTGTACAAATCTGTGATCCACCTGCCTTTTTGGGTGCTGTATGCAGTTTCTTAACTAGTCCACTCATCTCAAAATGGATGTATGAGAACTGGAGAAGTTTCAGGGCAAGTTAAGAGGTGTGACCAAAGGTGTGTGTGTAAAGAAGAATTAAATAAAACCATTCAGCTTAACTGAGAAGGGTCTATACATTCCCTGACGTAGGGGGCTAGGAAATCATGACTGAGGTAGACAGCATGGATCAATTATCCGGTCTTACTTACCTACCATGAAGGCACAAAGGGGATATCAAATAAGCTAGAAGGAGGAAAGTATAAAATATCTGCTTTCATGCTCTATTAATTATTATAATTAATAAGAAGATAGATTATATAATTAGTGTTATTATTATTATGTCTAAGAGTCCTAGCTATGGATCAGTGTACATCTAAGTGTATGAAAACAGAAAAATAACTTCCTCCTTTAGTAAGATGGTAATCTCTCTGTATTTCTAGATGTTAAATACTCCATATTCCCACCATGCTAAAAGTTACTAGTCTTCATTTTATTGTGAAAATATTTATCTTTAAACTGATTTTAAAATTTCTTCCTCAAAATTTAGAAACAGTTCCTACAGCTTTGATTTCCTTTAAGTCTGAACTCATTTAAATGATATGTTTGAAAGTCCTGAAACAAATGTAAATTAAAATTATAACCAAAGTAGCAAGAATGATTGATCCGAGTTGAAACTGTAGTCATATTTATCGAGTAAGTGTATGGTAATTTTACAGTATCATACTGAATTCATAACAAGTTATTGATTTGAATGCAAACAATTTATGCATATGGAAGCTAATTGTCTACACATGTTGCACTGCTACAACAGCAGTTAGCGAGACACTGATAATAAATTCTTTGATACATCAGAGTGATAATACCTAGTGTTCAGGAAACTTTTTTGTCTTCATCCATGGTGGTGTTGGCTGGCAACTTTCAAGACATGTTTTAGCACTTGTGTGTCTCATCTGGTTTTGAGGAGTAACACATGATAGCAGACAAGCTACTGGCATACGGCTGTCGTTCACAAGGTCTGAGCTAGTTGCACTATACGATCCTTTTATAAGCACCAATGTATACCAGAATCTGTGTTTCCTTCTTCAGGATTCCGAATTGAACAGAAATTAAACAAAAGATGTAGTTTAAGTACTTTGCAACATCAGAACATGTGGAACTCAGGTGGTTTCCAGCTTAGATATTTATCTAAGGGAATAGGAAGCATGCAGACATCTTTTTATTCCTTTGTGTGGTATTCTTCAAAACCAACAAATGTGATTTCTTTTTAGGTCTGAATTTATTCAGGTCACAATATGCCACCTTGACGGTTTGATACTTCAAGTGCTGGGTGAGGAGTGACACAGTCCTTAAGTTCAGCTGTGTTGTGTCCTTTCAATAGAATTTGGGAGGTATTTTGAATAGCAAGGATGGGCTTAAACATTTTCCCTCAATAAAATATTTTCTGTCTTTTTAAAGTGGTATTAAGTGGCAGGTATTGCTATTACTTTTATAAGTAATAACTGACTTCTGCAGTTGAAATGGAAGGGGCCTGCAAAAGGGACAAAGCTCCATATTACTTCCCAGCCCAGGTAATACATCAGATTGCTCAAGAATGAGTGAGATTTTGGAGAGAGTGGGTGAGGAGATTTACTAATCATGGCTTTTAACAAAGTGGAGGAGGAGACAGATTTTTTTTTTCTATGTCAAAAAACCACACATAGAAAATAAGCAAAAAGTCAAGAATGCCGGTATAAGAACAAAAGGGAAATTAGCTGATAGTACCAGTGGCTCCATACTAATTGCAAAGATGCTTTTAATTGTGAGTAAAGATGGGTGTCCTTGCTGACAGCTTCGTACTGTGTTCATGGAAATAGAACTTGGTACATCCTTAATCCATAGACAGGGTTGCCTTGAATCCACTTCCCATTTATTGTTTCCTAATGCTTACTTGTCCCCAGATTTGTAGTTGACTCATAGATTAATAACCTAACTCATTGATTAATAACCTAATACAAATGTTCTGTGAAATAGACTGCAACTTCACCAGACTCTTCTTTACCAGACTCTTCTTTTTGATTCTCCTATTTTTAGGGTTCAGGTGGATTTTTTTTTTTTGGCTCTTTTTTAACAGTGATTTTGAACATCATTACTAAAATAAGGAACTTGTAATGTTTTCCTGACAGTGCTTACCAAGCTGTGCCTGTAAAGCTTTAGGAATGGTTGCTTAATGCCAGTGGGAGCTGTAAGAGATCAGATCTGCAGTTTCTCCTGGCACTTTATAGGATCACATCGTCTTTACAGTTCTTAAAATGTGGGTTTACATAACACGCTCTTAATATTCTATGAGACAAGGATTTAAAATTTCTCAATACATCTCCCACACAGCCAAGCTCAAAATTAAGGACCTGCTTCTACAAAGTCTTCTCATGTTGCTATTCATTAAAATTCATCAAAGTTTGGGACAGTCTATGTCTTTAAAGGTACTTGGTTCTTCACAGAGGAGTACTGTACTTCAGAACCAGAATTTTATAATTCTTGCATATTTTGATCCACTGTGCTTCTTCCCAGGGGAGATTAATCTAAAATTATTCCTTTCTCTTCTGTATTTTCAAAACCATTGCCAAATACTCTCCCCATTTTTATAAGGAAACCAAAAAACTAGATTGCAAATGTATTTTTCCACTTTAAAGGAAACTTTATTAAATTTATTTGCTTTTATTTAGCATGCATGTTGTATTTTCTTCTTATAGTTACTGATTATCTTCAGAAATATCTGCACAGCTGGTGGAGCTCTGGTCCCAGTACCCAGCCATGACATCAGAATGAACTATTTATTTCAGAAGCCCAAAAGCATATGAGCCAACTAAGCCCCATTTTCTTAAAAAAATATTCAGAGATAAATCCTTATTAAAAAAAATCCTAAAGCCAGATGTGTGGTTTTGTTATCTTAGCAGAATAAGAGTTAGCTTTAAAAATACCTCATTAATACCTCCAAAATTGTAAATTTGAAAGTTCAGTTGTCTCATCAAAAATCCATTTTCATTCATATTACTGATATACAGGGAAAAAAAACAACCAACAAACCAACACTAGAAGCAGTAGTTGTGGATACCTATAGATAACTGGAATATCAGCATTAATTGTTCTTTTGATATCTTTTTTCTTCAAAAAATTATATAAGGCATTATAAAAGGCAGAGAAAAATGTATTTTGTTTGTTTATTTAAGGGGAAAAAGTCTTATCATAATGTTTGCCGGTTTTAGATCACATATAAACTCCAAAAGCTGGGGATGATTTTGGAAGTTTGACTTTGTCGTGGTTTAACCCCAGCCAGCAACTGAGCACCACACACTCACCCAGTGGGATGGGGGAGAGAATCGGAAGGAAAAAGCTAAAACTCGTGGGTTGAGATAAGAACAGTTTGATAGAACAGAAAGGAAGAAACTAATAATTATAATGATAACACTAATAAAATGACAATAGTAATAATAAAAGGATTGGAATGTACAAATGATGCGCAGTGCAATTGC
>JAOBAS010000028.1:2856659-2874666 GCA_025311575.1 Elanoides forficatus | reverse complement strand
CTGGAACCGGCTGGAACCGGCTGTGTCCGGCCCGCGGCAGCCCCTCCCCGCTCCTCACAGCGGCCGCCCCTGCTGCCCTTCCAGTCTCGCGATCAAGACCTTGCCACGTGAACCCAACACAATTTCTCAAAGATGCAAGAATATAATAGCAAAGGCATAAAGATTAAAAAAAAACAAACCAACAAACAAACCCCAACCCATCTAGAGGCTGAATATTGGCTTCATGGGATAATTGGAGTCCAAAGGCACCCTCTTCATACAAAAGTAGAGACGATATATGACACAGGATAGATGAAAGATAGTGAAAGTAAAGTTAAGCAGTTTATTTGAGTGTAGTCCAAAATAGCAAGACAGTGGAAGAGGACAGTGAGAGGGATGAAAAGTCTAAAGCTGACTGGGAAAACAGATTTTGTTGCAATGTTCTAAACAGAAGAAGAGAAAGGTTGAAGTTGTCAAGGCCATGTTGTAGAAAATCAGATGCAAAATGAGACGCCAAACAAGTTCTAGCTATGTATTTGAAGAGAAAAAAATCATGGCTTATATATTGTGCAGAAAAACTTGGCAAGCATTAATGACAGTTGGGCTATAAAAGCACAGAGCAAGTCTACGAAGGGAGTCCTAAGGTAATGTGGGTAACTGAGAAGCAGTCTGGTGAAAATGTCTTCAGTGACAGGAGGCAGGGGAACAGCTGTAGAACCTTGTTAGGTAGCCAGTAGAGATGGCTAGCTACCCATAAAGAGGTGTGAAAACAGAGGGAAACAAGGCTGGGGTAACTAGGTCAACATGTTATACATCTTCTCTTGGTAAATTCATCTCTCAGGTCAGGGAAGGAGAATCTTTTGGACTTCATTCTCCTGCTGTTGCTCCATTCGCTCCATGTTAAAACCCCTTTTCAGCTCATTAAGTTCCAGCCTCTTTTTATTGCTGATCTTCACCTGACCAAGATGGGTTTGGTCTGCTTCAAGGCTATATTTATGGCAATATATGTGGCCCATGTGTGGTTGGGTCCACACATCAGCCAGATTCCTTCTTGACTGTTTTGCCCACCTCTACATCGTTGTGGATTTATATGACCTTGGATCTTTTTCAGTGTTCATTAGTGACAGGTCAAATCCTCAGATACAATGGTGATCATAATTCTCAATGTACTGAAGGTTTACAATTTGCTTCTCCAGCTTGTCTGTGCAAGGCAGGCTATTGTATGTGCAACCTCTCTTCAGCTAAGTTTATATTAAAAAATTTGGTAGTGTTTTAGTCTGGTATCTTACATCTTTAATGAGTGGTTTTCCTTGAAGTTAGGGAATTTAATTTGCTAGCTTGACATTTTGTTAGGCTAGATTAGATTCTTCTTGATAAGGAAGCTTTAAAGAAATTAATGAGACTGTGAACTTCCTTTTTGTCCCTAGCTTCACTTTGCAAGGAAACACACTTTATAAAATGAACCAAAAGTTACTCCGAGAAAAAAACAGGACATCCCTAGACACAAAAAGTCCTGCATTCCCACAGTTACAGTTACATTATGGAATAAGATGGACTACATTTATTTAGAACAACAATGGACTGTGAACAATAAAGCAGAATCATCTATCTGATCTCTACCTCCTCCCGTCTGCCTCAGAAACTTCATGAAGATTTCTGCCCTGCTGTCATCCCAAGGGTGCTGAACTGGAGCACTTGCATAAGTATTCTGTAAAGTCAGTCTATTTAGCTAGATGAACTGAGCCATTTGTCTTGGGGAATCTTCTGCTTTGACATCAGGTGAAAACTAAGTCAATAATCTACTTTGATGAGGTGATCCCAGGAGAATTCCTCATTTTTTATATTCTACATGCCTAACGTGCCATATGTCTGTGTTCTGCCCAGTCAGCCACAAGCCGTTAGAGACCAATTCACCTGAATATTTAAATATACAAGAAAATGTCATTAAAGCCACTTGGCTAAAGCAAATCTTCAAAACCCATGAAATCCCTCTTCTAGCTGTACAATCTTGACATACATAGACACTCAATTTGAAGTGTACATTGCCCCTGCCTCGAGACAGCAAGATCACATGGTGGTACTCTTCAGAATGTATTTTCTCTTCTTCCTTATCTATGATTTTCTGTGTTTCTTGTTTTTTTATAATTTTAATAATTTTATTTTTAATAGTGTAACAAACCTGTCGGGTAGTATGGTATTGTAGCATTTTTAAGAGTTTTTATTGAAAGTAGAAATCATGTACATTTGATATTCTCAAGACACACCACAAAGGGCAGAGCTGTTATTTCTGTGGCACTTGGTGGACAATAGAAAGGCATCAGGACTTTTACTTCCCCAACACTCACCAAAACCTTACCAGAAGGGGCATACTGCCTGCCACTACAAATCTGTTAGAACTAGACAAGTATGTCAGCAAAGGTATTGGTACCTGTATTCATGATAGGAGTCAATATAAATATGAGCTCTTCCTAGGTAGAAGCTGTTCTTTCATGGTACAAAATTCAGCTCCTGCTATTGTTTCTGATGAGGCGGGCTGTTGTGATAGGGCATGCTGACAATAAGGTAGAATTGGCTCTAACAGTCCATTTGTAGTCAAATTTTGCTATAATACAATGCGTGTAAGGAAGCCAAAGGGGACTTCAAAGAAATGCTCCAAGTTTCTGAAGATTATTATTTAGGATCTGCTTTTTGGGAGATCAAGTCTCCAAAACCTTTTCCTTTCTGAGTAAAGCTTATTACAGTGTGTCCTCCCATTTTGGATGGGAACCAAAGCAAATAAAATGAAATATCTTCAGAATTAGAGACAGAATTTGTCTTTTTGTCTTTCAGGCTAGATCATAAAAGAATCATTGAAATATGCCAGAACAGTAGTGGAAAACTTTCACATCCACAGCCATAAATTAATACACTGAGGCATAACAGAGAGAGTTCTGAGATGGAAAGATGATCTTGTCATAGGTGAAAGAAAGTAGAGGAAAAAGTAGGAGAAAGAAGTACTGTCTGGCAGAAGAAAATCATGTAAAGAATAATGAAAGCTTAAAAAGACCTTCAGTTTAGCCAGCAGGAAATCTTTTTCACCAGAAGAGTAATGCAGTACCAAAAGGGGTTACCCAGAGAAGTTGTGGATTTTGTCCTTGGTGGTTTTTAAGAGTCAGCTAGACAAAGACATGTCTGACCTGATGCAGTGTAGTCCTTTTTTGAGTTGGAGAATGGACTTATTGACTTCCAAAATTGCCTTCAAACTAATACTTTTGTGACTTTATGAAAAAACAAGAATGTGGATTATTTGAAGAGAGGGCAGATAATAGGAGCTGGAGGGGAGTGAACAGTAAAACAATATAGGGGAAAAAAAACCCAACCACAAATTGTAAGATCAGTAAGATACACCAGAGATTTAGTATTTGCCATCTCATTCCCTAATGCTTCACCAAAATAAAACTATCCCGATTCTAGGTATGTCTAAAATCCTTTAGCTCTTTTTCAGAATAGATAAAAGCAGCTTGTACTCCCATATGGCTAGAACCAAACTTTCAACTTCATCAGAAAATTCATGTAACAAATGGACTAAGGATGGTAAAAACATATTCAGGGAAAAAAAATTGCTGAAGAGCATAAAATATTCTTGGGTAGCTGAACTTATATCATTTCAACCCCACCAGATGTTTAAGT
Source organism: Elanoides forficatus (assembly GCA_025311575.1). NCBI lineage: Eukaryota > Metazoa > Chordata > Aves > Accipitriformes > Accipitridae > Elanoides > Elanoides forficatus. Next base: position 2,871,018 of record JAOBAS010000028.1, on the reverse strand, counting down.
GTGCAATATAACAACAGGAACAGGCGTAGCTAACAGTTTCTATTTACTATAGGGCTAGGGTTTCTAGCAAAGACTTCTGTTTGGAAAGACTTTAAGTCTTATTTAACACCCCCCTTACGTCAGGATTGGGCCATTACAGTGCCTCTTCTTGGGGAGGAAAATAAACACAGTAGGATTCACTACTCTTGAGCGTGAGGGGACAGGCTGATGTTTACGCTGTCAACCAGCTAGTCAAAAATTCTTTGCAAGATCAGTATTGGAAAATGCTCTGGTTCTGTCCATTGTAAGGTAGGTGTTACATTATATGGAGTTTTCTATTCAGCAAAACCTTAAACTAAATGAAGAGTAGTACCAATCTGTTATTAATAGGTTGAAAATAAAAATTATTATATGGTACTCCTGGAAGCACTAGAGTCCAAATATCTAAAATTAATCAACATTACAACTTTTAATGTTTTTATATGGATAGTAATAACACTGGAATTGCCTAATAAAATGTTACTTTAGAGAAATAAATAAAGTTAAGCAAAATTGTTTTGAAAGATTAATTCTACTCTAAATTTAATTGGAGAAATGCTAATATTTTTTTTTTTCAAATATTTGGGAAACCTTATTTTAGGGAATATGTTGAAATCTCAGAGACTACATGTAACTATTCTTAAGTTTACATTTTAATTAAATATTTTAGCCCTTTGTAAACTAAGATCTAATCACTAAGTCACTAATCTAGACTGATTATGTCTTCATCCTTTTGTGCAGATATTTGAAAGAAAACTTTCAAGCTTAGGCTTGGAATATAGCAAACTTTTCATAGTAGCTCAGCATTATATAGTTTTCCTCATACAAACATTATATATTTATCCTTGAGTATTGCAGAAGTTTTAACTGGGATATGTACAGTATCTGTAGTCTTTATCATCTTTTAGTGAAATTATCAACTTCAGATCATGAACATTGTAAGAATTTGTTCTTTCAGGGGCATGAAGCATATAAAAAAAGGAATAGAAATGTAGAATACTGCATTCTCTAATAGAGTATAACAGAGCATAGAGACAATTACATAGGTTGAAATGGAGCGAAATAGAAGATAAAAGCCAGCAAAAGAAAGGAGGGAGATGTCATAATTGTCTATTATGAAATTATGAAATGTTGCTAACTTGTCACTGATAACTTTGCCTTGTGTGAAAGTAACAGAACAGAATTTACCAGCCTTTTATCTTCTTTTAAGGTACATTCCTTCAAGATAAATGAGTAGAAAAGAGTCCAAAGAAGAGGGATCAGAGATTTAGCAAATGTGATCTACAACAGATTAAGCATGTCTATCAATATGTGAAAAATTGTTTTAAAGAAAATGGTAGTAGTTTTCTCCAATTTGTGCATATCCCTGTACATGCGCACATACTAAGATACTGCAGAAAGCTCTGGGGAAAGGAAAATACCACAGTAAGCTGTCTCTGGAGGATTTTTCAGAACACATGAGACAAATATCTATGTAGTGTATCCCAGCTCATCGTGGGATTTTGATTTGGATAGCCTTGAAGACTAAATAGAAAGTAGAATTTATTTGTATGAACCAAATAGGAGTTATTTTTAAGCATTATCACTACTATTTAGATATGTAGATTTGTAGTAGAGGTTTTTTTCTAGTTTAGTTACTCTGTGTCTTCAATGTAGTGAAGCCTTAAAGATGACTACTGTTAAGATATTTACATCTATGCTTTTGAACAAAGTTCATAAAACAGTAATTAAAAATATAATAAAGCAAGATAACTGGACACTGTTTTAAAGTTGTTCAACATTCTCTTGAAAGCTAAGGTTGGGTAGGGGTGTATGACTGAAATTTCATCACTGTGTGTTTGTACTTACTTTCAAACTGAGAAAACTGAACGAACCAATATTATGCAAACTATCTTCATGCTCGGCCTTTTTTGTGCTATGGACTTTTTCTTAAATGTTCTAAAAAGGGCGCTTGTCAGTGTGATTGTACACATTTTTCTTCTCATTTTATTCAGCTAAAGAATGCTAGTCATTAAGCTCAGTTCTCAAGTGGCATACTTCAGACTGTGACTTCCACAAATTAGATGGGGATGTTGGATGTGAAATGAATAGAGTGAGAGTGTGAGAGCTATTAGTTTTAATGAAGAATTTTTAAAGTCCCGTGGATGACTTCCCTTATTAACATCCTACTCAGACTTAAACTTTTACTAAAATATGATTTTTTTATATCAACACTAGTAGTAGACAACACTGAAGTGGAAAACACATTTTCCTCACTGTACCATTAATTTAACAAGTGCATAAGTTTTGCTCTGCTAATCACTTCTTCATATGTTAAATAGCACTGTGACTTCAAATTACTAAACCAATGTAAAACAATACTATTCACACTATGATATTTGCCTCTTCTCTCATTGAATCTCTATGGCAGAAGTAAGTTTCTGTATGCATTTGATGAATGAAACAGAAATTAGAGAGAATTAAGACTAAAAGCTGGACACAAAAGGGTATTTACACATTTAGTCATCAATGCAGTATGCACAAACACACTTTTTAAAAAATGCATATGATTCTGTGAATATGTAGACTTAGTCTAGTTATGCTAAAACTACAAGTTCCCATTTCTTAATGGCAGAATTAAGTCTGAGAGCATTATTAAATGGCATCGGAATGTGGCAAAAAGAATTCAAACTGTCAAATACATATAAATTCTATAAAACATGTATATGTCACACATACAACCAGGATTTGCATTTCTCTTTGATGTATGGAACCTCACTTACTTAGGAAATTAATACTGTCCTGAGTAGATTTGCCAACAGTCTGTTGGGAACATCAGCTTTGATCGAGAATGGAGTTGCTTCAAAATACTTATAGTAGAATGTGAAGAATTCAAATCATTCTTGTCACATCACTATGGAGTGATGTTTTAAATTCAAATTAAAAAGATATTTCAGGATTAATGGCCATGACAGTAATATCTGGCATAAACAAAGGAGAGCTTGCTGTAGTTTGTTTGTAGCACGTAAACAGAAGCACCTGCCTTTTACAGAAAAACAGTGTCTCAGATAGATTTCAACATATACCAGATTTCATGCTAAGTTTAGAGAAGAAAAATATTGCAACCTTTTTAAATATTAAACCATTAGCTTATTAAAGTGATTTATAATTTTTAGTAGGAGCTATTTACTTCAAAATGAATTATATGTATATGATAATCTGAATATATAAGTATGCAGAATCTGTCTTCCTGTTTAGTCAGCAGGGACTAGTTAGCTAGGTAAATGCTACATAACCCAGAGTAGTCATGAATGAATTTTAACCTAAATGAGATACTCAGTCTTCTGAAGAAATCTTTCTCTTAATGTGCTGCTTACTTAGAAACATCTAATCCAGCACATTCAGGAAGAAAAATTGCTATTAGCAGAAAGCAAATCTTTCTCAAACTTTATGAAGTTTAGCATTATGTCACATTACTGCAACTTCACAAATAACCTCAGTAATTTTCAACCCTACTTTTCTTCAGCTGTAGAAACAGAACAAGGCACAAAGCCATCATGACAAGAAAATGGCCTAAACCATGTTGTTCACACAGAAATGTAAGAAAACAATGAACCAAGACATGTATTTTTCATAGTCTTGAAAACTGTACAAGCAAAAGCTACTTCTGGTAGCAGGCACATACAAACCTCATGTGAAAAATGAAAAAAGTGAAAAAGCATCTACTGAAAGTACATTTTTAAAAGATTTATATAAAGTTGAGGTACTAGCTCATCATAGTCTTAACAATTTCTGCCTGGTCTATTGTTTTTTCTAAAACAAGGGAGAAGAACTTAGGTGTTTGACAATGTCTGTGTTGTGGGATACAGAAAGGAGTAAATATTGTGTAAAAAAAGAAATGGCAAAAATTTCACTTGAAACTATCTCTTCCATGTCATTATATCTACACTAAGCATATATTCTCATTGGTTAATCATTGGACTCCAGTCTGCCAGCACATCTGTAATTATTCAGTTACATTCCTTTCTATTGCTGATGTACACAGACTTCATACAGAATCAAGGAACAATCAGATTTGTGTGGAACAGAATTGTAAATTAGTATAAAATTAGTGACATTTCTCAAAAATATTTGAATTCACTTTCTTACCCAATAGCATTTTAAATGAACAAAGAAATATTTATCATTGGTTAGCTTAGGCAACTAGCTTTACTTATGAAACGCTTCGGTTTTTCTTATGCATTGTGTGAAGTAGTACTTGATGACTATACGCCAAATTAAACTAAGGTAGAAGTTACATTCCTGGTTTTCATATGGACTAGATCCGTTAACTATATCACCATATACTACTGTGGATTCCTGTGATCAGAAATGTTTGGATGACTGTAAACTACAATTTTACTTCCATAAATGAGCTTCCAAAAGAAGATTCAGTTATCTAAACAAACAAGCAAAAATAGACCATATACTACTCTAAAGGTATGTTTGCAATTTGACAAGAGGAATGTCTTGAATAGTTGATAGGTACTGTCTGTAAATAGAGCAAGACAACAGCAATATACTAGGGAACAGAACGACTGGTTAGAGGTGCATGCAGCCCACTTGGATTGAGAGCAACTCTCATAGCGGTGCTGCACGACCAGTACTAGAGCTGTATTTGTCCCAGGATTACGGGATAAAGCAACCTGGAAATCAGTTGCACCCCTGGTGCAGTGTGCTATCATCCACGCGTAACGTTATACCAGTCCCTCACGCCTGGTAACTAAGCCTGGAGTTCTCCCTCTGCTCGCCAACTTGAGGTATATGCTTTGCAATTTACAGCTACACGAACCTTTTGGTGACTTGTAAGTTGAGGATGCTGGGCATCACGATTTCCATGTGGATTTAGAAACGAAGTGTTTAAAAGATGATAGCGAATTTGGGCAGACCTGAGAATTGGGGATCAGTGCTGAGGAAAGGTAAAACTGGGCAAATCTTGATAGCCCTGCAAGTGAGTGAGATCAAGCGGTTTAAGAGCAAGGAGTAATGGAAGCACTTTTGTACTGATGTGTACAGGTCAGTGTGTTGCGTAAGTAAGTCTAACAAAAGCTAGATATGAAACAAAACAAATATGTACATTGTTCACTCAAATCCTTTGGAAAAGGTCTCTGCCAGGGAGACATAATACTTATTGTAGATAGGAGAACATAATAGTTCTAGCATTCCAAAACCAAGGGGATTTTGTATGTAATTACCTTAAGATGACAAAGGAATACCAACAGTACTGGGATGAAGTAGGCAAAGTAAAACAGACTTTTTGTTCCATAATGAATGTAAGTTGCGTTTTAATAAGGGGTAATATTTTTCCTTAAATCAAAACAGGCATTAGCTATATAATAAGCATTTCATAGCACCTGTACACACTGCAGAAATAGAAAATACCTACCTGAACTATGTGTTCAAAGATGTTTATTTTCTTTTATTAATGTATTGATTTACCCATTAAAATATTTGACTTTATGATATTTCTGATACTGTCAGAAATACTTCTGCTATAAGTATTCTGATACTGTCCTGCACAGAAACAAAAAGTAAATCATTAACAGTAACTTTTTTCTGTGACGCACATCAGTGTCTATATTGCATGAACGATTTCATAAGAGCCAGAACCCACAGGATTTACCTAAAGATGTGAAATGGAAGGTAGGGAAAAGCTGTTGAAAATGCGGGTTCTGGCAGTACAGTGGGATGAATACTGGATTGGCATCCTCACCTGGGAAGTATGGAAATCGGGCAGGGCAAAGGGCTGTCCCAGAGTTTAAGTCAAATTCTCCCACTAGCTAAAAGAAAGCATGAAAGGAATTGTGTTTGTGATACTCCTGTCCAGATAAAACTTATTTTACTCCTTACTACATTACTGATCTCAGCAAAATGTGAGAGCTTCTGCATGAAGTGGTTACAGATACAGTTATTCTCCGGTAACATAACAAGCTTCCTAAATAACTCAGTTTTTTAATGAACTGTATATGATTTTCTATATCTGTAATGCTCTAATGGTATCAGGACATGCAGCAGTATGCTATTGCCACCATCAAAGCAGTAGTCTTTCGGTTAAAGCAGTTAAAGTTGTATCAAAAACATCAGCTGGTGCATGCTAGGTGGTTGGCATTCAAAAGTAAGTGAGATTTACCAGATATATCAAACTGATATGAAAATTAATAGAAAAAACCACCCCTTAGATCACAACTTGCAATACACAAATAGTGATTTGGGGATATTACCTTGGTCATTGGCAAAATGAACAGCAAGTTTTCATAATTCAGCTATATTTCTTTAATCAATACATGTGATACATCATTTTTATTTGCCAAACAAAAATAGCAGCACTGCTGACAGAGGTCATGCCAAAATAGACAGATCCAAAGCCAGGTGATTATCTAAATGCTTACTTTAATCACCTATCATAGGTCTTAGTTGCATGTGATAAATAAAGTCCAGAAATGTTCTCATTATCCTTGAAATGGTTCCACTTACTCAGTTAGGAGCATACTAGGGGTGGCTTGATTTGCTTTCTGAAAATCTCATCAAGATTTCAAGGAAAATTAGGAAAACTCCTTTCAGGATTTCACTGATTACTTCCCTCCACTGAGTACTGATTCTTTATTATTATTCAACATCTTACCATTTAATCACTTTTTTAATCTCTGCAAGATCTTCCTCTTTATTCCATAGTTACTGAGTTTTCGTAAGAGCCTTTGGCTCCAAAGAGCCTGGGATTTCTCTTTAGATTAGAAATACAAGACTGTAACAGCCAGATCACCCTTCCTCATGGACTTCACAGAAGTCCCATAGCTTTGTGGAGCAGGACTTCTTTTTGCCATGCCTGCTCTTCCTCCCTCCCGGTAGGTTGTTTTTATCTAGATGTCCACTATTTCTTTTTCTTATGTTTTCTACTTATTTGTCCAATACAGGCTTACAAGCATGTAGTTGCCAAGATTTCCCTTGGAATACATTTAAAAGATAGCATCATATTTGCCTCAGTCCAAGGCAGTTTTAAGTAAGATGTTACATTCTTCATTAGTAATTTGGCTATTTCACCCAAATTGTTCCTTTGAACTCTTGGGTGAATACCACTCAGTACTGGCCATGTGTTTCTTCCTTTTTTATCTCTTTACTCCCTAACTTGTCCCAAGCAATCATTTCAAGTTTAGATAGATCCTATGAACTGCCTTTGGTGTTAGAATCTCCACTGCTTTTTCCACAGTGGACATCATTGCTAAGAAAGGTTTTAGCTTCTCTGCAATGCTTTTTTTGTATCCTCATTATCCATTCTTCCTGCAGACTCTCTGGCAGCCTTTCTGATCTTTGATGTGTTTGGAGGAGGGCCTGTTATTTTTTATTCCTTTTGTTTAGACACTCCTCAAACTTTTAACCTTCATTTATTTGTTTATTATGCCCTTTCTGCAAGACTTGAGCTTTTCTACTTTTTTCATTTGGAAGCAATTTCAGGTTTTTGAAGGATGTCTCCTTCCTTCCAATAACTTCCCTTACCCTATTGCTTAGCCTTTTCATGTTCCTTTCATCCTGTTAAGCCTTTCTACCTGCAGACATTCAAGTGTCTTAGCTGGCCCTTGCAGCTCTTTGACAATTTCGTCATTTTTATGCAATGTCCCTTTTTTGAGATAGACCTCATTTACATACATTATAATTGCAGTTAGAGTTGAGGAGGCACTCCAACATATCAAAGTACATCCTACATTCTACTTGGGGCCACTTGAAAGACTGCCTGTTTTCTTGTGAAGTCTCCAGCCAGTTACTAGTCATCGGTAGTGCATAAAAATGTGGTCTCTGTCTGATATGACATTTGTCTGGTCTAGATGGAGTCAAGTCTCCTGACTGCTGTATTTTGTGCCCCTAATCTCTGTAAGCAGATTGCAATCACCATCCTCTGGTATCAGGAAAATAGATCAAAAAATATATACTTTTCCTATCTGAGATCTGGCATTTCAATCTATTCAGATTCTATTACCCTCTGAGATAAGCAGTTTTTCATATATACTGAACTTCAGCATTAGTCCTGTATATTCTGTAACCCAATTTCAGTCTCCCACTGATCGGACAAATATTCAGCATCCTATTATACGTGTCTTTATTTAGTGCTAGACTAAGTAGATCATCCACACAATTTCTTAAACTTCCAACTTTAATGCAGAAGCCTAAGTACTGCTGTTTGGTTCTTGTCTTCGCATCCTGTAGGAAAAGCACTCTGTCATTCCTAATTCCTCTGCTTAAGTATCGAGTGTGTATGTCTTCTTCCATAACTCAGCTTTTTGTTATTTATTTCAGGCATGAGAAACCTGGTTCTCCTATCACTGAGCTAATTTCCCTTTCTTCCGTATAGGTGCTCTTTAATCCACTGTGTCCCTGGTTTCTGATGAATCCAAGTTCTTACTCCTTGCACCTTCAAAGGCAGACACTAAGGTTCTTCATCTCCTTCAGTCCTGCAGATTAGGAACATTTCACTAACAGAGGTGTACTGCCTGTCGTCTTTCTTTGAAGGGTCTGAATTTGCCTCCAGATTCTTTCTCTTGCTCTTCTCTGTCAGCAGTTCCCATGTAAGCTATGATTGCTGGCTTCTCTCCAGAACTTTCTAGGGTGGATCCAGATTCCTTGTGAGACCAGACACTTCTATAATCAACAGACAAATCACTATACGGTATTCCATGGGATGAGAGGCTGTCAATTTGGTTGAAATAGCATCTTCTACCACTAAAGTACTTCTTTCTAGCTTGGGTTTCTGCTTCCAAAGAGATGTCCTCAGTGCAAGAAGTTTAATGGCCATCTTTTAATGAGGAAAGGAACACTGATGTCTCCCAGAGGGATTATTTCCCCTTTCTTGAGCTCAGTGCCCTCCTCCCAGAAGATGTGACTGCTATCTTGAACTTGATTCAGCTCTGTGATGTTCCTGAAAATCTCGATGAAGTTCTGCTGTTTTTCTCAGTATAGGGGATTGTTTGCTTTGAGAATAATCTGCTCAAGAGTGTTCTTAAAATGTGAGTGAACCTCCCCAGTTCAGCTACTCTGCTCTCAAGAGCTAGAATGTCCTCTGAGGACTACAACTGGTCTGTATTACACATATATGTATGCTATATTTTCAGAAGGGGGTGCTAGCAATAAAATGAATAATCCCTGCTGGTTTTTTGCTGAAGTGCTTGCTCCATTTCTTCTTTCAGAGTAGAGAAGACAGAGGGATTTTAAGTTGATTTTGTGCCTGGATGAGTTTGCATACTGGCATAGTCAATCATAAGCTACAAGCTGGTTATCATTTAGCTGCAGCATCAAATAAATTGTATACTAATACACTATATTATACGTTTTCTAATTGAAATTAGAAATATATTTACACAGATTGCTTGTGCGCTTAACACATTCATTCATACTGATTGAAATATGTAGGATGCATTGGTCACATGGTCTATTATTTGTTTACATCAAATATGGCTTGAAAATAATGTTCTCAATTAAGCTATTTTTTCACTGTCTACAAGTCCAGTTAGGTTTGTTTGAATTGCAAATATTACTTTTCAGTTTTTCATAATTGACACCATTATTAAGATTACTCAGCATTAGTTTGCTTTTATGCCAATAGGTTAGAACTAAGGATTGAAAAAATGCATCTTTTCAGCTTTAACTATGACATCTGCTATTACTATAACTCATAGCTTGGTAAATCTGCATGCATGTATTACCATAAGACATAGATGAATTCTTAGATTTGGGAGCTAACGGGCCAAATGTAGGCCCAGAAGTGCAAAGGGGTTTTTCCCTTGCTATCCCATCTCTCCATGCTTTGTTTTTTATTCCTTGAAGGTCCCAAATGCTACCTATCATTATCCAATGGATATATTTAGTTCTAGCCTGTTCACAGTAGTCAGCAGAGCACTCATAATATTGTAGAATCTCACTCACCCTGGAGAGGAATGATGGGTTGCCTGGCAGCAATTCTCATTCAAGATGATATCAGGCCTATCCAAGCCTCCTTGGCCAAGGTCAATTCTCAATAAATAGCAAAGGGTAGAATCAGTCTGCAGAAAAATACTTTTCTTGCACTAGATGCAAACCACCACTAACTTAGTTTTACATTAAATCATATGAATGTTAGCTTAAACATGTAATTAAAATGTATTGAAGAGAACTTGCAGGAGGCAAACTGACAAACTATGACTATCGTCATCAGTTCACTTCTTAACATGATTTATTAGCTCTCAAGGAAGATTGTCTTACAACTAGAGAAGGAAGTTACAGTCAACAGCAGAAAGCCTCTAAGAAGGTGAACACATTAAAACACCAATCTGGCTATTGCTTCCCAGCAAATTTATTTGGAGTAAAATGAAGGCATTTGTAGATCCAAGACTCTCTTAGAATGATTTAGTGAAGCCTTATGGTGAGAAGTAGTAAAAAGAGAAATCTGATATCCTACTCTACTGTGAAATTTTCAGTGAAAGGAAAAATGGAAAGCTTAGAAAAGATATATTCTTCTTTTCACATGAAAAGACTCTAAGGAAATTGCCAGTGAATATTTTCTTTTACTAACAAAATAGGCTCCATTAAAATATGATTTGACACTACATATGAATGCAAGCATATGCCTGGATAGTGCTTTATACTCCAAAGTTGGAAATAACTTCACTAGATATTGCTGTTCTTCCCAAATTTCCACCACTGTGTTCACAGAGCTGATTCTTCTTTCCCTTACTGAACCCTAAGAGTCAACCAAAGTGACAGTTGTCCTGGCTGTATCTACACTGTGTCTTCCAATCAAGTCTGGAATGTCCCCCAGAAGCCAAACTGAAACTTTTTTCTAAATGCAGTATAGATTTCTGGATGATAACCAAGATATCAGCTATCAAGCTCTATTTACTAGCTGAGGGGTGATGAGGAACAAATGAAATTCCTTTTGACTGTAAGTGATCATATCAGGCTACTGCTTCCCTTCCAGTACAAAATCAGATTATTGACAAAACACAATATAGGTGAACTAATTTGAGTTTGTGATGAAAAAGAGCAGGAGTACACGTCACTAGTTAGAGATTACAGAGACTGATGAAAAGTGTAACCACTCCATTTCAATGCAAAGTCCAATATGCAGTAATTTTTATTTTATTGGTAATATTAATAGAAAAATCTCTGCTTTCCTCCAAGACATGAATATTATAGCTGCGTAAGAATTTCTTTGTTCTGAGCTACACCTGCAGCTGAACAGGACTAACTCAGGAAGGTACAGCTAGTTACGCAGATATAAATACAGATTAGGAGGTTTGTTGCATCCAAGGCTTAGTTAATACTCAAAGATATGCCCCACAGAGATATGGCAATTGGATAAATGCCAGCCCACAAGACATGAAGGGGTAACCTCAAAAAAAAAAAAAAATTTCTTTCGTTAGGTTTCATTTTTCTTCTGTGTAATCTCAGTGTCACAGGTGTGAGTACACAGCTGGCTTGTACATAATGTCAAAGCTCACTTTTAAATAAAGATGAGACTGATTATTTGAGGTTTTGCCCTTCCAGGAGGAGAAAGACAGATTGTCATGAAATATAAAACGAGTTGCTGTTCTTGCTTTGACAGTGAAAAAAACATACTTTTTTTTTTTATTTCCTTCAAGCTAGCAATTGTTTACTGTTTAAGTGAGATGAGAAGAAACTCTTACATAAAAAATAAACTACTGATCGAGGCTGGTGGCATAAATTCTTAGCTTTTTTACTTTTCATAACATAACTGCGATTGTATTCTTTTAAAATTCCTTGCCATTGTATCCATCAAAACTAAACTGAGTGCATCCTGGGTTGAGGTTTTGGGTTTTTATTTTGTTTTGGTTTGTTATCAATAGCACTTACTCAGAGCAGTTCTGTTTCTGAGAGAGGTAAGCATCTACACAAATTCAAAACAGTCAGACCACTGTTCCTACTAGTACCATTAGCAGTTTCCAGGCTAAGTTTCACCAAAAGCACGTTCGCCTGTAAAGAGAAATTTGAGGCTCATTTTAGATGTTTCTTCAAATTGTAGCAGACAGCAGCTTGTTCACCAAATGGCATTTCATGTTTCTGGTGTATTGTCCTACATACAGTTAGTTTTCCAAATCCTTCTAAAAAAGCATCATCATCCTGATCATACCTGAATATTACATCATTTATTTAAGCACCTGAACAGAAATGTGAGTTCCTTTATGGTCTTTATAACCTGGGAATCTGTTGGCTTGATTCGTGTCTCAGTTGCTCAAGTTCGGTCATTTAGCCCGAGGTAGAATATCAGACAGATGATTCAATAGCTTACTTGCTAATGATTGTATCCCACGATCTATCATCTTAGGCTACTTTCTATTCTTTGAGACTGATGTTATCCGGTTCTTACCAGAGCCTCTTTTACTGGTACACCAAAATTATACGCAATCGGTATTCATCTTATCTCAGTAACTTGGCTGCAGCTGACAGAAACTGAAGGTAAGCTTTTGAAGTGAAATAAGAATATGAAAGCTACTCCAGGAGAAGAACTTAGAATGCTCTGACAGAGCCTTTTTTAACATATTACGTGTTCAGAGACTTCATCCTGCAGGTTAGAAAACACTTTCTAAAACCAGTCAGGTTTCGAGGTTCTAAGAACCTCCAATACAGCAGGTAAGTTTTCACCTAGATGCATATGTAAACAAACACTAAGGAACTTGCAAATCACAACAGAAGTTTCGTGATGTCTTATAGGAGCAAATACAATGCAACATAATAAAAAGAGTGGAATAGAAGTTCTCTGCAGTTACACTTACAAGAGAGAACACAATTTTATGTCACACATTAGGAAATGTACATAAATGGATTTCCTTGGCTTACGGAAAACAAGCAAGTTCAATTAATTTGAATTAGAATGCCAAACTACAGCAGAAGGCAGCTGACTAGAAAGGAGGGATTCATTTTCTGTCCTCCCTCCCAGAGGAGGCTGGTTTTGTTTTGTGTTTTATTTAAATAAAGGAAAAAGATAGCTGGAAGCTTACCTTTATCTTAAGCAGCAGCAGGAGGTTTTGGAATATGGACAAAATTGTTGAGAATTATGGAAATTATATTAAAATATATAACATACTTTGAAAGAAAAATAATTTCTCATCCTCTGAACAAAGCCAGAATTGTCTGTTCATAATACACTCACATACGCATACCCCTTGTTTTTACACATTGAATCAATCTCTCAGGTTATTGTTCTTAAATATGTGAGTGACAACAGTTTATGTTCGTACACATAATTTATTTCAGCAACTGAAGGTTTTGTGGGGTTTTTTTCTTGTAGTTTTGCAGTTCTCAAACCATTGGGACTGGGAAACGCAGTAGAGATTTCCTGCCCGAGTTTGCCGGTGATATAGCTGAATCTCTGAATGATTCTCACTTACAATAGAAAGACTAAACCTGCACAGTGAAGGGTGATACATTTAGATATTGCAGTACATTAAGATGTTATCCTTATAAAACTGTTATAAATGTTCCAAGTTATGTCCAAAATACAATAAAGGCAGTAGATATGCATTGATCCTGCTGATCTGTGACTGTAGAGGAATAAAATCTATTCCATAATTAGATTTGTACAGAGATGGTATTTTCAAGCAGTTAATACAAACTTGTAGTCTTTTTTTTTTCCTACTTACTTGGCAGCAGATCAAGGGTGATTTAAAGTAATCCAGTCCAAGCAGAATAGACCTGATCCTCTGTAGACTGATGCAGAACTGTTGCAACTATGGATGGACATTTAGAAATTGCTCTTAAATGAGGCGAAATTATTTAGAAAATTTTACACAAAAAATCAGAAAAATTATAGAAAAAAAATTTAGAAAAATTCCATACCTTTTAGACACAGAATTATTTGATCTGGACTGCTCTGACTTAAAAGGAAGCTCAGACGAGAATAGTGAATGAAGTCTTCCTTTACTGTGAATATCTCAAAGCAGATTATATATTAAATGGTAACACTAAAATTTTTACTTTCCCTCTTTTCTGAGATTTTCCTTACTCGGGTTATATTTTGCTCCGGAAAAACTCCCTCGGTCTATTTACAGAGTTAGTACAACTTAGAGTACAAAAGTCCTTATTTGTATGAAACAAACACAGCAAGATTATATATATATATATCTCTCTCTCAAATAAATCTGTGTACTGCCATAAAGAAGGAATACTTTCTCCCCTTTCCCCCACAGCACCCTTTCCAATTTACAGCACCTGTAACAACTACAAGGCACATCACAGGAGACAGTAAGAGAGCACTTTGCTTTCCCTTCCTATTTTGGGTAGTCATATTACAAAGTTTGGGTCTGGCCTTAGAACAGCAAAATGAGAGTGGGAGATCTGAACC
>JAOBAS010000028.1:2803878-2856559 GCA_025311575.1 Elanoides forficatus | reverse complement strand
CAAATATTTGATATTAATAAAGTAGGGTGTTATTTTATTAGCCTTGAAGTATTTCTCCAGGGTCATTTCAGATACATATAAGAAAACATGCATAAACACAGTTTTTGCTGTGGTCTAACAGGGCTTAGGATTGTTTTGTATTCATGTCCAAAAATCTTATTTCTGGGATATTCTTCCAGCTCAATTGCTTTTTAAAAATTACCTCTGCTATCCTGTATAACAAAACCAATTCCTTGTTTTATGGAAATATCTCTTCTTAGATTAACTAAACAGAAGCTATTCCTCAGATGAAGAAAAGTTCTTAAGGTTAGCAGGAGTCTATTAATTATTTTTCCTTTTCCAATTTAATCTTCTCTGAAAGATTTTCAGAGAGATAGTGCTTTCTCATTTACAGTCTTTGATATTATATGAAAATATGTTGTAGTTTTGCTTTGGAGCTGATACTTACTGGAAGAAGGGGTTTTTTTCTGGAAAATTGTTCAACAAAGTTTGAAATATTGTGACTATATTATGCATAGAAACTTCATAGATTGTGTGAGTTTACTGTCAGGCCTTCTGATGCCATACTAGTATCATAAGAATGCTTTATTTTGCCTGGAGCTCCTGGTGGATTTGTAGAACTCAGCATGAAATCTAGTTTTTCTTTCATTTCTTCTCAGTTCAATCCTTCTGTCTTTTTTCTTTGGTTTTTGATTGGGGGGGGAGGGGTTGGTGGATTTTTTTTTAATTTTTATTGTTATTTAGCATCTGCAGATATCTGTGCCTCAGTTCTTTCTCAGTTTTCTCACTGTGGTGATTGAAGTTATAAATGTTTATGTCAGGACTTACTTTAGAGCATAATAACATGATGCCCACCTAAAACTTATCAGTGTTGTGGTCTAATCCCAGTAGGAAGCTAAACCCCACACAGCCACTCAAAATCCAAAACACAGCACCATACAAGGTACTATAAAGAAAATTAACAACCTCCTAAGCAGATGCAATACAAGCTGGTTTTGATGTTTTTATAACAGTGAAGCAAAGCTGTCGGAGAAGTTAGTTAGTTAGTTAGTTAGTTAGAAGTTAGCACGTGCTCCAGAGGTACACAGTGTTGCACAGAGGATGTTGGGACAGGTTCAAATGCACAAAGATTTATTAGAGCGGTCTGTAGCTGATGGCAAACAGCCATTCTAATGGTGGAAGTTGCTTTGGGGTGTAAAAAAAAAAAAAAAAAAAAAAAAATCCAAAACAAGAGGAAAGAGGAAAAGAGAAAGAGAGAAAGGAAAGGGAAAACTCTCCCCTGTGGCCAGACATGAAAAGAAGCAACAGGGATGCCCAGACAAACATCCTTCCCGGTGTGTCTTCTCTGACGCAGCCGGTGATTCCCCCTGCAAAACTTTCCCAATAGTGACTACACGGTTTCCATCGGGACCTGCTCAACCTCCCAGCTGGTTGTTCCTGCTGATGAAGCTGTCAGAGCTGACTAGATCTGGGGCAGGTACTGTTGGGCCGTTGACCTCTCTGGATGCATATTACTGTCCCCGCTACTATAACCAAGGGGTAGTTTGGGTGAGCAGGGAGAAGAGGGGACAAGAAGGGTCGTTCTTACCCTGATGGCAACTGCCTCCCATGAGAAGCAGCAGTAGCAACACCACTGAGTTTGTGGGAGTAAGGCCGTGGGATTAACAGCATCAAAACAACAACATGAGAGGGAAAACTCTGTCACAACAGCTTGGGTGAAGAGGTTCAGAGCTGGCAGGTTGCGGTACAGAAGGCTGAGGCACCTAAGGAACGGTGAAACAACAGGCTGGTGCCGCCAGAGGAATGAAACGCCCTTCCTTAAGGGGAGGGGAGAGTGAGGACAAAAAGGAGATGCCGTGCTGATCTATAGTGTAAAACGATGGCATGGGTTGGGGGGGGGCTGGATTTTTTTTTTTTCCTGCCTAGCTGAAAGATATGGAATTGTTTGGAAATAATAGATGCTTTAAACAGTAATTAATAAAATTCTAAATGCCTACCTAATTTGTACAAGGCTGCGGGTCTTTTTGTGGAACAAAGTTTGAAATACTCATTTTGAAATGTGGAGACTTTCTTAATAGAGTTTGACATGGAATTGCATCCTCCTAGAGTGCTGCAGCCAATTATGGTTCAATCAGCTAATATCATCTTTCTTCTTTGAGGATGGTATTTTCCATAATCTACCAAGCACAAGGTAAAACAATGTATTATAAAAATCTGCATAACCAAAAAGAGAAAATAAGGCATAAACGATATGAACTAATGACACCTGGAAGAAATACAGTTTATATTTACTGTTTATATTTAATTTTATATATTAAATATTGTATTTTGATAAATCAGATTCAGTTTTCTCATTGCAACATGCCTAATACAGCAATATTTTTTGTCACATTAACTGTTAAGATTAATCTTATAAAATATTATGAATCTAAAACTTTTGTTTAGATAACATATTCTGAGCTTTACAAAGAGCATCACACAGACATCAAGAGATTTTATGGAATCAGGAATTCATACTTCATTTCTGTTTCTTGATAATTAAACTATTATCTTCTCTTGTTGCTGCCAGCATGCTTTATTTACAGAAAAAATCATGATATTTGCTTTTACTTAAGGTGTCAAACTGCAAGATCTTCAACCTGATTTGCAGCCCTTCCACAGATATGTGCATAGCATTCTGTGATCCAGGTTACTGCCTCTGAGTCACGAAAGGTGGAATTTTATACGACTAAGTGAAAGAAGATTGCTTACTTCGCAATACTGTGGCTCTTTGAGACACGTTGTCCATATACATGACCTAGGGGAATCTTTGATTTTATATTGTTATCCAAAACCAGCACCCAAACTTTAGAGATGATCCTGTACTTTTTTTTTTTGCATGGCAGTGAATAACACTCAGAAGGTTGTCACAGTGTGAATTGGAATGGGGATATAAGAAAAGTTGCTTTAAAATACGAGAGGTCAAAGTTCAGATAAGAAGCGACCCTGAGTGTGGATGTAGTGAGGCACGTACCTTCATAAGGGAAGAGGAAAAGGAGTTGGACTGTGGTGAGTGCTTTCGGAGTCAGCAGTCAGTGCCTGGGGACACTACTGCTATGCTCATACTGGTTTTCCAGAGCTCAAACTCCTAGCTCAAAGAGGTGATGCCCTCTTCCATGTCCTTCATGATGATTATAAAAAGTGCTTGCTACCTTGTTTTCCGTGATCCTGCACTAAGCAGAAGCAGTCTGCGTATGAGAAGGGCAGGGACGTACCTTTCACAACTGCTTTATGCAGTAAATAAGAATGACAATTGTCAGCTGCCACCGATAGCGAAGCTTGTCATGGTAGAGATTACAGATGCGTACCACGATTCCTACAATTACAGGGTAGTTCAAGCTTGGAAGACATCTCAGGAGGTCATCCAGTCTGACCTCTTACTCGATGCAGGGTCAGCTATGAGGTCAGGCCAAGTTGCTCAGAGATTTATTCAGTCAGGTCTTAAAAACCTCCTGGACACTGCACAACATCTCTGGGCAACCGGTTCAAGTGCTTACCTGTCATCGTGGGGATGACAAATAAGTTTCTCCCGCTTTCAGATATGAAAATAAATTGACAATAAAGCCAAAAGTTTACGCCAAGAACACTAACTTGGTCTACATTTTTCTACTGTGCCATGACAAAATACAATATTTTTTTCCAAGACCAAATTCTACTTTTTAGATCATGTCACTTTTTTGTATGTTCCTGTTTCCTTAAAGTTTTTTAAAAAAAAAAATCTGTAAAAATTAATTTCACCATATTTTTGGATTCATTATTGCACTAAAGTAGTTCTTAAGGTATGCCTGTTTTCTGGGATTTAATACCTAAGTTCTCGTGCTTGGGGGCTTGCTTTGCTTGTTTGGCTCATGCTCTGTGTGTTTCTGTTGTTAGATGCCATAGGATTTCAGCATACCACAGCACTGAGAAGTGTACCAGCTCTTCTTATTTTTCATTTTAAAAAGTCAGCAGTTTGTTATGGCTTTCTAATTTTCAGAAAGTGGACAATTACAGAGAACCACAGCCACTTTATTTGAATTTCATGTCATGCGTTATGTCTTTCTAGCTATATCCTTAGCTGTACTCACAAATACTCAGCTGAAAATGGTTTTAGGCTACTAGAATAGTGCAGGTAGAAAAAAAAAATCACTACTGTCTTTTAAAAATGTGTATTTTAATCATCATTTGCAGCATGTTTTAAAAGTAATACAGACTTGCAGCTGTATTGTCTGAAGGTATCATAAACTTTCATGGATAAAACACAGGAAACATTCCTTTTGACTTCTGTCATTCAAGGAAACAAGGACAAAAGTGAGATTTTTATTTAAAAAGTTTATCTGTCTGTATTTCTTTTTTTCCAAGTAACTCTGCAGCATTTGTTAGATCAGGTGATATATTTAATACCTAGTCAACATTAATAAAAAGTACTTCATTATACTGCGGATTTAGAAAGGTTCTATAGGCTAGACATTACATGATAGGACTGGAGTAATCCCTGGTTATCACCTTTAGATGGATACAAGGAGTCAGTGATACAGCATAGATTTAATATCCTATTACTGCTAATTAGGTTTGCTTCACTTGCTTCACTTTCTTTTGCATCCTTGTCCTATAACTTGTCTTGTCCTTGATAGATGTAGGTGTCTAGAGACGAAATATGGTCATTGCCAGATATACTCCTGCTTTCATCAAGTGGAAGTTCTTTAAATGTTTTATAGCTCATTCTTCGCCTCCTCTGCTGTACAGACCGCTGTATTAAAATGATACAGTAATGGTAATATCTGTTTAGGTGCAGCATGTCATCCATCAGCTTAGTAGCTCCTTCGCCATCAAATAATGCTTATCTAGGACCATAAAGATAGAGGTTTTATTTTCCTCTGCAAGTCCGTGACCTCTCTACCAATTATCCCAGGCTCAAGATCAGCCAGGCAGCAAGAGAAACAGCATGAGACAATGGCTCAGTGCTAAAGAGAAGCCTAAACATTTCCTAAAAAAACAACGGGCTTCATCTTTGCCAGGCAGGGGGTCAGTATCATCAGCAAAGGATGAATGGATACCTACTGTGGGATAACCAGGGTTTCAGAAGCATCCAAAGCTTTTCTGCTGCTCCAGAAGCTTACCACTGTTTAACAGCTGTCACGAGAAGGCTAATGACCGCAGGGAATGCATCACATTTCCCGTCTCTGAGACAGCAATGTACACATCTATAATTCTATATATAGATCGAAAGATACACACATTCATTTGTGATTTTTTTCACTACTGATATTCACTGATGGCAGGATTAAAAATGGAAAAAAGGGACATAGTTCCAATGAGTATGATTTCAGAGAGACAAGATGCACAAGGTTAATGAATTAAAGGCAATGAAAACTTAAATAACATTATAGATGTAAAATAAATGCGTAGAATGTACCCATGAAGAAGTCAAAATGCAAATAGTAGCATTCACTTAAGTCACTGAAAATCAGAATATGAATAAAAATTATAATGTGTAATATAAATTATAAACCAAATGTGTGTTATAATTTTTGGTACTGATGCCCACACAAGCTTGTGCAGGTCTTGTGATGGTGAACACAGATGGTAAATTAAGTGACAATAGGGTTTAAGCTGAATGTATTTCAGATTTAATTTTCTTACCCTTCTACTACATACATATAGAAACCAGGAAAAGTCACCCTTTTCTTATGGAACTTATTTTTCAGTCTGTTCTTGTAGTATGTAAATACAACTGTAAATTGTACCTTTTTTATAAAGAACTTAGAAGAAGCTAGAGGAGCTTACTGGTGAACAGGAACCTTTTTTTCTGAGATTGGGTGGGAGCTTGGGGGGGGTGGTACTGGGTTTGTGTTTTTTAAGGCTCTTTGGGATACAGGACACTTTGGCTGCATCTTCTGTATTTAGGTGAATGAGGACATGCTTTCTTGGTTCCCCTTTGCCTGTAGTTGTACATATGGGCTACACTACATAGTTTTTATATATCAATTGCTTTTTATCAGAGAGGGGGTTTTGTTTGGTTTTGTTTTCACAAAGCGCATACGTATCCTTACTGCTAAGGAAATAGGGACTGCTTTATTAGATGACTTGTCCAAATTTCCATAGTAAATTCACTGACTGAGACTAAAACTTCAGTTTCCTGACTTCTGCTTGCATACTGTCCTGCAGAAAAACTGTTCAATAATGCTTGGAGTCCCAAGTATTACTCCCATATATATCGCCAATGCAGAGACATGATGCTACATGCAGCATTTCACAGGTCTTCAGCATCTAGAAACTGCACTGTTGGAGACCTCTTTCGCACCTTGGAAGGGAGAAATAGGGATTCACTTCTGTGTGAATCAACTATTGGCATTGATGCCTACCAGATTGTTCCCTGAGCAGGTGCAAAAAAAGCCATAACATCTTTAAAAAAGCATAACATCTTTAAAACTGTGTTTTCTGCACTGTGAGTTTCAAGTCATCAGTTAGTGTCAGTTCGGACCTTTGCTTTTCCAGGGTAAATGGAATTGGATTTTCTAGCTAACAAGTGCTAAAACTCCAAGTCTTGTCTTCCCCATTGGGCTGTATGAGATAAATTTCCAAAACTCAAGCCCTTCATCTTGAGCGTTCTAGGCTCTATCTTCAACCTGTAAAACCGAAACAAGGCTTTTTCACTTTGCAGAAGTACTGTGAAAATGAACTCTTTAATGCTTACAAAGCATGGGTACCATAAAAATGTCCAACACATAATCAATCAAATAGATGTATAATTCTTTGGTCTTCATGAGACAAAACTTTTTCCAATTAGAATGTATAAACATTTCACAAATTAGAAGAAATTAAGATCTCAAATTTTGGCAAACAAATATTGCCTACTCTCTTGCTTCCTGCAATTTGCTGAGTAACAATAGATAGCTTAGCTGTATGCTCAGGACAGATTATTTCACAGCATGCAATGACCTTCTACTCTTCAAAAATGTCTTAGTAATGTCTATCATGATATTCTGTCCCTCTTTTATGAAAAGTTGTGACTTCAAAATTTTCACATTATAGACTCTTGTATGCCTTTTAATTTTTTTGGTGCTTTGGCCTTCCCTTTAAGACTATTATTATTATTATGTGTTGACGGTAGCTGTTTGTCTGAACTCAAACTAAATACTTTGAAGCTTCTCTCATATATTATTGTCTTTCCATGATAAACTGGGTAACTGAGTTAACACACGACAGATGTGAAAAAGAAAGGCAAAAGTGAAAAAGCTTCTTACTTCCAGGAAACATTAGAGGAAAGAGTCTTGCTATTGTTATGATTAAATGAGGACAAATTTGGGCAAAGGAACCATATTTCTGCTTGTATGGTGAGGGTATAAGGAAGGCATTGCACCTTTAAGCAGGGCACAGCAAAATCTGACCCTAAATGTTTATTTGCAGAAGTGGTTTGATTGCTTCCTGAGCACCATGGAGCAGACTGTGGCCATTGCAGGGAAGCTATGAGTTTAAAAGTAGCTTCTCACTTTCTTATGGTGACTGTGAAGTGACCTGCGTACAGATGGGGAGGTTAAGGATTGAAGTCATGATCTGATCCCTTTAGCAGAGTACTCACTGGCTCAAGTTTAAAGTTTGTGGATAGGCACAACTGAGTTAGTTACTGAGAAAAAAAATAAGATTACCACCTACCAAGGACTTGATCCAAAGTCCTGATCCCCGTTTGATGTCTTCCTATTTCCTCAAATGAACTTTTGATTACAGTCAAAGTGCTCAGGTTGGAATTTTCAAGTCAGTTAAAAAAAAAGAATAGGTAATCCAGGTAATACTTTGTTTGTAAGGAGTTGGGAGATAAATTCAGTTTGGAAAACCTTCCTTAGCTTCCCTTCCCACCTTGTGTATAGACTAAACATTTGAATATTGGAGTTTTGAAATACTTGATCCATAGATGAGGGGCAACATGTTGGAATCAAGAACGGAAGGAGGAAGTAAATGGAGGAATGGAAGGAGGAATCCTGCATACTAATAACCATGTTTGTATCGCTTATGATGATTAGTCACATGAAGAACAGTTAATAGTATTACGTCTCTGACTTTTGAAATACAAAACAGCAATGAAAGTCATCCTGAGATGACTCTGTGAGATTTTTATGTGAGGCTGCATGAGGTGCCACGGAGGGATGGGTAACGTCCAATATTTGACTCAAAGGTAACAAAAGAATTTAGCCAAGAGTATGGTAATCCTTTGCCATGCAAACAGAAAAGTAGAGTGGAACTTCATCCTAGATGGAAGAGTATGTTGCAACTGAAAGCAAAGTAGGTAAATAGTGGCTGCTGGAAGAACAGTCCAGTTGGTGCCAATGGCACCTTCTGCTGGAAAATACTGTTGCCGTATTTGTCATGCGTTTGAAGCAAAGCAATGTGAAAGAACAGTGTTTACTTTTCCACTTATGCCTTACCTTTGGCATCTCCTGACTACATTATACAATCAAAACAGGGAAGAGAGCCTAAAGGCAGTGGAAAATTTTGTTGCTGCTCTCTAAGCCTTGATGGATATGTTTCTGAAACACAGAAGATGTTTACAAAATGAATTTTGGTTTATACAATGGCTGAAGAGGTTTCACCACCTTTCAGCAGGTGGTGAAATAGGGGTCTCTATCTATTTGGGTGTGAGAGAAACAGAAAACTAAGGACTTTTCTTAAATCATTAAGAGTCATGTAAGCCTCTCTTTAGGGGAAAAGAGATGTTGAAATTTAGATCAAAATGTTAACTGCAGCTTCATTATTTCAAAAAGGGCCAAAAGCTCATTTTACTGTATAACTGGAGCTACTAAACAGCTGTAGATGGGACTGCATGTATCCATTACTATAAAACAACCTATGCCCTATAAAAATCAGAAAGGCCTGATCCTTGGGTGTGAATCAAGCAAATTAGTTATATTAAAGATGTTTAATCTGGTAATTTTGAGTTTGAACAGAACATTATTACTTGTTTAATTCACTTTCATGTTTAGAGTGAAAACAACTGCAAGAAATGAAATATTGCTTAAAATATTCAGGGCAGCAGCGTATGCCTCAAGAGATAAGACTTTCACTGTTAGTTTAATTAAGAGACCAAAAAGCAAGCTTCAAGTGTTATTTACAGGTTCTTGACATATTCACTAATGAATCATAGGATGCTGTAAAGGTTATTCTGCCTATTACAAAAGAAGTGTACAATAACTGTTTTTTAACCAACTTATTTTCTTCACAAAGTTTTATTCCATTCATGATAGATCGATGTGCTTGAAATGGGAAATAAAAATTCTTTTTTTGCTGTTTCAGCTTGCTAGCTAGCCAGCTTCATATGGGAGATAGAGTACAGTGGTACATTGTTATGTTCATTGTTGTACATTAAGGAGTTAAGCATACTACCAGAATGATTTTTACTACTCTGTATTTTCCAGAACACTTAATTTATTTTTAGGAATATCAGGAATGTTTGGTGCCACTGCCAGCACACCAGATAATGAAGGATTTTCAAAATCTAATACATTCTTTGCTTTAGTAGAAATAATCTTTATTCTTTCTACATGCATATTTATCAACCTGATTGGTAATTCTTTTTTCTGTTTCTTTTTCCATTAAGATCTTTCTCATGCACACACATGCACTCTTTCCTCAGTATTTATCTGTTGCATTAGACAATCTCTCAGCTAAAACAAAACAAGAAACAACTCTTCTTTTCCGGATAAGTGATTTCAGGATTGATAGAGATGATAGTGCATCCTGCCTCTGATATAAGAGGTGCTAGACAATGTATAACAGCATCTCTGTTAGCATTATGCCAGATTTTTAAGTAATGGCTTTAAATACAACATGCTTTACATAATAATATGTCGCTCCTCTTCTTCTGACTTCTAAAGAGCAGGCATCAGCCTGCTTCAGCTGTGGTTTGCTACAGAAGGACAGATTTTGAGATACAGTGTTTCTAGTTCTTGTTTTTATTTAGAGCGCTGTCTAGATTAGATAGCCAAGATTGGAGAGCTATTGACTTGTCCCTATGAGGAAAGAACCTAAGTGCACCAGGAGATCAAAGATCCTGTATATTTCTGATTGAAATGTCTTTGTTGTTTCTCCTTTGTTAAAGGGAGAGGGAAGAGCTGATTTTATAATAAATCATTATTAAAATAACATTTTTATTATTCATCTTAAAAATAAAAAATAAAATCTTGCCTCTCTTCACATCACCAGGAATTAAAGGTTAAGATTTTATCTGAATAAAAAGACTGACCATACTGGGCATTGAAGGAAGAAATAGCAATCTGAGCTAATCTGAGCTATACACACTCAGAGGAAAGGAAGAAAAGCTAACATTCAAAACCTCCTTCAAGGGTGACCGTGAATAGCAAATTAGATACAGCTTGTGGTAAAGCGTGGCTGAAAAAAGGCCGTACCTCACCCTGCTGAGGTCCTTAGATACATTTCCATGGCTGCTTCAGTTTCCCTGCATTTTGTGCACGGATCCAGATTTATCAGTCTCTGGCAGCCAGCAAGGGTACAGAAGAAAACTGGAGGGAATTACTTTTCCCTCAGCAGCAGTTGGTTTCCCTCTGGCAAGAGATTTTCTGAGGACCTTCAATGGGCCCATTTAATTTCCAGCCATGTTCTAAAGGCTGTATTTAATTTTGGAGGAGACCGTCTTCAACTCGGACACTCATTCTGATGTATTGTGTCAGGTCGTGCCCTGGAAGACTCAGTTACACTCTAAGCGAGTGAACTGTGTCCTCTCCACCTGCCCCGTGGCCTCTCCCACCAGCTGTGCGCTTGTCCCCATTAGGAGCTTTACCACATCTGCAAGCCCCTCTGCTCCCTCCAACGGAGACAGGGCAGCGAAGAGCTCCTTCCACAAGCCAAAAAGAGTCAATTAGGATTGAAAAAGAATCGGCTCCAAAGCCAGGAGACCACGTTTTTTAAGGCTATGTGCCTCTGACAACAAGGATCCGAAATACTCCTATCATTTCCCTCTGCGCGTCACATGACAGATCCCTGGTAAAGAAGGAACGCGTTGAGGAATGAGCTGCACCAGCACAGATCCGGTAACTTGGTGTCTGCAGGTCTGCCAAAATACTCTGTGTAAATTAAGCTGCTGTTTTCTACCCATATATTCCCTTGCCACATGCACTCATCAGTCTGGACCAAATTATTTCTGCTTACGGGCAAAAAAAGTGAATGCACAGCTTTTGTCAAAAGCCTTCAACCAGGTGTGTTCCAGACTGCCTGAGGAGCAGTGAAGGGGTTTGAGGATCTACTTTGTGCAGAGCCCTGAGAAACAAGAGAAAAAAAAAAAAAAACACCTCTTTTGATTTCTCTGTTATTCAGATATCACTTTCCATTGCTTATAAATAATTGTGATCACATCTGAGATACCTGACTTCATTACTAAATTTTGCTCCTAACTAAAGTACAGCAATATTGTGCGAAAGTACAAAATATTGGTTAAAGTTTAAGAGCAAAACCAACTGCTGTCTAAATGAAAAATAAGTTTTATTTAAAACAAACAAACAAACCCCAAATTATTCTTATAGATCTTACTCTTTCACACAGGCGTATTTTCAACATCTTTTGGGTAGTCCTGCCTATGGCTTCTACATCTTTCCCTCTCTTCTTCTGACAAAGAATTAAAATCAAATGTATTCTTGAATCTCACAGCGAATGGACAGAAAAGCAGAACAAGCCAAATAGGGGATGTGTAGTTTCTTTCCCATACAATATATTTTAACATCTTTTCAGTGCTTTTCATGACCACTGAAAAAGATGTGAAGTAGATGTGAAACAGCAATTTGAATACTGCATAGGACTTCCTCAATAGAAAACTATAACTCTCATGATAGATTTGGATATTTCTCTAACCGTTCGCATTAAAAAATCAATGCTCCACCTGGATTTAAAATGAAAATCTAAATGAAGCAATTATTGTTTTCTGAGCCCCAAAAGAGCAAATAAGCTTACTTTGTAAGCTAATACAAAGTCTGTAATTTAAATACCTTGTCAAATGGGTGAAACATGCTTTGAATTCTTCCACAGTATGCTTATTACAGGTATGTAAATTACAATCTAGAGGAAAAAAAAAAAGTAAATCTCAATAGTAGAGTTCTCAGAATGGTAAGGGAGAGATATACTATACTAAAAGTTTCCTTCTGGTATCAGTAATTAAAACAGGCTTTGGAAATGTAGATCTAATCAGGTGAATCTTCACTTGAAGGAAGGATAATCTTTATTTATTTGCTCTTTTGTACTTCCAATATTAGCACATAATTCTCATAATTATTTGAAAGCTAAGAAAGAGTACCTCTATCAAGAAAGAACAACAGGAAAATCTGAAGAATCCTGACAGTATAGCTGTGGTGGTCACATGGAAATCTACTAGGCAGCCCTTTGCTTTTAAATGAAATTTTCATCAATTAATTTTAATAATTGACATTGTTTTTTTTCTGGCAGGAGTCTTCTCCATACTTCAGAATCCAAAGAAAGGTAGAGGAAATAATATAGAGAAAATAATAAGCAAGATAGCTGAAATAATGTAAGTAATCAACATTGTTACGGAGATTCATATATAAAGGAGGATTTCATTTTTATTCTCAATGCTAAAAATTCCACTAACATGGTACTACTGAAAAATGTACTGTCCAAAATGCAGGAAAATATAGCAGCATCTAGCTGTGAATATTCTTTTATTGAATAGTGGAATCCACAGATCTCACTATCCAGAAGGAAAATCAGATTACCCAAAAGCTAGAGAAATGGAAATTAAAAGACTCATGGTTTCTTGTAATTAAACAACACTCGCTCTGCTCTGTAGTGGTAGAAAGTAGCAGTTCCTCTCTGCCTCAGAGTTAATGTAACACATTCTTTATTTTGTAAAAGTTGATTTGATAGTAGAAGTTACCTCAGATGGAGGGAACCTACATGAAGAAAATATTCCCAGGCTGCCAAAGGCTGCCAGTTGTTGTTCTTACCTCAAGACGCAAACAGGCCCAGATATTCAGACATTCAGTAGAATGAGAGCTATGGAGTTTACCTTTCAGAAAGCTTTTTTTTTTTTAATCTTATGTGGCATCGATACATTTTTCACAAGAATTTTTCACTGTGTGTGAGATGGATCATCAAGGTAACATCCTTTAAAAAGAAACATTAATGCAATGTTAGGTACAGTCTTGGACAGCTTGTACTTGGTAATTTCAACAGTTTTGGGGACACAGAGGGGAATGTTTTTCAATTGAAATGTTGCTACAGAGAAAACTTGTTTCCTGCAAACTTTTGTTTTCTTTGGAATTTTCTTCAGTGCCAACCACACTCACATGTGCTCATAATAGTTGGGTCTATTTGGATTTGGTGAGGGCATAATATCTTGCTTTTCTTCTGGAGTCTTCGAAACCGTATGAAACTTTTTTAGAAGTTGCTGACTATTCTGTTCTTCAGTTCCCCAGCAGGGAAAACCATACCCTGTTTCATATTCCAATGCACAATCTCTTAGCATCTCGTAACTTTGTGGCTTCATAAGATTCACCCTTGTTTGAATCTTATTTCCTTCCATACTGTCATGCTGCTCTTGGTGTGCAAAGGGGAGGAACAACTTACTAACACCTTTATGTTACCACTGACCATTGTTCTGGTTTGGCTGAGCCAAGGACTTCATAGCCTTTAGGCAGAGCGAGGAATTAGCAAAGACAGCTATTCCTCTGTATTGGGTCTGGCTGGGATGGAGACAACTTCCCATAGCAGCCCTCATAGTGCTGTGCTTTCTATTTGTAGCTAGAAAGGTGTTGATAACACACCAATGTTTTTGGTACTGCTGGGCAGTGCTCGCACAGCATCAAGGCTGGCTCTCCAACACCACCCACCCCCAAAAGGCCAGTAGGCTCACGGTGGGCACGAGGTTGGGAGGGAACGTAGCCAGGACAGCTGACCCAAACTGACCAAAGGGCTATTCCATACCGTATGACATCATGCTCAGCAATAAAAGCCAAAGGAAAGGAGGAAGGGCAGGCGGGGTATTCGTTATTAAAGCATCTGTCTTCCAAAACAACCACTATGCGTACTGAGGCCCTACTTCCCAGGAAGTGGCTGGACATCACCTGCTAATGGGAAGTAGAGAATAAAGCTTTCTGTTTTTCTTTTCTTCTGCATTTGGCCTTTGCTTTTCTTTATTAAACTGACTTTAACTTGGCCCATGAGTTTTTCATCTTATTTTCTCCCCCTGTTCCACTGAGGAGGGGGAGTGAGAGCAGCTTGGTGGGCACCTGGCAGCCAACCAAGGTCAACCCACCACATCCACCCATGTCAATCTTTTATATCTCTTAAGTTAGTGTAGGAGGTGGAGTAGGCTAGTTACATAGCTATGTTGTAAGCGAGTGTAGGGTCCAGCAGAAGGGTCTTTCATTCTGAAGACTTCCAAGAGTATTTGGACAATGTTCAGTGCATCATCAGGCAAAGGTACCTGCCAGCTCCACCAATAGAAGCCATATCAACCTGGGGCTTCACACAAGCCATCTAGGTTCTCATAATTTTGGAGACAGCACAGCATGTTAAAAAGTGTGGTGGCTTTCACTCTGGACTCCTGGCAGGCCATGAAGAAAAAAAAAATTAATTCATTTGTAACAGAAGGTAGATTTAGATCAGATGTAAGGAAGAAGTTCCTCGCTGTGAGGGTGGTGAGGCACTGGCACAGGTTGCCCAGAGAGGCTGTGGCTGCCCCATCCCTGGCAGTGTCCAAGGCCAGGTTGGACGGGGCTGGGAGCAACCTGGTCTGGTGGAAGGTGTCCCTGCCCAGGGCAGGGGGTTGGAACCAGATGGGCTTTAAGGTCCCTTCCAACCCAAACCATTCCATGATTCTATGAACTAGTCCAGGTGCTTGGGAACTTCATAGATGCCATTCCTAATGATCTATCTTGGCCTGCAGTGTTGCAAAAATTTGAAGTCTGAGAGCATCTTTTTACAAAAGCTTGTGATACATCCCTTTCTGGTTTCAGCTAGTGTCTTTTGCTTCCATGACATGAGAGAGATCTGTCGCTTTGACTTCAGAAATGGAACTAATATTTGGAACTAGTATTCCTATTACACTTCACTGAAGTTCTGCCATTCAGTGCCATGGGAGTAGAATTAGGCCTGCTGTATGTTGACAGTGCTTGTACTTTGTGGTATTTACTCTAATTAAAGTAACTCAGCTTGTTTATTAGAGGCACACTGAATCCAAGTTGACTCAAGGTGTAGCTTCAAAGCAAACTAGGTAAATGTGTATGTTTGCATAACTCCATTCAGTGGCATGATTCAGTTTCCTCTAGACTGGAAATAAGAATAAATTAAACAAAATTACAGACATTTTGGTCCTAAATTATTGTTTCTATGCAAGGGTTTGTTGTTGCTTAAGTCATATAAAAGTTAAGCCAGGTCATTTTTCTTCAGTGTCTCCGCCCGGGCAAGGCTTAAATGAGTGTTTTGGCAAGCATGTCATCACATGATAAAACTCGAGTTGTGATTAGGGTGGATGTAGGCATTTATCTTCTGCTGACAGCTTCAGACAAAAGAAAGATAAGTGAAGCTATTGTAATTGTAAAGTGACCTTTCCGCTTTAGGGATATTGACAGCTATCCTCTTACTTCTATACAGTATGTTTGCCATCATGATAATTAGGGGTTTGTTAGTCCATTGTTGGTTTTTATACTTCCAGTGCTCTCTCTTGAAATATTTGTAGATTTCATCTGGTTTTCTCAAGATAACATTTACTATGTACCTGACAAAATGTCAGCAAATAGTAGTACATGTTTTCTTAAAAGGACTCTTGCTTTTTTCATGTTCATATCAAACCATAATTTTGCTGACCAGAAAAAAATATGCTCTTTCTTTTTCAGTTTTAAGAAACATTTTCTTCATGTATATCCCTTTGGGATCCATCTGGTTAGAATGCAGAAGAGTACACCAACTTCAGATTCATATATAAAATAAGAAGGCACAAAATTTTCTTTTGAATACAAGAAAATGAAACTGTATTTGCAACCCAGTTTTTACAAACTGCTTAAAAACTCAGGCAGCTATGGGATGGAAACACTTATTTAGTGATTTTTAAAATAAGGCTTATCTTACTGCAAGCTCATGGTAGGGACTGTAACTCATTTTGCCAGTGACAAAGCACCAAAAAGGGCTAGATGGTAAGGAGTAGACTTGAATTTGGTCAGGTAACTGGTCAGGTAACTAAGAAAGCCCTATACATTTTTGTTGTTCAAGGACATACGAATAGGTTGCTCTTTCTGCCTGCTGCTCACACTTTAGATGGGATCTCTGGCAAGGTGCTGGCACTGGGCATAGTTATGGCCTGACTTTCCATCTTCTTGGTCAGTACCACTGAATAAATGCAAGGATTATCCTGATTTACTGCAGCTGTAAACGATCAGAAATTTACCATCCTTCTTTCCTCAGGGGAAGAAAGGAGGAATTTTGACTTAACGGTTTGGCTTAAGTCATAAACTAGATGTTAATGTAACTCCTCTTTGACAATGCCACCCTGTGGTAGTCAAGTTGATTCACTGCTGCCCAGAAATAGAGCTCAGCAAATAATTCACGGGGCTTCTCCCTCAGCTTCTGCAATATCTGTGACTAGCCTGCTGTTTCCCAGCATTAATACTTTATTTGTGTGTGTGATAACTATCTTTTAAGTGACTGCTATTTGGATTGTTCATGTGTGTATGCATAATGACGACTTGTGAATAAACAGGCAAATCCCATGCCTGAGAAGAAATGCTGTAGTCGATGAGGTGATACCTTGCCCATAAATTTTGTCCTCGTGGTATTGTTAGACCACCACTACTTCAACACTAGCATTATAATTTATCAGCGTACATTTATGATTTAATGTTAGGCCTTTTTAATCTCTTTATAGAAAGATTCCCTCCTATTCTGTTGCTAGTAAACTGAATTTAACAGCAAAAGATTTTCAAAGGCACAGATAACTGATTTAAAATCCATTGAACTTCAGATAAGGAACTTAGAGGTAAGGTAAGCTCTTCTGCATTTGTACTTTGACTTTTATCTTTACATACTGTGTGTATGATGGGATTCACGCTGGAATAAAAAAAAAATGTTTTAAGAAAACACTCTAAAACGCATCTTCAGGAAAATATTCCTGAAGCTATTCCAACAGTTTCTAGCTTTCCAAGTCAATTACAGATGTGGAAACATAACTGCCTCTGTAGAACAATATATTGTATAAAACAGCTTACATTCTACAGTT
Source organism: Elanoides forficatus (assembly GCA_025311575.1). Classification (NCBI taxonomy): domain Eukaryota; kingdom Metazoa; phylum Chordata; class Aves; order Accipitriformes; family Accipitridae; genus Elanoides; species Elanoides forficatus. The sequence goes on along the minus strand of JAOBAS010000028.1, from coordinate 2,839,311 downwards.
TATGATGAAGAAAACATCCTATATGCTATAATGGCACTGACAGTAAAATTCACTGAAAAAACTCTTTCCTTATTTCTTCATAAAATATCCTTATTTATGTCTGATATGCCGTAGAAGAACTGTTGTTTACAACAATCTCCCTTTCATAAATCCCAGCAATGAGCCATTTATTTTCTTAATAATTGGTAATCATTGATCCTTTGCATCAAACATGTAGTCTTACCTTCCTTTTATAAATGTAGACTTCAAAGTTTTTCATTTCTTCAATAATTTGATTACTTTTCATGTACATTCAGTATGTTTGATGCCTTCTGTTCTTAAAAGACCATCAGTAATATTTGACAGTAGGCTACTGTCAGGCTACTGTAGAGATAGAGAGGAGAAGGTTACTGGGTTTATTAATATGAGAATATTTTGTGCCAACAGTGATGGGCTTAATGTGTGATAAGGTCCATGTGCCAAAACACCTTCCACCCAAAAGCATTGCTCTGTGCAGGTAGACAGAGCCTCTCAGAACCGCTGAAAGACCCCAGGTCTCATGAATCACACGTTGTCAGCTGCTGTTACTTAATTTGCCTTAAGAAGGAGCTGTCTTCTGTGAATAAGAATGCTTGCCAAGGAAAGAAGGAAGCAGATATAAGAAAAATTAATTCTTTTGCTTTCAGATCCCTAAAGTGCTCTCTGCAGCTGGAATTCTGACTGAAATTCTGCGACGGTGGAGAGCCACACACATGCTTACAGATCATTTTGTATAGTGGTGTTCAGGCTTTTGATCCACATTATTCATTTTTTACTGCTTGAATCACCATCATAGACTCTGTTTGCTGTTATTGGAGGTAGACAGGTAGAAAAATATAGATGCGTATAAAATCTTTATGGACAGCAGACCATACAGAGTAAACTTCATGAAATAATCTATGCCTTACCTGGAAATATTGACGATCAGTGCACATTGTTTTATTTTTTGTTCTTTCAAATGTTGCAAAGGAAAACAAAAAAATATGCCCTTTTTGTTTTTATAAAAAGTCCTTAGTAGGGAAAGATTAGTCAGAGATAAAAGGACAGAAGATAGATTGTATTATTGACGAACACTATAGTAATATGCAGTTTAAGCTCTCCGGGTACAATCATGATATTTTAAACTTTATTTTTCCACTTAGAAAAAAACAAATCAAACAATGTGGAATTTTTTTCTTTGATAGTGTAATCTGGAGACCTATGCCAGGGACATGGGCAAACTCATAAAACTTAGATCTGGAGGCACACTTCTTCAAAGACTGTAAGGTTCTAACACTGGAAGTTAGGTTCAACTGTTGCTTCAGTTTCATAGGCATATTCGAAGGACCTTTTGCTTTTTATGAAGAGCAGACAGGATTAATTTGGCCTTTCACTGTCAATATATCACTGCCTGTAGTCAAAATTGAAGTAGTTTACGCATAATATTAGAATATGGCATGTGCTGTGATGTTTATGCTTGTTACATGCATTTGTTCAAAGAGCCCACCATTACTTAGGGTATTTCCTCTGTTCTTATGGTAGCAAAAAGTGAGTGAGGAATGTAAAGAGAAGTATATAAGTTGCCTAAAAGTCTCATCCAACTTCTCTTTAAATCTATACTTTGGAGCTGTCAATGCAAAAAGCGATGATATAATGTATAACAGGAATATGGAATTATCCATGCAGAAAACATAAAGAAATGTGAGCCTAAAGGTGAGCTTTAGCGTAGTTACTTATTCTAGATAGCAGTCTCTATAAAATTATTTTTTCCCTGATGCCAGTAATTTTAACAGTACAAGTGAAAGGATAACAAATTGGTCTTTAAAGGTGACAATGTGGTGATTGAAATGAGTGATGTTCCTACACATACAAAGCAGCAAGAGCCTTTCCTCTATCTTTAGTTGTACATAAATCAATCAGTCTTGCAGAGCCAGATTCAGAATTTTTTTCTCATTATTAGAAGATCCTTTATATATAAACAGATTCCTGTAAAAATAAAAGACATTTGGCTGACTAACATCTTAGCATGGCCACAAACAATATTGCTGTCTCACCTGTTGTGAGATATTTAAACAATAAAATTGAAATTGGTCATTCCCAGCTAATAAAAAATACTCCTTCAAGAATGTAAAACTGAAAAGAAACTTAATATATTAACTTTTAAATTACTCTCTGGAGGCTCCACTTTACGATTGTGGGAGGAGTTCAACAAAACACTTCTGCAGATATTTTTTTTCTTGGAGAGGAATCAGATTTGGTGGTATCCAAGCATTCTGTAAGATCACTATGGATTTGCCTGATGTAGCTAACAGCCTTCAAGGTTAACAAATTGAATCTATAAGGAAATAGTCTAGATTCTTCTTTCTCAGAAGTCATCTTTGCAAAATGATATTCTTAAGATGGAGACTGTGTTTTATCAATGAAAATTCTTCTGATGCAGGTTTTTTTTTTAATTGCATTGAAAGAAAAAGTCAGATGTTTTTTAGTCCCAGCAGCAGAATGACATGTTATGGTCCATTCACCACAAGAACTGTTTCCCTGAAGGTTTTAATTCCAGGAACAGTCATTCAGTTTTGATGGGCAAGTTGATAAGAACAAGAGGGAAAGCATTTCACTGATCTATCAGTATAGGTGAGCAACTGTCATTTGAAAAAATAAATCTTAGAAATGTAACCAGATAACTGTCCCACAAAGGACACAGCAAGCCATGCCCAGTGAAACTTATTACAGAAATATCTGCCAGAACCAGAAGCATCTATATTCAGAATCATAAAGATATTTTAGTACAAACAGAAGAAAGAGGAGGAAATTTCAGGGATGGACTCTGAAAAGTAAACCATTTTTTGGCAGTAAAAATAGAGGTTAGCTCAAAGCAATTTTCAGACAGAAGCAATTCTTGAATTTTTCACATAGTTGCCTCTGAAGCTCCATCCTCTTTTTCAGATGCAAAATGGCAAGGTAACTTTGGCAAGGTATTTGGACTTTTATGCTTGTGAACTATGATACAGCAACAGATTCTTCTACTTATGTTGCATTTCTTTTCTTGCAGCCTGATTGCACTGATCTTCCAAAGCATTGCTTAGAATCCTGAATCAAGTATTAAACAACTGTCTACAGTCTTCTCCTTATTACTTTCCACTTTACCTTGGCTTATCAGTCTTTTTCACGTTCTTTACTTTCCAGTGATACTGTCCAGAGACTGTCCAGCAGTCTCAGCGGTTTGAAGGTGCAAGAGTTAATGCTGTACAGACCTGTAGTTTGCTTTTCCATATTTACTTTTGATTCCCATAGTCCCTGGTGCAAGACTGATTTTTTCTTTTAATGTATACACTTTCTTAAGTACTAGATCTAGTCAGATTACCTTCTTTACTGTTGTGCTAGCTGATAAAATATACCAGTGATACAAAAATAATACTAACATTTCTGCCTCAGCCAATCTTTTCTTTTTCATTGGCTTGTTCACTTAGAGACTTTCACATCTCTTCTATGGGGATTAGCTTTAACACTGAGCATTTATTTATATGGTGCTGTAAGAGAACAGAAGGTCAAAGAGAAGAAAGAGGAAGAATTCACAACAAAGAAAACTAGAAAAACTAACTATAAGAGCTTGTGGAGACCCAGTCTGTGTAAAGATGAGTTCCCCCTATAATGTACAGGGCAATTTCTTTCCTAAATGCTTCTTTCATTTTACTCTTGTACCTTTGTCCTGACCCAAACTTTCATCTCTCTTTTCCAAAAAGTCCATTACTTAATCTCATTTCTCCATTAATCGTTTGGCTCCAGCAACATCTAATACTGCCAGGAATTTAAACCTTTTCCTGTGTTGGCTGTGATTCTTAGCCCTGTTGACAGGTCTAAAATATAGCCTCTTGCAGTCTATATAAAGATGAGAAGTGTAATGATGTTTGAACAACAGCGTGATCTGGAGTTTGAGCTTTGTGAATTCAGATTTCAACCCAACACTTCTCTTTTTTCCCATGTAAAGACAAATGAGCACAGCAGCCCTTATGCAAGACTGGGCATTTTCAGCTGCTCACCGCAATATCTGCTTTTATGGCCAAAAGATATGCACGTGTTCATGAGGGGGTGAGAACATAATCTCAATTTAACTGTATATAAGGGCTAGACTGTGTCTTGAAAAACAGGAAAGAGAAACATAACAGCAAGGTTCCTTAAGGAATAATGGTAGGCTTGTTTCTAAGAATTTTTAAGATAGGTCAGAATGTTGTGAGGCTGCAATTCCACCTTTGTTTCCTTCTGCTTCTTCAGTTATCCTAAACCAGCTAGAAGATTACACAATTACAGTGTCTAAGCAAACTGGGTTAAATATTCAGAAAGGTTTAAGAGGTCAGATTGTTCCCTGTATTTGATGCTTGCAGAAGAGGTGTGTTCCAAAAAAAATCAATGCACTGAGTACTGGACTCTCAAATGTATACAGAACTTGGCTGTGGAATGTCTGGTCCCCTTGAAACTTGGATGTTAGTATTAGGGCATAATGTTGGGTGTATGGAGCAAGAAAGTAGCTACCTCTGTACTGGTGAATTCAAGCACACAGAGAAATGTCTGCGGGCATGAAACTGGCCTGTGCTAACTACTGCCTTCCCAAAGAGTTCCCAAGCACACTTTGACAATTAAAATGCTATCACAGGATAAAATCACAGAATCATTCATGTTGGAAGGTGTTACAGAGAAAAACTATTAATTTTGCATTGTTTAAAGCAAGAGCAGGTTTGAAATGGTTTATTAGTTTGCTAATGATATGTAATTAACCAGCTATCAATGAACTATACATGCAGGATGAATATTGTTAATATAGCAGATAAAGCAGAACACATTTACAAAATGTTAATAAATCCATACAGATTTCTAAACATCCCTATAACTCATCCCAAGGAGCTCTAATCACAATCATACGCACAGTGTTACACACACAACCCCTCCCTTACAGCCCATGTGGGTTACAAGTACCCCCCCGCCCTCTTATTCTTTTTCCAGCTGATGTCTGTCTTTCCCTTTTACATGATCAGTTGGGGGGTGATAGTTGTCTTTCTATTTAGCACAATGAGCTGTGGGCAAATGCTCTCTAGTTTTGCATATTGAACCTGGCACACACATTAAATAGTCTCATGTTCTTACCCTAACAGATGCTGTTATCCAGGCCATTTGCCAAGGGTAGACTGTGAAAACACCCCACAAAAGAGATGCTGTGAAACCACCTAGTCCAACCTCATGCTCAAAATGGGTTCGACATGCAGAACAGGTCTGATTATGTAGGGTTTTGTCCAGCTGGGTCTTGGACTATACAATCTCTTGGGACAACCGGCTCCAGTTCTTGATTATACTGAGCAATTTTTTCGTTGTACCTACTTGGAACCTGCCCTGTCATAATTTAAGACCATTATCTCTTGTCCTCCAGCCATGCACCTCAGTAAAGAGCTTGGCTCTGTCTTCTCAACAACTTCCCTGTGGGAGATGGAAGACTACTGGCAGGTCCCCTCTAAACCATCTCTCCTCCAGGCTGTACAAGCCCAATTCTCTCAGCTTTTCCTTACAGGGCACATTCTCCAGCCCCCAGCCTTCTTCAGGGCCCTCCAACGGACACACACAAGTTTATCCATGTATTCTTGTATTTGCTCAAAACTAGGTGCAGTGCTTAGGACATGGTCTTGTAAGAGTTAAGTAAAGGGGAGTGATTACTTCCCAGTGACGTTACTTCCCAGTAATGCAAGGCAGGATGCTGTTGGCCTTCTTTGCTGACAGAGCACGCTGCAGAATCATGTTTTGCCTGCTGCCCACCAGGACAACTAGAACCTTTTTAGTGGATCTGAACCCCAGTCAGTCCATCACTGCACTGTACCAATGCAGGGAGGACATCTGTTCCTAGTGTCGGACTCTGCATTTGTCCATCTTCAATTTCAAAAGGTTCTCGTCAGCTCATTCTTTTATCCTATGTAGGCCCATCTGAGTGTATTGACTGCACATCCAGCCTGTGGGCCACATTCTGGGGAGCATTCCCGTTGGCTGCTATAGATGGCACTATGCCACTTCAACATCCTCGTTCTCCCACTGCCTCCAGCTGTGTCCCAGCAGGCATAACAACTTCACCTGTCCATCCAATGTGATAAGAAGACACCAGAGAGCAGTAGATGTCTGAGCTATACACCAAAAAAGTGTTTGGTTCCTACAAAGGCCAGGGATATCCAAAGTGCCCTTTCCGGCAACCACGCTGTGCAGTAGCTCAAGACACATGCTTTGTCAAACATTCTCTTAAATTGGTTGTCAATGGAGTCTAAATTCTGACTTATGTGTATGGCAAACCATGGAGATCCCGTGGCAAATTACACTGAAAGATAAAATTGTGAACTGAATTTTTGTTTGGAAATAAGTACAATATAATATAAATCCTTTTACAGTATAAATAATACAGCAGTGAGACTGCTTGTTTCCTCATAATACTTTGTTTATATATTATCAGCAACTGAGTTCAGTAAACAGAAAATACAGTTTTCTTTCAAAGACTGACAGTTCCGTGCAAGTCCAGTGATCAAAAATTCCTGAGAGGAAAGAGTTTCTATTCCCTTTGTGTGGAAAAATAAGAAAAAGCATGAGACATACATCACCCACTCACACCTCCTCTAGGGATATTTGGAGAGGCAGTCTAGCAATCAGAGCTGATGAGCAGTGGATTTTCCACTTCACAGAAGAAGCCAAAGTTTTGCAATTAATCCCTTTTTGAAATGAAAACTAGAAGTGCAACCACGTTTTCCATTTGAAAATTTCCAGGCAGCTCTAATACCTGCATATGAACTTAGACACTAGGAAGGTAACAGATGCCCAAAAAGGCTCAATGAAAGAAAACTCAAGAGCTCATTTTTCGGCAGCCAGGCTTCTATTCAAAAGGACTTGCTGCTTGTTACTGCTCTCCCATAAGGCATGTGTTACTGTACATTGCACAGATGATAAGAAACAGTGCTGACTGAGACAACTTTTCTCAGAGACGTGACAGAGAGGACACACTGTAAGAAATGACACAACCAATCAATTGACTGCGAATGTCACAGAGGTGGCCTTACGGCAAAAATTAGGATCTTCAGTACAGGAGCAGAGGTGAGCAAACTCTTTCGTCCCTCTGCAAAACAAATACTCTGTTCAACTTTAAAGTGGATTCTATGGTTATTCCTCCTGGCAGAACCAGAGAGTCTGGAAGGCTCCTATCCAGGCTGCACCTCATTAGATGCCCCTAAGACTCTTGAGCAACGTTGCTGGTTACTGAGTTTGAGGCTTGCTTGCTTAATTGTCAATATTTTGTAGAGTATTGCCTGTACTAACTACCATGACTGATATTGTGAAGAGCTGGGCAAAAGAAGAAACTGTGATTTGCAGCAACCATGCCTGCTAGTCAGTGAAGATTTTGCAACTGCTCAGAAGGCTTGACTATATTTAGATGAAATATGCTAGTACACGTGCCTTTGTGTAAAGGGAATAGTCTAGATGCATGTAATGTCTTGTTATTTTATGTTAGTGGAAACTTAGTAAGAATGGGACATTAATAAGGCATAGACATAGCTGACACAATATAAGATAGCACCAAGAAATTTGGAGGTATTGTAGTCATTTCCAGAGAAGGTCTGTTCATGCCTGCTATTTTCTTTTCAGGACTTCTTACCAAGTATTAAAATCCCTTACCTGCTCCGGCTGTAGCCTGTGACCTTTTCTGTCAAACTCTTTGTTACACAAAGGTAAGGCCAACCTTTTAGAGGCAGTTTGGGTGGTAAATTACATAATGCAATGTATGGACTGTTGCAGGGCGTAAGTGTACCTTCCTTGCTTTGAGGATTGATAGCAGGAACTAATGCCTGTAAAATTAAATGAAGAGGTTGCTGAAAACAAATGTGAATTTTATGTCTTTTTCCACATTATGATTAGGAGTGTCATTGTGCAGATGTTAATCTAGAGCAGGCAATGCCTGTCTCGGACCAGTGAGCCTTGTCATCAGAGGTCAGATAGAAGCTTGCAGCTGGGGAGGGTCAAGCTGGTGAATGAGAAGGAAAAGCTTGCTGAGACCATAATCCCTTCACTCATGTCAAAACAGATTTGAGCTATTGTTCAGCCTGTGGAACCTCTATTACCTTTAGAAGTCATTCTCTTTGAAAGCATTCGGAAGCCTATGGATGGGAAACTTGAAATGAGCACAGTTTAAAGGAATTCACCTGTGTCACTTCAAGGAGAGAACTGCTGGTGCCCTACAGTTATGAACATAAAACACAAGCACAGTGAAAGTCCATTGGTTTATGAGTTTTGGTGTTAGAATAATTACAATCAGATGGTTTTGATCAATTTATCTAATTATTATCATTTAACATATAAACAAAGGTAATTACTTGCCTTAATCTTGGTCTGAGGGGTAAAGTTCCTTTTGTTATTGATGGCAGCAGTACTTGTAAATGATATATAAACTGCCAAGCATAACCATAACGCACAGCTGAAAAGCTCTGCTAAGTGAGACAAGAAACCCAGAAGAAAATTAGAATCCATTGCAGGATGACTAAAGCCCACATAAGGGATTAAAAAAAGACAAAAGGTTGGAAAGTGTCACTGTAGTCTGAAAAGAGCTCAAAAGTTATGTGGACGTAAGAAGGGATGCAATGTGGGGAAATAGCTACTAAGGCTGGCCATGCATGAGCTCATGACTTCTGGGAAGCTAAATATTAACTTTGTAAATAGAGATAAAGGAAGGGAGTAGAGGACATGGGAGTTTGGAGACCAATCCGTCTTCTTTAGACTGAAGTCCAGTAAGGCCTAAGCAGGTTTATTCATACTCTCTGAAATCAGTTATGCTGAGACAATTATCAACATTTAGTGAATACAAATTATTAGTAAGTACATGAGCATCAGTCAACATAGTGGAGTAAAAACTGACGATGTGATTTGATAGAAATCACAAAATATCTAGATGTATTGGTCATAAAATAAAGGGGTATATGGGCCCTTCCAAAGAATCCGAAGGAATGGTTTATTTGAGTTTACAAGAAAACTAGGCACAAATGCTGAGTCTCAGGCCAGGGCCATAATTCTCATCTGTCTGATTTAAACAAGCTTCTAGGTGGAAGGAGAAGTTTTACTCTTTGGTGGGAATATTCCTGGGAGACTCAGTCTCATAGAAGTTGATGAAGAAACAGAAAAGAACAGAGCAAAGGTGGGCTATTGCTTTTGTTCTTAAGTGTAATGAATTGTCTCTGTTTTCAGCTTGGTTGGGGAAGAAAAGAAAAAAAAGGACCTGGCTGGCAGGAAATACTTTTACTCCCTTCCTCTCTCCTTTTGCACTCTCTTCCTTTACACCCCCCCTCCCAAGAGAGCCTATATCACCTCACAGGAAGAACAAGGCTAAAATCTAATTCCAACCCCAAAATTACTTTACAAGAAATTTACTAGATCTGGGCAACCACAGATGCTCCTAGAGTCTATGAAGGCTGCAGGTAGGGTTCCCAGGTTGCAAAAAGGAGTGTAGAAAATAATACAAACTAAACAAACCAACAAAAAATAAGGGAATGATCTACCACTGAAAAAGCAAAAAAGAGGAGGCTTAAACATTGCATTTCCTTAAGAGTCAAATGTGGCTTTTTTCAATATCAGTAAGATTAAATGGTCCATCTGAAAACCTAATGGAACCTGATGTCTCACAATAGACTGTTGGAAATTAAATTGGAAAGTTCCTGCTGTCTATAGTTTCATATAAGGAGCTCTGTGAGAGCATAGCTCTGAGAAAGTTGGGATTCTCTGCTTGTGATGAACAAGAGAGATTTAAATCACCTCTCTGGTGTTGAAAATTTTCATTTACCAGTACACCAGCAGTAAACCCAGGATCATCTTTCTCATCATTTCAGTGACATTACCGTGTTGTTCCATATATCTGTTACTATAGTTTTGACCTCCTTTATTAGAGACTAATCAGATCAAATGCCAGCATGTACAGGTGAACTTTGATGGATTTGTAGAAGCCACTCACAAGCCAATGAAGTCTGCAGAGGGTCTTGTAGAAAGTAGGAACTACTTCTGTGTCAGCTTTTACAAGGGATCCTTAGAAACTGCTGTTGTCAGAGATAATCTGCAGTGGTGGGAAAATTGACATGGACTCCAATACAGATGTCTACATTCCTTCTTCTACCATGATCCTGCAAGGCTCACACTGGAGCTGTGTTGTCTAAGTCGATACACTGTCACTGGTATTCCACACAATGCTATCTTCAGTGTCTAGAATTGCAAATAATGTGGTTTCCTTGGAAACATTTGCTATGAAAAAGGTGTATGCTTAAATTTGACCGTCAGTGAATCAGCACAATCTCAATGGAGGGGCTTACAGAATTGAATGCACATGGCTCAACCCCACTTGTTTGATGGTAACACATTCCTGGTACTGAGTTACACTGAGATAGCTGGTCTACCTTCTCCAGTTGAAAGGATGAAGAACAATTAGGAAAACCACCAGGTGTTGCATGGAACAAGCAAAAAAAGCGCCTTAGTTTCTGTTATGGAAACTTCCATAAACTACAAGTTGAGAAGGAAAGGGAGAGGCAGAAGGAGAGAGAAATTGTAACATTACCTGAAATAAAATCATGTCAATTGTTCCACCTGGTGTGGACAGACTGGTAACATCTTGCAGTGTGTTGCAAAACATGTAGACAAAGAAGGATCAAAGCTACCTTTTGAAACTTCAAATTTCAAAGGGCACCTGAGCCCTATGACTAAGTTCAGATTAAAGTAGACAGCTGCCTACCAGATTTAAAAGAAGTTAACTTCTACTGGTAGCAGTCACAACTTTCATAAAATGATTTGAGACTCAGCTTGAGAAAACTGACAGTCTTAAGTCCCTTCAAATAAATGTCCACAGTATACCAATAAAAACATATAATATGTCTTGTGACACTTGTGTATTCCTAGAATCAGATCAAGAATGCAATTTCAGATAAGATGAATGCAACTGAGCTGTGCTTTGTATGGGATGAAATAATGATTCCAAGTATTTAACCAGTCTACAACTGTTAGGGAGGTTTAAGTTCCGGCAAGTCTCAAAAAAAATCAGTCCTGATCATGACATGGACTGAGAACTACCAGAAATTCTAATACCTCCCTGAGAAGCTGCAATAACTCAACTGAAGAAGGCTTTTTTACATACTAATGGCAAAAGTGAAAATGCAGTTATCAGATACCTTAGTTTGGTGAAGAGAGGCAAGCAGCAATGTCCACCCATTGGTTTTGTAAAAAGATCAGCTTTTTAAAGTAGGAAAGGAGCATCTCAGCATTTGGCTGTGGGGACAGATGTTATTAAGGGAACAAAACCACAGCAAGGGACTAACCTTGAAGAGAGAAATCAGATAATGGTAAAAATATTAAGGAAAAAGGATCATGCCTTCTTCTATCATGCAGAAAGACCTTGTGTAATTACTGATAATCTGTTCTCTTCCATCTGGTGTATATGCCCAATTGAGAAATAGAAGGCAGTTGGACAAGTAAACACGTGTCTCAGCAAGTCTTCTTCTGAACAGAGTGAAAAGTTCTTTTCTACCTTTTTTGTCTTTTTTTTGTTACAGCAATGTTCCCTGCCACCCTGTGTTTCAAGACTTTGAATTCAATGTGATTTCCTATCCATAATGGGGAGGTGGGGAGGAGGTGGCATTTTATTTGTTCAAAGCCCCACCAGTTCACAACACTGAATTAATAGGTTAAAATTAATTTGTCTATTTATTGGTCAAGCCTTCTTGGAAAAATCAGTCACACTCATCTATAGAACCTTTCATTTTGAAGTAGTGAACTTTAAAATTATATAAAAAAAGGCAAAATCATTCTCTAGAATACACAAAGGTTTAACTCTTTCCTAGTGAAAAAAATCTCAGCCCTGCATTAGGCTGTAGAACATTTATAAGCCTGTACTGTAACTCAAGTGCAGCATAATTCATATTAAAGTAGTGGCACTAGTGGCTGGTCGTTAGAACTCATCAACAGCATATTATTTTTTCATTGAAATGGTAAAGATTAACCTAGCGGTGTAGTGAGCTTGGAAAGCTTTTGTCCCAGACCCAAGAAAGTAGAATATTTTTGTTGGGGCAACAAGGGCGGACTCTGACCATACATATCAAATTAGTCATTACAGTATATGTAACGAATTTAGATGTATGCTTGGAACTGTTAATGATACTAGCACTCTGATAACATTGCAGATTGTGCTTGACATGGTCCAGTGTACTAAACCAAATTAGAGCATTGGTGCTAACCACTGACAAACATTACAAACTTTGGTGGCTATGCTTTTTTGGATACTAAAGCTGAAAAACACTCCTGGATTTCCTAGGTTTCACACATTAAAAACTTTGGCTCTGACTCCCAGTGCTGTATTTAGTGCAGGACAGGAGCTAAAAGAAAAAAAAAATTCAAACTTTATCCATCTTGGAAAAAAAGACGACTGTATGGTATTTTTATACTACATAGTTCAGTGTATAGTGAGCCACAAATTCAGAAATAGCTACAGAATGGTGCTGTTTCTGAAAGAATAAATCTACAATCTTGTTTTCTTACAGTGTACTCCTTGTTCAAAGACATTTGCTTTGAAAGTCTATGGTACTTTTTGTTAAGAGCACTGAGTTAACACGTGGTTATGTCACTCTAAGACAGTATTTTTTTTGTCATTTTATCTTATTGTTGCCAACTCTAAAACCTATTTGCTTTGATAAGAAACATCACAAAGGAATGTTCCACAAATCAACACTGTCCAGACTCCAGCCATTTAATTATATATACTTTCTTCTGTACCTCATGATGATAGACTGTCATCCATAAGACAAAGTATAGAGAAAATGGAGAGACTTATTTTTTATTTATCTGACAAAGATACATTTCTCTGATAGCATCGCTTTTATTCTAGAAGCATATTATCTCAGCCTGGAAGACTGACAGCATGCTTCTCCTGGTTTCATTCATCAGTCTGAAGCTTTTTCATGGCCTTGGCCTCTGTCTTCTTGTGAAAGACAACTATATGTCTAATGAGACAACAGATGTGCAACTTCATTGTTTCAATGAACTCCCACAAGAGTAAGAAAGACTTAATGTCAATGTTTTAAGGACATTCACTTTGAGTGTCAAGGGAAGGGGAGGAGTGTTTTGTCCTTTAAGATTTGGAAGCCTCTGAAGCTCCATAGTGATAAGTGTATGTCTCTTTTCAACACAAAGTAACAAAAATCATCCAAGTTCATATACAGCAAGATAGGGTCCATGAATATGTGCTACCCTGAGTTCGGTTACAAGAGTGGAGCCCAGAAGAGTCTGTAGAAAAAAAGAGGTCTGCAGAGAGAAAGAGACCCCCATTGCATGCTGTGGTGGCTGAGGCTAGCTGATGGCTGCTGAAAATCAGCCCATTGTGGATGGGGAACGTGTGATTAGGGAAGCACAGAAAAATGCCTGCCTGAAGTTCACCCCTCTACCATGTTGGTACTAGCAATGTCTTTCCCTGAGTTCACAGAAAGGCTTTACATCAGGATACAACTTTAGTGAGAAAAACTCACTAAACTCAGCCTATATACTGTGGGTTTGCAAAGACTGAACTACAGCTTGCAGGCTTTTCTGGAAATTGAAGCAAACAAAGTCCACCAGAAGTTCACACGAGCTGGCTACAGCAGCACCCCAAGGTTTGCAAAAGGAACTAAAGAAAAACCAACAATCCAAAAGCATTTCTGTACCTGTTTCTGCAGTAACAGCTCACCAACATCATGGTGCTCTCAAAGGCTAGAGCCAATATAATAAAAGATTCAAGTGATGCATGTTGCAAACTCATTGCTGTTACCATTCAAGGACATTTTTAACTTATTGCTGAAGCTGAAGATTAACTTTTCAAGCATGCTAAAGTTACAGAGGTATTCAAGCTGTTACATCCAAGCATAACTCTGCTTTCAATTTTCGGTGATGTCTGCTTCCCCCTTTAAAAAAAAAGGAATTAAAATATCTCACATCTTGTTTACAGAATAGCTGTGACATCATATTGGAGATACGTTTTTCTCCTGATGCTGTTGGAAAAGAAGCCTACAGAAGTCTTCATTTTTATCCAGAATACATTTCTATCGTAACATCAAGTTTGTATTCTTATCTTAATTTTTTACCATTCACCAACCACCTAAACCACAAAACAATGGCCAAATATTTAACCTTTAAGGCTACACTAAGATTATGAACTGTGCAAGGCAGGAGGAACATTTCTTTCCCATCTGATGGTAGTTAAGGTTGGAAGCTTTCCTGGCTGTTGCTCCAGTTGTGCTATATTGGATGACTTCTCAGAAGAGATGAGGAGACAGTTTGAGAACAGGGAAAAACCTTGATTTCCACCTTCCTATTCACTCCCACCTATCTAGAGAACCTATGTAGTGATAATGAAAATGTTAGAAAAGGCTGCAGTAAGTGCAACAGAAATGTGCTTCACTGAGCTACTGGTAGCGTGTGGGCCCTCAACAGCACTTGCAGCAGATTTTTAACTACTTCATGAGAGCTCTACTTTTTCAGGCCAATTTAGTGACCAGTCAGCAGCCATGTATTTCTTCTGTGCAGGGGCTACAGCTGAAATACATTCCCTTATTTCAAATGGGATCCATGCTGTTGCAAGATTGCCTGATCTGGAAGCCAGGAGAATGAAATAAACATAGAAGAGGCAGGGCAGAGAAACAAAGGACGAAAGAAAAATAGTTATTCTGAAATCTTATAAGGTATCTCAAAATGAAGACTTTTAGTGCAAATTTGTGAAGCTGCTGAGAGAAGATAACAGCCAGTTCCCAGTTTCAACACAATGGAAATTGTTTGAACAGGAACTCTTGGGAGCCAGTCACCACCCAGTCTGCTGTGCCCAGCTGGCCACTTAGGGTGGCTAGAACAAATTTCAGACAGAATTCAGTTCTTGCCTTCTTTTATGTAACTTTTCCCTCACTTCTGCCCACACAGTGTGCTGTTTAAACAGCAGTGTAAAATACAGCTGCCTGAATCATACACAGACTATTCCCAATTAGTGGGGAAATGTGAGGGGCTCTGAAACAGATCTTATCAATACTAAGTGCTAGTATAAAGTAGAGAATTAGAGTTGGATTCTGCTTAACGATCACACAAATTTCCCTACGGAAGCAGGAAAGAAGATGTACATGAGACATATACACTAAAAAATAAGAGAGCAGAGACTTAGCTTTGTGCCAGGCCTGACTTCACTTAAAGATCTGCCTGGTTAGAGAGGTAATGGCATGCAAGACATAATAGAGCAGTGCTAGCACCAGGCATCCAGAAATCATGCTGGTTCCTCCACACATCAAGTCATAACATCAGCTAAAAATAATAGAGAATTTTCAGTATAATAATGTTGGATTCAAAATCTTTCTTGGTGTTGAGCCTTCAGGATTCATACTCTTGAGTAACTCTTCTGTGAGTCTGAAACTTGCTTTGCTTTTAGGTCAGAACAATTCATCATTAAAAAATAAAATCATGTCATGGGTCATAATGTGCATGTTCACAGCTTAAATGTTGCTCTACAGATCACAAGAGAATTTCAGGGTGATGACCCAAAGAGAGAATATAATGTCAGCTTGTTCACTATCTCCTTTGTGAATAGCTGTCACTCAGAATTACTCATTTATGTTTTCCCCATGTTTGTTCAGGTTAAAGAGCAAAAACAGTATAAAAAGATTCATCTTACAATTGAGTCCAGATTGCAGTGAAATGTTCCAAATGTTGACTGCTACACAAAATCCAGCAGCTTTTGTCGTATTTTCTCTAAGGAGTTGAGGAGTAACTGCTCTTGTAGCTCTTTTTTGCTCTGATGCCTTCACAGGGCCAAGGGTTAAGATTGTGATCATACGGTAAGAAGAAGGTAGATAGAAACAAACTTTCTCCTGTATATGCATACAGAAAATCTCTGGGGAATTCAAGCCACTGCTGCTACGTCAAGTGTGGACCTCCCTGAACTACACAACAACACACTTATTCCCTTGACTACATGATAGCGTAGGTCTTTCCTTGACTTTGCAACTATGAGATATCATAAAAGAGTATCTTATTCCTCCAGAGACAGTACGGGCTGGGGGAGGAATAATACACAAAGTCAGTTGTTAACACGGTAATCTGAAACTTTCTTATGTGTAAAAATTATTAAGCAAAGGAAACCACAATCTTTACTGTTTTTATTCAGCCACACAGGTGTAAAGCCATGAAACTTCACACAAGTATATAGCATCTCTCTAAATTTAGAAAATTAGTACTGGAAGGTATGCAGATGATAACCTATCTTCAAAGGAAAATTTAAATGGCTGTCTCTGTCAGGACTTTATACCTGACTATAAGAAAGAACTGTGAGACTGGTGTCATAAATCAATGTTCCTGAGTGTGATTTCTTTTTGATAGTAAAATGTACATTCCAAACAGTGATTTCATGAACTGCGTGAGAAAACTTGTCCATGCTCTTAAGGGTAGTGAAAGCCATGGGTACTGTCCAGAGACTACACATATGCACTTTAGGTCCAAATCCTATTACAGGGAGATATTTTTAATTTTAGTGGTATTGTATGTGCAAAATATAAAGAAAAGCTCTGCAGCCATGAATCAAGGTTTTTTTGGTTGGTTGGTTAATTGGTTGGTTGGCATTTTTTTTCCATCTCTGTGCTGTCGCATGTTTCAAAACTCCAGGCGTGGCCTTATCCTTTTACAGGACATGTTCCTATTTCTTTCCTCTTGGGAGCTTTTTTCTTTTTTAATTCTTATGTAGTTTTGTTGCTTTTTTATTTCCACCTGCCTCAGACTTCTTATTCTTCTGGTCTTGATTCTGTCTTTCTTCAGTGTTTCCCATACTGAAATTTATAATTAATTTTATTTATAATTATTTTATTGAAATTTATAATCAATTATTTATGTTACTTAGGTATAGTTATGGGTTTTGTTTTATTGTATCATGATTTTTCTTTTCTCCCATGAAGTCCGCCCTGAACAAGGATAATGCAAACTCCTTTGACATCTTTCAATTTGTATCCAAAACTCAGAGAACAGAGTTGAAATTTTTCTCTGAAAACTTTTTTTTTTTTTTTAATCAATCTTCTTTCTGTAACTTTTACTGTGGCTTGGCAAGATATTCTTTCCCTGATTTTGTTTTTGTAAAAAATGTCCCTTCACTTTCTAGAACTGTGGCAGAAAGTCAGGTGGGAAGGAACTGGAAAATGATCTTATTAAACGTGTTATAGGGAAGCAGAGAGGGGCATGACTGTTACATTTGTTGTCATAAAACTTGTTCACTTTTAGAAGCAAGTAATTCTTCCTTGATCCTTTATCATTGCCATATAGTAAACACCCTCTTTCATTTTTCTTTTTTTATTGTTTTAAAATAGTTTGCTGAGGTGGAACTTCAGAAAAAATAATCAGTAGCGGTCAGGTAACTCACAGTTCAGTGATTAAGGTTTACTCCTCTTGCCCTTTCTGTTTACTTTTGGATTTGTTTTTTCTGTTGTTTTTTTTTTTACTTCTTCCTTTCTTTTCCTATATCACTTAAAATGTGAATGTCACTAAGGAATGTAAGGGAGCACAAAAGAAGAGTTCTTTTCCAGTTTTGAGTTTTCCCTTGCTTTCCAGATTTCTTCCCTAGCTTCCTTCTTTACAAATGGGAAATAGAGGAAGAAAAGAATGAAAAAAAGAAAAGAGGGAAAATAAAGCACAAACACCAAAACACAATTTTTTCAGCTTTTTCACCTGACCTACTTTAAATGCAACATGTTTGAACATGAAACAAAATTTTAAAAATTAAAAATATTCAATGGTGACTTTTTGAAACAAGAAGGAGAATATTTTCATAAATATTTGACTTCCTCACCAAGATAAACAACTCGTCTTTAACGGGGAAATTTTTCTGGATAAAAGAAGTTGTAATGTTTTAACAGTTCACATTAATTTTTATTTATAAAAAAGGCCAAAATGAGGAAAAAAAAAAGTTGTAAGTGGCATTATTTTCTATATTTGTTTAGGTATTTCACAGGCTCAGGAAACACAGAAAGATGTTTTCATACAATCATAAAGTGTTGGCTGTTGTTTATTGTCACTGCTGATCTTGCACACTACTCACTGATGGAAAATTGTAGTATCTGATGTAGGAATAGCTAAAGATGCATTGACTATAATCTGACTTTTCCTGTGTTACAGATGTTATATGCTGAATTACATAATCTAAAAATATTCAAATTGTCTTAAAGTAATAATAGATTTCAAACATACTATAAATATTTCTAATGTAAAGGTTGGAGAGTAGTTACATCAGTTTTAAAGCATTAGGTTTCCACTTTATTTCAGCTCTATTTGACTGAGAAACTTGGTGCTATGCACTGCAAATAGTTGCTGACATCACAGAGATCCAATTAGGTTGTAAGGTACTTGATGATTGCACTTAACATTGATTGTTCACAATATATTAAATTTCATTTTAGGCAGGTAATTTGAAGGTGATGGGCCAAATAGGACATTCTTGCTTTAGATAAGATGGTGGCATGATGTGAAAAATTAACTTTTCTAAGCCCTTAATAAGTCAATGAAAGATTAGACCACAACCTACCATTTCCTGGTAGTTAATCCCATACCTTCGCCATTAACCTGACTGCTATTATGTAGGGAATACTCTTTTGGGGTTTTTTTCAGGAGGCTGCTGAAGCTCAGAACATGTAGAAACTGACACTGTAATATTATAAAATCGTTTAATTTTACTAGTTTTTATGATTCAGATAATCTGTGAAGCAGCAAAAATCTAGGAGAGGGTTCTTGAGAAAGTACATGAAACTGAGAAAAAAAATTCCCTTTGAAAGTCAAACGTAAATTATAAGATTATACTTGTGTGTGTAGGAAACCATCTTTATGAAGGTTCAGGAAAGATTTTACTCTTTTGTGCTCAACAACACTATTATATTTTTTTTTCCTTTTTATCATGTAACCCGCTTTAAAAAGACATTGAATGATGTTACTGACTAGTTTTTCCAGCATTGCTGCTGAAACATCACAGTGATGATGAAGTGACTATTAAAATCACCTCTTCAGTTCAAATAACCAGAGTTCATATTAGTGTCCAAGAGTCAAAGAAATAGACAAGATACACGTTTTTGCAGTGGTCCAAGAAAGTTTGCAGTGACTACATAAAAACCTGTGAATATGAATGATAATAATATTAATGAATATTAATGGTTTTCAAGAGATAGTAACGAGATCAGCAATGTGCCATTTTTAGTTTGCATTGCAGTTTTAAAAGTGCCTTTGGATAACAATCTGAACTGACAAGCTCTGCTAGAAGTAGAGAAAAGATTTAAAGGACTTTTCAACATCTTTCTTTGCACCCTGCCTATACTTACCCTCTTTTCCACCTCTCTTCTGTTGCTTTCACTTTTAACTTTTCAGTCTTAGCCAAGAAAGTGAATTATAAGCTCAGTTTGCTCAAATCACTACAGTCATTACAACAGAAACATTTGACACCAGGGAACAAATAGTATTTCATTATAATTAGGATTTGTCAATACTACAAACACAAACTGTACAGAATTTGATTAAAGTGCTGCTGTGTCTTAACCTGGTTGTGAGGTGATTCTGATTTGCAGCGTAGACAGTTGGCCTTCTTTTATCTTTTTCCCTTTATAGCCTTCTCCAGTCCATTAATGATAATGGGATCTGATCCCTTCCATTTTATTTTGGTGAGGAGGTTGGAGGTGTGCACCATGGAGAGCTGCTGAATTACTGTCACATAACCCCTCAAAGTCAGCAAGAACATAGTACAGTAAATTTCATTTTTGACGCTCAATTTTAATCCATAATGTTACACTATATGGCCAAATAAAGAGCTAGTTTAATATTAATTTTTTTCTCTTCTTATCAAGGTGTCTTACCCTGTTTGATCTGCCTGCTAGCAAATTTAGTTGTTTCAGTCATTTCTCAGTGATTTCTGTGAAGTCCTTTACCAGATATGCTTATGTCTATATTTTCATTTTCCTGATCTTAACATACTTCATTTCCAAATAACATTTTGCCTTATTTACTTCCAGGAAAAAATTAACAGAACAACCTACCCTATGGACACAGGAAAGTGTTTTATGTCTCTGACAACACAAAATGATATGCCAACTATGGATTAAAAAAAAAAAAGTTAGAAATATTAAAACCAGCATTTTGTTTCTATCGTAAATAACTTGTAGTTCTTACCCTTGTTTTTGCTACAAATGTAAACTGAACTCTTAAAAAAAAAGGTAATGCAAGCATATTAGCTGTCATGAGAATTCCTTCTATCGGAAGAAGAGGGACTTGAAGTCCCTTTTGTGATCTTAGGAAACTCATTTGACTTCCATGGATGAAATCCTGGCCTCGCTCATTGAGGTCAAACTGCTGTTGAGTTTAGGATTTCTTTTGCAGTGTCCGACTTCTGCATCTGCATGCTGGAGATAAAACTAATTCTACACATCAAAGGGATGGGAAGAGGCTTAATTCATTAATTGTTCTAAATTGCTTTGAGGTCTTCAGATATATGCTGTGGAGTTGTTATTGATTTATTCATTTTATGAAAGCCAGTGGTAACTGTTCACACCAGGTGGAGCACGCAGTTGCAGAAATTAACATTTCTAATTACGTGTCAGAGCCCTGAGCTTTCCCCCGCTTCCCCGCCGGGGTTTGGCTGCCTGTGCTGCAGGCCAGCTCTCATCTGGAGCAGCGGTGGGACCCGGGGTCAGGGTGCTGGGCAAAGAGCTCGGAGAGAAAAGGCTGTGAGAAGCCTTTTTGGCATCCTGCTCCTCTTTGCACAAGAGGTGCTTTTAAGCCAAGATGCTTAGCCTTGTCTTTGCCAGAGCTGTCTTACAGCTTCGCCTGTGGTCACCCCGATGACTTGCTGCTGCTCCTGACCGGCGGACTTGACTTTCCAGCTTGACCTCGGTTTGGACCTGCCTTGTGGCTATGGGCTAGCCTGGTGATCTGAGCTCTCAGCTGAACCCGATCACTGGACCCACTCTTTTTTCTCGAGTCCCGTGGGACTATGGCCTTTATCTTTGAGGGTGCTGCCCCTCCTGCCCTGCTGTCACTCCGCTACTGGCTTGCCTTCTCTTCTGGAGTAGCTGGTTCCAGCTGCTCTCTAACTCTACCTGCAAAAGAGGCGTAACACGTACCGTGGACTGCTCATCCCCCCTCTAAAAATAAACACATAGTCATCATGTGTTTATAGACACATGTCCCCACATAGATGATCTACTGTGGGGACTCTAATAGTAATACTTTGGGTTTTCTCTAAAAAAAATCCACCAGGTTGTTACAAAATCTGGAGCCAGGAGGGAACAACTTCTCAAGATAGTCATTATCTCCTTTCTTCTGCTTGAGAAATAGAATTTTATTGCATGTCCAGAAAGAAAAAGATTGCGGCTCCATAGCAACTCTATCTTCACATTGTCCAGGTTGTTGACTGACTGATGGAACCCTAATACTGATATCTCAGTGTGTTTTGTTCTGAATGCTTTGGAAGACAGAAATTTAAACCAACCCTTAGATTCAAGGAGACATGAACTTAGTGAGCACTTGTGACTCCACCCTGCTCTCCTTTTTAAAAAGGTAGTAGTTTCACAACTGCAGTGTGAAAGAGGTACTTCCACTGAACTTCAATAAGTTACACTGTTATTTTTTTGAAAAAGAAGTGACCCTCCAAACTATCTTGCTGCACTGCAATGCACCAATTAATATTGTAGCTGTAAGGAAGCTTTCTTGTGCAATTTGCTTAGTCAATGAAATGAAGGTAAAGACTCTACAACAGTTAAAGAGAATTTAGCACTTTGAAATTGTCTATCAGGATGTTGGTTTACATGGGTGGAGATGGAAACATGAGGAATTGACCAGATGGACCAGAACAGATGAAGGACAAAGAGAAACAACTTTGCTAATGCACTCTGTGAATTTTCAGAAACTTCTCTATATGGACTCCATTTGCTGGGAGTTCTGCAACTTTGTGGATCACGCAAGAGCTGCCAGTCTCAGTGTAATATAAGATATATCCATGATATTAAGAGGACCAGATCTTGTAACATCCATACAAGGTTCCTGCTATAGTGTTTTCTTTGGGGACCATACAGATGGACGCCTATTTTCCAGAAATTCCCAGTAGAGATACAGTTCTGTAGTGATTGATTTAGAAAGAGATGGACTTTACGAAGTAATGAAATTCAAGAGTAATATAGCATACAGGTGCAACCCAGACTGTTACCAGAAGAGAGTAAGCTAGCTGAAAACAAGTTCACACGTTCATCACATAACCCACATGAGCAGATGATGCTTTTCTTCCTCATAATAACAAAGTGTTTCGTATATGAACCGGACCTCAGACATCTCCTGTGAAATTCACTGGGACAGCAGAAGACCAAGACATCAAAGTTTCTCATTAAAGATCACACACCAACTCATAGCTCTGCCTGGCTTCAGGAGGCTGAATGTACTGCAGCCCAAAGGAGGAATGCTTTGAAGATCCTTCTATCGGCAAGATCAGCAAGGTAACATTAGAGTGTATTAAGTAACTTATTCTTTTCTCCAGTGATAGGAATCTCACCAGATCAAAACAAATTATAATACTAATGACATTGAAATTCTGCATATTCTTTGAAGTAGTGACTACAAGCAGGACCTACAGCCAGCATTCATGCTTGCTAGCTCTTATGTGAACACACTAGCTGTGACATAAAGTTTATAAGACAGTGTAGTTCAACTGCTAGAACATTACAGATATTAAGATTATTTTTTTTTAATCACAATCCTCACCAGTTAAACAACATGAAGAATAATGCTGTTCATTGCTTAAGGTAGAGTCTTTATATTGTCCCTTACTCCAGCATTGCCCTGAAGACACAGCAGCAGCTACCAACTTCTGCAAGCTTCCTGCAGAATGTGGCAAAGAATCTTTTTAGTATACTGATTAACTCACTGCAAAGGCATACTGTCTTAATGCCATAATTTAAAGGGCTCCACGTGAACGTGAAGTACCTTGAATTTGTAGTTCACTTGATAAATGGTCGTAGCACAAGAAACTAAAGGTGCTTAAAATGCTTAAAAATGCTCTTTAACTAAAAAAAAAAAAAAAATACAGCATAGTAATCTTTTAAACAGGAAGTTTGAGTGAAATACCATTTTTGGTTTGTTTGGTTTTAATTATCAAATTGTTTTACAGGTTTGGACAGTAATCATTGTAGGTGCTAATTGCCGGAATGTCAACACACACAAGAATCTAGCTGACTTATTCGTACTCTAATATCACATATACAGCAAATTTAAGGTATTTTGCCTGTAGCTACCATTGCTTTCTCTTCTGAGCACACCAACCATAATCATTCTAGGTACTGAGCACCTCCTGAAGGTCCAGGCTTTCCCAGCTTGCTTTGGCTTTAGATCTCAGACTTTTCTGGAAGAGCATGACACTTTAGAAGAATCAGTGCTATGTGTTTTCTTTTAGCTGCATGCAGTACCCAGCACTGTCTCTTACCTGAAATACACAAGCAGGAAACATTTCTTTCTTGCTTTGCAGCCAAAACTCTCAATTGTTGTAGTTTTCTCAGTTAGATTTGCACTTTGTAATCTCAAATTATTTTTGTCTCTGTATATCTTAGGTGCACCACTTTCCCCGAGTATTACAACAAATCATACAAAATGGGAGTGTTTTTGGAGAGAAACACTTTTCTTATTAACTGCCAGAGGAGCTGCAATGCCTGAGCTGCTGGCAGGAAACAACCTTTCACAGGTTTGTTTTCATGTCATTTGCAGCAGGTCAGACTGGCAATGATGACCTGATAAACAAAGTGATTTATTTTTTTTGTTCTTCAACTCCATTTATCCAAGTCATGCTCCAACACCAAGCCTCCAATAGTTGGCTGTGCCAACTTCAAGAGCTTCCCTCTGCTGCACTCTCAGTCAGGCTTATTAACCCTTTGCCCTGAAACTGTCATCTCATAGCTGAAACACAGGGGATGCCAGTCCTATATTATCAAGGAGAATGTGTTTTTTCCTTTAATTTCAGTGAAAAGAGTAGGACTTTTTGCTACTTACTTAGTGTTTTGTAGACTTTACAGAACTCTAATTTCCATGCCTCATATTCAGCTTAGTTGATGATTTCTCTATTGACAATTCATGCAGAGCCACTGGGTGGATGATGAGGTTTTTTTCTGAGCTGAACAAGTAATGAGGAAATATTCTGGCAAAAAGTCAACTACTTCATAATCCATTAGGGAAGATAGAAAAATGTATCTGTCAGTTTCACATACTGTGCAATACATTTCATGCAGGTTTGAACATTATTACTCCTCATTCAGAAATTTGAAGATGGAGGTACGGAGGGTACCCTACCCACTCCCCAGTTATTCACAATTTAATTCAGTAAAATCATTTAAATGGCACATCATGTTGGGGAAAAAAAAAAATTGTTCCAATTAAGTAATTGTCAGAGTGTCATGAAGTTATATCCATAGACATTTGGTTTTATTAAATGAATTTCCAGAATAATACCTGTAAGTATCATCCAAAGTATTTGGATGTTAAAAAAATCTTCTGTAATGAGGCTGACTATATGAAAGCTTTAATATAAATAGGACTGTTGGAGAATTGTAAGTCCCACGGAGGAATGCATACACCGTGATAAGAGAGAAATTCTTGTAATTAGGTTTACCAGTCCATTTACGAATGAGGTCAAATGTTGCCATTCAGCCCTTTCCATATGTGTAGCGGTAAGCTTCATTCTTAGAAGTAATATACAGAGGCTTATTAAACCAGCTGTATCATGCTAATAAAAAGGACTGATACTTATATAAAAGAACTATGTTGTTACTCATTACATTACAACACAACAACCCACTATAAGCAAAATACCTTCACCATAATTCCTCTCACAGGAGGGGGTAACGTCTCAAACTACATCAATTACTAATGCCGAAGTCACAGCTGACTCCTATTGCAGCAATTAAATCTTAGAGAAGAGTTGTTTTTACTGTGCAGTAGTGGGCAGATCTTAAGCCCCTCTACTGGGTTTTGTGGTCTCTAACCTAGGAGTATGAAGTAGATCTCAAACAGAGAACATGTCTATAATATATTTTTAAAATATAAACTTGCATACTGGATTTAATAGAAAATACATGTAGGCCTCATTTTAATCACTGAACCAAAATAATTTTTCTTGGAAAGTATAACCACTAAAAGCTACCAACAAACATTAAACCCTACTAAATCACACAAATGCATATATAAAACTGGTAACCAATCATGAAAAGAGCCATTTGGCAATGCAATGAATTTGCATCATAAATGCTGTGCCAGTTTAAAAAATGTCCTTTTTAGAAGAGAGTGTGCTCTGTTGTTTGCCCAGATACTTTTGTAAACATACCCTGAACTGTATTGATGGGATGTATAGTACACTCACTGTACTGCGGAAAGAAGTTGTTTTACTGGAAATGAAATACATGACTTTAAGAGTTTTACAAATACTATAGAATTTCATACAGTTTAAATCTGTCACAACAAGTTTCTATAACAGGTTGTATTTTTTGATGTGCACTGGAATTTTTATTATAAATTGAGTGATGGGTACAAGAAAGGGAATATAACAATACAGAATATAACAGTTCTTTCCAATATCTGACAAAAAATTAAAGTAAAATGAAATGCACAGCTAGCATACACTCATAATGAAGAAAATAAATCTTTGAAGAATTACAGTGCTGTAGTTGTTTTTTTAACTAACAACTTCACATTTTTAATTTTTTTTTAAACTAACATTCGTACCGTTATAAGGAAGTCCATGGAGAATACAGAATACCCTTATTCATGGTCTCTAACTGTAGTTCAGGAATAATACTGCATATATGGTTTTCCCGTTAGCCTTTGCAAAACTCATGTACCATGTCTTTCAAGATCTGGGACTTCATGAAAACTGACTCTTCATGCTGCCCACGAACACACAGTTCAGTGGAGATGCATGTCATCAGGGGCTGTTTTTTTCTGTGCTGGCAGCAGTTTGAAATTAGAATCTTTCTCAACCAGAGCAGATAATTCTCTGTTCTGGCAAGACTCTTGTCTAAACAGTGGAAGAACCAAGCTCATTGGAACAGCGGCTGCCTCTCCTGCCTTCCTCGCTATAAGGAAAGTAGGCATTACGCATGTGCACTTTTCCGAAAGATCAGTATTTACTAACAGGTGAATCCTTTGCTAGCAGGGAAAGCAGTACTAGCTAACTCTAAAGGTGGTACATTTTTGAAAATTTTTTCATGGACTTTCTTGTTTCTACCCTTTTTTCTAGAACATAATGAGACCTCATTGACCTCCAGTCAAGTTAAAGCACTTGTCAGTTAAAGGAACAACAGTTAAGATGATATGTGGTTTTCTTGGTTTAGTTATAGAGAAAAGCCAGGATTTTATTAGTCTGCTGTGAGAAACAGAAGAGAAGGAGGTGTTATTCAGATACCAGCCCAACACCCATGCCAAACAAGTACGTAACCTCTGCAGCTGGCCAGATGAGATGAACTATCCAGGCAGACAAAGTGGGTGCATGTGGTCTGCGTGCTATAGAGTAAGAACCATGTACTTAAATACCATGTAGATAAATCATAGTACAGATTATGATAGCAGGAAAAGGAAAAAGAGAGTACAGCTTGGGAGTGCTAAGGCTAGACTACACCAAGACTATCCAATCACAGATCTCTTGGCGTGTAACATGGACCTCATTTATGCCCATTTACTGCTTCTTACCAATGAAACAAATGATGGCAACCAGTATGTGGCTGGAACCAGCCACATATATACTGGAACTAAGTAAGCAAAATGTTTGGGAGGAGACAAAGAAAGAAGAGAAGTCAATGTCCAAATAAGAGAAATCACACCACCTTAGCTACAGTTTGTAAAGTAGAATTTTAAAAGTTACCAATTCTCTGGAAAGTAAAAACCTGCAGTGCTTTAAAACACGTAGTTGCAACTGTTTCTTCAGCAAGAATTGGACAGAATAGCAAGGCTACTGGATCTGTCAGTAGAATTTTGCTGACTGCATGACTTCAGCTGAATTTAGCTAAAATGCTTTTGTTTCAGTGTTCAGGGTTTGTTTGGTTGGTAGTGCTTTCTACTATATGGTGTTGATCTCTTTCCCTGAGATTCTCTTAATCTGTAGTGAATACATTTGAAAATTGTGAGAAAGCCACATTCTCCCACCACTTGTAAATTATTAAGAGTGGAGTCACATCTGTCCATCCTGATACCATCCTTTTAATGTTACAATGCTCTGTCCTTTTGAAGATCAGTGGAGGAGTCTGAAAAGAAAGAGGAAGTGACTGCTGATATCAGACTGTCTGAAAGAAGAAGCTGGTTGAGGTAGAGGAACAGCATTGGGAATACCTTTTCAGACATGAAGAGTTGGGAAGGGGAAAGATGAGCAGTCAGAATCATTGTTAGGGAAGAGGGGGAGTGAAACTGTATGCAAAAGACTCAAGAAATACAGTGTGGGAAAGGCAGACGTAGGAACAGTTTTGGTAAAGCAGGTTGAAGAATACCTCAGAGCTATATAAGAAGAAAAGAGAGAAGAAGAAATGGTATCTTAGAAGAAGGAGCAAAGAAAACATTGCTATGATCACTCATGTGATGAACTGCGTGTTTTGTGCTGTTCTCAGCTATGAGTTTCTAGAGGACTGGGTCAGAGGGAGACTCCTGAAGGACATGGACAATCCCTGGGGAGCAATTGAGTTTGTTCATTGGGAGCAAAAGTTTTAGGGCCTGCAGCATGCAGCAGGGAAAGGAGAGAAGGAGGAACCTCCTCCCAGGAGCAGCAAGTAGCCTGATAGCCCTCAGGGGTGACTGAAGGTCCAATCTGGAACGTGCTGAGTTTGCTACGGTTTGGAAAATGATTAAGTTGCCTAAAACCATGCCTGGAAGCAAAGACGTCTTGGACAGGGTTAGCTGTAAACCCCTCTTTATTTCTGTTGTCTGATCTAATTTGAACTTTCTCTATTTAAAAAGTTAATTACTTTTCTTAAATAGAAGCAGATTTTTCTGAGTTTAACCTTTTTAGTCTTCAGCGGGGTCTCTCTACAGGGTATCTACGTCAAAGGTCTGATGACTCAGATTATAGTATCTTTTTGAAAGACACTGAATTTACGGGAATGGAAGGCAAATGTCTGTGGAAAGGGGAAATAGGTGGAATACAAAATGTATATTTTTTGGAGAGCTATGATCTCATCTGGAGATTCTGGTCATACATTGAATTCAAATAGTGTGGATGCTTATGTACAGTGACTTTGATTAAGTCCTCAGCTGGATTATTCTGGATTTACATTATTTTAACCTATGCTCACCTGTTACTATGCTGAATTGATGTGACCACAGTTTTCTTTCAGTAGTATCTGGCAAATGTAGTTGCCTAAGACAAAGCTATTCACTGTGTACATCGGGGTTTGATCCCCTGGGTCATCTGTCAGTGGTATCCTTTACTGACACAGCAGTAAATAGTTATATATCACAGTGCCATCTCAGCTTTTTGCCTCTCCTTGGTCTCAGGGTTCTCGTTGTAACACTTCAGATAATTCCTTATGTGGTGGTTTGCTTTTAAAAAATGATGGCTATTACAACTCAGAAACATTTATCCCAACATGTTTCTTCTGTTCACATATTTGTTATATCTAATGTAGCACAGGGTAAAATAATGTTTTTCTAACTATGGATTTATGAGCAAAAATCTTTACATTATTAATGGAAGGGATGTGCATAAATTCCCTTGTGCACTGATGGCATTATATTTCCCAGAACGTATGTGCATTGCATGTCGTTTGGTGCTTTGCTTGGCTAGAATCCTCCCAGCCATTTCTTCAGTCCTCTAACATCCAAGCCATGAAGTTACCATCACATGCACAGGGAGACATTTCTGAAAAAAACTTTCACATAGTTACTGTTGCTAGGTAAATCACTCCCTTGACAGCCATGTATTTAGATAGGCTTCTCGCTTTCTTTGTCTCAGATCTGACACAGTGACATGAATTTGGGGGGTGGGGATAAGGGGAGATGGATGTAGCCAAAGCAACGGCTGAACTGTGGGAATGAAAGAAATAAAGTTAATTTATTTAATGTATTTTAAATATATTTTAATTATATCTGGACAGAACTTATTCATGCATTGACTGGATATTTATCAAGCATGAGGTTAAAGAACAGCAGTTACAGCTAAAAAGATATTTAAGCATAGGTCAGTTCTGGCACTACCTAACTGTTGAGAAATTACACTCTCCAGACGGAACGTATCTGTAAGTTTTCCACTCCTAATGTACATCTAATCAATACTTACGTGTGTTTTATGCAGCTATATTTATGTGCATCTGTATTTAGACCAGTTTCGGATGATGTAAACAATGCAACACATTATTTGTCCACGTCCTGAACATGAAAGCTCCAGTTTCAAAACTGAGACATGAGCATTGATTTCTAACTGTTAGGATTTATGGGATGAATGCATAAGGTAGGCTAAGGAACAAAAAAGACAAAACATTGTTTGAAAAATCTGTGGGTGGTGAACGAGAGAGGGAAACCTCTTTCATAAAGGGAATATTAGACTGAGTTGACCTTTGATATTCTACAACAGTTGTCTAGACGTTATCCTCAGAGCCTTGGAATTAAACAGGCTTGCAGTAGCACATTGTTTCTAATACCGACTTTTTGTACAAGGGTAAAATACACCCTTTGTGAATTTTTGATGTACTTTTAACTGTACTGGTGGTACTTCTAATGGATAAGTTACCATTCACAGAAAGCAAGATGTGTGTCAGCTTTTATAGAGATTTCTTAGCCAATCCTTTTCAAAAAGTACATGAAAACCTTAGGATCTGGCTCTTAGTAACATGACTGTTATGTAAAGAGTAATGGAAAAAATCTTTCCTGGAACTAATAGATAGCATAAAGGTAAAGTTCTAGACCAGCTCATCATTTAAATAAGATTTTAATGAAAATATGACAAGGCAGTTCATGTGATGTCGATCTTCTTTCCTCAAAGTCTTTCTAATTTTTAGTCTGAACCATTTGATCAACTCCTTCCTTTTTGTAAGCCCAAAATATTAAGTTCAGAAGCAAGAATACATATTGAGAGACTTGGGATGTTTGATTTGGGGAGTCAAAAATATTATTAGTAAATAGGATTCTTTATGTCACTGTGTCACTGACCAACAAACCCCTTCAATGGAAGACGGCTCAGAGGAGGTGGGCGAGGAGGACGTGCCTGTGAAGCTCAAGGAATAACGCCAGGTGTGACTGAATTTATCATTGCACAGAAGCTGACTGTATCTCAACGCAATGGGGACCAGAGGGAGGCCTTCGTTTTAGATAAACAGCTATCAACAGTTCAGGGGGTCAACTGGAGGTGTAAATGTTTGTCCCTGAGTTCATTAAAGGACTGTGAACGTCTCCCTGAGTTACCCAGACCAGCATGGGGGAAGTGAATACATGGCTCAGCCCAACACAGAGTATAAAAACTGAACAACTAACAAAAGTATTTCAAATAGAGCAATGGGCATGAGCTGGCTTCAACCCATGTTTTCCTTCCCGGCAACTGGGGACACCCAGCGCCGTGATGGTGAGCATATTATACAGACCGGTAACGGGGATCACATTGGTATTGTGGTTGAACCATGTATTGCAATTGCTATTTTTTGCTAAGTATAACTTGCATTTGTATTATGTTTTCAGTATATTTTGTATCACTGCTAAATCAGAAATCCCACGTAACATCAACTGCCTTCAAACAAGTAAATGTGGTATTAAACATCACACCCTCCACTCATGGAATATCTAAAAGAACCTGGTCAGATACTGTTGGACTCTGACACATGGATTTCCTGCCTATTAAGTGTTTCATTTCTCTCTGTTAATGTTCCATTTGTGATTGTTTAAATTTTAGTTACATCAGTAATAGCGTAACTAGTAAGGACATAACTGAGTATTTTTTTATGCGTGCTCACACATACATATATGTGCTATATAGCTAACTCTATAAATTAAAAATGCTAATTAAACATAAGCCACATACTTTACTATTTATCTTTATGATCTGTCAAGATGACATTTTTAAGGAATCAAAGCACTGCTGCCAGAATTATTATTTTTCTTCTGCTTTCTCAGTGTCTACATTCATCTTCACAAGCTGCTCATCTACAACATAAAATTACGTAACTTTTCAATGTTGTCACCTGGATCATTGTTTTTCCTCTTTGAGGTTTAATTTCTCTGATAGAAGTATTATCTCAATTTGGGGATATTATTTTTTTTTTAGCCTTACTGATTAAAGACAATGTAACCTTCCCAATCTGAGTCTTTTAATTCAGAGGGTTTAGCTACTGCCATTAAACTGGGCTAAAAAAACTGCAACTGAATAACTTAAATGCCCATTAATTTCAAAGTGGTTTGAAAAATGCTACTGAGTAACTTATATGGGACATAAAATATTTATTGATGTTTAAAAATAACTAGAAGGGAAGAAGATTCTCTACACTTAACCCTTCAGCTTTTTCTGCAACACGTGGTATCATATTACAAATAAGAAAGCATTCTTCTGCATAAAAATAGAAAAAATAGAAGTATTTGTCCCTAATGTACCACGGGAAGCTTGTGAATCTTTCTGAGATCTTCCGACATCCACAAACTCACCACCCAAAGGCACGTGGTCTCTTTCCTTCCCTCCCCATCTCCCCCCCACACCACCCCTTCCTAACACCTTTGGCTTGCTATTACTGAAGGGCAACCGGTTCTGGATTTGAATGGAGCTAGGGACAAGACCCTGATAACCCTGGACGTGTGCAGGGAAGAAGCAGCCCCGGGAAGGTCCCTGGAGCCCCCACCGGCACCTCAGCGCGGAGCAGAACATCTCAGAGAGCGAGGGGAAGCTGGGCTGACGGCTGGGCAGGACCAGGCAATGGGCTGCCGTGGGACGGCTGGGAGGAAGAAGTCGGTGGTCATTCACTGCGAGTTGCTAGTTGTCATAGGTATGCCTAGGCTCACCAGGAACCAGCCATAAGCTCCACCGGTTCGCATTTTTTTTTCACTGCCTATGTTCTTCATGCATTAGTAAAGCATGGAACGTCCAGATATATTCTTCACCGAGGAATGCCGGTTGTGATTTAAGGTAATTTGAGAACAATATATTATTTCTTTTGGGTGTGGCAACTCCGTAAACCAACAAACGTTACCACTTGTTCCAACAAGCAATAAAAAGGCAGTCTTCACCTTTGGCAAGCAAGTGTCACGAAGAGAGAGGTCTCCAGAGTTTGAAAATCCTGTGTTGTTATTTATACAGGGGATTGACAACCTTTAAAACGGACCTAAATTTAGAAGACAGGACCCCAGACTATTTAATTCCTTTGCTGAACACTTTCAGATACTCTTAATAGCAGCAAGCTAGGGAAAGAAATATAGTGGTATCATACAAGTTGTCCGCTTAGTATTTGTGGCTACTTAACAGACTTCATTAGGAGCACAAAGCATGGCTTGGTATTGCAGCAAGCAGAGTTCAGTTTACATAATAGGAAATAGAGGAGGAAATAGAATGGAATAGAAAATAAAGCCATGTCTGCAGTGACTGCAAATTCTCCATCATTCAAGACCTTTGGGAAGAGGTTGTATAGCAGTATCTGTCAGGAATTTTGTAGGTACACCTGACCCTGCTTTAGGGTGAGGGAATGAAATACAAGACCTCATTTACAGTGTTTCAACAAACAGTCAGCTCTCAGGAACTGTAATACAGATTTTCCAACAGCAGACCAGAAGCAACATAAAAAGCTAAAAGCTGGGTTAATTTGAATGGCATGTGCCAAGTGATGAGAGGTAACAGCATTTGGCTTTTAAAAAGTGTGGCATTAGTCCTTCATAATGCTTTTGAATTTATATTACATCTTTCATCTCGGAGCACTTTGTGCATTATTCAGTGCATCACTGGAAAGAAGTTTCTTCTGAATTGCCCTGTGGCAAGGATAACAAAAGCAACTCTATACAAGTGAAACTCTGTGCTGTTCAACAGCTGTTCAATTTTTTAAAAAATTATAATTATTATTATTTTAGAATTTTCCAACAAGCGCTGTCCATGGAACCAAAAGTATCTACCTTACAGGCATAAAATAAATAAACTCTGCTTGTATATTGATGTTTGGATTCAAGGATATTATTTAGTATTTGTTACTGCTGTAGGAGCCCTCATAACAAGTTGTTTGCAGCTATGCTAGACATTAAAAAGATGGTTTTTTCTTTACTTTAAACCATATATAGTTTAAAAAGAAAAACAGAAAACATAAAGCAACAAAGGCATTCATGAATGCTCTAAGAATAAGCGATCATGAGACACCAGCTGTGTACCTGTGTGGAGTATTTCTGTAGCAAAAGTGAGTTTTAAGAAGGATTTTCACTGTGGATGCCAAATTGGTTGTCCATGTATTTATGTGTTTACAAAGAGCTTGCCACAAACCCAGGAACAGAATGTCAGCAAAAGCAAAGGTACGTCTTCGAAAGAAAATTGTTAAATTGGCAGTAAAGGTTATGCTTTGCTGAAGTGGAAGAAAAAAATCAACATCCCAGTAGTGTGCAAGAAATGCTGGGTAGAATACTCTGTGAGAAGAAAAGCAGTTAAGTTTGTTTGACACGTTTGACAATACCAGTCCTTATGATTTCTGCTTGAACAAAATAATTTTCATTGTATATAAAAGAGAATTTCTTGAGATCAGAAAAGCAAGATGGCAGTACAGAAACCATGAAGTGATGAAAATATTCTCCATAAAATTGTTTGTTGGAATAAAGAATGAAGTTTGAATTTAAAATGCATTTTAAGGGAAGAAACAAGTTCCACCAGAAATCTCATTCTCAGGGTGCACGGTTTCAACTGTAGTGAAATGTTTCACTAACCTTGGACTTCAGATCCATTTCAGAAAACTTTACTTTTTTTTTTCCCCTGAGATATTATGCATCTGATTATTTCTTTAGTCTGTTATTGTGTAGGATCTACCCTACATATTTTCTCTTTCTTCATAACTTTCGGTTTAGGCTCCCCAAAAAATTTCTTATTACTTTTTCAGTCTGTAAGATCTCCATCGTGATTGTGTTCTGGGCAATATGAAACTTGACTACAGGAAGGAATAACAATTCTTACCATGTAAAACAGCTCTGCAATCAGCCACGCAGGAAAATAAAAGGGTTATATTTGTGGAATATTTTATTTTCCCAGCTTCCCCAAATTCTTCTTCTCCCTCTGTCTCCACATTTACCCAGTAGCTGCTGAATGCATGTGCAACTGCCTAGTGAAAAGGATCCGTGTTGTTTTTTGGTTTGGAGGGGATTCAGGGGGAAGGGGTAATTCCCTGGGCAATGGAGTAAAATAATCCGTTTCTTTCCATTTACTTACCTATAGTTATACTTTCAAAGGACTGTGGCATCAATTGATATTTACCCTCAGTTTTGTAAGAAAAACTCTTGCTGTTATTCCAGCCTTACAGAAACAAAGAGAAATGGTGACTAATCAGCAGGATTTACGCCGCTGACAGTTTTTGTGTCTTTCTGTGTTTAATTACAGGAGCAGTGACTTTGATTCTCTTCTGAAGACCCATTTTAGTTAAAATAAACTTTGCCTAGGATGAATGAAAGAACTCTTGTTGAAGTCAGTTGATTTTGTCATTAGGCTGAGTGTACGAAATAAAATCTAGCATATTTCCATACAGGTGCCCTTAACCCTCTGCCTAAAAGGGCGACACAGGTAGCAGATTTTATATATATATATGTATATATACATATGAAAATAATGACCATACTCATTTACGCTATCTTGGAAAGTTTGATTTGGGATTAGAAAACTGGGTGTATAAACCTGTTTCATAAAAGAAAGTGAAAATAGCAGTTTTGGCACCAGTTTCAGAGGGTATTTGTTTTGTTTCCTCCAGCCTTCTATCTGAGATGTTTCTGAAGTTATTTCAGGCTAATCTGTTTTTCCTAGATGTCACAGGTTGGGTTTTTTAATATTTTCCCACAAAGACTATATCCATCCCTTAATCCACACACATACTTTTCATATTAACTCCTTTTAAAAAAATGTCATATTAATGAGTAGCAAGATTTTTTTCCCCACTTGTGCCTCAGCTAAATTTCCACAGAATATGTGGGGGTTTTTCTTGGAAATTCAGCTGATTTCTTTAGGAGGTTTTGTGGGGTTTTTAATTAGTCAGCTGGTTTCTTACTGTCCTTTCTTGGTATTCTTCTGTGTCGTGGTTTAACCCCAGCCAGCAACCAAACACCACGCAGCCGCTCACTCACTTCCCCCCCCCGCAGCAAGATGGGGGAGGAAATCGAGAAAAGAAGCAAAACTTGTGGGTTGAGATAAGAACAGTTTAATAGAACAGAAAAGAAGAAACTAGTAAT
>JAOBAS010000028.1:2775321-2802213 GCA_025311575.1 Elanoides forficatus | reverse complement strand
TGACACAGGCCAGGATGCCGTTGGCCTTCTTGGCCACCTGGGCACACTGCTGGCTCATCTCCAGCCGGCTGCCGACCCTGGGGATTGAGGAGCTGAGCCATTACCTCATCCCTATCTTTCAAAACAGTCGGTTAACCAAGGAGGAAAGCCTATACATGTTTTCTGAAGTCTACAATTTTAAGTTAAATTTGGATAATTATGAGTTAAATCCAGGTAAAACTCCTGAAGTAAATTTGCCTTGCTGACTACTGATAGCTAATCTGAGTATGAAAATTTCAGTCCTAACCTGGAGGGTCTGGAGCTGTGCAAACAGAACAGCCTACATGCATTCCTCATGGGACACTCTGCAGAGGTGCCAGAGGACAAATATTGTGTGCATTTGATAGTATTGGAAGGCTTTCTCATTTTCTGTTCCTCAGAGTTTGGCTTTATTTCATGTCATGATGCATATTTACACATAAAAACGTAGAAATAGGCATGGGCTAAAAAGTTTGTAAAAGGATGACAATATAGTTCTTTATTGACCTCTATTTTAGCAACCCACTAGAACTGCCACCCTTGTTTTAATGTGTATCTGAGGTTTAGATAAGAGGCAAGGGAGCAAAACTAATTCCTGACAACTCAAGGTGTTGTTGGTTAGATGTGGAAAAGTCACCAAATGAAGATGAAGGTGTCGTTATCTCCACTAATATTTTTTGGTCATGGAGCATGGATGATTCGCAGTTTGCACAGACCCGTTTTTAGTAGGAAGCTGAAACTGTAGCAGGCTACTGGATTGTACTCAGGAAAAGACAAAAGCAATCCACAGCCTCATGTTTCCTTTTAAGTAGGAAAAAAAGCAGTACAGTCAGAAGGCTGGGATAAAATAAGTGCCGCTACTGTATACATCCTTGTCATAGTCGGGGAAGCCCAGCTTGCAGAAAACAGTTAAAGTTCTCTCAGTTTTAGCAATGTTCATGCTGTCATGGCTATGCCCTCTGAAAAGTTTTACTGTGCTGTGGATCAGTGTATTGAACACACTCATTTTTGTTTATCTACGCTAATCAGCCTCACTTAGCATTTAAAGCAGAATAGTTCAAGCATGCTCATAAAAGTACAGCTTTGCTGTTGAGGCAGTTATTGCCGTCTCATAAATTTTCACTCAACTGGCTGTACTTTCTGAAATGTATTCTCTGCAGCGGCCTTGCTACTACCGCAATATAGTTTCGGGTTAAAGTTGATGTATATTTAAGAAATTGCGCTATTATGTCTCATGATATCGACAAAACATCTCATCCCCCCGTACTCTGCCATGCCTGCCCATGTAAGCCAGGAGTGGGCACAGACCTCTCTGCTCACTTTTGTTCTGTAGTGGAGAACCGTTAAATATACTCCCTGTGAAGAGCAGGTTTCCCGCCTCATGTGCAAAGGCTGAATCTCTTATCAGGATTTCTAGGTACGCTGAGCAGCTTTCCTGGCTATATCCTGAGCTACGGATCTGGAGCAGTTCTGTGAGCTGTTTGTAGGGTAGACTGGTTTTCTAACGACATATGTCATCTGTTTGAAGTCAAAGTCTCAGTATTTTTATTTTTTTTTAACTTTTCTACTTCAGGACATTGTCCATTAGTGTAATCTATTAATCTGTTAAATTGTTTTGGGTTTTGTTTTTCTGTGATTTTCAAGATCTATTTATTTCATTTTTTTAGCAATGGGGAAGAAAACAATTAAAACTGGTGTATTAAATGTAAATAAATGCACCGCAAATTAAAAAAAAAAAAAAAAAAAGATGGAATGTACTCCTTGGGCTGATAGAAATTCTCTATATGAGGGTGCAGTAAGCTTCCTAGCAATGAAAAAAAAAAAAAAAATCCTGAAGTTAACATTTCAGGACTTTATGTTCTCTCATCTTTTTGCCATACTAGAAAATTTTTAAAAGTAGTGACAGTGTTTCAAATACTCATAGGGTAAAATGTTTTACAGTTGAATTATTATATAAGTTTTCAAGATCCTGCAGAGGAACTTGTATGGGTGCTTTTAACATTAGGACTGAATTACTACCTGACAAGACACCCTTTCTTTAATGGAAACCTCAATGGAGCTTCAGTGGAAAGCTTTTCTTTACTTCACGTGAAACTAACTGTGACAAAGATCTTTCCATAAAGTGTGATCTAATCTGCCTGCAATACTTTGTCCTTCGATCATAACCCTTTGATGACTATTTGGATCTTTCCACGATTTTCCTGCAGAGCTCTATTTCATAAAAAATAGACAGTCACTGCTGTGAATTTTTAGAAATGTTTTTCTAGTCTTTCCTCAAAGTTTTAGTATTTTGGCAAGCATGGCTTTGACAGCTGTGACAATTTTGAGAGCAACATCTATTGAAGAGGTGTAGCACTGATACAAAACTATTATGCCAATAATGCCAGCAATATGTAAAATTACATCTATAGATTTAAGTAGGTAACTGGTCATATTGACATCCATTGGCCTCTCCAGGAGACTTAAATTGTCCATGAACTTGCAAGACTTGCTAGACTGTCACTTAAAGAAATTGTTGAACAGTGTGAGAAGGTCCTAGTACCTAGCAAGGTCTATATGGAGGTTAAGAATCGCTAACAGGTTTATTATTATCTTCTGTCACTGTACTGTTAGAGATTGCTTGGTTTCCATATTGTTAGAAGTGCTAAATGTGTGTTAACCTTTCTGTTCCATAGACTCCGATAGCCTACCTGATGTTACCTGAGCCCTATTCCCCAGCTACCGGTTATAAAGAAATATAAATGTCAGAAAATATAAAATTAAAAAGCAAAACAAAACAACAAAACCTCCCTCCTATTATTTCAAAGTGCTTTTTCACTGTTGTGTTCCTTTAATCAGCAAAATGTCTGAAGCATTTAGCAGAGGTTTGGAAATTTTAAGTTTAACAAATATTCTCTTTTTTTAAATTAAACAATAAAACTTCTCTAGGCATAGCAAGAAATGAAAACTTCACAAAGCAAAAATACTCTTACCAAGTTTAGAAAGCAAACAACTCTTGAGCTGTAATATTACAGCTTTCAAAGGTTCTTTCAGATCATCCTCTAGAAAGACTGTTGTCTACTCACAAACTGCCGAGTCAGCAGGTCAGTTCTATTTGTTTTCATTGATTTCGAAATGGTGGGCTTTTGCACAGGAAGCTGCCGTTGGAAATTATTGTTGCCACACTTGTTGCTAGCTGTAGTAAGCCTGCTCTGGCTAAGTCTGGTGAGCTATTTAATGAAACACACCTTTCGATTCATTTGATAGATACTTACAAAAATTATCAGTGTGATGTTACATACCCTGTGAACTGTTCTCTATTTAATCCTAATCTTTTTACATTTTATATACTTAAGAAAATATGAAGGAG
Source organism: Elanoides forficatus (assembly GCA_025311575.1). NCBI lineage: Eukaryota > Metazoa > Chordata > Aves > Accipitriformes > Accipitridae > Elanoides > Elanoides forficatus. Next base: position 2,798,846 of record JAOBAS010000028.1, on the reverse strand, counting down.
TTTAATCCATATGGATTTATGTTGAGCTTAGTAAGTGTCCATACTCTAGACAACAGAGGTTACTTAATTCTTTCTTTTAGGAGCTTATTATTTTACGCCCATATCCTATAAAAATATGCATGTATCTTTACCTTTAAAGAAAGACCTTTAAAGAATGACCTTTCAAATAATCCCACTGAGATCAGGAATGGTAGGGAGCTTAGGAGGAAAAGAACTAGTCAGATATACATCATTTTTCTTTATACTTAAAATCAACTATATTAGTTAACCGTGTGTTCGCCATTTCTTACTGTTCCTAAGCATTTCTTTTTCTTCAGCACCTCTTGTGAACCAAAATGTGAATAAATGCATGATGATTTCCTGTTAGATACAGTGCACATTAACTTCAGAGCTTTGTTCGGAGTGTTTAAGCATATTAAACATATTAGCTTCTATGTATTTTATCGTACAGTTCAGTTCACATGGAAATGGGAACTCTTATGACATCAGACTAAGACTTGCCTTCTTCTAAAATAGCAATTTGATTTTCTGGGTAAGCTACTACCTCCCTAATTTTGTCAGACTCCCATAAATAGGGATTCCCACTAAGGCACCAGGTCCAAAGACGTTGCTTTGAATCAGTCATGTTCGTGCAATAGTGTTTGTTTGAACAAGCCTTTGTTTGTAACTGATTACAGCAGTGGAAAATCGCCCAGATAGGTGGGTGTGAGAGAGGCAATCTGAGAAGGAAGAGTATTCCTGGGCCTTATTCTTTTTGTTGCTGGCTGCTAAAAGAGTATATTGCAGAAGAGAAAGCATCTTTTTTTTTAATGATAGTGAAAGTACCATCAAAACAAGGGTGGCAATCAGCCATTACATTTTCTGCCACTTGAAGAAATGGAAAGAGTACACAAAATATTGAGTGATTTTCGAATTTCTGAGCACTTTGGGACAATACATATCATGTCAGGCAAAAAATCTGTTCACTTGGCTAGATCCATAAATAGAGATGAGCACCAAGTTGAAAACATAACTTCTCAAGTTCTTCCTCTTCTTCCCTGCCATCTAACTTTCTTAGTCAGCAGCATGCTTTTATTGTACAGCACGATGCAGATCAGAGATCCTGAAGCAAGCACCAAAAAGCTAGCTCTGGGCTTGGAAGCAGTACAACCTCATCAGCTGGGACTGACTTGATTTAACTGTTCTGCTTTTGGACTGAGCTCCTTTCTCTATGCAGCCCGGCACTGTGTAAGTAAATACGGATCTGTCTTATGATGCTGGACTGCATTTCAGAAACACACTTGAAGCATCATCAGGAAAGTTCCTTTGGATGATGCTATGCATATGTATAACTGGACACACTCAGGACCTGCCTTGATGGCACCAAGCAACTGTCCCTTAGCTGCTGCCAAGGACTTCACAGGCTGGACTGCGCTGCCTCTCATGTCCAGCCCCACGGTATTTCCCTTCAGCGCTCCCTGCGAAGTTAGTCTAAGCAGCTTAAGCACCTCTGAGATCTGCTTTAAGCAACACAGTGTTCCGTCCACAGGAAAGGATTATACGCAATCTGTACCATTTTCTGTCGCTCCACATAAGTCAGAACGATGTGTTCAGCTCCAACATGGGTGGAAGTCAAGCCAGTTTTGTTTATATCTTTATTTCACCGTAACCAACTAGGACACTGAAATCACCATTGTAACTCAACTCAGACTTTCACATTGATGTCGTGTCATTTCAGATGACTTTCTTGACAGTCTAAGTGAAATTTCCTTCTGGTAAGTCTGTAACTTTGTGTTGTTTGACCTAATCGATATATGTCCGGTTAATAGTTCTGATACAGAAGTACATGAAGTTGCTTTTATCTGAATTATCTCCTGAATCAGTTCCTGTAATCTCGGTTTACCACTTCAGCCTATATCTTAGTCTCTCCTTCTCCGCCTTTCTCCTGCTGCAGCCCTGGAAATGCAGCCCATCTGTTCTTTGCTGTTATAACATTGCAATTTACACTAGTACCTAAAGCTGGTTTGTTTGTTGTTTGGTTTGTTTCCCCTTGATGCCAGCATTTAACATTTAACACTTGAGGCTATGGATGAGGTGGAAGTCAATCATTGCTACTTGCAGTGTTTAATGTTTGAAAGTTTCATCTAATGCAGCAAGAAAAGTACCCACTCTAATCTTTATGCTTAATTACACTATAAATAGAATTTTAATTGCCAGAACAAGAAACATGATTTTTATTCTGAGATCATGAGGTAACATCAACAAAATCCCATGTAATAATGTCAGTACTGCCCCGCTGCAGTGTTAAAGCAACCCTAACAGTATTAACTGTTGGGCATTTTTCAAGCTAGAAACATACGGGATTCCCTAGGCATCAGTTAACATTTAAGGGTTGCATCATTTCTCTGTCCAGCTTAATCACTGCATACACACCTCATCTCACTTGATTTACCGAGTTTTGACTGTTCACTTTTATGTTCTCCAGGAAATTTAGGGGAGAATGGTATCATCTCTACCCCCAACCCAAATAAGACCTCAGTCTGTTCAATCAGCAGTCAAAGAGATGAAGGTAATTTACCTTAAATCAGATTTTATTACTTCTACTACTCTATTCTCAAATGATTTATGAATGATTCTGGCAGGGAACTAAAGTAACAATATAAAAAAAATTTTAAAATGTTTATTATTTGTTTCTTCAGAAAAAGAAGTTTGTGATGAAAGCAGGTGACTATGGTTCAGTCTGAGATGCCCCCTGTTACCAGATTTATTTTCTAGCTTGAAGGACAAATAATGTTCTTTTATTGTGTCTAATAGGCAAGTTGCAAATCTCTTGGTACAGTATTCCAGGATTTATTTTATTGTAAATAACTGCTAACATGATTTAACAGAGAAATAAAAAGTTACCTCTGTTCTCTCCTCTATTAAATTATTTTCTCAAATGCTAAATAGTAATGCACTTGTCCAAAACAAAAACATTTTCTAAAATTTACTCTTTCCCATGCGCGTCATGAATTACTAACTTTTGCTATTGTGATAAGACTCAGTGTATTTACTACACTGATATTAGGATATACAATGCAACAGTCATTAATTTCTTATTGTTTGAGATAAAATGGCATCTTTTCTATTTCAATCATATAATTGTCTTAAGTATTCCAACATTAACTACACTAAATATGTTGGCTTGAGTTTCAGCTTTAGTAATCTTTTTATTGATAGCTGTTAAGACACAGCTACTAATAAAACAGCAGCGTACAGGTTAACCTTTTCATATTCATTTCCTAACATTATGATAAAATAAAAACTTTATTTAGAGCTGAATAAGCTGCCCAGAGCACAGATGCTTTGTGCTTCAGTTTACTACCCATCTGCTCTTTGGCAATAGAGGTATGAGCCTTATATGGGGCACACTGAGAAGGGTGCTCTCAACACAGTGCAGTGAGAATTTTGTACGCAATTTGCTGAAACTTGAATTGGAAATTACAGCCATCAGCTTACCTCACAAAGATGAGAATATCCTCTTCCATAAGGCAGAAGAGGTATTTTTGAAACTCAGGAGTGCCAGCCTGTGTATTCTTCTCAATGAAGATAATAGAATCAAAGGAAAGAAGACGTAGCATATGCTTTGTTCTATCATCATGAAATAAAAATGCTGTATTTCTGCCTGCCCTCATTCTAATTTTGACACCCCCAAAAATATTACTGAGAATTGTATGAGCACAAATTGTCCTGGTGACAAGTGTGTATTATTGCCCTATAGCAAAGTCTGAGCTCTTATAAGAGCCCATGTACCCCAAATTCTTGGGTCAGAGTAAAACAAAGCTAAAAAATAATTATAATTTAAATGTAGGAACAAAATTTTAGAAGACAAGGACAGAAGGAGAGAGTAGCAGATCAATAGATTAAGTGAGAATAGAAAGAACTGATTCCACTTTAAAAAAAATAAATTGTTTGGTTAATAGAAAAACAGGAAGATCTAGAATGTAACAGATGGCTCTAAAAAGCAGAGTGGAAGTTCACTGGAACAGAGAATTGCATCAGTAAGATATAGAAAAGACCAAAGGCAGTAGATAGCTACGGAAAAGCGAGTAAGTTCTGGTGGTAAACACTAAAAGTGAGCAGGAGAAGTGAGGCATGAATCATGCATCTTACAATTAAATATTGTCTGTTGTGTTACATGGCTGAAGAGAAGACTGTGAAGGGTTGTTTAGATGATGTTAGGGAGCTGAGGTGCAGCATCCCAACTGCACAGACCAAGAGTTTTAGTCTCACAAGGGTATTATTAGCACTTGAATGATAGGGCACACGCTATCGACATGCTTTAGGTACCTGTTAAAAGGGCAGCCTAGACTTGAGGAGGAACTGTATGTACAGGCAGAGCACCTCTACGAGAAGGTGAGTCCTATTAGCAATTTCCTAGCTAGCTTACAGCTGGTTGCATATGACTTTTGTGTGCTCTAGTTCTGTTTCAAGAAACTGTACTGTGTTGAATTCACCTAGTACAGAGAAGGTGTCTGAAGGACATAAACCAGTGAAGCTGTTTCTTTCTTGCCAGGCTTCCAGCTATGAAGGAGAGTGCCATTATGTGCTCTGCACTGGATTGTGCTGGAGTAATTTGTTCATATTCATGAATATGTGAATACCTTCAGCCTGTGGTTTGCTCCTGCCATTATCTGATTACTTCAGTCTTTTTCTGGTTACATTTTTCTCAAGCTTTTCAACCGCAGATGTTTAAGGGTAGTTAGGTGCTTAATTGCTGTGGAAGATCTGTGAAATACCATTGTAATAGATATTAAATACAGTCTTTCTCAGTTTGGGATTTTTCAGCAGTGACTTCTGTGGAGAAAAGTGAGCAGCAGATTGGGTCAGATTGCTAGATATATTTAAATGCGAGAATTCAAGGAAAGACACTGTGTTAACTGACGATGCAGAAGTTCTGTACCCCTCCCTTCTATGATACTCAGGATCAAAAGGAACCGTATCAGCATTCCTGCTCTTGCTTTTAGAAATGCAGCTGTAAAAGTTTGATTTGCTTTTGTTATTTAACGGCTATGCAAGACGTGATCATAAAAGCATTGTACGTTTTTAGGAAAGAAAAGAACATTTTGGTTTTGTATTCTGTCTTTTACTCTTGGAAATGGTGAGTTGTCCCTTACTGACATCTGCCTTTGATTATCACTCATCCCAATGCACAGACAACCTGTTGGAATTGTGCATTAATAGTACAGCATGTACAGAAAGATGTCACCAGGGTTTTCACGGATAATAAGCTTTTTAAAATATCTGTCTGATTTCAGATATAAACCTGAAAAGGTATTAATGACCTTGCTCCTAACCTAGAATAAAGTGAGCCATTCATTCCTTGCAAATTGGTACAGCTTCTTTGACTGTTTGGCACTAACCTGATTTACACATAAAAAGAGTCTGACCCAGTGATGATAAATGTATTTCCCGCGCCGTTTTAGCTGTTTGTTCTTGTTTCATGCCTAATCCTGTGTTTGGATGACATGAAAACAAAATTCAGAAATACTGTACATGTGACTTGGAGAAGATTTGTTTACCTTGGCTTGCAGATTCCCTCCTCTCCCATGGGTGAATTATAACTCCCACTGAATTTTAACTCCCACAAAAGTCTTTGAAAAGAAGGCCAGGATATCTTTTAGAATTTAGCTTGCAAATAAATGGGAGGGTTGCTTGCTGGCAAAGAGATTATAACATAGCTAATTCTGAAGATGTGCATTCTGTTTTAATTCAAATACAGCATTGTCTACCCACATACCAAGAAATTTTCAATAGTCTCTTGCTCACCATGTATCCACGCAGAAGTCTGAAGGCTGTGTATTTTTGTGTAACGGGCAAGTACCATGTGTCTTGTTCCAGGCAGCGAGGATCTGTGCCTCTATAGTATTAACAAAGTCTGTTCTATTACAGTTACTCTGCAGTTGTTACCATTAAAAGAGCTGAATGATGTTCCCTTAAACATTTCCCTATATTTACAAGACCTTGTACAATACAGCTGACTAGTACAAGAGTGAACACTTAATAGTAAGGGCAGTGGCCTGGCCAGCAATAGGGGTTGCTGTGAGAATTGCCCAGAGGCAGCAAGTGCTTCTCTCCGCTCTGGGGAGTGAGCTGCCGTTAGCAGGGAGTGAAGCCATTCCTTCTCAGTGTTGCAGGTTTGTTTCGCTGCTCTTTTTTTTTTCTTTTTGTGGTGGGGACGGGAAGAAGGGACAAAGAGGGGTGGCTAGTAATTTTTCAAAAATGGTATGCAGAATTTTCACTTCTGGAGGAAGACGCGGGGAAAGACAGAAATATTTGGGAAGGTGAAGCAACAGCTGAGTCTGCTTTTGTATCGGTAATGCAAGTGCCATTTTTTATTTTATTTTTTTCAGCTGTGGCAAGGCCAAGGGTGGAGGAAAATAACATGGGCTAAATTATACCAAGACAGACCATTAACTTTGAAATGTGGCAGAATGATCCAGGACCTCCACAATGGTCGTGGTCTCCAGCCTGGAGACTTTCCTACTTGGCGAAAGAACAGGGATGCGATGAAGAAAAGGAGGTCAGCCGTTTCTGACCAGAGCTGGGCTCTCTCTCCTGCCACTTCTCTCCCCCTCCGAGTGCCATGTGGCGGCTGGCACACCAGGACATCTCTACGGGAGGGGACAGTCAGGGCTGGTGGCGTACACTTTTAATTAGAAGTGTATTTCACTGATATAGATGGATTTTATGAGTCATCTATGCTGTTTCTGACATTACATAAGAATAAGGCAAGATTTGTCAAGCAGTGCAAATAACCTACGTATTAACTGCTCATAATTTCCCATAATTTCATCTCCTTTCAGTATAAATTTAGTAATATTTAAATCTCTTCACCTTTGGAAGTAAGCTATATTAGGTCCCCTGTCAGCTTATGGACAGAAATGACATCTGCATTCTTCTTTGCAAAGCTCTCCTTCAGTGAGGTGACGAATAACTTAGGGTGGTCTCCAGCTACATGGCACTGTATCATGGCTATGAACTCTATGAACTTTTCCAACAGTTACATCTTTTTTTTTTTAGTGTTTTGGACTTCAGCTACATACTTTTCATCTGATTATGTGACTGATGCAAGCTGTAGACCACACATGGTGGAGCAATACATTTGTATGTAATGAAGGATGAAAATTGCTATATGAATTTTCCTTCTGCTAGTATGCTAATTCTTGCCTCCTTTCATTCTAAATTGTAAAGTGTAACAGTGAGAGACATTAAACATGGAAACAAATAACCCAGCAACATAGTAGTTGTTTCCTTGTTTTCAGTGAAGGTATTTTTTCTAAAACATTCGTTGGAACTAAATCAGAAATTAAGTATTTGATAATAAAATTAACAGATGAAGTCCTGTTCCCTGCAGAGGAAGAGGAGACTAGATTAATCTGGATCACAATGAGCACTTTGAGTGTTGAAGGCTGTCAATGAAATGGAAAATTAATTGTACTTATTGTCATGCTAGTAATTAGAAAGATTGAGAAGGTTTCGTTACATCTCCAGAATGTCTGGCAATTTGCGTTTATAGGTCATAGGATATAATTTGTCATGCTCACTGGATGCCAAAAGAAATTTTAGTGGGAATCCTAATTTTGTGTTTTGACATTTGTTTTGGAAGAGGGAAAGGGAAGAGGTCACTTGTTTGATTTTATTTATTTGCAGCCACCCAAACAGACTGATTGAACTTGGCTCTGTTGCATGGTAACATTCACTGCTGTCTCCATGTGACAAGACCCTGAGTTGGCCTAAGTTTTAGATGGGTTTGAGTAGACCCTTATCTTTAGACCAAAAGCTGTAAAATCTATTTGTATTTGAACATAAGCTAAAAAAAAACCCAAAGTTTTGCAAATAGACTAACCAGAATGAATCGGAATAGGAATAAGTTCTTTTCTTTCAGGCTTGCTCTTAGTCAAGAACATCTGCAATTTTTTTTGGATTGCAACAACCTCTTTAAAGTCTCCTCTAAGTCTCCAGGTAAAGTCTCTTATTTTTTTTTCCATCACCTCTATAATCTGGCTGTGTTTCTGGCCGCCTGCTTCCCTCAGCAGTCTCTGTTACCCTTCAGACGCGCAGCTTGCTGAACACTCATTCCTGGGCTCCCCTACCTGGCACGCAGGAAATATGTTTTGTCTTTCGTGTGAACGTGCTCCATTGCAAGAGAAGGTGCAGTCTCCCAAGGTGATCTGCACGTTTCCCACCCTTTTAGCCATCACGTTGCTGCTTCTTCTGGTTAAACTAAGTGAGCGTGCTAGCGAGGAGAAGTTCATAGGTTTTTAATGGACTGATAGATGGATCACATACCCTGAATACCCCCTGACTTTGTACTGTAATTTAGCAACCTGCATTCTCTCTATAATAAATTATTTTTGAAGTTGACATGTTTCAGATCCCGGTGCCTAAATTAGGTGCCTAAAACCACCTTTAGCTTCCAAAACAAGCCATAACATTGTTTAAGGCTTATTTTTTTGACAAAGTCAGTAAATACTAGTCTTATTTTTTAGTTTCCTAAATAAATTGCTTTTCCTGATATTAGTTTTTGCATAACCATTGGATTAAAACTCCAATTTCAATAAAATAAAAGTAAAAATAATAAACTATCTTTCCCAATCTAGAAAGAAATAACAGAATATCTATTGGCCAAATACATTTTTAGTATTCAGGTAAGTTTTCAGGCAACTCACGTTGAAGCTTTCATTATGAATTTGTGTATGATTTTTTTTCCCAAACTCACACATTCAAGATTAAGAAAATGGAAGGTTTTTGTCCCATATTATTTTATTATTATAATACACTGCTTTGGAAAGTTATGTATTTATGACTGTGTTCTGTGACCAAAGCATAAGACTATTCCACCCATGCAGTAGAAGCACACTGCTTCTCAGTTAGGTAAATAGACTCAGACATAAATACACCAAGATAATGTAGCCCATGGCGCTGCATATGTGTACATTTTCACCAAAGCCTAAATACTGAACTATGCAAGGATTTGTTTGTGGTTTTGCCTATGGCAACAACTACATCATAGATGAGTGGGAATTTTAGAGTCCAGTCCTAGACCCGTATTTCCTATGTTCTTTAACTTCGCCTACCTGACGTGATCTTCTGGGGTTTCCAGACAGAAATAGAGGATACAGAAAGCTCATGATTTCATAAAGTAGTATGTAAAGCAATGTCGCCTTGTTGGAGGGAAAGGGGAACACTAGACTTACTTAAACATTGTTGTGTTACACTTACATAGCTATTCCATGTATGTATGAACTATCTATACCTTTGTGTGGTATGTTACTATACTTACATAGTTAAACTTAGTTCGGACCTCCAGTGAAACACTCCTTCAAAAGTAGGTTATTGTCACCAAACATAAAACAACAACTCGCGCTTTTAGAGAAGGGAAGGTATTTTTATGTCTGCTTTGCACTGGGTTCTATGGAACATATGGCTCTTAAACAAGGCAGGAAAAGTCGCAGAAGGTGGATTAATAGCTCATACAGCTACTTGTTTTTACAAAGAAATCAATACGCATTTCAAGAATTTAGGTTTATGCAGACAGATGAGAAAATATTAAGTTAAAAATCAGTAGGGAAGCCATTAATGCACAGACAATGGTAAAAATTGATTCAGCTTTCTGACTGATAGCTCATCAAACACGGGATTTTGGAGTTAACAGCTAAACACTTGGTACTGATTCTGATTAGGCATGTTCAAGAATAGTTATTCCTTTCTTATTCTAAATCAGGTTTCGAAAGATTCCACAAGCCTGAGAGGCCATTCTTTGTCTACCGAAACACATCAATCTTCTACAAACTGTTAAGCTTTCTTACATTCTTACCCTGCAACAAAAATGAAGGTAGCTTGCACCTGCAGATGTGAATGTGGACACTTCATTAGATACACTAATGGTCCCATTTGCCAAGCACATTTCAATACAATTAAAATACGCTGCCAACAGAATGTGGGATAAATTAGTCATGAGCTAGTGTGAGACACAGAGTAGGTTCAAATGCAATGTGTCTTATACAGGAAACTAATTTCTACTTCCCCAGGGTTTGCTTTTCTCTCTTTAGAATACACCGTTCGGCCCTAAAGGCATAGTACCTAGCTGGTTGCCGTTATGCAGAAACTTAGCATTTTTGGTTCATTAGATGCACCTAATCCTGCACGCTGTGCTTAACTTGACCTGTGAATAAAAACGACGGTGGGTCTCAGCATCATGAAGAATCCAAGAAGCAGTCTTGCTGGACTGTGGTCCTCCTTCCTCCTCCATGTCCTTCTGCGGAAAGGAAGGGAGGAAGGCTTGAGGTCTCATCTTCATATGGACCTACCCAGGAATCCGAGCCTTCCAGGGTACTTACAGACAGAGGGACCATTTCTGAATTTGTCTTATGAACCTGCAGTCGTCCCTTGGAGGGTCCTCTGCAGCTCTCTCCTCATAAGAATCTCTTTTTGTGGCATCATTTTCCATGTATGGAACCTGCAAAACCTTGTTATGTCATGCCAAATGCTTTGATATGGCTATTGTACATCTCTTGCCTGACACTTCCAATGTGGAAGTCACCATTTAGGAATGTTTTTAGTGCATTGATCAAATAAACCTGTGCTTTCAGATTAGTGGACGTGATTCCTTATAACTTGCATGGGGATTGTACCCAGAGGTGCCCGTCAGAATCTCATTTTCTTGGCCGCTGTACAGACATACTATAAAAGACTATCTCTCTTAGAATGAGTGTGTGTAAAATGTGAAAACACAGCATGGGCTGGCAAAAATGAGGTAGCAGTAAAAGCAAGGAAATTACTATGCCATTACTGAAGCCTCAACTTACTCTGCTTAGATGTTGTCAGTCTGCAGCACACTGTGTGCTACTACACAGAGAAAATTGTAAGTACAAATATCGCTCCTATTCATAATGGGCATAAACACAAGATTTTGCAACCCTTTTCAGAAGGAATAAAACTTTAGTTTTAGCATAATCGCAACAGGAAAACAGGTTTAGCTTCTGTGGGGTGGCTGGATGAGGGGTGTTTGGTTTTGTTTGGGGGTTTTTGTGACTTGAAATAGTAAGAATTCTGTTTTACATTAGATTCAGATTTGGCTCTTTTAAGTGTTTAAACTGCTCTAAATTAATCTAAAAAATAAAAGCATCCACACCACTAGGGAAACCCTGTCAGAGGTACCAGATGCTAGACTTGTGCATATTCTTCAAAAGCAATCAGTCTACTTCTAAAAACCACTTCTAAGATCTCCTCTTATGACCAAACTACTATTTTTTTCCCCAGGAGCTCCTTCCAAGATGCTTTTCTTCTTTCAAGTAGGGTTTCCTGTTCACAGAGATTAAAAATGCACCATATTGCTAAGAAGTACAGGTCTTCTGACTAAGTGTTATTTTGGCAAGCCCAGGCCTGATCACTCCTCAGCCTCTTACGTGGGCAGTGACCATGACTGAACGAGTTCATGATCTCAGCCCAGTTGCCACTGAAATGCATCCTTGCCACATGCAAAACCAACAGTATTCTCACCTCTCCAAGTAACTGCCTTAGAGAACTAAAGCTCTGACTGAAATTGTCAACTCTTCTTACATAGAAATACCCTTACTATTTATTTAACCAGATGAAACATTCTTCCTGTATCGCAGAAAACATCGACATACATATTTGAACACCGGAAAAAACTGCAAGACAAGCTTTTCAATGCCATCCCACAAACATCTGATTCATGTGAAATAATTGCAGGCATTTGTCTTAAATCGTGAAAAAGGCACAGCTGTAATATAATTAACGCATAATCTTATCTTTGTAAGTATATTAAATTGTGGTGCACTGGGTAATCTCTAGTGGTAATGATAATTCATCTTATTCCTAAGGCTAGCTACGCCAGATTAGCAATCAAACTATGCTTTCCATTCTGAGCAGTCTAAGAAAAATGTATTTTTCTGTTTCTCTTCTCTTCATGCTGAATTCATTTCTGTAAATATATATAGATAGATAGATCATTAAATCACTGCCTTTTCCAAAATCTTTTTATAAAACTTGAAGAGCACTTGAAGAGAGGTCTTCTAGGAGGCTCCTCTGGGTCTTTATCAATCTAATTCTATGTTTAAAGATCTGTTTTCAAAATCCTGCCAGGATTCAGTATACCCTGGGTTTAATGATGGTTAAATTCATTTCAGTTCTCCTGGCTTAGGAGCATCACTGATTACACTTGAAATTTAAGATTAATTTGGACCAAATATGGTTAATATGAAATAAACAAAAACAAACAAACAGGTCATCTTTTTGCCTTCTAGAAAACCCCTCCCAAAATTTTGAGGAGCTTTCTCATTGCTTGTCTGACCCAGAAGTCCTAACCCTCACATATTTTCATATTAAAAAAATGGGCATCAGATTGGCTTGTGTATCTCAGTTTGGATCCTAAAAGATTCTGTTATAAATTCTCAGGACAGATGAGATATTTAAAAAGCAATATTAAAAGCTGAAGAGCAGGAAAACAACAGTGGGCATCAGGACATTTTACAACAGACGTATCTAGTTGCCTTCTATGTTGTAACTGATAATTAACTGTCTCTTACGTGAAGGAATAAAACTGCTCAACTTAAGAGTGGTTGGAATCCTGTTAAGTACTCTACCTTCTAGTAAACAATATTTTCATGCTAGCCAGATAGAATCAATTGGCTTTATGGAGACTATTGTTTGTCTTTTTGAAACACTGTTGTGTAAGGCATCTCAAAGGAAAAAAATATAATATTTAAGTCACATTGCTGCTACCTGCAGTTTTATAAAAAAGGACACTTGCAATTTTTAAGGGCTCTGACCAACAGACCAGGCTATTTTTTAAATCAATAGATTAAAAAAAAAAAGAAAAAGGGCTAGGGTTATTATGCAATATCTTGATTTATATACTTGGAACTCAAGATACATTTTAAAAAACCCAGCCAAAACTAAGAACTGATCCTCTTTACAAGTGATTTCATTGTAAGGTTCTTTTAAAAGAAAGGGATTTTTAGCTCCTTAATTTAATAATTACAGCTTTTCTCTTTATGGAAGCGTAAAATTTTGGAACAAGAAAGCAAATAAAATGAAATTTCTTGATACTTTAAAGGACTGATTCCAAATGTATAACTTTTAACATCTTTTCCATTTATTTTTCTTTTTTCTTTAGAAGCCAAAGCATATAAAGACTACAGCAAAATGAACAGGGCACTACCGCAAGCTGCCAAACAACTTTGTTTCCGTTCATTTCGGTGCGGTTCAGCACTGTGCAGGCATCACTGTGAGCGCTGTGGAGCTACGGCCTGAATGTTCAGGAGCTGCCCCTACAAGGTTTTCCCGGAGTCGAGACGAATTCCTTCTAAGTGTGAGCCATGGGAACTGTGACACTCCGGTCAGTAGGACCACTTGCTGCAAGATCGGTACGTGCGTGGCTCTTCGGGAGAGCTCTGCCCTGTTCTAGGGTCTCCCGAGACGCCAGTAAAACAGTAGCTGTGCTTCACCTCCTCTCGCCTGGAATAGTAGTAATTTCTTCTAGATAAGCAGCTTGCTACTATGGAAATCCTAATTAAAGTCCATTGCTATGTTTTTTACTGTTGTCTGCTTTGTACTTATGTATTTGTACATAACTAGGCATATTAGGTTTTTACTTTTTAAGGTTTCTCTAAAAACGTTGCCTATAGCTTACTGACATATGCGGAGAGTCCGAAATTGCTGTAAAGGAGCAGCAACAAAACACTTCCTGCTGGCATACTGTAATGGAGTAATCAGAACAAACACCAAGGAAATACATTATTTTACTCTTGAACAGGCTTGACAGTGAAATTGCACAACCTTTGATTTTTTTCTCCCTTAAAATAAAGAAAACAGGGCTCCCTGAGTGTCTGTTGTGATGACGGTATTTAAGATGATTTTGGAATATCATTTGTAACATATTTTTTGTATTTTCAGCTTTATAGCTTCTTCTGTCAGCAAAGAACTGGTCTCTGGCACTAAAGCTGGGACACACGGAGAAAAGGGTTTCACATGCCAATTGAATTAAAAAGGCTTTGTCAGCTCCATAAAAAAACGTCTAATGCATGAACTAAACTGTATTTAATTGGTCAATTTTGTGAGTGTTCTGAAGTGAAAGCACAATATCAATCTTAAATGGTATTATTAAAATAGATTATCTCTCTATTACATGATTTGTGAATATTTATAATAGGTAAACCTTTTCAAGCTTGACCAATAGTCATAAGCAAATTTATATTGTAACTATTTTAAGCATAACCAGAACTTCTCTTTTTTTTTATGAGCAGACCAAATTACTCCATCTCTAATGCCACAGTTTAATTTCTTTTAAAAATATGAAACAGTAAAATTAATACATTTAATTATATTTTTTTAATCACTCTATTATTTCGAGGAAAAATGATCACTTCAACTAGCTATGAAAAAAGACTGTCATCATATTAGCATGTCACCACAGGCTAATGTTGTCAGCCTGATTCAAAGCTACTCCCTCTGTAATGCCAATCCTGCTTTCCTAAGGAAGCTTAATTTAAAAGGCTGACCATTAGTTCTTTATTCTTGCACCTCATATATTCTGTGATTTTTCTGCTTACAGTTAGGACTCTTCTTGTACCAGTAATAAAAATTAAATTTAGATCATATATATCGAAGTAGGTGTCCAAAAAAAGCTTAGGTACCTGAGTACCTGTTGAAAAAGTGTACAGTTTTCTTCAGTAAATGCCACAACAGACACATTTTGAAATTTTTGTGCACCCATAACCATTGAATAATTTTTGTTATTCATATAAATATCCAAGCACATTTTTAAACCGCTTAATCACCTTTTATATTTCTTTTCATTTGATTAATTTTTGCCATAGCTTAATTGCCCCCCCTGGCTTTTGTATTATGGGAGAAGATGCAGAAGCAATCACAATAAGGCAAATAATACATGGCCAAATTCAAGTAAATCTGTATGAGTAAGTAAATCTATTCACCTTTATGTCTGAACTAACACTACTTCATCCTCCAAGGGAGTACTTTTTTGTTTCAAGGACTTGGTCTTTTTCTTTTTGACTCTTCTTTTTATTGATAAATGATCACTCCTTTTATACAATTTGTGCAAGACCATGCAAAAAATGTGACAGCAAACAGCAAGGAAAAAATCTATCAATAAATGAAAAAAGCTACCAAAAAGCAATCTGCAATAAAGAAGTTGGTTTGGGAAACAAACCTGAAAACAAGAATGCCCTTAAATTAGATTTCTAGGCTCATACGCGTATTTTAGACCTACAGCACAGCAGAAAGATACCAGAAACGTGGGAAATCTGAGTTTTGGATCAGTTCCTAGGTTTTGTTTCTTGTATATCTTGGAGGTCAAAGTACTCACTTTTTTAGGAAGATACAAGACCATTGGAAATCAATGAAAAGACTTAGGCTTCAATGAAGCTAAGGTCTGTAAGAAAGACCATCGTGCTCATCACTTGGATTGTAGTGAGCTGTCACGCTAGCTGACTCTCACAGTCTCATTATCAGTATTTTGGCTCCATTTCCCCACACTGCTGCTTTTCTTGTTCTCTATTCAGATAAGATATGTGTCCCATTGTAAAAGTGTAACTCATGCTTGTTTTTTCCATCCCTTTGGTGATGCTGTAGACATTCCTTATGTGAAAAAATAAGTAAATAGCATAATCTGGAGCAAAATTGTAAAAGGCCTTGCTCTTTTTTTCAGCTGCCCTGGATAGCTTGTTTTACAGATTGTCCTGTATCACGTTTCTGAAAAATATCAGACTGAAGGTGTTTCACACAAATGCAATTTCCAAGGTAAAATTGTAAGGTTACAAGGAAACTGGTTTATTCACCGGAATTTCTGTACATGCATCTTGCGCTCTTTTTCCCTGCTTCCTTTACCTTTTGGTTTGCATGACACTGTAGCCAGCTCCATGTATATCTTGATACACATTTCTCCCTTCCAGAAATTGTTTGGTGTCTGTTCGCCCTTGTTGCTTATCCCCCCTTGATTTCGATGATGTCATGAAACACCGTC
Source organism: Elanoides forficatus (assembly GCA_025311575.1). Lineage (NCBI taxonomy): Eukaryota > Metazoa > Chordata > Aves > Accipitriformes > Accipitridae > Elanoides > Elanoides forficatus. Next base: position 2,782,816 of record JAOBAS010000028.1, on the reverse strand, counting down.
TGTTGCCACGGCAACGATCAGCGGTGTGTGGCGTGAGCGAGGATGATTACAGGTCTGCGCTGCTCCGCTGTCTTTCTTCCAGTCAGTTCACAGAGACATCTTTTGTTTCACGGTATATTCCAAGTTGTGTTATTAACACGCTTAACCAATTTTGTGCCTATGTAAGTGCCCATGGCGGTAGAAAATACGTTCCCCAAGGGGCTGCCCTGTGCAGCCTTTTGTGTACGTGCAGACACGCTAGCGAGCGTTTACACCTTTGAGTGGCATTACCTCGTACGCGGGGAGAAGGGCATATAGAAGGGTTAATTTCTGGTGTAAAATAACACTTAATTCTTCTTCCTAGGCCCAGGGGCAAACAGGCCGCAGCAGAGAGAGTGGGGTGAGTTGTGAGTAGTTATTAAATGAGGGGGAGAGTGCCTTAACAAACACTGTCACAGAAATCCTCCTCTTTTTTTTTTTTCCTTTTCTTTTTAAGAACAAAGGTTGAGCTGTGATTTACAACCCACATCCATGTTCTGAAAAGAGACAATTTCCTGACGACACGTCTGCCTGTGGAAGAACTCCGATTCAGCTGTTGGAGGCACACAGCCACGGCTCAGCCTTTCTCACACGGCATGTACCAAACATCTCTTTTTAAGCTTATTTAGTTACAGTTTGCATCTGGAGGGAAGGTGGACAAAAAAGCTCATTCTGCTTAATTTTGAGGTCATCAATGCCTCATACCAAGATGTAGCTGTGAGCTCTCATGCACAATTTATTAATGTGAAATAAGCTCAGCTAGCACTTTTGCATTGGGTTAGCAAATTCTTTTGTCAAATTGTTCCCAAATGTTTGCCAAGCACAGTAAAAAAACACAAAGTTTTCTGCTTGCCAAGTATTTACCTAAATCTCCCTCTCCAAACTTGATGATCATGTTATTGTATGTAGTGTCTTTTGGAAAATTAGAGGGGAATAATTTTCTATCCGTTCCTTGGCCTCCATTAAGTGCATAGCCAAATTTCCTTTTCCATCCCCAACCTACCCAAAATCCTCATGAAAACTATTGAACAAAACCTGCAGAGGTGAGAAACAGGACAAGTGGGGGAAAGCGTTCTGCTACGTGGTGCAGAGGTGCAATACTTCTGTACCTTGGCAACACTGTCAGGGAAAGGATCCCTGCGTGACTTTGTATAAATCCTTCCTGTTTTCAGAGCCGTGGGACTCTCAAATTATGTTTAGTTTAGCAAATCATGTCGTGCAAAAGAGTGGATGCATGCAGCGAAAGAGCTGGTGTGCTCCTGGAGCACATCTTCCAATGCTTGTTGCCACCAAAAGGTTGCAAAAAGTGAGAGTTTGCTCACTTGAGATGAAAGTACAGCAAATGGAGACAATGAGATTCACTTCAGAAATGTCTTTCTCATCTAAATGGAAATTTGACCCTGAACTGAAAGCTGCCCAGGGATGTTACAAGCCTTGTTGCTAGTGTCTTTCTTTAAAGGAAAGCCATTTTGGTTGTTGTTGGTTTTTGATTAAAAAAAAAAAAAAAAAGTGTGATGTGCTCACATTCTTTGGATACCACTTGAACAGCCCTGAACTGTACTTCATCATATGTTTTACTCCCATATTTAGATTACAGGCTACCAAGGGGACTTCAAATATTTCAGCGCTTTTCTTTGTCCCCAAAGAGAAACTTTAAATATATTTGAAAAATAACATGAAATAATATATTTAATGCTGTATAAACATTCCTAGTGTAGTATTTTAAAATACTAATTGAAGAAAACACTTTGCATTCATTTCTTCATTCACCCTTTACTCTCAAAACGGCAGCCTTGGGGAAAAAAACCTGCCTTTTAAAAAGCAAGTCAGCCAAACAATTCCTCTATATGTTCTTTTCCTTCAAAAAACCTACAAGAAGTGGTCATAAATATGTGATGAAATCTGTCAATTAGTTTGGCAAAAGGAAAGATTTACTGCTCCTCTGCTGGAACCAAAGATACTCTTTGGTAAGCGGTGATCTTTCTTTATCTCTCTGAGAAAACAGTTTACATTGAGATGGCTGTACATTTTAAATTATATAATGGAGTTTATATATATATATATATATATATATATATATATAAAAATTATTCCTGATTTAACCACTGGCTCTCATTTTCTTCTCCAGTCTTTTGTTCCTTGACAATGCAGAGATGAACTGCTACGAGAATTAGAAGTTTAGAAATAACGTCTTTACATCCAAAGGACACGAACTTTTCATGCACTGGTTTTACTTTGCTTTGGCAAGGAAGGTGAACTGGGTTGTTTATTTCCACTACTTTCTTATGTTCCTAGGCATGGACAAATGTCGTCTGCTCCTGGACTGCAGGTGAAGGCTGCTTTCTGTCATTTATTCCATCTTCTCTATCTGTTGCTTTTCTAAGGCTAGAAATAAAAAGGGAAGAATAAAGAACATCCTTACATATCCTACGGTAAACTGTCCCCTTTCTTCTAAATTTCTGTTCTTCCTGAGTCTCAACAGTATATCAATGTGAATCGTGTGCTTGCATAGAGAGAGAGAGAACAACAGTATTTGTGCATGAGTGTTAGTCATGAATTCGTTGGGGATTTTGACAGAAGATTGTAACTAGTCATGTATCTAAGAATATTGATGCCCTAACGCATCAAATAATTGTACAATAAAATGAAATCGTAGAACCATCACTGATGATTTTCCTGTCTAAATATTTGGCATTTAATCAATGAAAAAAGAGTATACCAAACCCCAGATAGTGACGCACACTAGCCTGGTTCCTTCCACTGAATACACATTTTTGGGGTGTCCTTCTCCTTGGCATTTCCAGCACGTGTCCTGTGGAAGCAAAGCAGTTAGTGTTAGTTAGTTGGTCAGTTAGACCTTTGCAGGCCTTCCTAGTTGATAAACATTTGCAGCTAATGGTCTGTCAGCCAGCACAATTTAACTAACAAAGGAGCGGATTATTCGTCAAAGGATGCACTGTCTGGAGCCCCAGTATGGGAAAGATTTCAATGGCTGTTGCTATGTACCGTACGTACCCTGTGTATGGTACAAACCCACCCGTTTTGGTGAAGAAGGGGTCGCGTAACCCCAAAGTCTGCAGCTGGCAGGAGCTGGGTCCCCCCCTGCCCTGGGATCTCTCCCACAGCTACAGGAATAAAGTGCTTCTGTTCCCACCAGAACATTTCTGCAACAGCCCCTTGCACCCAAGGAACCAAAACTATCTGTTCAAAATACTGTCGGAGTGTAGGCTGACAAGAGGTGGAACCAGCAGGAAGGGGTGGCTTCCCAGCGCGGGGGAATGTCTCTTAACTCGGGCCAGCGGTGTGAGGATGGGGTAAATACCGGATGACGTTCGTGCACCTGGAGTAATGCAAGAGCTGACGAGGGAGCAGAGGAGGCATTACGCCTGCGCTCTCTTTCTTCCTTCTCGTAATATCATTTCAAGCAATAGATCATCCACTGGGAAAAGAGCATCTAGGAAATTTTCCATGTGCGTTGTGGCTGCGATTAGCTGGAGTTCTAAGTGAGGATCAAGTTACTGTAGCCTATTAGCATAATTAATACACAAACAATACTAAATATTTTGCATTTGAACAGGCATTTTGTCAAATAGGATAAATGAACCAATACATATCTTTTGTTAAAATCACGGCTGCCTCAGTAATAGTTGTAGGAAGACAGTTTTGCTGTTTGTATTCTGGTTAAGAAAGAATACTGCTCTCTCTTGGCATGGAGCAATTTATTATGTAAATATCACAGTGCTCCTAGTCCCAACTAAATTCCACTTAAGATTTGCTGGCCTATACCGTAGCAATGTTGAAGTATGTAAGCATTATTACTAGATCAGCTACTTGCTTTTTGGAGGGGGAGATAATGTGCCAATGGTTTAAAAGATTTTTCTTTCCATGCCAGATCTAGCTGAATCCACAGGAGAGAAAAACTTGAAATGTATCATCTGCTCCTCTAATACTGATGCTTTATCTCTTTCAAATGAGGAAAAAATGTTTAATGCAAATGGCTGTCTGCATGAAAGATACTATTATATGGCACACTTGGGATTTCCTCAGAGACCTGTATACTATAACGGGGTGCCTCAGGTGATGTTAACTTTTTGAATAAAGTATTGAAATTTTCTCCTGAAGAACAAAGAGTATCTTTTCAGCAGATTTGTATGTTTCACTGGGTTTTTTATATTTAATTTGTCAAGTTCATCTTTGTAACCACAAATTTTTTTGTTTGCATTTTCTTCTTTCTAGCTTTTTTGTTCTGTTTACAAAACCTGTCTGTCTGTCACGTAACTCAAGTAGCTGAAGGCTGCTAATAAACATTCCCCTTACAAAGAAGTAATGAAATAACCTCTAATCTTAGCTAAAATGACAGAGGTAAAATAAATAAAAATACTTACAAATTTCTACTTTCAGGTATTTTGCCTTTTCTTTTATTTGCTAGAACTTCATCAAGATAGTCCTCCACAGTTACCACAGTAGTATATGCTGAAGACACACAGCAGACACATCTCATGCAAAATTGCAATTATGATGCATCATAAATAAATCTGATTGCAAAAGCAGGATCTTCTATCTATGCTTTGACTTCAGAGTCCCTTTCAGCTTGTTATTTCTCATGGTAGTCAAAGTGATTCCAGGGAGTCTGTCAAAAAATAGAGCCATACTAGAGCAGGTTACACCAATAACCAGAGAGTAAGCAATTCTAGCTTTCTCTCCTTGTTTTGAAATCTGTTCAGTAGTTTCCTCTCTGCTGTGAAAGCATCAAGAAAAATATTCTTTTTTTTTTAATTATTATAATCTGATTCAGCAAGGAACTACAGGGTTTTTATCTGTAGAATGCATATTTTTAATACTTTATGCAAGTTTTACACTATCAGGCATTAAGCAGCCTTAGATCCTAATGCAAACAGAACTTCAGATATAGGTTACAAATTAGACCATTTTCCTGTGTCTAAGAAAAGAGGCAATCAGGTGTATGGGGTAAGACAGAAATGTGAATCCAGGTAACTATGAAATTTCCACCAGCTGGAATTTGCATATATCTTTTTTCTTCTCATTATTATCAAGAAAAACAAAAAGACCCAGAAAAAAACAAACCAAACCAACCAACCAAACAAACAAAACCCAAAACAAAAAAAACCACACCCACACAGCCACACACACACCACCACCCCCCAAAAAAAAACCAAAAAGCAATCAATTGAAATTCACGTTGACCGAAAATATTTTTCTGGAATGATTTTATATGGATAATTGAAATTTTCTCATATAAAGCCTTTATTTAAGGAAAATAATTAATTTTTTAAAAAAGAAACAAAAAATAAATATGTTTTGAGTTAAATATGCATGAAATAAAATATTTTGTTGAGCTGATCTGGAACACAAAATCTCAAGTTAGTTCAGTATAATTTAATTCTGCAGTTTTATCTTGTTCTTTCTACACAGAAGGTATGAGCACTCAGATGAATTCTATGCTGGGGTCCTCATACTGTGTTGTGAGTACATGATCTGGCTATGAGGGACAGGAGCGCTGGGTTCTGTCCGTGCCAGGACAGAAAAATGAAGTTTATTTAAAGAATTTTGTGCCAGTTCTGGAAACTCTTGTTCAGAAATATTTGGTTTCAATATTGAAAATGTTGGAGTATTTAGTTTATATGGAAAAGATCTTCTTGCCCACTTTTTTAGAGGCATATTCCTAAAATACATATTAAAATTTTAACTTTTCCTCCCTGATTCTCATCAGAACAACAATCTGCAATTTTGTTCAGTATTACTTATTTCCAGTCCAGTTAGACCTATTTGTAATGCAAAAATTAGGCAGGATTTATGATTTTTCTTGTCCTAACAGTAAAGTACCCCAGGGAAAGCAAAGCTTCTACTTATCTGAGCAGAAGAGTTGAACCTGGCTGTTATATTTTTCAGCTCATTCTTGTTACAATCCTAAAAAACTCTCTTTAGTGTATATCACTTCAAACCAAAATTGACAATATATGGTAGAACCAATCCTATTAAAGCACTCACCGCAAAGCAAAACAAAAACTGCTTCAGCCTTATTTGGCTTAAGCTCTCCCAGTAACGAACAGAACAAATCAGTGTAAGAGATACAGCAGATATGGCCAAGAAATGGTACAATGGAAGAGTTTTCTGCTTTTGATATGTGACAATCTCCACTAGCTTCTTTTTTAGGATGGACTATAAATTTTAAAATACTTGTAAACAAATTTTAAAAGTGAGTTTAGAAGCTTAGTTACAATAATTTAGAAGATGAAGAGGAGTAATAGATAATTCCACAATTAAGCAAATATAAACAGATAAAAGTCTGAGCAGTAAAGGTGTCCTGCCATTTACATTCTAACATTCTGCAAACTCAGAATGATAAAACTACCTTAGAAGTTTATAAAGTCTTTTAGAAAGAGAGAAAGAAAGAGGATCAGAACTTAATTTTCAGGGGAAAAAAAACAACCAACAAACCCAAACAACCTTTTAATATGTTCAAGGACTTATTATAATTACATTTTTAATCCACAAGCTAAACATATTTGGTTGTATTATTTGTTACCTTCAATAGGACTTGACAAATGGCCACAAAAATGATCTGAGGGCTGGAACACCTCTCCATGAAGAAAGGCTGAGAGAGTTGGGATTGTTCAGTCTGGTGAAGAGAAGGCTCTGGGAAGATCTTATTGTGGGCTTTCAATATATAAAGGGGGCTTATAAGAAAGGTGTAGAGAGACTTTTTACAAGGGCCTGTAGTGACAGGACAAGGGCCAGTGGTTTTAAACTGAAAGAGGGTAGATTTAGATTGGATGTAAGGAAAAAACTCTTTACCATGACAGTGGTGAGGCACTGGAACACACTGCAGATGCCTCACCCCTGGTAGTGTCCAAGGCCAGGTTGGATGGGGCTTTGAGCAACCCAGTCTTACAGAAGACGACCCTGCCCATGGCAGGGGGGGTTGGACTACATAATCTTTAAAGGTTCCTTCCAACTCAAACCGTTCTACGATTCTATGATTTTATGGCTGATTTTTTTCCAGTGAAGTTTGAGAACAAGAGACAGAGAAATTCCAATAAATGCAAACTTTCTTGACCTTCTTTTGAATGTTCCAGCTGTTATAGATAAAGAATGGATTCACCAAAATCCACTCACTGGAATTCAGTGAATGATTACTGGAAGACACAGGATTCTTTGGTTTCAACTTTTTGGTTGTTTGGTTGAGTTTTTTTTAAAGGGACCCCCCCATTTAGCCTCTTGAACCTTCCACTTTTGCATGCACAGGCTTCTATAGAATTGTATTATGCTGAGTAAATAGTAAACTCAGTAAATAGAAGTGTTCTGGCTTTTCTTAAAACATTTTGTTCTTCAGTTTGATTGAGAAAGAAAAGCAAATTAAGAGTGAGTAGCTGGTGTCTGGACTAGCTGCATTTCACTCAGACTAAAACCAGTAAACTAGAACTGGGGTTCAGATTCCGTACTGGGTTTATATAGC
>JAOBAS010000028.1:2752562-2764441 GCA_025311575.1 Elanoides forficatus | reverse complement strand
CCCCCCCCCCCCCCCCCCAGATTTAGCACTTGTTTATAGAATATTGGAAATTTTCTGAAATGTGTTCATGAAGATGGCAGTAAAAGAACTTTGTCACTGACTCCCTGCAGTTGGGATTTCATCCAGCAATGACTTTAGCTTGTGCTTTTTTCCCCACTATAGGACTATTCCACATAATATTTTCTAATGTATTGGTCTTGCTTGAGTTTCTTCAAGTAATGGGCCTTCCACCATTCTACAGAAAAAGCTGTGATAAGGATTTCTTCAATCTCAAAACCTAGCTAACAATAGTTAGCATTTGGACTAGTCACTCCATTCAGGAATTGCATAATTTACAATCATATTATTTTTTAGTTTAATTAATGTACAACAATACTTTAAAAATGCAGTCCTGCCTTCTATTCTGTTTTTATTAGTCTCTAACTTGAAAGGAACTGCAGATAAGGTACTATCAGCTCACTTGAACAAGTTCATAAGTAGGGTTGAAAGTAACAATTACAGATGAGAGACCTGGGAGCTTGATTCTGCACTGTTGGAACCACTGAGCATTTGGCTTTGGATCAAGCACCAGATTTATATTTACTGTCAAGGAGCAGAATGTAGAGAGAGTTGCTGGAAGAATTTAAAGTAGAATTTTAAAGTAGAATAAAACGGCAATGTACTAAATCTAAAACACTGTGTGCATATGTAATCAAACTTTGCACCACAATCAGTGTCGTTTTTTTAGGGGCTGTGATTTCTTCTTACTATGTGTTGGAAGGGTGAACTTCCCTTCTGTTGAAGGCTTTAATCCATCTTAACTGGTGCTTACAGGTTTCACACCAGTTACTATGAGTTGAGGTGTCCCACAATGACTATACATAAATGCAAATTCAAATATCACCTGTCGATTTCCAGTTTCTTTTTTCCATTTTCTACATTCCTCCTATCAGTCAATCAGAATATGTTGCTGAGAGATTTCAGTTTAAATTTATTAGGTACTTCACTCCTTGGCCATTGCCTCCCTCTTGGGTTTTTTTCAGTATTACTATCTGGCCCCAAGCATGTTTCCTTTAATTTTCTTTCTCTTTATGACTAGTTCTCTTGTTTTATTAATTTTAACCATAATTGAAACCTTTCTGGCTCCTATTGTATTTTATTTATTTGGTAAGCCCAGAACGAAAAAATAATCCATTCAGCCCCTGTTAGAGAGTTTTCCATCTCAGTCCGCTGTTCTATACTATTACACTTTGTAATGAACTGTCAACAAGATTTCTGTATTTTCTTGATACAGTGACACAAATTGGTCTCAGTCAAATTGGTGAGGTGATACTTTTTAACATTTCAATAAAATTTGAATAGGCTGATGCATTGCATTAATTTGGTACTGTCTTCTGTAATCTGTTGAAGGAGAAATTATTAACCCATCAATTAATTTATAAAACTGTGCCTCTACTTAAATTTCTTCCCTTTGTCTTGATTCTCTCAAATCAATTATACTTCATTTTATTGCCATAATCATTTTCATAAGAAGTCTTTTAGTCATAATATGTCATAATAAAATTATCAGAAAGTTTCAGGAGGAGGACACACTAACCACTGAAGGCAGTCTTTCTTTTGTTAAAGACTGATGCAACATTACTTTCCCCTCTCATTTAGTCTCCAGTCCTAGTATACCTTCAGATTCCTCTGTCACCAATATTCTTATACAAGCCAGTATATTTGTTTGGCATTTTAATATAACCATACCCCTTGTCCTATTTTAATTGTATTATTTTCTAGGAATTTCTTCTACAATCTGTGGAAAAAAGTGGTGGGTTTTTTTCTTTTCTTTTGGGTGCTTTTTACAATGAACATGGAGAAGAAAATGACTTTTTTGTCCTTCAGTTTTATTATGAGGAGTCATTTCGGTACTGTTTCTTTTCCACAATTAGTGGTGTTTTACTGGATTTTGCTAAGTATGTGCTTTGAAGCGTTAATATAGTTCAATGTTTATTTTCATATTTTTAATATAACTTAAAAATGTATATAGGATATTTACTTATTTGTGTACTTGCAAAGGAGGTACTCAGCTCCTTGTTTCTTATAATAATGTTGATCAATGGAAAACTCCCTTGGTTTTTCAATATGTTCTTATCTACCTAAAGTAATTTGCAATATGTTTCTGAAAACTGTACTTGCCAGAGAGGTGACATATCCTACGTAATGCTTTGGAACAGACTGAAATGGCTACATAAAAATTTATTCCATGCTTTCTAAACATTTTTGTTTAAACCACATTTGAATTTCACATATGGAGGATCATCATGTTAGATCTATTGGGGAAAATAAAACTGTTAAACCAAAAAGTCTATTTTTATGACGAAAAGATGGAATCTGATACACAATGAAGGAAAGATGTCTGCAAAAAAAATGTACTCTGTTTACTGAGTCAACACAGCGACGGGGTGGGAATGAGCTTATTTCAATGTCATTTTAATTTAATTGTTCCTTTCAGTGGAATCAAATTCCCAAAACAATGCGATGCATCTGTGAAGAAGGCAAATCCAATCCTAAGATGCTCCAGGCAAAGCATTTCCAAGTGAAGTAAGGAAGTATTAGTGCCATTGTATAAGGTCCCACTCTGAACTCATCTGGAAAATTGTAAAGTTCTAGTCAGCCGTATTCGAGAAAAAATTACAAAAATGGGAAGAGGTACACAGAAAGACAATGGGGAACATCAGGGCAATGGAGAGCCTGTACTCGGAGAGGATTCTGGTAGAAGAGCAGAACTTGTTTGTATGAGCAAAATAAAGGTTGAAAAGGGGTATGATTACTGTCTTGGAACACATCATAAGGGAAGCTCTTAGGGAAAAAAAATGCTAAAATAACTGTCAGTTTCAATATGATATTTTGAATGATTCTCTTTGAGCTACTCTGATTTTGAATGATCCTCTTTTACTTACAACTGATGTATTTTGTGCTGGTTTTGACTCTGAAGAAACCTAAGAATACCTTTCAACTGCTTTCAATGATCAACTTTTTTTTTTTAAGCTCTCATTCTAGTTGTGCCTTATAAGATGTGCTAGTTTACCACCACTTGTTCTGGCAGGTTTTTGTTCCCTTCTGCCCATATGCTGAACTAAGAGGAAGAATATAAAATTTTCAAAGACGTGTGGGATTTCCTCAAGTGGACACGCAGGTTACCATTTTTTGAAGAACAATGCTATGCTCAGTTTTAATCTCAAATTCATTGCTTCAGATTTCATTCTGAAATCCAGAGGATGCATAACCAAGCTGCAGCCAAAGGGCAGGTTCCTGAAAAAATTAATGCATTTCCAGTAGTGACAAGTATCCATCATTTTACACTGAAATCAGGATTATATTTTGGATATTCTGTCCTTCTGCAGTGAGTAGGTACTGGTTTAAATCTGTATACTAAAAGACAAACCATGCGAGTCTTGAGATGTACTTGCAAGGTCTCCTCTATCACCAACAATTTTGCATTGCATAACCAAATTGTCAGTAAAGTGGCAAGTAAATGAGTAGGAAGGATCCATATGTTTAACAAATAGTGTTAAGATTTTGATTTCGAATAATTTCCAGTGCACTTTGTTCATCAACTGATAAAAACCACTTTTGGAAGAGAAATGCAGATTAATTCACTCAGTTTTGAAGTGAATATCATAATCCACGCAACAATTATCTTCAGAATTGTTCAGAGACTTGCATTAGCGAATGCACTGAATATATCTGGTTTAAATTGAGTATCCTAGGCCTCTCACATACTCATCACCAGAACAGGAGTAGGGGGAGGTCAGCCTTCTGTTGTGTCTTTCTTTCTGTTCAGCATGCTGCAAAATACCAAGGAAACAGAGATTCCAGAGGCCAAACATACTGTTGATGTAGATATCAGAAATGAAGATGAAATCTGTCGGATAGATGTATTTTCAGCTCTTCCATACAGCTCAGTACCTGAGCTCAGTCAAATAGCATCGGAATGCTTCAGCCCTCAAACTCTTGCTTTTGTAAAATAGCTGAGGCATGTTCTGAAACTTCAGTAGAGAGAATACAGATAACTGACTGAAATACACCACCATTAATAGTTTCTGAGAAGTGCAAAGGCACAGGATAGGTAAAAGCCCATTTAAAGCTCCCCTACCAAAAGCATACAACATAATAATTTCAAGAAACTGCATTTTGTCTGGTAATTCTGAGCGGACAGGAGACACAGTGACCGTATGCCACACAACAGGAATCAGTTGCTCTCAACTCCACCAGCTATCATTATATCTTTCCAGTACCACTTAAATTCCATTAAATTATATTTCAATTCAAAAATAGTATCTCTAAAGTATTAGTTGCTATCTCTGAGCCACTAGGCATTTCTGATCCACCAGTAATGCCCTGTCACTCCACAGTACTGGCTGACTCATCTGCAGCCTGGGCCCTTAGCGTTAACCCCTCCGTCTGCGGGCTTCTCTCAGGTAGTTTATTTGTCCAAACAGAGTGATTTCTGTCTGACCTACTTAAATATTTCCAATTTATGTCTATAAAGCACCATGCCTTGAAACTAGTTCATTAACTTTATGGGCAGCAGTCACACAGGTGTGATAGCAGCACTTGAGATGAATGGGGTTGCCTGAAACATGGGTGAAAAAATTATATTAATTTTCAGTTTAAGTATTATTCCTATTAACAAGAAAAATCAGATCACCAGATAATTCCTGCCTGTTTCTCATATATCTCCACTGAGATTTAAGTATACAAATAGGACTTACACCATTGTAACAACTATCAAGCACGCTCACTGAAAACATAACATGGATGTATGCATATGTGTGTATTTGTCTATATATGCATATGAAATGTTATTTTCAAAGAGCAATTGCAAAAATAGTATTTAAGTTCCTGATACCTAAATTGTGCCACTCTCTATTTTTTTGCTTTGCAGGGGGCTTGTCATTGAAATCTGTTGCCAGGGATTCAGTATTTTTTTTTTATAACCTCCAGGCTAAATATCAACTTAGGATACTTTCTGGAGATACTAATTTCTGAAAATGCTGACCATGGCTGGTAAAGCAGAGTGGTGTTCAAAGCAGTAACACATTCTAGCATAGTGCAGCCTTTCATTAAAATGTGGAAGGAGGTTCATGAGCTATTCGAGAAGAGGGCAAAAAACATTATCACTGAATTGAATGAAAAATTTGTTTTGTCAGATATTTACAAACAGAAATGTTTGGAATCCTATGCCAAATATTTTTGAATGTTCGTTCCCAGAAGTATAAGAATGAAATCAGTCTTCAGTGGGCAGAGTAGATTTGTAGAGTTCAGGGGTAAATTACAACATGCCAGAATCACTCCTCTGTTATCCCTTTGTGTTCCAGGTGAAGGTTCTTACAGGTCCTGTTTCCTACCTAATTTCTAATCTGGTATTTCTTCTATCTACATCTTGCCATTCAGTGCAGATGCTTTTGCTTCTTTCACCCACATCAACATACCACAGATCACACTTGTATCTGTAACACTCCACTTTCACAGATTTCCATTATATTAAGCCAGTTCCTTTCCCAGCCTCTTCATCCTGCTAATAACCTTTCTTTTCCTCTCAAAGACATTATCTTGTTAATCCTTCTTTCTAGAATTCCTTCCTATGTCTCCTGAATTTATGCTCTTGGACAAAAATAAATTAATTAATTAAGGTCAAAGTTTTTAAACCACAGAACTTTAATGTATATCTAAATGCATATTTTAAAAGCTATGCTTGTTCGCCAGACAGATTAAAGAGAGCCATAAATCTGTACATGCCCCTGTGAAATCATTTTATTTTTTCCAGTTAATCTGTCTTCAATATTCTCAGTAGCCATAATGCTCCAGAATAAAACTCCACATATATATATCATAGCTTTCTGGGGGGAAATTCTACCTGTCAAGTGGGGTGTCTTTTTTTAGTTTTTCTGTATTGTTTTTACCTCTTGCTTTAAATCAGATGAATCTAAATGCTTGTAAGGCTCATGCATCAGAACTGAAAAGGGAGCATGGTTCCAAATATGGTGTAAAGCCACATCTAAAGATCATATAAAATCAGACTTCAGAATACTTCGCAATTTAATCTTACTCTGAGGATAGACAAAATTAATCTACCTGTAAATTAAATTGCAGCTAAATCACTCAAACCTTAACTTTTTCAAAAACTTCATTACATCATCCCCACTCAAAAAATATTTGCCACAGATTTTCTATAGCGGTAGCTCACTTCTTTATGCAGTGTAAAAAATGGTGTGTGTGTGCGTGTGTCTGTGTGTGTAATGTTGTGGGTTTGTTCCTGACCTTTTCCTAAGAAAGTTTAGAGAGGACTCTTCACTGCTCACGTACAGACATATGAGGTGAGTCTGAATGGCATCAAGCAGCTGTCCAGCACGTTGTCTACAGCAGTGCTTCAGAGGAACATGCAGGAACTTCACAGCCAATTATTGTGCAATTAACTTTCCTAGGAAAAAAACACTTAGGGGGGCTACTGCTATTTTTTTTTCTGTAAAAGCCATAAGGAAAATAATGCTGGAAAATTTTGCGTAGTTTCTTGCACTGAGATATATTGCACAGATTACTTCTCTAAAAAATGGCCATTCAGCAATGCCAACTGCTATTAAACACTTTTTTTTTTTTAATATCATCCTACATCTCAGATGACAGATGATTCTTAATGTGTGAACTTTCAGGAAGCTGGACTTCATGAAATGAGAGCAGTTTTCCTTTAAGCTACATGAAAATGTCACTTCCCTCCTCTCAGCATGCTGCACAGATGCAATGTAATGTGGAAATGAGATCTGGGCCTTAAAACCAATTCTGTGTCTGCAGGATTCTTAAAAACTGAAATAAGTGGCAAGTACCTTGACGACAGGCAGCATGAAAGAGAGATCTTTGCAAGAAAATTTCAGCTAACAAAGGTGAAACTTTTAAAAAGGTAGCCTAAATTTGAAATGCAAGTAAGATGCAATAAATTATTTTCTTAAAAAATAAATAGATTTTTTAAAATGGTTTACTAGCAAATTATAACCTTTTTTCCTTGATAGATCTTTAAATGAGGTTCCTAAATAATTCCTGTGACTCACTTTTAGGCAAAAAATAACACATAGGGAGGTCAATGGCAAAGTTCTACTCACTTTAACGGGGTGAGAATTACAAGTTCATTCAGAGCTTTTTTATAAACATCTGCTAATTATGTTTCATTGAGATGCTTAATCCCTATTTGCTGCTTCCTAGATGGGAGCTTATTTACCTGATAACTTGACATTTCTCTGACAGTGTCTTGTGTCTTGGAATATTTCTATGAAATGAAGTTGAGGCATAATTACATACTTTTAATGTATGAAGCAGCACAGATCTTAATATATCTTCAAGGTCTTAAACATCTTAAATTCATTCAATATTAGTATCTTTTTCTGACACAATTTCCTCAGAACTGCTAACCCTGAAAATTATCTGTATCATCTGTTCTCACCTTAACAAAGACATCTCTTTTTCTGCCTGTCTTTCTAGTTCTTCAACTTATCTCCAAGAAATTGCACTGTACTGCATTATAAGAATAAATTGCATCATAATAAATTAAAACGAAGCCCCTGCTGCAATAATACACTGGAATTTTACCTGTGTTTTTAGTATAATAGCAAAGAAAGTCCTATTTTAGCTATTACTGAATGCAAATGTTTTGTACAACTTTCCAGTACTAGCTTCAAAGTGATCATGCTACATGAAAATAGCAATACATCATGCTATTTACTGAAAACTTTGAGAAGAGCCAGCTGGTCAATTAGAGAAAAATACCATCTATCTTTCAGTATAAAAAATATTTTATTCAAGCCAGAATATCTAACTTAGAACATGCTAATAAGCCTTCCAAAATGTACAGGAAGAAAAAAAATTAATTATGTGTAATTACTATTTCCTCTAAGACATTTTTCCTAGGCACGTTTTTTTTAATTGTTTTCTCTGGATATTCCCAAGAGAAGCAAAGCCCCTCCTATCTCTATGAAACTGATTCAACCATAAACTGATTCCTCTGATTTTTACAGGGGTTTTTTTTTCATTCTCTGCCAGAAAAAGAAAATCTGCTAATCATGTGGCACCTGGATATTCCTTTCTACATAGCAATGAAGCCTTGTCATGGTCAAGATGAACAATGGTCCATACTTAAAAAATCATGACTGACCTCTCAGCCATGCTGTTAAAGACGATGCAAAGGTTAAAGTTTTCAAGTGGAATTCAGCTGCTGTGTATTTGTTATTGCACCTGACGTAGGTATGGTGACAGACGCACCTCCACAGCTCTGATTTACATTTCAGTTCAGCACTGTGGTACCCAGCTGCCTTAATTTAAAAGCATACATGAATTTGTCCTTATAAACTGAAAAGATGTGAAAGGGACAGGGATGAGAGCATCAGACTGACATCTATTTGTAATGAAACCAAAGGATTGAAGTTCACCATTCTTGAAGTGAGAGATTAATCCATCCATTTCCTCCCCCTGCATTTTTTGTTCGAACCTATCTAGGGAGAACTTAAAGAGTGAGATAATATGAAGTCCATGAAATATGTTACCACGATCTAAGTGGATAAAAGAAATACTTTTTGTTCTGTCATCTTCTGGCTGCAGGCTCTGTTTAGCTCTTGTTGGGATGATAAGGTGCTGTTGCTTCCGCTGCTTCTGCAACTGAGAAGAGTTATCGCTGTCCGAGTTGCGTTTCTGGGATCTGTGATGAATCCAAGTCGTTTTTCCACTGGGTGGAAAACTTTGTTGCTCTGTAGGGAGTGTCCATCCCACATAAGGGTGAGTGTGCAGAAGAAATAAATGTTTGCTTCACTGTCCGTAACTCTACCGCCTGCTACCGAGGTTTGGTGGCATCCCCTTCCCGCTCCCGCAAAGGACGGAGCCGACTGCAGCTCAATATTGCTGGAGTCAGCACCGACACTCTGATAACTGGCATGTCCCCTTACTTTAGCACTGAAGTCTTACGGAGTCATGACTGCACTGGGCCAGCTGGCTACGAGACGGAGAAGCCTGCAGGACTTGCCACATGCCAGTGTACTGAAAAAGCATTGCATCCTTCAAGTCCTTGTACGACCTGTGCATGGAAGCTGCCGCAGCTTTCCCTGCAGGAGCGGGGTCTCCAGGCTGGCTCCACTCCCGCATCCTCCGCGGCTCACCCCACCCCACACACCGGCCTCGGCAGAGCCAGCTCAACCGCTGTCGTAGCTAAGCTGTCTGGCCCCCAAAAGTAAAACAAGTAAATCTGCTTTACTTCCTACTTTTCCCTCCTTGCTTGGAAAGCGTGTTAGACTACTACTTGCTCTCTTTCTCTCTTCCATCCAGTCTTCTGGCAGACCACATGCCTTTTTTTTTCCACGCTCCTCCCAGCGTCATGTTGTTTCACGAATTTTGGCCTTTATCTCAGAGTACATACTCTGCAGAGGCCAGGAGCCTGGAACAAACCATAAATTCCTTTCTTAACAGGAGGAGTCAAAGCTACTGTAGGTACCACTTTTCACTTACAATGCCTTTTGGAGTTGGGATTCAGCCCTGCCTGCCTTCTCAACCCAAAATATTAACACTGGGACTGATGAACTGCACTACCATATACTGAGTTTAATGAAACATTCATCAATTTTAGATTCTACTTGTTAAAAGAAAAAAAAAAAAGGATCAGGGACAACACAACAACCTTTCCTTATTAAATTATTCAAATCATCAAAGCAAAATTTATCAACAACAAAGGTACAGACACCACTTTTCCAGACCCCGGCCACATTTCTGCTCTTGGCCATGGTGACTGTAGCCCTGGGGAGGTGGGCTCCGGTACAGCCTCCTCAACGTGGCAGACCTTGGCATAATAACCTTCACCAGTAGTGAGGCAGGAGGGGGTTTTTACTTAACTTGGGCATATTACAACCACAAGTATTGCAAATGCAGAAGGTTCCGGAAAAGGATGATGGGGCAAACACCTACCACAGAAGATGTCAGTGCCAAATTCCTTCTTAATTCAGGAACAGCTACACTATGAGAATCCTACCCTTCAGCTCAGTGCTCTTCCTGCACATGCTCCTGGCAATGGCCTTGGTCCCAGTAGAAGAATTCCACTCTACCGTAAAAGCTTCTCCCCTTCCTTCCCTTTCTCTCCAGTGCACAGGGTGTTACACAAGGTGGGGTTTTGATTCTGGAAGTGGCTGGTGCTGGTGACTTTTCTTCGGATGTGTCTGGGAGGAGACGTAAAAAGGTCTCACTCTTCCTGGTCAATATCTGGAAACCCAGAAGAGTGCACCCATCCCTCACCCACCTGTACCTCAGCTGCTCGCACTGCAAAGCCAAAGCTCACAGCCTGTGTATGAGGAGGTTGGGATTGCGCTCCTCGCCTTGAACCTTTGTGTCCCAGTGAATGCTCACTATTTATTGCTAATGTACAGTGGGAACTTGCGATGGCTTCCTGTCAAGAAAAAAATGGTCATGTGAGAGTCTGGCATGTCGACTGCTATTCTTAAAGCAAAAGAGTTGATGGTGCGTTATCGCTCTGTAGCAGAGTCATTTCTTTTGAGTACATCTACATGCTGAAGACCAGCTGCTTGTATTTTGTCAGGGTAGCACTGACAAAGACGGGTCCTTTAGGGAGACTTGCCTCTCATCATCCTGAGTAGTTCATGTTATTAGCTGTGAAGCTTTTCTGTATTTGCTAGGCTTTGCTGGGTCTCCAGCTCAGCAAGGAGCCCTGCGGCCTCTCCTGAGAGCCACAGAATAGAGTCCTGGGTGAGTCTGGGCGGCCAGGGACATCTGGATGTCATCTGGTCCCTCTCGCCGCCCGGAGCAGGGCAGCTTGGGTCAGGTTGCCCAGGGCATTCAAGGGCCTTGACCTGCCCAGCTGGGCATTCTCCTGAAATGGAGAGTCCAGCATTCAGTCTCACTGATGGGTGTGAGACAGTCATCACAAGGAATGGGTCGTGGCTTTCCTTTAATGTTTTTTTCCCTAATTTTCTTTGAAATGTTCTATGCAGAATGTCTGAATAGTGTGGAGGGTCTTACATCCCTTTAAACAGTTTCTCACCTCTTGTGCATGTGAGGAGAGGAAATAATGCCAAATATCTATATATACATATTCTACATGCAATATATATTCATATATAATAATATTCATCGGCATGGAAAATTGTTTTGAATTGCCCTTTTATTTGCATTAATTTTTTTAATTGCAATTCTTTTACAGTAGCTATCATAAATATTCAGTCAGAATAACTAATGGGAAAACAAGCTACCAGATAGCAAAGCAATAAGAATATCAATTGTAATATTGACTTTCAAATAACATTTACATTTTTTATAACATCTATTATTCTGATTACCAAAACAATTAGCAGTTACAAACTAAAGTTCTAGTCATAAGTAATTCTACATTAAAATATATATATGTCTTTTAGGGAGAAAAAGATTAAGCATACAACAATCCTATATTGAGTAAGTAGGGAAAAAAGAACCAAACAAGATTGGAAAACACATAAAAAAGGTAAATGTTTTTACATGTATGTATTTTTTATTTTATAAAAAACTTGAAATCCTGATGCTTTTTTTGTATTCAGAAGAAAATCAGTTTTACAAATAGTATTTACTTTATACATATCATATGTATTATGTATAATATATGTTCAATATAACATGTGTATGTGATATATGTGTACACAGGTATAGCGTATATCTTACATATATGTTATGGATATGTCTTGTATGATATAACACGTGTATATATACACATATATATCCTCTCTATGTTTATGTTTAAATATCAGAGTCCTGCAGAGTACATTTTCCTAACTTTTATAATTTTAAAAATAGTAATATGATTACTAAAATTCAAGTCATTATCATACATTTTTGTTGGTACC
>JAOBAS010000028.1:2721722-2745972 GCA_025311575.1 Elanoides forficatus | reverse complement strand
GACCCACGCTGGAGCAGGCTGTGCCTGAAGGACTGTGGCCTGGGGGAGGGACTCATGTTGGAGATGTTTGTGGAGGACTGTCTCCCATGGGAGGGACCCCACAGCAGAGCAGGGGACAGGTGCGGAGTCCTCCTCCCCCTGAGGAGGAAGGAGCGGCAGAGACAACGCGTGATGAACTGACCCCAACCCCCATTCCCTGTCCCCCTGCACCACTCGGGGGAGTAGGTGAGAATTTGGGAGTGAAGCTGTGCCCAGGAAGAAGCAAGGGGTCGGGGGAAGGTTTTTTAAGATTTGGGGTTTATTTCTCATTATCCTACTCTGATTTGATTGGTAACAAACAAACCTAATTTCCCCAAGTGGAGTCTGTTTTGGCCGTGATGGTGATTGGTGAGTGATCTGTCCCTGCCCTTATCTCGACCCACAAGCCTTTCGTTATCTTTTCTTCCCCGCCAAGTCCAGCTTAGGAGAGGAGTGATAGAACAGCTTTGGTGGGCACCTGGCATCCAGCCAGGGTCAACCCACCACAGTGCTCAAGGACTGATCACAAGTCAGAAGAAAAACTAAGTCCTTTCACTAATTATAAATATCAATGATCTGAAGATCTCAGTAGCCTACAAGTCCATACAAAGTCTCTGATTATTTCAAGTAATAAGCCAATTAATACACTCAGATTATTCATGAATAGTGTATGAGAAGAAAAATAGAAAGCATTACTGTCTTTGAAAAGCTTGCTTGCTCTAGTCAGAGATCTTTTTTAAAGATCAGTTACTGTACATCAATAATTTTATAGATCAGATACCACCATCAGCTACATGAAGCTCTCCAGTAATGGCAAGAGCTAGTAAATTACAGCAGTGAACAGCCTGATCAAGAGATGTTTGATGGAAATTCAACATCTTCTTGATGTTGTGCAACAGTGAATTAAAGAAAAACATTAACTGAATATAAGCTTGGACTCCAGCACTGGTGTATGACCAGATTTTTTTTAATATTGTACTTTTTTGTACTTCTCAGAGTCTTAGGTGGCTTTCAGATGATCAGGAACAGCTCGGTGCAGAGTTGTTCTCACATCTTGCCAGTACTAAGTCAGCCTTTCCTGTACCATATCTCAGGAAAGAGCAACCTGAAAAATACATGCTGTGATTTCTTGTTTTACTGTAATGCGTAACATATGCACCCTTTGTTGTTTCTAGTTTCCTTTATTGACAGTTTTAATTTCAGTGCATTTCCTGCCAAAATGAAAGTCATATTTTATATTCATTATGTGCTAGAGCTATGACAATTTAGAGGCATAAAAGAAACATCTGGTAATAAAGAGAAGATCAACTAAGAAACTGGCATTATCCCTGCATGGCAAGAAAGTGATGTGCACAGAAGTTGCCCAGTCAGGACACAGATTTTCTATCTGAAAAGAACATGTCATAAGGTAAGAACAGCTTTTATCCAGCTCACAGATACGAACATTTGTTACACAGCAAAGACCGACTTTTTCCTCTTTGATCAGACTTGATTTCCTCCAACTTTTCCTTGGAGAGGTAACAAAAAAAATTAATAGTTTTCTCTTTTTCACTGCTATAACTTTTGTGGCTCTTGAATACTTTTGGGAAGAAAGTGTTTTGAGATTCCTGTACCTGGTTCATCCTCAAGTTCTGTGGAAGTTGTACTATTTTCTGATACTTTTACAGAAGTTTAACAAAGATACAGCTATGAACGATGTCATTACAAGCACCAATCCTCTTTAATTTTTCATTTAACACTATCTGAAATCTGCATCAGTTCAGAGAAATCCCTAATGTTTGATTTTTTTTCTGTAATTCTTTGCTGATCCAGTGAAACTATAGGTATGTGCTTATTCTTTAGCATATGGGGTCTCTCACTGGGGCTGGAACAACCAGCTTTTTCTGAATTAGCATCTTCTCAAAGGTAAGGATTGAAAACACAGAATAATTCATGCTGGAAGGGACTTCAGGAGGTCATATATTCCAACCTTCTGCTTATGAAAGTCATAGAGTAAGGCTGCAAACCAAACTACTTGCATTTTGAGGACTGTTTGACCTAAATCCTGTGTTGGGGTTTCAGTGTTGTTCTTGGTCTTTCGAGAGTTCCACACCCATTTCAGGAAAACTCACAAATTAAAGTTGTTTACTTTATTTTCTTCAATAGCATCTGAACTATTGTCATGTTTAATGGCAACTTTTTAAAGTGTAGAATCAGCTGGTTATTTCTTGCTGAAGAAAGCCACAGGATGTTCCTGTCTTTTGGGAAGTTTCTTGGGTATCTAGGTTCTTGTGTGATGAAACCTGATGCTTATTCACTAGACGGTAAATGAGAATGTTACTACACACCTTCGTTTTTGTGCCCAGTGTTCTCCAATGTTTGAAAATTCTCCTAACTGCTCATTTTTAAAGATTCATTAATATTTTCTTTGGATAAAGGAAGAACTTATTTTCCACTATGAAAGGCTTTTTAATTCCTACAAATAATATGAAAAATGTACTCAGGAAAAAAAGGAAATTACCCACATTAAAAATAAATGAGTTTAAAGTAACACAGAAAATAATTTCTTTCTCTACTGCACACATATCCATACACATACCTTCCTAAAGCACAGTCAAAAATTTCAGAGCCTAGTGAAAACCAAAATTAACTTAGATGTATATAAATAACGCTGTGCAACTAATTTTTTTTCAAATATTCATTTCATAATCTATCATATTGCACAACTTCTCATTTGTTAATATATTGTATAGTCTTCAAACAGAGAGGGACAGCTGCTGAGTATTTTCTAGAGCTTCTCTGACTTCTTTTCATGGGCTTGCTCCTTCTAGCTAGACTATAAACTAAACCTGACCCTATTGTGAACTTCTTTGTCTCCCTTCCCTCTCCATCCACCTGCAAAGTCCAGCAGGGTCACTAGGAGCTTCTGGGAAAAAAAGATAAATTTCATCATAATGCCTAGACTATGAAAGAAGTTAAAGACCTCCTCAAACTCTGGTGAGAAAAGGTAGTACAACCTACATTGCCAAGTTAAATACAGGAAGGCTTCCAGAGGGAGACAGTGGGAACAATGCAAGCATTTAGCTGAAGCAGGGGTTGAAAGCATAGGAGAAGAGAAGATAATTAAAAAATCTCAGAGCTAACCTATTTCCTTACCTCTTCTATTATGGTCTCTGCAGAACATCTCTGTAATGGCTGAGATAAGCATTTGATGGATCTGTGTAGGATCCATGGGGTTTTGACAGCAAAATGACAGCATAAAAAAAAAATAGATTGATGAACTATGGGAAATTTTTTTAATATTAATTTACAAGATAGGTAAAGAGGGATTGTGGAAACGGAGCCTTAAGCTATGAGAATATTAATGCACCAAACAGTGGCCTTGTATGTCACTAGGCTCCCTATGAGTTTACCCACACTGAAGCTGTCTGCAAAGCACAGTATTTTGCAGTGAGGCTATTTGGCAGCAGCACAATTTGTCTCAGAGCTCAGTGATGTACTGACATAGCGGTGATGTTGCAAGCCAGTAAAGTTTTGTGCTGCTACTCTTCCCTCAGGTAGCCAGCGGCAGTTCCAGACGTATTTTGCAAACTGAGACAGTACTCATCAATAGTTATTTCCACTTTGTTCTGCATTGTCTGCGCCTCCTCTAAGTTCTGTCCCACTTTGCTGAAATAACAACCTTTAATCATATGACATCTTAAAAGTAACTCACATGTTGCTTTTAACTTTTCCTGGTTTATATGTATATTGCCAACCCAGTACAGAATGTCTTTGCCCAATGTATATATAAGTTTAGAACAAATGTATACATCCTTGTGAAATAATCTGATTAATTCACACAGTCCTTGTTTATTTATTAAAATGAGACATTATTTCAATCTGTCTTACCAGAATAACTCTAGCACTTCTAATTACATCTACCTGAATATTAGCATTTGCTTTGTGTATGACCAAAGGAGTGATATATGGGTCATTTCATCTGAAATGCATAAAACCATAGCCACACAAACCTTTGAGTTCAAAACGCATGGCAGTTCTCTCTTTTCCTATATAAATTTTCTAAACAAGAAAGAGAAGGATAAGACTTTCCCCTGGA
Organism: Elanoides forficatus; assembly: GCA_025311575.1. Lineage (NCBI taxonomy): Eukaryota > Metazoa > Chordata > Aves > Accipitriformes > Accipitridae > Elanoides > Elanoides forficatus. The sequence goes on along the minus strand of JAOBAS010000028.1, from coordinate 2,741,876 downwards.
GACCAGGGGGAAAGACTGAAGCAAAGAGGACCTACCCTTGGTGGAAGATCAGGTCAGCGAATACTTAAGCAAACTGTCCGTAGGCCCTGATGGGATGCACCCGCGAGTGCTGAGGGAGCTGGCTGAAGTCATCACAAGGCCACTCTCCATAATCTTTGAATGATTGTGGTGACTGGGAGACGTGCCTGAGGACAGAAGGAAAGCAAATGTCATTCCTATCTTCAAGAAGGGCAAGGAGGACCCAGGGCACTACAGGCTGGTCGGCCTCACCTCGAACCCTGGGAAGGTGATGGAGCAACTAATCTTGAAAACCATTTCCAGGCACGTGAAAGACAAGAAGGTCATCAAGAGTAGTCAGCACGGATTTACTGATGGGAAGTCATGCTTTACCACCTTGATAACCCTCTATGATAGAATGACTGGCTTGGTAGAAAAGCAGTCAATGCTGTCTGCCTAGACTTCAGTAAGGCTTTCAGTGCTGTCTACCATAAGATCTTCATAAAGAAGCTGATGAAGCCTGGGCCAGATAAGTAGACAGTGATGTGGATTGAGGACTGACTGCACTGCCGGGCCCAGAGGGTGATAATCAGTGGAACAAAGTCTAGTTGGAGGCCAGCAACTAGTGGTGTTACCCACGGGTCAACACTGGGTCCAATCCTGTTCACTGTCTTCATTAATGATATGGATGATGGGGCAGAGTGCACCCTCAGCAAGTTTGCAGATGACACTGCTTCACTACCTTACCTTACAATAATTTTTATTAAATGGCATGCATGGAGACCATTTCTTCTGATCTAAGCACTGGTTTTAGTATTGTGTACATTACCAGATTATTTCATTTCCCTACAGTGATAATTAGTATAAGTCATGAGGTAAATTTCATCTTCTGTTGAGTAAAAAATTCTTGGAGTAAACATCTGTTCATGCAATCATAACTAAATGAGGTAGATGTTTGATAACGACCTTTTGTTTTCTTTCTTTCTTCCCCCCACCCTCCACTACCCAATTCCAGAGATGACAGCAATTAGCAGTTAAGATCTTCTTTATGCTTTTCCATTCCACTAAACAGTAACATTTCTGAGTGTACTATAGAGAAGTAGTGATTTAGACATCAACTGAAAGATCAGCTGGTTCCTTGATGGTGACTGTTTTTGACACACCACCTGACTTACACTGTGTTTTAAAAATACAAGGTTATTTCCTCCTATCAATTACTGAAAAATCCAGTGGTGCTCCAGTAGATGGAGCTCTCTGCCTCTACCCCTCCTCCAGCTCTATGATGTTCTTACTCCCCAAGGACTCCTTGCTTCTGTTCCAGCTATATGTCTAGACCCATGGAAAGTCAGATATGTAGAGAGGTTGACACAAGGACAGCAGGTCCTTGGCAAGGCGAGGTCTGGAGAGAATAAGTATGATCTCAGCCTGTGGTGCAGTGGTGATTAGCAGAAAATATTCCTTTCACAATACAATGTTAGAATTAGAAGGAAATATTTTGGCTTGAGTGAAAATCCACTTAAAAATGCATTCTTTCTCCCCACCCCACCCTGACCATTTCTGAAGTACCTGCTCAGTCTCCAGTGGTAGATATAATAGGAATATGCTCCTATAGAGCCAAGAGCAAAATACCATTTGGAATGCTAGCTGGGAATATATTGGAGAAATGAATTGTGTCCTGGGTGATTTCTTTATTTCTTCATTTAATTTTAGATAAAGTGTAAAAGAGACATATATCGTGCTAATTGTGTGAAATGTCTTCTATAGGGAGTATTTCAAGAAATGCACAAAATTAAGGAAATTTACAACTGAAAATCGAGACTAGTGGTTCCTGACCTTTGGCTTGGAGATGAAGTTGCTTACAACATCTTTTGAAGTTGTTAACAGCCACTGGAAATTAGGATGAGAAATAGACCATGATTCCTGTAGGATATGTTTACACTTCAGTATTCCTTCGGGTTTTAAAGCAAGCCCATGGGCTGAATTAGTCATTGCTAAATTGCATACATTTCCACACAAATTAATGATGATGGCATTGCAACCACATAATGGAAGTCTCTTTACATTGTTCTACAATTGTCCATTTGTATACTTTATTATGTCATTACACCAGCAATTATTATAGAAAATGGATACTCTGGAAACTTCTCTTACTGCTGTTACCATGTCTTCTGAGATGGTTTTGCCCATTGCGTCTTACGTCTTTGCTTCTGTTCTTGCTGTGCAAACCATAAGAGTCTCCTCCGAGAGAGCACCAGACAAGCCTGGATATAAACACCCCACTGCTCTTATGGCTGGAGGGCAGGTGCTTGCTGGCCTATGGGATGCTAACCAGGTGAGCAGCTGGTACCCCCTGCTCAGTACTAGGTCCATGCCTTGGCCTGTGGCTGAGACAAATCTCTGCATGGTGAAATGGAAATATTACACCTGAGAGATTAACTTTGACAATTGCGTTGCTCTCTGTAGTGTATGGGAGAGGTGGGATCTGTCCTTCTGGCGTGTGGCTCCCTATGGCAGCACCCTGCACTCTACGTGGCTTTTTTTGGTTGTAGCACCACGAGGTCTGTAAGATGCTGGTAATGGTAAGAGTGCTGGGTGTGTGCATCCATGGCTGGGCACAGATTTCTTCTATGAGCCACTTTTTGTTCATTTTCTCCAGAAGCAGTCATAGAATTCTTTTGTCAGGTTTCCTCTGAGCTAGTAAGGAACAAGTTGTGATACTTTAGGTTGCTCTGGCAAGCACTCTCAAGTAGCCAGGGAAGGAGTTGTGAAAAATGAATGCACTGTCCCTGGAACGTGCTCGCTTGTCCACTTTATTGTGTTTGACCCCAGATTCCAGTGTTGGCCCAGAGTGAAGACTGTCTTCATTTGCGGACAATGTGTTTAAGGACAATGTAGTGTACGCTGATGTTTGTCCAGATGAAGTTTTGGGTGACGTCATTACAATATGAGTACATTAGACAAACTTTTTCTGGCCACTGGTTGTTGCCCTTGACTTTCATTCAACTAGCTTTCGTTTTTCGTGAAACAGCAGTATTCTATGTTTCTGTCGGAAGTTACTCAGCCATGTTTCTCCATGTGTTCCTACTGGGAAACTCCCCAACTATTTTTAAGTTGCTGGAAGAAGCAACTCTTCTTCGGCATAATCAGACCAAAAATTCAAATTATTCCAGTCCCCAGGTTATCCTTCTGTGCTCCCAGGACTGGGATTATAACATTTTCTCTTCTTGAGTAGCAGCTGTAAGGAGTAAGAAAATGCACTGCAGGACCAAATACTGAAACAGTTGTTTCCCAGCATGCAAGACTTGAGTTTTTATACCCTTTTTTTTGAAGTCTTGGGCTTGCTAGGTTAAAAGAAATTTTCGAACAAAACATTGCAGGGCTCAGGTAGCAAAGGAGGACTGGAGCTTGCAGTCTGTTGGTCCATTATGTTCTGTGGATGGTGGTCTGTAAATCAGGGTATCCTCTCAAACATGATTTTTTTTTTTTTTTAATGTGACTGGGAAGTGGGGTTTTGTGCAACTTTCTTCCCTAGCATGTGACACATGCAATATGGGTCACCAGGTAATAAGATATGCTAAATAACTCAGGTACCATTGCTCGGTATATGTTCCAATGTCCCAGCTGAGGTTGGAAAATGCTAATCCAGATCACAGAGATTGTAAAATCACACAAAAGATATAGGAAAATCAAAGATGTGAAATAAAATTATCAACAATAAAGCACAATAGACTCCAGAGCAGATAATTTTAATAAGTGAAGACATGTTTTTCAGAGATACAGAGATTTCAAAGAGAACCATCAAGATTTCTCAAAAAATTTACAAAATTATTGCAATAAAACTTGAAACTGTAATTTATGGTAAATGGCAGGTTTCCCATACCACGACATACTGTTAAAATATTACTGGGATTTTTATAAAATAGTAAAATGAGGAAACGCAATTGGCTAAGAGGATTGTCTAAACAAAATTATATTTAGTGAAAACAGCATTCACAGTGATTTCTACTTAAAGGATTTAGGCAGAATCACTGATATTTAACTGTCTGTTTCAAAGAATGATTCATGTAGCAGTCTGTGGAAACAGTATGGGGGAGTAGCCCTTCTGCTGGAAAAGAAAGGTTGCTACAACTCTTCAATGACAAAAGCAATTGGACGACACAGTGGAGACACTGATGTGTGGCTGGCGATGGGTTTGACTAGGTGATCTATGATGTCTCCATGAAATCAAACTCCCAGCAGATGTCTAATGGTGTAATACAAAACAATGGCCCCCGAAAGAGCTGCGAGCTGAGCGTGTTCTTGGGGGTTCTATAACATGTGAGAGGGATAGGACTGAAATGGGGTTAAAAAAAAAAAAGAAAGAAAATTGTCTCAGTGGTTTTTATTGTGCTGTTTTTGTTTAGCTGAACTGAGCCCTCTGTACCCACAGTTGTTACAAGGGGCCAGCTACTATAAAAAAATCAAGAAGTTATTTGAAGCTATCATGCCTTTTAAGCCAAAGTGTTTCGAAACTCTTTAGAACCAGGAGATATTGTAGCTGTTTTCAAACCTTGTTCTAAACAGGCCAGAGCACAGCGATGTACTGAAAACGCTAGTGTTGGCAGGAGGCTCTGGCAGTGGTGTCGAGCAGATTTGGCACTACCTGTTTTGACAACGCTCAGCCTTCTGCATGCGTAATGTCTGCGTGAAGGCGTGCGGAGAAGCACCTCTTAAGGAGTCATTCCCCAAGCGTTCCCATCGGAACCGTTTCATATCCATATGGCAGAGAAGCAGCTTCCTTTCAGATAAGAGCACAGAATATATTCGAAATTCTGGAAAGGAGGCTGTTTCAACCTGGTACAGGCACTATCCCAGCTGTCAAGCCAAAACAATGACAAAACAATGCAGAATTTTGAAGAGTTTTGGTATTCATCCAGAAACCATGGCAGCTGGGTTATCAGTAAAACACAGCGACAGAATTACCTTTTATAGTACTCTGTTGCACTTGATGTAAGGCCCTGGATATTTGTTATGAGGCAAACCCAGTACTTTGCCAGTAGCAAATATCTGCTTTGAAGTTTCTGTAAAAATAGAGACTTAGCCCAACAATGGTTGGCAAGTGGCTGTCTTATCTCATAATACCTGCAGTTAAGACTAAGAGGATTGCAATTTCCAGTTTCAGTGACATAGTAGATGTTTTTTATTGGAAGGATGACCATAGACTTCAGAAAACTCATCTAACGTAAGTAATAGTAAAATTACTGTAAAGTTGGAAATATCTTAACACTTAAGCGGAAATGTTTGAGACAAGTTCATCTAAAACCTGTGTTTCCTTCACACCGCAAAATAAGTAAGTGTAGGACAAAAGTGAGAGGAACTCTAGTGCATACACCTATGTAAAAGGAAAATAAAATATCTTACATTGTTTTGGTTTTCTTTTTTAAACTTTGAAACAAGAAAGTAAGATTCCATAAATGCCAGGTATGCAGGATTTTCCATAGACCTTATTTGCTTTTATTCAAGCTTACTTCTCCTGGAAGAACAGTCACGAGATCCTCTATTAAAGGAAAAGTTTTTCCTAGTATGTTTTAAAGCTCCGAAACGCAGTAAAGCTACTCACAACTCTATATGCCATAGGCTGGGCAGCCCTCAGGTTTCTCCTTATAGCAGGTGATGTTGTAGTAGTTGGCTTTATGCACTGTCATCATCAATATATTTTTCCAAAGTGGTTTGGTTGCAAGAAGCAGGGTTCATTACAACTGAATAACCAGTTCTGCAGGGAAACAACATAACGTTCCACAGTTCAAACTGATCTATATGCAATATAGAAATGTCAATATTCAAAATCCGTGATTTGAGAGTATTTACCAGTATGGTGAAATTCTTCATCTTGTCCTCCTGTATAACTGAACTTTTGCGTTTCAAACTTATTGCAATGAATGGTTATGAGAAGTCTTTCTAGCAGGTGGAAATATTAATCATACTTGCAAAACATGAAAGGTAGTTGGAATGAAACTAGGCTACTAATGAAGATTGTTTTAAATCCAGTGCACCTTTAAAAACATTAATTGCATGGATTTCCGTAATACTACAGACCTCAGATGGTGGTTGTTAAGAAACAGAATCACCTGAGCATTTGAATTATGTAACTGTTACTGCACAGAACAGTTAATTTTAAGTATAGTAATCAGAAGAATGTTATAAATACATATACATATGTTAAAAAAAACCAATGCAAGTGTTTCTTCCTCTGTAGCTACGTGTTTTAATCATAGATGAATACAACAAAATTTGTGAAGAAAATTAGTACCTTTTATTAGCTCAGCTGATCTTACTGGGAAAGACAGACATATCTTATTATATGTTATTAGACATACTAGTCTGAGATATCAGACATGCCACTAATTTTAAGGAGGATGGGAAGAAGAGGAAACTTCAGTTATTAGGCAAATGACAGTTACAAAAAAAAAAATCTAAATATTGGTTACAGAGATGTTGTTTTTAGGGCTGCATCAAATTTGGAAGAAATGAAAAATCTTTAAAAATAAAGTATAACATTGCTATCAACTAATACGTATAATATGATTGAAATAACCAAGAAGCTGCTGAAGTCCTGTGTACAGCCTCCCCCCCGCCTCCATGACTTCACGGTTTTCCTCAGTGTTCTTCAAAGATGATGGTCTAGCTGAATTCAGGCTTATTCCTGGAGGCACTGTCTTTATCAAAGTCACCACTTAATTTCACCTTTCCAATATGAAATTCATAAGCGACTACAGAGTAAAGAAGATGAGTGCCATCTTGTCTGGTGGCAGCGCATGATCCAGTTTATTTTGATAGTAAAGTGAAAAGCATGGAAAACCTGCTAAGCCTGCCGAGGAAGAAGGTTAGCCAAGGATTAACTTGTTTCTTTACATGGGGATTCAGGAGGAGGTGAGTAATGCAGCTGAACTGTGCCAAAAGAAGTACAAAAGATGGGCGAAGATGATACTTTGATAAAGTCCTGTTGGAGACTGCTCAATCTATCTGTCCTACCTTTCTCCCTTCAGATTAATTTTCTTGTAATTGAATTTCAAAAGAAAAACGAGGAACAAGTTCAAACAGTGTTGAAACATTAAATTTAAAATTATTTTTATTTTTCATGTTTCTAATTACTTTGTACTGCTTTTTCAATTAGATATATAATAAAACTATTTGTTGTTTTTTCTATTTTATTTTATTATTTCATGAAAAATTTTGAGTGCGAAATCAAACAATAAAACATAAGAATATTGTCACTATGTTTGTTTGCACTAGATAAAAAAAAGTAATTTGCAGATTTTCATAACAGAATTTTTTTATCCATGGGTGTTTTTTACAAGCTTCCTTTACAAGTATTGTTTAGGTATTCCTGCTATAAGAAAAAATGCAAGCATAGCTTGATGAGGAATAGATAAGAAAAAATTCAGCTGGTAAAATATTCCATAAGAATGAGGCTTGTACTTTTTTTGGATCTCTCAGGGTCTAAATTTTTGTGGTGGAGAATGCTAAAGGGATTTCTGAAATTAAAGCAATTACCAATACATGTATTCTAAAATTTCCAAAAGAAATCATTTTGTGCTAGAAGAACATTCTCTTTTTGAAGGGACTTAAACTTTGAACTGCTTATTTAAAACAATAAAAATATATTTTGAGGTGAGACATAAGTCAGGAAAATTTGAATTGTAATAAATATATTAATCTTATACATTTGCATTTACAAATTGTACATCTATTGATTATTAAACATTCATTTAGCTAATATTAACTCTAAAATGTTCATTATAAAAAGAAAGTGGATTAAAACTATTTTGGTATAACAGCTAAGAAAAATTGCCGTCAGAATCTAGTTTTAAAAAACATCATTTACAGAACACTCAATATTGTTGTGAAATTTTAAAATATGAATCAAGTTTAAAAGTTTCTCATACTTTTACAGCTTCTCATAGTGTAACATTAGAATGCCTGAACCGTGCTATACAGAACAAGTGTAAGAATATACATTCTTCTTTCTTTGTTTTCAGAAACTGCATGGAAGGGACATATATCCCGGTGATACCATCCATGACTCTTACAAGTGCGTGAACATTGAATGGAATTTACACAGGACTACATTTATCAGCCAAAGTTTATGTGCAGCAAGCTTCCTGTGTAATTCTGAGCCCGTATATGTGCCCTGCGAAGAGAAATTCAACATACTGTGCTCAAAAAATTGTTGCAGCTGACTGAATGTGGGATGCTGTTTCACAGCAGAGGAAAAGGTATTCTCAGAAACGTGGCATAAAATCCTGTCCTCTCTGCCATGTGTTCAGGAGATGAACCAGTTGAAGCCACCCAGCCAAAACTACCTGCAAAACAACCCAACCCAAAAGTCTTTTTTCATAAAACAAAATCCCTACACTACTTTGATCTTACAAGTACAAATATGAGTATAATGGAAGGAAAGGCAATATATAGGGGAGGGAATAGCAGCATAGGGCGAGGAAAGAGGAAAGACTGAGCGCAACATTACACTAGTCATAACTTCGATTGCTGTAAACTGCCAGGCCATTTTGCCTTGAGACTTTACACATCAACTTTTGAAGAGACTTTTCTTGTCTCTGTGACATTTTCTACATTAAAATGAAAACATAAGCTAAAACAAAGGGACCAAGAGTAGTCCTTTATCATATATTAAATAATTACTTTTCACGGTTTTTAAAAAATAAACCCATATACTCACTACTCCTTTTCCAAAAAAAAAAAAAAGTCAAAAAAAGTAAGCTGTCTGCTGTAGCTAGCCCATGAGAAGTGAATTAGATTTATATGGATAGGAGTGAAAAGGTGGTTTTAGTCAAAAAATTGTCACTGAGAGATACATATTCAAGTCAGCCAAACATTTTCTGTGTACTTTTTGGATGGATTTGGCAAGAAAGTGCAATAAAAATAGGTAAAAGCCCATTGTGAAATGCTTTAAAATTTAAAAATTTCATCCTGAACTGTTTATTATGCTATCTTAATTAGCTAAGCTCTTTAGAACAGTTACTCACTAACTTAAACTTTTACTGCATGTTGACCTAAGTATATGCATTAACTTACATCATTGTTCAGAGTTGTTATATAGTTATTCAGAACAGTTTAACAAGGATGCAAAAAAAACCCCAACCGTTTTCAGAATTCTTTCTTACCAGAAAAAAACATTAAAAAAATAAATATTGAATTTATCCCATTAAAGTATTTGCTGTCTTTCCTCTTTTCATTGAACTGGGGTTTTTTTTGTAATTGCTTAATTACACTGCTCTGTGTAACAAGTTTGACATGTCTCTAGCATCAGGTTCCTATCTTCACAAAAAACTGTTCCAACAACAGGGCATATATTTCTTAAAGGGCCTAATTAAAATATGGCTGATAGTCACTGTGAAATTCAAATTAATCTTAATTAATAAGTATTTTGTGTACACACTGTAAGAGGTTTAATTTTAGAGAGAATATTTGGTGACTGAATTCCAAGATGAAATGCAAACTTCAGCTTTGACAACAGACCAGCACCGACGTCTTTCCAGGACGTACGGATCACGTGTGACCCTTTGTATTACTTATTGGACAATTTATGTAGGCAGACAGAAAAACTGAATATCTTTAAAGGTGCCTTTTACCTTTAGATGTGTTTTGAGTCAGCTCTATCAAACTCCTCCGAATGGTATATATTAGGGATACTTTTGAACCAAAGGACTTTCAAAGGCTCTGTAACAGCATCCTGGAAGGCTTAGCTTTGAACAGGTACAACAGGGAACCGGAGAGGTCCCCGTGTCACGTCTGCGCCTAGGAGATTGTGCATACGTTTCAGGTGATTTCGCAGCCTAACGGAGGCTGCTGTAGCAGTCCCCGCTCTTACAAAATGAAATTGGAATTACACTATTTGCCTTTTTTTTGGTTCTGGGAGTTCCTGAAAGCCCCGGGAAGCACAACGAAACGCTTGGTCCGGCTTGCCTTTGTGCCTTGATGGGACACCCCTCCTACGCCTACAGCCCTTGCTGTTGATTCCTATTTGACTGCAGTCTTCCTATGTTAGGGTGCAAGGACATCTCACTCCTCTTAAGTCCACGATCTAGCAGTGCAGACTGTTTTGAGTACCTTTCTGGGTCCATGGGACATAAACTCTGGGTATGATAGACACACAAACCAGCTCTGTTGCCCTTCTGATCTAGTTGTTTAGAAATACAATTTCCTTCCCTGCCACCATTACCCCCTTCCCAAGGTTCCCTGCTTCCTTAGATTCTTAAAGAACAAACTGGCAATTTAAAAAGAAAAAGATATAAACTGAGGAAAGGAATTTCTTAGTCTCAGACATATTCATTCTTAGAAGACACAAGGCTCCCATCAGGCTGCTTCTGTAAGAAGAGACATAGTCACTGCACCTCCGTGGAGAAGCCACATCCATTGAAAGAGTAATTTTGGTTTGATGGATCTCATTCTTGTTTGCTCACTAACATGCCTGTTCCTCAAAACAAAGGAGTGCCCTCTTTGTAAAATACAGATTACACCACAATCTAAAGGTGTGACGAAAATCAGAACTGGGTCTGAAATACATCCTTCTGACCATACAGCAAATCTCGTTTCACTATTAAGTGCAGTGCTGTCTTTATTCTCTGTTCCTCCACAGCTTCAAATGTTGTGGATTTATTCCATATTCCCTGTTTAAAGTGCAATTTAAAAAGATCATGGCATGGCCAGAGATGCTAAAAAAGAAACAAAATTAAGTATTTTCCACATAATAAATATAGACTTTGGGTGACCGAGTGACTGAGAGTGAGAAATCACTTGTTCAAAGAAATTGTTCTCTCATCATATAATATATTCTTCAAGCTGTAATATGCCTGTAAGATACAGGCCTGTAAAAATATTGTCATATTTTTGCTGATAAAAAATGCACTCTTTGCAGATTAGAGATATTAGATCAGATTTTAGCACGGGAGCAATCAAATGTGGTGAAGCCCATTGGTGAAAAGTAGGTTACAGTACTGGTTTAGCTATATTCTTTAAACAATCTAGTATTAAAATGTTAATATTGAGATTATCACAGCATTTTTTTTTCTTTCAGATTACTTTTGTCACTTATTCCTGTTAATGTTATATGTCGTGTATGTAATTTTGTGCTCAAGCAGACAGCAGGTGATAGAGAAACACAAAATGGAAAGATTAAAGCTCTTACTGTCATCATTAAGCGTTGTGTTGTGCTCTACCTTTGGTGGATCATAAATAGCTTTATTTTCCTCACTGTCTGTAAGGACTACTAAAGGAGTGCTATGCAATTTGTTACTTGCAAATTTTTCTTACAAAGTCTGCAGACAAAAACTCCAGGATTAGAGTTCAGAATTAAAAAATACTTGTTTCTTGTCTTGAATGAAAGTTTAAAAGCTTCACTGAGAGAAAATTTGTTCATCTGGACATCAGTGGACATTATGCTACATTTTTGTCAGAACAAAGATCTAATACGTAAGATGTGGGGACAAATATTAGGTTGCTGTATATCAGCATCGATCTTTGCATTCCCTTGGAGAAATCCTGAGTCCACCAAAACCGTAATTTGTTTATACTAACCTGATGCCAGTCCATATTCCAACCTGAAACATGCCCTGAATGCAAGTTCAGCATATGCTATGTGGAGGTTGTGGTACAGAGAAAATATGACAGAATTCAAGATACTTGCTAATAGGAAAAGAATGAAATTTTGAGGAGTTTTCTTGCTTTAGGATGCTGCATCAGTCTGAAATGCATTACGCTTGATGATAAACCAATTGATTTCTAGGGGATTAAAGCTCTGCTCATTGTTCATCTTTGAATTTTGAAAGATGCAGTAGTGGATAAAGGAAGATTCATTGCCAAGTAGGTTAAATTTGTTAAGTATATTATCAAGTGCTTTACTTCAAACGATAAACAGTCTACCGCTGCAGTGGCAGTTAAAAAGAAACAAATAAAAAATATGTCAAAACTGAAAAGCAATCAAACAAAACAAAGCAGATCACTTGAAAAAAAAGAAAAAACCAACAAGGAATATGTGTTACTTGGGGAAACCGTATTTTGACTAGGACAGGAACACCGAAACCTTAGCCGAGCAGCTGGCAAAAACTCAAGCCCTGTAAAACCGTTTTGACGTACGGCGCGATAGTTCCGTGAGCCCTTGAAGGGCGCCCATGTCAGCGCCGAGCTAGCAGGGGGGTCTCCCCGGCACCCCCCCTCGGCCCTCGCAGCTGGCCATGGGCCTTCCTGCCACCTTACTTGAGCCTAAGAAATTTCTGTTCACGAACAGATTTGGTATAGAAGAAGGCTAGTAGCAGTCCCTTGGTTTATTCATAGTTTTATATAGCCATTAGAGCTTTTGCTTTGAACATAAATCCAAACCATGAGTCCCAGGACCTTTGCCGTGTAATGAGCTAGACTAAGAACAAGGTGAACTGTGTAGGGGTTGGAGTATGATCTGAAACATGATGTCTCTAGAAAAAAACCCTACTTTTGCTTCTGTTATTTTAATAATACTTTAGCCCAAACAGATTTTTTTTTTATTTAAAAACAAATTTCCCTTTGAGGTTAAAGCCAATTTTGTGTGTCTGTGTGTGAGTGTGTGAGGTCAGTGTATTTGTTACCCTTTGTTGTTGACTGAAGAAATAGAAAAGAAATGTAGTAGTAAAATTGAGAGACCTACAAGTTCCCAATTTAACTGCAGCAGAACCTGAGATAAATGTGTACATTCGCGTATTTGTAACTCAAAAGCTTTTCTGGTAAATGGAATGAATGTTTCTGAGCTGTCCAGCTGCTTCAAGTAAGATTATTTGTACTGCCTATGTTTAAATTAACCACAGAAGAAGGTTAATTCTGGTAGTATCCCTGAGTGATGACTTCCTTTTTTTTAATTGCAGTTAGAGAATGAGGTATTCAATTTAGTCGTTTGTTCATTAGTAGAGTATAACAGATAAATGAAAGACACAAATTAATGTCTTTGGTGTTATGTAAATAATGAAAACTCTATTTCCCTACCGTAGTTAGGTTTTGATGAGTAGACTAAGATAATTTTCATTACATGAATATTACACTGTGCTGCCTGACTAAAAGAATTAATCTAATTTTTGTGGAAGAAGGCATTGTGTTTGTTTCAATGAGATTGCAAAAGGTGATATGGAGAGCTAGTTTTGTTTCACCTCGGTAGTATAATATGTTTTTGCAGTGACAAATGTAGTGTAGAAAGCAAAGCTAGGCATTGTGCCAGATTTGCAAGAACTGCACAAAAGGTTTCTTGTCCTGTTCCATCAGTTTTCACTCCAGGCAAAATTATTTTTGCCTAACACTGAATGTTATAGTTGAGTAGAAAAAAAGGGAGGTTAAAGAGCAAAGTTTAAAGTGACTTATTTTCTTTGTTGTAGAACTGCAGGAAGTCTGTGAAGCATAGCAGTCTCACTGAAATGAGTACACAATTAAGCAGGCTAGCAGAGAGCACATAGGCATTGCCATTTCCCACTGAGATGTCCTAAAAGGGGATCACAAAATGGGGAAAGGTTAAGGAACATGTTTTCTTTACAGAACTCTTCTCACATCTGCATCTTGTGTTTTACTGCACCTATGACAGTAGGATATGGCACAACCCGACTGAAAAGAGATTCTGAATTTTTGCTCAGTCTCACAGTTTTAATGCTGTTTCCTATCCCTGATAAAACAGGGCTAGGTCCCTGAGCTCTGTGAAGGAAGGCTCCGTAGTTCACATGGCTGCAGAGGTGAACCTGGTTTCCTTCCCATTCTTGGTATCTCACAAGCAGGGATGATTGCCGTTTTGGAGCCCTGGTAGAATACAACCATCTCCTCATTCTGTCACTAGTCACTCAGATCATAAAACTATTTATAAATAAAGTTTCATTCCAGGAGAACTTCAGAATTTCCTGCGCTGAAAAAAATAGACAAATATTTGGAAAAAGTAAGCTCTGCTATTAACCTTTCTGAGTTCGGCTTTCTCTTAATGATACTGTTTCTCCTGCAAGTCGTTTTCCGTTGCACATAATGCCAATTTTTGTGAAGCTGGACACCAGTGAGAGGAGTTGATTCCAGTTCATATCTTGGTTGGTTTAGGCTTTGTTGCTAATGCAGCAGAAAGTAAGATTTCTTGATTTCTTCCAAAGTGCCACTTTCTTTCAAAAGGGACAGCACTGTTTTGAAATAATAACGCGTGTGTTTTTCTCTTTGAGTTTCTGACCACTTTCTAGAATGCTATATTCTTTGAATTATTTCTCTAATTGTTGTGTTTCCGGATAGTCTGTGTTGTTCATTAGATTCTCAGCATCATGTGAATGAAAATATGTTTTTATTAGTACGTGGTGGTCGTGTGGTATTTGTGTTTTGTATCTACCTCAAATCAGAAGAACTCTCATAGTGCACGGCTGGCTGTGTATGTGTGCTGAAGATTAGCTCTGAAAAACTAGGGTTTGAGGCTTGGTTATCAAAGGTACAGTAAGCACAGATATCAATGCCCCTGTGAATGTATTACTGGAAATATAACATCATTTCTGTTATCATTCAATTTTTGCAGAACTGATAAGGATTGAAACTGGATAGTACAGATGTTACTTGATCTAGGGGGTTTGCTAGGCTTTCCTTGTCTTTTTTTTTTTTTTTTTTTTTAATTTCCAAAACTAAGGAAACACCCTGTCTTCAAATAGTTGACAATATTTATGTGCAGGCGATGCTTCCATTTGGCCCCCCTCCCCGCTTTGCCCCTGAGCTCTATGGTGAGTAACTATGGACCATCTAGTTATTTGGGAATTTTATGGATGTCTCTCCTTGTTGACTTTTTTCTTGAAATAACTGCAGAAGGTTCTGGTTTTCTGGAAAAAGTTAATGCATGTTGTCCATGTCCCATCTTTTCTTGCCAACCCAGTATGAAATACGAGATTTGTAATGCAATAGGATACCTGTCGAGTTCAATCTGACCTCATGCATTTGTATGAAGCTCATTTATCTCAAATACTCATTTCAAGAAACTTTTTGCTTGAGACTAATAGAAATTATATTGTCCAAATCTTGTTTTACAGATGAATGTTAAGGACATTTTTCATCCAAATTTTCATTTTAATAGTATTAGTCTACTAATCGCTCTGATTTTTCAGTACTTTGGTGTTAGCCTTTGCAAGTTGCTGACCTCTGATAAATGATGTATGTTTTTAATCAAATAAAATGACTAATGCATCCTTTCCATGCATTTTCTGTCATTTTTCCTGCACAGAAAGAGCTAAAAGCAGGAAAAAAATCTGAGGTAGCTGTGTAATGTCTGACTAAACAAACTGCTTTACATAACAGATTTCAAATTCTCAATTTATATTATTTTCTTACAGTATAGTGATAGCAGGAATAACATTTATTTCATTCAAATTAATGTTAATTTAGGTTGGATTTGCTATTAATTTCTTCTGTCTGCCCCTGCGTACAGACAGACAAACCAAGAAAAAAAGCAATACCAAAATGAAGGAGGAGTTGATTGTAGCAAGGCATCTGAAAAGTTTTGTAGTTAACAGATTCTCTCTTTTAGCCTGAACGCTGAAGGTAATGAGGAGCAGAGGGAAAGGCAGAGGAGAAGAGAGTAGACACCTGCTGCCTCGCTCTGCAGGCAGCGATGGGGAGATGTCCAAGCCAGGTTTTAGCTACTGAGAGTTTAAAACTGTGGCCACAACCACCTCAACGCAGGGTAATTCTCTTCTCTGGGGCAGACACCCTCACTTTCCCACCTTAACACAGGAGGTGGGTGAGGGAAGAACTGGATGGTGGGCTGTTCCCAGACTGAGTACTTTGTCGACATTCACTTGGTTTGCTTTGGTAAAAATGCCACTCAAGGCGGGTGTCTAAAAGAGTCTCCTCAGAGCCGCTCATTCTTTCCCAAGGTAGAACTTCCGTTGAAGTAAACGAGGTAAAGTCCAAATAAATGCTTTAGGGTTATCATAAAGTACACGATCAATGGCTCTGCAAGAGCTTGTTCTTTAGGCAGTCTGTGTGCCGCGATCACGGCGGGGGGAGGGGGCTGAGGAAGCTGTGCGTGACCAACTAGATAATATTTACGGAAAAGATTTCTTTCCCAGTTCTCACTGAATAACCGTTTATAAAACTGAAGCAAACTTTGATTTACTTCTCAGTTTTTACCAAGTCTTCGCTTAGGGTAAGCTTCACTGTTCACTACAATTTAACAACTCAGAACACATCAGTAGGAAATACATCTGGACTGGGAAATAACTGACTGTATTTCTTCTTCTCTGGTAGCAAAATATGTACTTTAAGAACTATCAAAGCACTGTTACCTTGGAGTGACAGTTAAGAGAAGCATAGCTGAAGTAGATCCAGAGGACATTTGCCAAGAAAATGCACATCCTTCCTGGTTTGCAAATTTTGAGCACCTTAAATACTTGGCAAAATGTTTTTAAGCTAGAGCAGGCAACATTCCAGCTGCAAAATAAGAACTTTAAAGAGGTTTGATTAATTTGCCATTCAGACTTGTACTATATAATTACATTTTCTCTTGGCTGTTTGATTAAAGAAAGAAGTAAACCACTTCAGCATTAGAGGCATTAATATCCAACATGCTGGTCCTGGTGGGAACTTAATACTTCCTTCCATACAGACAGTGATACAATCACTTAGTAGATGGGAAATGGCATTTTTGTCTTCAGGTGTCACACTGTAACTAATGACGGCAAAAGCAAAGTTGTTTTGCCATGGCCAGCTCACTAGGTAAAAGAGGCTGAGTCATCTCTGCAGACAGTCAGAACGTAGAGGTCTTCCTGCATAAGAGCTCTCTCATTTCAAAAGATTTATGCCATGTTTTTACACAGTAGACTGAAAAAAATTAAGTGAAAATAATTAAGACAAATAAGGAGATTGTAGCCAATGCAGAGGCCTGTGACACTGACAAATTATAAATGGACTAATCAGGATATAACTAACATCAGCTATACTTAACTATTAAATGCTGTAATTAACAGTAGTATGTATTTATAACACTGTGCTGGCATAGCCAGACACAATTTTACTTAAATGTGTGAGTAACATAATCACCAAAGAGGCAAGCAAAGCTGGGTCTAGTTGCACATAAAAGGCATCCTGACAGCAAAAGCTGCCCAAGAACACAGTAAGCACAAGGGGACATCCTTCCAAATACACAAGGGTGACTGGCAAGACAAAGAGAACGAGATAAACAGTATGGGAGTAAAGGAGGACCCCCATCCTCTTTCGATGGGAGGACACCAGCGTGAACACGTCAAGCGCAAGTGAGGAGAACTGGAGGAACCGAGGGAACACAAGCTCGCTTCAGTTCTGACTTTTGTTGGCTACCTCAGGCCTGTTCAGCGGGACCTCTGCAACTAAGAACCACTAAAGACTGTACCCATCAGTACTAACTATATGGCACCAGCTCCGTGGTGTTACCTACTCTAATTTAGAGTTAGAGTTAATTTAGAATGGTTAATTTAGAATGTGACTGTCAACAGGCAGATCGTTTTGCGTTATGTATTGGTGATGATCAATATTAAAATCTGACCATTAACAAATGTTACTAATGAACAAATTGAGTAAAAGTTTATTTTTACTGTCTAGAGCAGGCCTGATTTGCCACTCTTCTAAATAGTTACATCATGATGTTTCTCTAGCTGATACATATATATATCATATACATACACATATATAAAATACATACACATATGTTCAGTAGCAATAAGGTATTGTGCCATTTTTCCATAGTAAGATAGTTTACACATAAGATGCAGAACTGTTTGGTAATATTAGTGTAAATGTAGCATCATTTGCAAAGAAGAACTTCCACATTCTTCCAAGCTAGGAGTCATTACACCTTATGCTTAAATCCTAGGGTGGAATTTAAACCACAATGGTCTTCCAGCTCCTAAGCCGGAAAACATAACTGAACAGTATTAACAATTTTTTTCTTAAAGAGCATCCAAAGAAGGCCTGATTACCTCTGCCTATCTTTCATACCAGCATTAGAATTAAAACACTCCCCCTTCTGAGCCACACAGGATTCAAACCAGGTATTTCATGTATCTTAGGAGCGTTCCCTAATTTACTTTCATTTTTATTCAGGAACTACTTAATGCAAATTGCAAAAGCAAGTTGCTTCATTACTAGATTACAGATGCAGGCTCTCATGACCATTATTCTGGCTGATGCCATGAAGCTTGAACAGTCTATTGTGAAGCAGCCTGACCATTCAGAACTCTCCAGAACCACAGGAGCTTGTCTTGGGAAATGTGAGCTCAAACTCGTTCCAAGTCAGGTGAGCATAAGCCCTTGGGCAAGTGCTATAGCCACAATGGTATTTTCTTCCAGCATTTTTAAAAGGAGTTGTAGCAATGACATTTAGTGGGAAATCTGCACGTGGGCTTGTGCCAAATCTGCTCTGGTTCTACTCACGGTCCAGGTCCTCACTGGACCTCCATCTGCTTTCCCGTGTGGTTGAGAAAGGGGAGGAGGTACCAAACCATTCTAAGTAGGGCAGCGTGCAGAATGAGAAAAACCAATACAGCGAACTTCCAAGGCAAGCAGATGCCCACTTGAGGAGTGGTGGGTTTGGGTATCTTATCTAAACCCTGGCTTATATGTGGGTTTCTTAACTGCCTCTAAGACGATTTTTTTAAATTGTTTTGCTCTAGAGAAAGAGGAATGTGCACCTTTGCCAAGGGTAGGCTAGGATTTACACACAGTTTTAGCAATCCTTGATCCTGCAGGCAGTTAGGCATAAGTTTAAGTGTTATTTACCTGAGTAAAACTTCTTGAAAGTGAGACCAGAAGAGAATCAGCTTGAAGTGAATGAGATTATTTATAGAGATAAATTAATCTTTTAAGGTTTTTTTTTAAGAGTACACAACCTAGAAAAACAGCACGATATGAAAACAATTCTTTAGTCAAGGAGCAATCATAAAACTGAACTTCTGCCTTAGTTCTTAAATGAAACTGCATTGCCTAACTACTGTTTTCTAAAATATACATAGATTTTACATGTATTTCAGTATAAATATTTAAACCATTTGATGGATATCTCCATCTGGTTGAGGCATGCTAGGTTTTCTGTTTCTATTCTGGCACCAAAGATTGCCACTGAAATGTTTTTAAGCTATGTTGCATTTAGGCCTAAAAAGAATTATATCACTTCAATTAGATTTAAGGCATGAAGTATGTTACAAGAATTTGAGAGGTCAAAACAGTTCTTAAAATTGCTATGTACAGTACAGAGAATTTCAAATTGGGATCTAGGTTTCCACAATGAAGGCAGAATGTCCTGACTTCTAATATGTTTGAAACAAGTGTAATATCAGCATCACAGTTGCAGGCTTGGACATTTAGACACAGCGTTTCACCTGTAATAGTCGTATTCTGGTGCTAAACCTTCAGGAGTTAAGGGACTTATAAATCAGATTTTGGTGAATGAATCACCGGAAGGAATTCAGGTAGGACACACTGGACATTTTAAAAAGGTTTGCACTAGGGTTCTCTCAGGAAGCTGGACTGAACTGAGTAGACCATTTCACCGGGAAAAATGACAGGACTCAATAAATGGGCAGAAGTGACGAAGCAAGATGGTAGAGATCAGGTGGCCGGAGAGTACTATGGTGAAACTCTCAGCTGCACTAGTACTTGCCTCATAATCTTCTCTCCCTGGTGCCCCAAAATTATCACATCATTCTGGGTCTGCAAAATAAAGGAGTACCTAATAATGAGATTTCCCTAAAGCTAAGCATATTGGGTTTGCGTGGCAAGGTTTTGGTAGTGGGGGGGCTACAGAGGTGGCTTCTGTGAGAAGTTGCTGGAAGCTTCCCCCATGTCCGACAGAGCTAGTGCCAACTGGTTCCGGGATGGACGCGCCGCTGGCCCAGGCCGAGCCCATCAGTGATGGTGGCAGCGCCTCTGGGATAATGTATTTAAGAAGGGGGGGAAAAAACAACCCTGTGCAACTGCAGCAGCAGAGATGAGTGAGGTTATGTGAGAGAAACAACCCTGCAGACCCCAGGTCAGTGCAGAAGGAGGGGAGGAGATGCTCCAGGCACTGGAGCAGAGATTCCCCTGCAGCCCCTGGTGAGGAAGACCCTGGTGAGGCAGGCTGTCCCCCTGCAGCCCAGGGAGGTCCACGGGGGAGCAGATCTCCACCTG
>JAOBAS010000028.1:2700974-2718378 GCA_025311575.1 Elanoides forficatus | reverse complement strand
CAAGATCCTTCTCAACCACTGCAAAGTAAGATGCAAATTAGTGGTTAGCTATAAATATTGCAGTGACATCAATTATACAGATGCTCCTGTTTGATTTTAGTGTCTGCTCTGCACTGAAGAGAGAACACCGTAACGTAGTAGTTAGTTGTCTGTGTCTTTCTGAAAAGACAATAAATGGAGCAAGTGCATTTCTCACAATTGCAACAACTGTTACAGAGCGCAGGGATTTTTTTGTTGCGAGGATCTTGGCTGCCAAAGAAAATGGTCAATTTGGCTCAGGAGTAGAGCTATGGAACTGCAGATTTGATGCAGTTCTTCTCTCTGTTAATGATAACACACCACCGCGGTTTCCGGAGGTTCTGCCCTTGGTACCATCAAACAGGCCATAATACCCATTTAGATCCTCTAAATCCCAACTGCAATAGCTGGCCCCTGGACCAGCTAGAGGGAAGATCATCACCACTGCTTTTATTAATACCTATTAGCTGGTATGGCCCGCTGATTGCCACAGACCTCTGTCTTCAGGTGCTAAAATTAAGGTTAGGGTGAGAGCCTTAAATTTTTTTCCTGTGTCAGCCATTTCTTTTTCCTTTCTTTCCTCCTCATTTCATTTCATAGCTATTCTCACTGGATTATTAGAGATTTGTGAAGCTATTGCTGCTAACAAGAAACATTATTTCTCCACAGAATTAAACTTGATGCTCTACACAGTTGGAAATTGTTCATTACTCTTTCTGTCTGTGAAGATAGTTTTTTCCAGAGGCTATTTCTTCTGCTAGGAAGTAGGAGATTCACATGGTGGTAATCAATCCCTCTTACATTGTTTCCTTTGTGAATAAGATCTCTGTCACAACTTATCCCAGGTTCTACCTAAGGTGGAATAACTGACTGGGTACTAATCCAAGTCTCATGGAATCCGGACACTAATTTTTCTTTTTTTTTTTTTTTAATTTTCCTAGTTTTAAATTTCTGAGCTTAAGTCATTGTTTTTTCTGCATAGGCTCAATCTTCAGTCTCACTGTAATAAATTTCTAACTTTTTTTTTGAGTGTCTGATACTGAGGAGGCTTGTACCAAAATTGCACTTGTGCGAAGTCAGAAAGTAACATAGATATTGTTTTATTCAGGACAGAAATAAGACACTGAGTTTTTTCTCATGCTGTTTGGACTGAGTGATTAGATTAAAATTTATGTTCAATAGTATATTCCACAAATTTAGCAGATAAGGTCAACAGGGCAGAACATAGCTTGTTAACGAGGATCAGTGCGCGTACCTGCCATGCAGGAAAGTTTTTCAATTAAGGAGCACAAGCAAAATTCTTGAGATTTGTCTGAAATGCAGCAAGAAGAGGGTGCAAGAAAAGAATCCCATAAAGCCCAACCATTCCAAGACAGGTTGGCCATCTGATGTAGGCAATAAGCTACAGCCTGTTGACTGCACAGATCTCCTGGATATTTTTTTTTTATATATAAACCTCTGCTTTGGCAAACAGTCTGTAGTCTACTCTTCCTTTGTCAGCAAAAGCTTTGTATCCAATTACAGGTATTAAATAGCAGGAATTACCTTTTACTGCAAAGGAGCTGACTGTTCTGAAAACCTCAGTGGCTGTTTGGGTCAATAGTTAAGATCTCTGCACAAACAGAAAGTGCATCAGGGGCTGTGTTAAAATATCTTATGCCCAAGTGGATCTTCCTTCATTGATACAGTATGTTCCACCAGAGACAGTATTATTGCAGGTGCCTTCCTGAGTGATATCTCTGTTAACATCTTTTCCAAAGAATGCTCCTTAAAATAAAAAAAGAAAAAAGAAAAAGGGGAAAAAAATCACCTACACAGTGAATCCATACATGGACAAGCATTCAAAGGAGAAAGGTAACTGGAACTTTAAAAGATATTTTATCCACAAACTCATCAATTATTTATCCTTCTTCACATCTTCTTCAAGATCTTGTTAGACGCTTGGGACTCTGCTGAGATGAAACTGGGGAATGTGCGGGCTGTGTTGCCCCATATACCCAAGTGTTAGATTAACATGAGAAGAAAATATAGGGAAAAAAATTGCACCTGGACTTCTAGAAAGTATTAACAGAATCGTTTTTACAGTGTAGAATAATTGGTTTGCTCTACTTGCCAATACTGAAACGTTGCCAAAACACTGTGTCTAGGTTGGTAAGAACGTAGAGACTGACAGCAGAGGGAATTAAAAAGAGCCTAACAAGCCATGTAAGCTACTTGGTATACTGCCCTGTAAGGACTGAGTCAAAAGATCGAGTTTTATTAAGTCCAGAAAAAAAGACACTAAAAGAGGACACACGTTTCCCTAGAAGACAAGCTTACTAAAAATGGTCAGTCAGTTGTTCTCTATGTTTGTTTGTTAGTTGGTTGGTTTAGAGAGAGGACTGGTAAAATAAAATTATCATAGGTGATCAGTTATGAAGAAAAGTTTTCTGCCTGCAAGGCAAATTATAAACAGGAAAAAAAGTTTTCTTGGGGAGTTTATAAAACCTTTTTCACTGCAGATTTTTGT
The DNA here is from genome assembly GCA_025311575.1 of Elanoides forficatus. NCBI lineage: Eukaryota > Metazoa > Chordata > Aves > Accipitriformes > Accipitridae > Elanoides > Elanoides forficatus. The sequence continues at coordinate 2,715,851 of JAOBAS010000028.1, read as the reverse complement.
AAAAAGGAGGTAGCCAAACAGCTTTCAGGATATGGGTTCAGGTATATTTATTTTCCTTCATATGGGACCGACTCAATGCACTTCCTGAGGTCCCTTTGAGGCAAATGTGTTTCGAATTCTTTTAGATTTCTTCTTTCTTCTCAACCTGTGTGAAAACCCTATGTTGTGCTACAGCCAGATCATAATGAAATAACCTGTTTTAAAGTTAATTCTTGGGACTCTCTAGTACTGCAGGAACATGCAGATTGTAACACTGATATTCTAGATTTAGAGATGTTTTAAGGTTGTTTGCAAGGCCAAAAAATATCCTCAGACAAAGCAGTTCTTAACAGTTTCTTGCAGTCATTCCCTGATTTTACTATCCCCAAATCAACAATAGTATAGATTCTGTCTTTCTGCCTTTTAATATGAGGAAGATGATAGATTCTTTTCACTTCCCTTTTTTTTTAAGATTGGCTTTGTTCATTTTCAATAGACTCAGCATGTTATTTCCTCTGAATAGATAGATTTTTTTTTTCTAGACAAGGTATCACACTATATCAGACATCCATTTGATACAAGTAAGCTTTGAAGTTAATTTTTGTTTCTGGTAGATCTTTCTAATCTTTCTTTTTAAATGGAGAGTCAATAGCAAGGACAATCATTTTTATCCTTTGTTATTAGTCTCATGGTCTCCTAAAACATTGTATCTATCCACGCATTTCTATTGTTTGGATAAAAATATTTCTCTACGCAGAATCTGAACTGATGATAATCTCTAGCAGCCAGAAGCTACGTTTAAACCTCAAAAATACTAACTAATTTTAACTGCTGATACATAGATCATTCCTTGTCATTTTCTAGTGATTGTTTAGTAACACAGAACTACTTAATTTGGGGAGAATTGCTTTGGATATGATTGCCCTTTTCTGCTGGAATAAGCAGAGCAAAAGTCTGGGAAAGAGGGAAAGCTGAGCCAGGCTTGGAAAACATCATTTGCAGAGTGTCTCATAGGCCCTCCTGTCCTGGGCTGCAGAGCTTGGCTGGCCACCTCGCTCGCTTCCAAAATTAGAAGAGACTGAATAAAAAGAGAGGAGTGAAGTCATGCATGAATCACAGAAGGTCTGCACGGGGGGAGGGCTCCTCGCAACAAACCCTGTATATTCATTTGTCTTTCTAATGGGACTTCCTCTCCAAGTGCTCTTACCCAGACAGCAAAATCTGCTCCTGACCTCAGTGCTTACATGCATCTTCACACACAGCCTTTCAATCTTTTGTCCTCACAGAAGGATGTCTGTAAGATAAAGCTAAAGAGAACAGTGATAATGATTCAGGATAATCGTCTTTCCTGGAGGAAAAAAAAGATAATAAAAAAATAAAGCTCAAGGGTTTGGGTTCATTTTCAGCATTTCTGAAAGCAATAGCATTTTCTTTTAGTAGAGCATTTATTCTTCTCTTAAATGTATGTCTCCATTTTACACAGATAAACTTTTCAGGTTTTGTGAACTCAAAACAGTTACTATATAAAAATTCTCAGCGCTGCACAAATCTCCTTGACCAAAGAAACCATTCTTGTCTGCCTTGTATTTAAAATAGGAATTGGTATGAAATATTGTGCAATAAATAGAGGCAAAAGAACTCAGATATGATTAGGAAAAAATTAAACTATACAAGGTTTCTAAAACAGCATGTTCATGCTGCCAAACCTGTAAGTACATACTCTTCTGCACACAGACAATTTTTGTACACTTTTGTTGTTGTTGAATTGCAAATTTTAAACTGGATTTGCGTTTTTCTGAAAGGTCAGCACCTTCCTCCAGAGGAAGTAAATGAACTGGAATGATGATTTGGATATTTCAGTCAATATTTATACCTTTTCTGTTGATGATTATTTTTTTTCTCCACCGTTTCAACCTGCTTTTAAAAAATGAGTTACAAAGTTTGCACTACTTCATGTATTGCATCATGAACTTCAACATGCAGACATGTAATGGATAGGATTTTAAAACTAGAATATGATTTTCATTTGCCAACAATATCTTTTCCTCATGACCTGTACAATATGCAGCATTTAGAAAATGCAACTGAGTTTGTTAGTTTGGGGTTACAGTATAAAACTAGCCTCCAGAGGTTGGAAACTATTTCAAAGGCCTTTACAGTTCAGTGTATTGAGATAACACTTGGTAGGAGATGTGCTTCAAAATGTCATTTGTGATCAGGCAGAATCTCCAGAATTTTTGAAAATATAGAGATTGGTGGAAATGAAGGAATAACAGAAGAACTCTCTCAACTTCCGACCCTTTCTAGTGATCATTAAATGAACCTCCGAATCATGACTTGTCTGGAATTTATTTATCTATTTTGCACTAAAAGATAGTTGGAAACAAATGGCTATTTTCACTTTTCAGTTGCCCATTACAGATACCTCTGAAAGTTAACTTTGAATTATTAGCAGATAAAGACTGATATATAACTTGACTGTGGCATATCTTTTATTGCCAAATATTCTTAACGGAGTTTAATTTCTGTCCATAAAGCAATCAAACAGGAAAGAGTTCATTCCTTTTTCCAACGGTGTAATAATGAGCAGCCGTCAGACAAGCAACAGTATTTCCATGGATTGTGACAACATTTGCCACAGAGAAGAACATGCCATTTTCATTTAAGTCTTTGTTCTTCTCAAATGAAAGAGAAGTTAATACATTATCCTACCAAGATGTTATAGTTTAGCTTTAGGTAAATCTTCAGTGATAATTTAATTTATTATTTTATTAACAGTCCTTTGATATATCTTGATTAACTTGATCGACTTCTGTTGCTTCTGTTGCTCAGTTTTAGGTGGTACTCCTAGCAACGGGGGGGGGGGGGGAAGCCCCAGAGTCATCAGAAGCCGTTCTGTAGCTGGCTTAGTGATACACTTTGCTGGCATTCTGACAATTAACCACAAGCAATAGAGAGACCTCTTCTGTATAAATGATAGTCTTACTGTAGCAATTACCTCTAAAAGTTCATAAAAATATCTCAGTTCACCCTTACATGATTGATTACTCTCTCTGCTCACCATCACTTGTGTTTTGGGATAAGGCAGCCTAGACTCGATGCCCTGTAAAATCAATATTTACTCCACCCTGCAGGAAATGAACAAAGTCTAAATAGCAAAGCATTGAATAGATACAATGATATTTTTGGAGAACAGACCTATTCTGGAAATGAATTTTCACTTCAGTGATGACAGAAGGCCTTTGTGCAGAGTTGTGTAAAATATGAGGTGGCTAGATATATGTTCTGAGTTACAACGAGGTGTCTTATCTTCAGTGTGCTTATAGCCACTTCCAGGTACTTAAGAAAATGAGGTTATCTTTAATAATACACAGAGTGGCTAATTTTTTTTGTTCCATTCAGTGAACTCTTGGGTTTATTACTTGTTAGGATTCACTATATGTTAAATGCAAGGCAAGAAGTCGTCTTAACTTTTAGCCATCAGTTCCTAATTGCTGAAGTCAGGCTGCAGTTAGAGGCCTAATGGCAATAATTACAGAGCAGCATAGCTTTGAACTCCTCAAGATTTACTGTGAAAGGGACAGTTTTATTCTGTAATGAACTCCTACAGAAAGGAACGTAATGAAAATGAGAGGTAGTGCTTGATAACGTGAAGTGTTCTTCGCTCTTTTTAATATAATGACAGGTTTTTAAACCTTAATATTTTATATAGATGCATGTGAAGACAATATTAGATTTTGTGAGTAGAGCTTAAGATGAGTTTCAAATCAGAAACTTGTTCTGTTGGCCTAGGACAAAAGCTGAAGACTGAACTCCATTCTGAGCATGCCCCTTAAAGATCTGAAAATCACAGCTGCTAAAAACATTTGTATTTGAGTATAGCTTAGCTATTAGTTCATGTTTTACATAATATGCGCAAGTTAGACTGTATTTTCAATTTCTGCCTCCCTGACTTCATTATTTTCCTAGGAATACATTTGATTTCATAGTAAAGAACAGTTTTCTCACTACTAAAGATGCAATACATCAAGATAATGACAGGTACAAGTATAAGTCATCACATTCTTTCAGCACATAATACATCCATCAGAATGTGATTTTTATCTGTACACCTCTTCATTTCTTCTCTAAAAAGCACAGGACAGAGTCATAAACTCTACTTTCAGCAAGTACTGTTGGAGAAGTCAACATGTGGGAGACACAAGTTTTAACATTAAATAGTCTTGCTATTTTCTTTTTATATTTAAATAGTTAAATCTGATTAAATCCTTTGATTTTTTTTTTCAAATTGGCTACAGCTTAACTGTAGGCATATTTAATTAGTTTTTGCTGATTTTCTGTCTGCTTTTATTTACTCAGTGAGTTCATTACTTCCCCATTTCTTGTAAAATTTTCTTTTTTTTCTCCTTGCTTTATTTTCCACCACTCAATAGCATACATTCCATCTTCTCCTGTTATTTTTTTATTTGCCAGAAAATTTGAAAATATCGGGCTGCAGTTAAAAAGACTTGGATAAGCAGACAACCTAGTGCTGTATTGAAATGGAGCAACTTCAGCTGACTTCATCTAGAGTGAAATCAATCACTCTGACATCTTGAAAATCCTCAGTGTCTCACTTATTTTTTTCTAAAGATGAGAGGATGTTCTTCTGTTTTCCCAGCTGCTGTAAATGCCTTATTGCTTTCCATCAAATTTCATTTTTACAAGAGTGTACATCTACATTTTACCTGTATTCATACATTAGGTTTTTATTGCCCCATACTAAAAGTTTACTCTTCATAGATTTGATATTCATCTCTGAACTCTTCTCTTTGAATTAATAGATTATTACTCTACTTTCTGACTTCTTTAGCTGTCTGTGGTCAAAACAACAAAAACTGTTTTGTTTTTCATGTTATGTAATGTCAAGGTACATGATGAGTATTTGGTGATTTAATTTGATATTTTCTTATGCTTTATTCATATCTTTTCTTAGGATTTTACACATTCAGGGGTGCCATAGTCCCTTGTGCTTCCATTTTTCATAAAGATACATTTTTTCATAGCATAAAGCCAATCAGCAATTTTATTATGCTTTGCAAGAAAATTCCAAAGGAAGAATGTCCTCTCCTTTTTAGCTATTTGGATGCTAGGAGTCAGCCTTTAACTATATCCCATGTGAAAATTGAACTTCAGATCCACATCTGAGAAAAAAGGGACTAAAAGGGACCTGCTCTCAGACATGGAACACCTTTACAATGCACGTATTTAATACATAAAAATGCACTCTAAAACCAGAAGTTAAATTTGACGGAGCCTGTTCGGTCTGCTAACAGTTGTAACTGTGATAATAGAGCTTCAATGGCTGGTTAGCTTGTGTGGCCACCAGCTCGAAACTTGCGTACTCAGTTAAAACTGACGGAATCAGTCCGGGTCCTGGGGTGGGAACTGTCTCCATTGCGATTCTAGCCAATTCAGTTCATAAAGCATCAGCCGCAGGAAAGCTGCCACAGACCAACGTTTTGCTGTTGAAAAGGAGGATGTGGTAAGTTTGGGAAGAGAGATGAACCATCCTGAAAACAGAAAGCCCTGAGAACTAGTAAGTCCTGCCTTTGCAGGACTCGGTGTGTTGTGCGGTGTGGAGGCAAATGTCTGTCCCAGCAAATGCAAGATAGGTATAGGGAAAAATCTGATTTGGGGGATTTTTTTTCCATTTGAAACCTGTTTTTTTAGAGGCAGGAAAGATATAATGCAGTACAGAATAGTGGGTGCTCAAACTTAAAAGCCTTAGAGCCAAAAAGTTTGTGAGCCAGTGTAGAAGCTGTATCTTGTTATTGCAACAACTGGGATTTCCTGCACCCATTAAGTGTTTTGCAAAGTGAAGAGAAAATCAAGTACGGAGCACATCTTTCCTTCCTTTCCTGCTCGAATAACTGTAATCTATATAACTGAAAGCTAGCAAGGGTTCTTAATAGCTGAGTGCCACTGCTTACTAAAAGCCACCTGTAAGAATATTGAAGCAAAAATTATTTCTCAGTTGTGCTGTCTGAAGTTTTTTGTACTATGCAGTAAAACACAAGAATTAAACCCTCCCAGGAACAAAGTGAGCAGCCTGTTAGGATTATTGCAGATGGAAGCTTTTCATTACTGCGGGAGCGGAGAGCTAATGAGCTGAATCGATAGTACCACCGACCTCCTTCTCTGCAAGGTCTCTGCTACGCTGGCACACCAAGGGAAGCGGGGCCAGGTCCTACTGGTGTTGACTGGTCAGGTCTTTCGCGTTGCTGTCACATAGCCTCAGGCTTCCGAGCCAGCGGTCCCTGCGGGCTGCACATACGGCAGGAGCAGCCTGGGTGCTCTGCCTGTCCTTCAGCGCCCAGCGTTGCCCGTAGCCCGGCAGCAACGAGAAGCTCAGGGGATTCCAGGAAAATGGGTCTGTTGGGCAATAGCGCCAGCAGCCAGCCACGAGGCTGGCGCTCTGTTATTTGGGCAAGGGCCGGGGTAGGGTAGCCCAGAGAGGTCTGCCGTGTGCCTTCAAATTTAATTCGGAAAATCACTGGCACAGGTGTACTTGTCAAAGCGTTGTCCTTCACAGTGTCCCTTAAAAAAAAGATCAATTACTCTAGACACAAAGACATGAAACACTGCATCACGCGTCCCATAATTCAGTGACCAGGATGAGAAAGAGCATGTTGTTACCAAGATGCTAAAGACTGGAAGATTGCTTACCAATTGCATTGTGGGTAAAACTGACTTAACTTGGGGAAAATTAATTTATTGCTAAATAAAGTAAATATTTAATTACTAATTTGAGTACTGGGAAACAAAAAGACAAACACTTAAACACCTTTCCTTCCCCCTTTCCCGGGCTCAACTTCCCTCCTTCATTCCTGATTCCTCTCCTCCCAGCCTTGTTACCACCACAGTTTACCTTCAACCCCTTTAGCGAGGACATGGGCAGAGAAAAGACAGGGGGTTAAGCTCATCACATGGTGGTTACTCTCCTTAAACTGGCCGGCTGTGACAGTTTCTAAGTCTTTATGCAATGGTCTTTATAAATAAAATTTGTGTGAGATCTGTCTGTACATGTGTAGGCACTTAAACTTATTTTAAAGTTTTATAATTTTAAATTACTTTAAATGAGAACTACTTATTTTGTCTTCCAAAAGCTGAATGGGTTTGGTTAATTTGGTTTGTTCCATACAAATATATGTTGCGGTATTGTGTAACTACTGTTCTTCAGGATCCCTGAGGAAAGGAAAAGAATTACCCCTCTGCTTAGTTCATAAAAATCAAGGTATTTTTCTGAAACACATTCTTTTCCTACCAACAGAGGATCTGATCAAAATGCTTATTTCACAAGGCTATCTTCGTGAGAGACTTAAATAAATAGATCTGACCCTAATGTTGCCTATATACCTACCATATACATCCGCTTCCGAATAAGGATCTGCTGTTCCTGTGAGACAACTTAGATGCAGTTAGCTTAACTTTCTTTCAGTTATCCTGTTTAAATTCTCTAATAACTAAACTCAACAATTAAACAAGACGTGTATTTAATTGGCATAACAAAAAGCTTAGGATAAGCTGGCACAGATTCTGTGCTTATGCCAAAGCAAAGGAGACTCAGGGGTTATGTGCAAATCCTGTTCTGCATCCTGCCTGCACATGAAATTCAAACTTTTTCTTGGCCTGGCTTTTCTGTCTAGAGGCGTGCTCTGTATATTGGTAGATGACAAAAGCACCGCTTTGGCAATGACACCTCCTTCACCTCACAAATGCAAATGTTTTATAAGAGCCTTTAACTGTTCACAACAGTCAACACCTCTTGTTGACTTCCTGGAAGCTGATCATTAGTGGAGGAGTATTTATAGTATTTCTTATCTTTAATATTTTGTCTTAATAACGTTGCTTGCCAATGTTCTTTTTATTTTTAGTGCTCTCTTTTCTGCTGCTCTGGGTTTGTTTTTTTTCTGCATCAACTCCTTTTTTTCTGTCTTGTGCTTTCTCTTCATGGCCTGGCATCCTGCTACTGAGCACTGCGGTATCCAAAGGCATCCCTTCTTCCTTCTCAAACTGCACCACAAAAGATTACTGCAGAAGAGTACATAGCCAGTGGTTTTATTAACAAGTAGATGAGTTATGTATGAGGCCTAGAATATTTTTATTGATCACATGCAGAGCCTAAATGAATAAAAACTCAACAACGGAACAGGAAGGAGCAAGATCAAGCCACCCAAATCCCAGCCTCTTATCTTCAGCACCACTCTACATAGTAACACTTTTCTTCCATATCTTTTGCATATCTATGTCTTCCTCCTAAATTTACAATTTTCCACTCAGTTTCTTCTCAAAATTCTTCTTAACCTCTTCTTGTGTCCTGTCCTATCTTATTTCCTCTTCTACCCAAATCTTTTCTTCTTGCTCCCAAGTTCAAGTTTCTTTGAGTCAGCTGGTTTCCTCACCACATCAGACACCAAAATCACCTTTGCTGCCTACAGGTAGCATGTACTGCCAAAAATGTGAAGCCTTAATTTCAGTGTATCTTACTTTCTAATGTTCCACTAGCAGTGATACCGTTGGGTGGATTGCATGGACTAGATTCTTTTTAAGACTTTGTCTACAGAAGGTTGTTTTAAACAACTATTTTATTATAATAAAACCAGACAAGAGCATAACTAATTCTCCCCACCCACTTTGTGACTTTTTTCTCATTTTTTATTTGGTCATATTATCACATTCTGGAATGATTACTAGGCTCATGACAGGGTGGGCTATCATGGTACTTTGTGAGAAACCTTTTGCATTTCTAAAATACAGGACTGTTCTTTCCACAACATTCCATATCTTTTTCCCCAAACCGCTACCACCATCAAATTTCTAATTTCATATAAATGTTAAAATCAGTTGCTAGACAACATGTAGGAATCAATTCTGAATGTGTGTAGGCGGCTTTTTAGGACACAAAAGATCACCAGCACAGTCATTTGGTTAGAGTGAGGAAAATAGTCATGAATTATCTATGTCTGGAATTTTATTAGAACATCTTCAGTTGACAGAGTTGTATTCAGTTTGGACCTAGCCTAGGTGAACTGACTTGTAGGACCAGTTAGTATGGAAAAAATTAACACAGTGTAACATATATACTTAAAGATTTCCTATAACAGGAGAGGAAATTTTTAGAAAGACAGATACTACAAGTCCCTAGTGCCCACAGGGTCTGCACAATTGAAATGTAATCATATTTTAAAAATTTGAAAATTCAAAGAGTAACAAGCATGGTGACTGAAGGGTACTATAGAGTACCAGTATACTGCACAGTATTACCATTGCTATGACTAAACAGCTTTAAAATTAAGTAATGCAAGTAAGGAAAATTTTACATGTTCCAGACAATTGGTTAGAGAAAAAAATGGGACTGCCCAGAGAAAGCATTTCATTGAAGTTTCGATGAAACAACTAGAATGTGGGTTAAGGACATACTAGAAGTTAACGCTCCATTATTCAACCAGCAGCCAGAAAGTGTTGAGATCTCATTTTTCAGGCCATCAAGCCTCAAAATTAAGGACAGGCACTGTTGGTACTATAACATTGTCTGCAATATAGCAAAACCAATCACAATAGCAAAACACAGAAGATAACATAGCAGTTAATGTTTACTGGATGACGTCTCTTTTAAGCTGCTGTTTCTTAGACTCTCTGTGTCTGCTTGGCCGTAGATACCTCACCTGGCTGCAGGATCTTTCTCACGGCAGGAATATCTGGTTGCTTTTGTAATTAGTCAAATGCTTTCTAAGTTTGAAAGCTGTGGTCAAAGTGCACAAATTCAAAGCCTGCCTTGTGAAAAATAAAAAAAATAAACAAAAACAAAACAAAAAACAAAACAAAAAAACAAAACAAAAAACAAAACAAAACAAAACAAACCCCAACTTGTCTCATTTCTTCAAACCAAGCTCCACACACTGAAACACAGTCTTTGGGGTGCCGGTGCGGAGCAGGGACGCCCTGGGTAGCTCCGTGGAGTTTTGACAGCCAGAAAGGCTGATGACTGCATGTGCTGCTCTCATCAGAGGGCAGAAATGCCCAGAGCATTATGATGCAATATCACAGAAATATGAAGAAATAAGGTTATAATGAGCTTTCTGATTTTGAGCTGGAGTTCTATTTCGCTGTATAGCTGGGGTCAGCCTTACACTGATAAAAGGAGGAATCGCGTGGTTTATTTTCCTCCTGCGGTATGCTGTAAACATCTCAACAAATGTGACTTCCGACCGGTATTTGCACTCTTCCTTTGTGAGAAGAGTGATAAGTTCAATGAACGATCAGCGAGCCCTCACCAAGAAAAGCGCTGTTTACTCAGGACAGCAGCATTACAACGAAAATGAAAACGAGATGTAAGTGCCTGCCTTGCTTAGGAGCGGCCTTTTCATCTCCCAGAGGAAACACAGTTCTAAATGTCTTCCCTGTGACTGTTCACTCGACTCCTGCCCAGATTTTGGCCTAACACACAGCTCACGCTGAGGCGCGACGTATGCTGGGAGCAGCACCGTTAGGTCAACGCGAGAGTAACGCGTAGGCAGGACAGGATGGACGGGGAGGGATAAAGGTCATTACGCAGCTGTTATCACCCGCTGCTTGCTGTCTCCTGCAGCCACTGTTTCTTGCATCCTTGCATATTAATTGCCCAAACTTTCTTCAGTATCCATTAATTTATGGAAATGGCATAGGCCAAACTTCCAAGCTGGGAGGTATTAAACACATCAGCTCACCCAAAAAGATTTTGAAGCAGATCCAACAGCAGCCGGACTGCTGAGGATTTCGTGCTTCCCCATGTGATAGCGGGGAGACCCGCGCTGTGAGGGAGGAGGAAGAATGAGCACTCCCACCTTTTGCAAGATGTGGGGTTTGCTCGTTGGCTCGTGAGTTACAAGTTAGAGAACTTGTGAGTCGTGAATTATTGAAGTGATGAACGAGTGAATTCGCATTAGACTAGCCTGTACAAAGGAGGTGGAGCCCATGTTTGATGTGTTTGTTTTCCTTTCTAATGAGTTCATAAAGTAAAGTTTAATTTATATTGTCCTGCAAATTTGAGAGACTCAGATGGACCATGACATTTTTGCTTGTTGAACATGCTACAGTCCCAGGCTAGCCTTTTGCAAACAGTATCTATTTTTTCAGGCCAAGACTGCCAATTTTGTAAGTTTTAAGTCTCATTTCCTCTTCGGTTCCTCTGACTAGGTCTAACTATTTCAAGTATTCCTTCTAGTGGGGAGCAGATTTGGACAGTGACACTTCAGAAGACTTTTCACTTGCACGGTTTCACCATAAGGTTGTGGTCTTACTGGCTCCTAACATTTTCCAGACTCTTGAGGAGCATCCTTTAGTTCACCGGCTTCCTTTTGGGCTTGCTGCTGACTGACTTCCTGGCTACCTGTATATCATTTAGAGCCCTAACACAGTAGCCTTTTGCTAGTCTATGATCCTATAGCATTTTTCACATTGGGTATTGATCATTCAAATCCAGGAATATTGAAAAGCGAGAATTTATTCAGGTTTTCTGTAAGCTCTACCAATTCAATTATTCTGCATTTAAATAAATCACAAGTAAACAGAGCTTCTGTATTACAGTATGCCATCCGCCCCCTCTTAGAAGTTTCATTTTGCTAGTTTTTGTTAATGTCAACTTTCCGAATTCCTCTATTTATAAGAAAAATCAGCCCTTGCAATTTAACAGAAAAACAACATTCCTTGCTAGTAATTTCTGAACTAGGAGTTGGTTTCTGTTCTGTATATGGGGATTGGAGTTTTATTTAGGCAATTAATGTAAATCTCAGCTAAAACTAGAAAATGTTGCTTTCAAATGCTCATTCAATGTTATTTCAGTACTGTGATAAATTAAAATTGATAATAGCACATATTGCATTCTACTGAGGATCCCTAAGAGATCTAAAAATGACTGTGAATTCAGCCACAAGAATCCTGTAAAGTATTACACACTTGAACAGGAAACAAATCTACCATGTCATATGGCAAACTGGAACCAGATCCAGACAGAATTATTATTTTGTGGCTAAGGAATAAGCTTTCTTTCACTGTATAAAGTAGAAACAATAGCTAACTTTCACTTGATTGTGCTTTTATAATTTCAGGTAAGTTTAAAAAGTGGGGTTTTTTTTTTCTGGTACGGCTGCTGTGAATAATGCTATCACAAACAGGATCACATACTTATTTGGACCTTAATAGTTGATCTGACTATCAATTCTTTCTATCAAACAATGTAAATGTACGATTCCATCTCCATTTAACTATGTAATATCCACCATTTTTCAGACCTTTACTCGTAAAGGAATAATGGAAAGGTTTTTCAGATATCGAGGTGGCAAAACCTCATCAAATCCCCAGACTTTATTGGCTCAGTTTACAGAAACATGATTTGTTGTGGAAGTTGAAAGAGGTGTGCTAGAAAGGTATGCTTCTCAAGCTATCTGTTTGTTTCAGTCTAGGAAATACTGAATCTGATTTAATTTGGGGGATTATCCTTATTGGGAGGTGAACCTAAATCTGCATATTTTAATTACGATTAATTTTATTTTGTTTTCTTTTGTGGGTTTAGCTTTGTCTGGGTTAAGGAGCAAAATGTCACAAGCTAGTGAAGCATTGACTAGGCCACATGAGACTTGAAAACCAGCAGTAGTAGCTGGTATGGTAATGAATTTTCCTTTTGAATTTATCACAAAAAAATACCTACTTCTTATCTTTAGCAACATTTTATTATCATCTTAGAACATCTGAAATTTGACTTCAATACTACATTTTAGCAGTCTGTTTCTGTCCAATGATTACTCCCAAACATGAGGTGAATATCTTATATTGTTCTTTAAAAATTAGGTAGAAGCTCCAATGTTCTTTATCAATGATTTCTTTTTGTCCATTCAAGGTAAATGAACACAAAGAATATCTGCTTTATCAGAGAAAGATAATCAGCTGATAGAAGTTTCTGGCTGTACTGTAACTATGCAAAATATGGTAAATATGGTGAGTCATTTCTTTCAGAAAGGATAGCTACAACTGCTAAGCAAATACCGATGGAAAGACTTAAGTCTCAGTAGACCCTGCAGGAAATATCACATTTTTTTTTTATCAGAAGGAAAAGTTTGTCCTGTATTTACAGAACTCAAAACAGATCAAAAGACTGAATCACTTGTTCAGCCCTTTTGTCCTGAGTGAGTCTTTTTTAATATGTATTAACTCTTTTCAGAAAAAGCCTGGAAGTTTAAATAACACCTTGTCATCAATACTAGTTAGAAAGGCATAGAGCATATTCCCATTGCAGATGGGGTTGCAGAAAAATTCAGCTGCCAAACGCTAAAGAAGCTCTTCTAAGTGTGAGGAAACTAAGTCTTGCAAGAGTCCTACAACTTGATAACATTTCATGGAGCACCATGAGACCCAAGACGAAGGTTCAGTTTGTTAACAGAACAGCTGAGGATAGCATACTTTCCTTCTCAGAAATGACTGCTATAGAATGGCATATTTCCTTGCTTAGCTGCAGAAATTTCAGCAATTTAATGAAAGCAAATACATAAAAATAAAAGGAGTGATAATGGGAGTGATCTCATGTACTATGTTGGGGTTTCCCTTTACACCCAGAATCTCGAAGGATGGTCCCCACAGCTGGTCTTACTAAACCTGCAGTGATTTGTTAGCTCTGCGCAGATACGGGTTCTAGGCCAGACAGTGTGAGCTGGTTACACTCATACTGCTTGTAAGGTTCAAGTTTTGAGTTCAGACCAGTCCTCAACCTATGCCAAATTTTTCCTTGCTTGGAGACTGACATTTCTCAAGCTGGTGAAAAACCCAAGAAGAAAGTGCTGGTAGAATTTATCCAAATAAAATTCAAGCTCAGCCCTAAGGCAACATAATGCCATACTGAACTAATTAAAATATTAAATAACACACTGGAAAGAGTCCATTGAAGTATCACTGAAATGGCTAGAATCAGATATACATAAACTGACTGAGGGAACTGGGTTTATTTAACATGGATAAGACTCAGGGGGATCTAACTGCAGCCATCCATTGCATTAAGGGGGTGGTATGCCAAAGAGGGACCCAAAACAATCTGAGCTGCACAATGAAAGGATGAGAGGCCACATTCATAGGCTGCAACAAAGAAATTCCAGTTGGACATGAGAAAAAAATTCTTAACAAACAAACGTAGTGCTCAAGCGCTGGAACAGGTGGACCACAGAGGCTGTGAAATCTCCGTCCTTAGACATTTTCAAAACTAGATTGGACAAGGTCCTGAACAAATGAATCTAGCTTTGAAGCTAGTCCTGCATTGCAAACTTGAGTGATCCCTTCCAACTTAACTTTTTTTTATGCTTTCTATGAAGCATTCTGAACAACAGTGTGGCCAGTTCTGGGCTCCCCAGTACAAGAGAGATAAGGAGCCACTGCAGAGAGATCAGTGAAGGGCCAGTAAGATAATGAAGGGACTGGAGAACCCCTCTTAGGAGGAAAGGCTGGGAGATCTGGGGCTGTTCAGCCTGGAGAAGAGAAGGCTGAGGGGAGATCTCATCAATGTAGATAAATACCTGAAGGGAAGATGCAAAGAAGAGGGAGGGAGCCAGGCCCTTTTCAGTGGTGCCCAGTGACAGGCCCAGAGGCCATGGGCACAAGCTGAAACACAGGAGGTTCCCTCTGAACATCAGGAAACACTTTTTATTTACTGTGAGGGTGACCGAGCACTGGCACAGGTTGCCCAGGGAGGTTGTGCAGTCTCCATCCTTGGGGATATTCAAAAGCTGCCTGGACATGGTCCTGGGCAACCAGCTCTAGGTGACCCTCCTCGAGCGATGGGGCTGGACCAGATGACCTCCCGAGGTCCCTGCCAACCTCAGCCCTTCTGTGATTCTG
>JAOBAS010000028.1:2614780-2693027 GCA_025311575.1 Elanoides forficatus | reverse complement strand
TCCTCTTGCTTTGAACATGAAAGCAGCCTGAAGGGGGGTATTTTGTGGGGGAGGATAATATTCATCACAAAAAAACCGGGGTATGTGGCCTTGCAAGAAGAAAAAGTGGAATTCCAGCCTGCTGCCTGCAGTCAGGCAGTGGTACCACTGGGAGCTGGTTACAAAAAGTGAAAGCGAGACTTGGATGTGGGCTGGGCGGGGTATTGCTTGAATTTTGAGGAGACTAAGGGTTGATTGAAATGCTTAAAATGCTTAATAATGCTATGTGCTTGTAAAGAAAAAGGTAATGGACGACGTTTCTTCTTGGGAGAAGGTGTTTAGCAAACGCATTGGTTGTATTGGCTGGAGGGAGGATTTCACAGAACCATTGAAATATTAAATGTTCCCCACCGCCAGCATGTCAAGCTGAAAGACTCGAACACAACCTTGACTTCAAAACTGTTGACAAAATAATAAAGGGGTCTTTGCCACTTAATACATATTTAAAAACCCAGGCTTTTCAGATGAAGTTTATTCTTTCATTCAGTTTGCAGCTTTGCAGGTCTGTTAGTTGCGTATTGGGGGATTGTATAAGTGTCCAGGCAATATTATACAAGTGTGCGGACCCAAAGAACCTATGAAAGGGATTTGGATAATACATCTGAGGCTTTCAGAGACATGAACAGAGACCGTCTTCCCTGTTTCTCAGCTACTCTGTGGCTCACAGCAGAAGTAAGACACTCTTGCTTTTGAGTTTATAAATGAAGTGAGTTTTAACTGTCTGTAAAGCCAGAATTGCTGGCACAAAAGCTGTTAAGTTTTTGAGGAATAACACTCTGGGGAGCCATTAAAAAGAATCCTAGAATGTCATAGAATAATCAAACATCATGATGGAGCATGCTGCAGTTGCTGTTTTTCAGAAGAAAATGCTTTCAGCTGAATTTCCAGCACCCCTTCCTGACACGTCCTGCATGCTCTCTTGGGTCTCTGGTTCAATCCATTTTCTCCAGTACAGTTCAGGCTGGGAGGGCATGACGCTGGTGTGATTACCTGTGGTTCAGACAATTGAAGCATGTGAAAGTTTACAGAATTTCCGTCTTGTTTAAATAAAGCTTAATTTCATGAAAGAAGCAGATGATCAGGATTTACAGACAAAGTTGGGAAGGCAGAGAAGGAAGAGGAATAAGAGTGGATATAGATTTAATTGTAACTGTCAAGCTTTGAAGACCTCACTTACAAATCATCTACTTGTTCTGTACTTCAAATGCAAAGAAAGGATTTACAAATCTACTCATTTTAATTTAGGATTTATTGGAATGATTTGTAAATTAATCATAGGAATTACATATAGCAGGTAGGATTTATAAGCCTAGGGGAGGATTAGAAAGTATGATGTAGGATTAGTAAATCTATTGTATATATATAAATATATTTCCAGATTTGTAAAGCTACTACATATGTTAGCTAAATCATATGTTTAAATTAATGATGTCTAAATCAAAACTGAGTAAAATACTTTTCTTTTTTTTTTAACCTAGTGGCAACATAAGACAAGTTGGTCCAAAGCCTAAAAAAGGAACATTAACACATACAATTTATAGAACAAAGTCAATATGGAGTACATTTTACCAGTGTAAATGTATGGGAGGAAGAAGAAGGTGTAATACTGACATAGACACCTTCCAAAACTAGTTTCAACTTTTAGAAAGCTGTCCAGCTGGAACAAAGCAGCAGTCTAACCCAGTGTATTCAGTGGTCACATACACAACGGTGAGGGGAATTCAAGAGAGGATGACTAAATAAAGTCAGGGAAGCGTGTATACATCATTTCGACTAAGCCAATTAGAAGAGACAATTTTGGTGACAGTGCAGTGATTAGAAACAACAAGGAAGTTACACTACTAGTCTGAAAACAAACTTGCCTCCCACAGTTAACTTTGGGATCTCTTCCATTTTTTTCCTTCCCCTTAAATCCTAGAGCAATGGAAGACTGGCTTGGTGAGCAACTGGCACTGAGCCACTTAAGCCTAAAGAACTGATTTCATCTTCCAGATGGGCAAAATAACCTGTAATGATAGTGTGAGTAAATCAAGATTTTTAGTAGCACAGCATTGTAGAACAAATATCTTACATAAAGACAAAAATGAGAGCCTTGTAGTAACCTGCAATCATTCAGTAGAAGGTACTACAAAGTAGCAGTTACACTGAGACTTAAAATGCAAAAGAAAAACAACTGGCAGCATTATCAGAACAATCTGAGCAATTTGACTCGCACTGGGAAAGTGTTTGAAATTTTCCTTGGCTGGCAGTCAGTTTGCATTTGCCAACCTGTAGCACGTTGCTCAGATTTGCTCTGTGTTTGTAAACACCCTACAGAATTTATTTTTATTCCGTTACAAAATCTATTTTTATTCCATTTCTAAATAACCACAATGTAGAAGAAGGGAAGAAAAGTCAAAGCAAAACTGAGACAGAAAGACCTTTAAAGGAAGAAAGCAAATGAGAAAGAGGCCTTCATTATGTAGAAAGCTTACTGGTAGAAAAGTCATAATTCTCTGTAATTAAATGGAAGGGATTGTCTATTTAGGCTCCTACACTCAAACAAGTTTCACCAAAGTTTCAGCACTAAACAAATTAGTCAGGTGTTCAGCTTCATCTTAATTACAGTGTAGTTGTCTGTCTGACTAAACAGGCTGTGATGTAAAGGATGACTGTACCAGGTCTCTTGAAGTCCTGTGACCAAAGCAGGATAGGTTTTCAATATTCTTTATTCCTTGCTAAAGCTTACCTATTAAAGTACTAGCTTTATCTCAGGAAGTCCCTGACTCACACACTCAGTCTTCAGCAATTTCTGCTCTGAGGGGAAGTTGTACTATGGGCTTATCTTGGGTTTAGGGTTTTTTCCTTGTCATCTGTTCTTAATGACCAATGGAGACAGACTATTTGGCTGGACAAATGCTTGGTCTGACCTGGGACAGCTACTCTTATCTATTTTTTTAAGATTCTCTCTGTCGGCTGTTTGCTTGCATTAGCCCTGATAAGTGCTTCTCACTACTGTAGCACAATGTGAAAAATTATGTGTAAAATGAATGCCTAGCCAGACTGACAGATTTACCTCTACGTATCTCTATCTGTTGACTCTTCTTAGCCCTTGAGGCTGAGAGATCGTGAGAGGAATTCAGCTCCCTCTTTGCATCAAGGGAATGTCTTAGTAAATTCCAGTAATGGACTCAATCACTTATGCTGCACATGTATTCAGTGGTCACAGAGTAAATGGAGGAGCAGCTTCTCCTTTAAATCACTGACAAGGTTTAAGATTCAAGGAAAGGTAAGACTTGATCTTGAGGTTCCAGAATGAACTTGCAGAGGGGGAAGTTAAGGAAAAATGTTGTTCCTTACCAAAAAATACGCTCTGACTCCAGATAATTGGAACTGAAGACTTAGGATGCCAATTTTGTAATTGAATTTTATATTTGTTCCGTCTTTAAAATATAAAGGCATATATAAGCAAATTAAAAAAAATGAAGCAACAAAAATTACTTGAAACCAAAAGCCAAATCAGGATAGCATTTAAGCATAAACAAGGATGAAAAGTTAGAATTGTGATACCTAACAGGTATTTACCTTCTCTCATTTTCCCACAGAGTTCTTTCTGCAGTGCAGTTATATTTAAGAAGTAGCATGTAATCACCTCCCGGTCATCTGGAATGTTAAATGCTGCTTTATATTGCCGTTTTGAAAGAAACCAGCCTGTGGCTTAAATATTTTCCTGTAGCTCCAAGTACCTTAAATTATTTCCATCACGTGTGTATGTTGCAACTGCAAAGTACAGGAAGACCATCAGTTAACACCTCCCACCTGGTACAAACCTTACTGCCTCTTTCACTTCTGCTGTCCCATTCTCTTCTTTTTGTGCCTTTGTTATGTGCTACTTCTTCCCCTATAAAAGGCAACTGAATAGGGTTTCTTGCTTGCATTTGTTTTTCATAGGACTGTAGAACAGTTGAAGCCTCCTCTGAAGCCTCCTCTGAGGGGGCTGCCCCAGCTTTCCCAGGCCCTTTGACCTCCAGGTGAGTTTCCCAGGGGATCTTGCCAAGCAGGTCCATGAAGAAGTGAACATCTGCTCTTCTCAAGTCCAAGGTTGTAATTCAGCTGTATGTGTTGCCTACCTCTCTCAGGATCTTAAACTTCATAGTCTTGCAGTCACCGCAGCCAAGGCTGTCCTCAGTGCTAATGTCTTCAGCCAGTTATTCTTTGTTCGGGACTAACTGGTCCAACAAAGCAATTGTGTTTGTTGGTTCACTGATCACCTACATCAAGAACTGTCTTCTGTACATTCCAGAAATCCCTTAGATCTCTTGCACCTTGCTGTATTGGTCTTCAAGAAGACGTTGGGGTGGTTAAACTGACTCATGAGTATCAAGATCTGTGATTGTGAGGCTTTCTTCACCTAATAAAAAAAGGCTTCACCTACTTCTCTGCTTGATCAGGAAGTCTGTAACAGACCTACAGCATAACTTTCCTGGTCTCTTCTCTGCTCTTTACTCACAAGCTCTCTACTGGTTCTTCACTTGTTCCAATACAAGTTCAATGCATGCAAGTCATTCCTTTGCATAGAGCACACCACCTCTGCCTTGCCTTCCCACCCTATCTTGCCTGAAGAACCTGTATTCCCTCATTGTAGTACTCCAATCATGACAGCTATCCCACCATGCCTCCATAATCCCAATGAAGTCAAACTCTGCAAATAGGCCTGAAGTCAAACAGTGCACACACTTCTACTTCCTCTTGTTTGTTCCCCATGCTGTGCAGAGGCATTTATGATGAGCCTCAGGTCATGGTGCTTCGCCGTGGGAGTGCGAGAGCCTCCTCTGTCATGCTGTCCCCTGGACATATCCCTCTTCCCCTATCACTTCTTTTCAAGTCATGGTAACCCTCCACCAACAAATCTACATTAAAGCCCTCCTCACTAGGTTACTGAGCCTGTTTGCAAAAATACTCTTGCCCCGCCCTCGATCAGATCTGCCCCATCCCAGCTCAGCAGTCTTTACTCTTCAAACAGGGTGCCATGCTCACAACAAGCCAAAGTCTTACCTGCAACACAAGCCATTCAGCAAGGTCTTGATCTGATGATCCCACTTCTGCTCAAGCCCTTCCTCCTCACTGGCATGACTGAGAAGGCACCACCTGGCTCCCCTTCAGCACCCCTTCACCTCACCCCCCGAGCTCTGTAATCACTCTCGGTACGCTTCAACTTACCCCTTGCACCATCATTGTTGCCCACGTGGAAGAGGAGCAAGGAGAAAGAGTCCAAAGGCAGGCCATTCCAAATCCTGCCTCCAGCAAGCAACAAACCTCCTGAGCTCTTAGGTCAGGTCAGCAGATAAGTCCTTCCATCCGCCAGAGCAGGGAGTCTCCTGTAGCTATCATTCACCTTTTCCTCTTCATATGGACACTAGGTTGGCTCAGCTGGCTCTGACACATCTGCTGATGGGTCTTATTTGTCTTTACCAGTACCTGTTCTGAAGTTGCAGATCTGCAGGTGAAGCAGGAACCAGAAGTCATAAGCTTCCAGCTTTCTCCTTCTTGAGAGTGCACCTCCACTGCCTGTTTGACCATGGCCTCTGGCTGTCCCTCCTTTCTTGCTTTGTAGGGCTCAGGCTGTCGCCTCTGCCAATTTTCTGTGAAGACCCAGTCAGCCTCCTCTTCATCCTCCCTGATGACACACAGCCCACTCACCTCTTCCTTCAGCTCCTTCACCAGGTGACTCAGTGCCTCAGACAAAGCACATGTCCCACATGAGAGGTCCCCAGCACCAGGCGTTCCCCGCAGCCCCACACCTGGACACTGGTATCCCTCCAATGGAGCTCTGTCAGGAAGGAGGCCTCCAAAGCATCAATGGCATTTGTACCAGTCGGTACCAAAGAGTGTGCCCTCAGCATGCTGAAACCATTGTTGGATGGTTTTCAAGCAGCCTCACACAGTCTTGAGTGGATTTTCGGAGTCCTTCTGCACCCCCGCTGTGCCACGATAACTGCTGTATGTCTGGTGTACCCAAAAAGCTGGAACAGTGGCAATTGTGTCCTCCCCTCTGCTGCTCTGTATTCTGTTTTGCCCTTGCTTCTTGGATGTAGAGGTATTATCTGAACCTGTCAAGAGCATGGGAGAGAAGAAGAGGATTTCAACACAGAAGAAGAGAAATTAAAAAGGTGATAAGTGAAGTAATAATCCATTAACACTTCTCAGTCATTCCACCTAAGGTCTTTAACCTTGTACCCAAAAAATATACTATATACTGCAGTGTTGCAGCTAATCTCACTATTTTAGCAGTTTCTGTTTTGATGTGAGTAGACGCCTTTGAAATTCTTTATGAACCTTAGTAGAACTGACCAATTTACACAGCCATGTCATTGTTACTCTCAACTTTACATCTGTCAACATAGCACTGGAAAACAGACTAAGGAAACCAAGGTTCCAGACCTTAATTACTCACAAATGTGTTCGTATTGATTTATTGAACGCATTGTTCATGAGCTCTCATTGCAGGGATTACACTGTTTGTGATCTTTTTACCCTTTTTCTTGACACTTGCAAATCAAACATCTATTTGAAAGTCAAGAAAGCATGTTTACATTACTGTTGCAATCTGACAAAGCACACCTGTTACCCTCTCAATGGATAAATTAAACCACTGATAGACCTTGGAAATAAGGCACGAAAGGGAAATAACAGTTATTTGAAGTAATGTGGAACATGAAATGTAGGAATGAAAACCTAAAAGCAAACAGCATGAAATACAGCGTATGAACATGTGTTAGATTTATGCAGCTTTGAGTTTGGGTTAGTTATTCCATTTTTTTAAGTAGGTATTTCAAAGATAATGGAAAGCTTTTTGTGTGTGTGTGTCTTGGTTTTTACCTCCTGACTGACAGTTGTTGCATCTGAACTATGGGGAGAAGCAGTCCTGTAAAGCACTAGTAGTAAAATCATGAACAATAACAAAAGAAGCAAAACTAAGAGGGTAGAGAAAAGAGCAAATGACCTAGGGCCAGCACAATCATACCCATCTCTTCTTAACAGTTGCTTGTCAATCCCTTTCTTAAAAATTCCCAATGATAGTCATTCTACTCCTTTCTCAGACAATTTACCGATGTCTAAGTACACTTAACTTTAGAGTTTTCTTTATATCTAATAGAAATCCTATTTCATCCTGCAATTAAAGGTCCATACTATTTTCTACATTTTCTTTACAGTGAAACTGGGGGACAGTTTATTTCCTTCTTCTGTGTGGCAACAAAGAACATTCAAAACCATCACTGTGTGCAGAACCAGAAAAGAAAGTGGAAAGGAGTTCATGAAGATTAGAATTTCACTGTTAGGTCCCTTTGTTACCTTCCAAACTGTAACACAAAGAAGTTTATCCCATGACACTTTTTTACTCAAGTCAGTTTTGAAAATTCTCAGTTGGGAAACCTTTTCTCAGTATGTTAATTCTGTTTGCTTTATAGTATCTTAGTAAAAGTATCTTTAAAAATAGGCTGCTGGTTATTATTCATGATTTTGTTTTTAGTGACTCTACTAGGTCTGGTTGGGATGGAGTTAATTTGATTCATTCACAGCCCATATGGTGCTGTGTTTCAGATTTGTGACTAAACCAGTGTTGGTAACGCAGCAGCGTTTTGCCTATTGCTGAGCAGCGCTTACAGAGCATCGCGGCTTTCTCTTTTTCCCACTCTGCAGCCCTAGTCAGTGGGCTGGGGGTGTGCAAAAAAACTGGGAGAGGACACGGCTGGGACAGCTGCCCCAAAATGACCAAAGGGGTACTCCACACCACATGACAGCCTGCTCAGCAATAACAGCTGGGAGAAAGAACGAGGAGCGAGGGACTTCGGAGTCATGGTGATTTTCTTCCCAAGTAACTGTCACCTGCGCTGGAGCCCGGCTTTCCTGGAGATGGCTGAACAGCCGCCTGCCCATGGGAAGTGGTGAATGAACTCCTGGTTTTGCTGCACTTGCATGTGAGCTTTGCTTCACCTATTAAACTGTTTTTATCCTGATCCACAAGTTTTCTCGCTTTTGTTCTTCCAATTCTCTCCCACTGAGCAGGGAGTGAGCCAAAAACTGAGTTGGTGCTCAGCTGCTGGCCAGGGTCAACCCACCGCACTGACAGAAGTATCAGAAGATATAATGCCAATCACGAGAATTTCTGTCTAGGTTTTTACCCCAAAGGAACTTTAAAGTAAGGGTCTTTCTTAGTAACTTTTAATGGCACTTTATTGTTTCCTTTTTTCCATTATTCTTTTCTCCCCACTTCAAATGGTATTACCGGGCAATTTAGGACTAAAACAAGTCACACAATATGCTTCATCTGGTGTGCTAGGTGCCATCATAATAGCTAGTGAAACTGGGCAACCAATATGAACCTGAATCAACCCATACGATTACTAATAAATAAAGACATGCATCTGACATTGCGGGGACACTTCCCCCAAATCCATCACCCCATTGACTCCTCGGCATGGCCGTTCTGGCAGAGCCTAGGAGCCCGTCTCCCTCTTGGAGACAGACAGCCCAAGGTCACTCAGCGGGGCTCCCAATGCCAAAACTTCACTGAGGATATGCCTCTGCCTTGGGAAGGAGGCACATGGCCACCCAGTGAGCAATCGGCCTACAGCCCAGCATTTCAACTTCCCAGTTACGCTTCCACACCGCTTTCCTCATGCGCTTTCCTTTGTGTTCATTTACAGTGAGTTTCAGCTGACATTGTATTGCCTCTCAATTTCCCTCCTGCAATTTTACAAGCAACCCTCACATTTCATGTCCTGACTAACCTGGTATCGTTAGCAGATTTTCGTACCTCACTGCTTGTTCTCTTCATGGGTATTTGGGATTATACTAACAGCACGGTTCCCTGCAGAACTCCACTGCTGACCACTCTCCATTCTGAGGGCTGAATATTTCATTTAATTTCCTGTTTTCTACCCTATAAATAATTGTTGGACATGCTGGTTCCTTTTCTCTTACTCCTTTCACATATTTATTTTCTTTAAAAGTCTTTTATGAAAGATTTTGTGAATGCTTTTTTTCTGAAAGTCCTTTGAACTAAGACTCAAGGACTATCTGCATTATAGGCACCTAATATGGAATGTCCTACAATTAGTAGTCATATTATGAAATGAGAAAGTAGACCAGGATTTAAGAGCAGCAACAACAAGTCATTAAAAAATATCAATAATTAGGAACACACAGTCGGCAGCCTCCTGCTGTACAAACTCATCCCTCAAGTACTTAAGTTCCATAGTTTTACTTGATATCTAAAACTACAGATTCATTATAGATATTAGTTTTATGGCATGTTGCAATCTCTCCCCCCTCCCCTCAGTTCTCTACATTGTAAAGACCATAGACTACTTGTATCTCTCCTTCCCTTAGGAGATTGATACCTTATCAGCTCTCAGAAATGGATTTTTTGAGAAATAGAGGTCACCCCCCCAAATCTTTTCCACTTCACAGGTACCAGCTGCCTTATCTTTCAGAAATAGTCTAACTGATACATATCTAATTAAATTCCAATCGGTTCTTCCAAATTCGCTTTTAGTTTTTAAGTTCGTTTCTTCTGTTCACTGACCTGAAGAAGTATTTTTTTTTCTGAAATCTCATCTGATTTTCTCTAGCTATGGCAGTGGATGTAACAAAAGAAGCGCTACTGCCGCTTGTAAACTTCTCTTGCCTGTATCTTTATATTGTCATTGCAGCAGCAACGCTACCATTATAAGGAGGTTATCGGTTTAAATTTGCTCAGCCAGAAGAAAAGAGGGCCACCTTGTTTCTCCTTCTTTAACTCAGAGATTACATACAGGATTACACAACACAAAGTTTTACTCCTAACTTCATTAATTCTGGAAAACACTTTGTGAAGAAATTCACTGCTTGATCTTTTATTTCCTTTTTTTCTAGACAGATTTTTTGTCACACAGGTTTATGCTACTGTTTTGCATAATAAACAATTAATGTGTTAATAAACTTACAAGAAAAAAATGTATGGCTTGTTTTGTGTGCACCTTTGATAAAAAGCTTATTTTCTAACTTATTTTAACAGTAAATATCAATATGCTACCTTATTTTCTCTTTCATATGCCAGCAAACTAAAAATGTAATAGCATTAAAAATTAGATAAAGACTGATGCTCTTTACAAACTTAAAATTCTCAATGAAACCAGTAAGAGGTTTGGATAGCCAAGAACTATAAAAATCACTAGAATTCAGTGTTGCCAGGGGCATATTCTAGCTTATCTTAGTGTTTGGTGATACTAATAATGGTGTCGCTGCTCTGATTTGCCTTGAGTTATGAACATGACTCCCAATATCCTAAATTTTCACTTCATTTTTAAAAAACTGCAGAGTCATTTTAGCCATACCTTACACTGTAGTTCTCACATCTTCCACATGATTAAAAGTGAGTGGAATTCTCTTTTATTCCTGTACACAACTGTAAGGTATGAGATGGACTCTGAATTCAATGTCATAAGTTCTTGTGGGATTTTAAAATGTTTGATTTTTCACATTTATTTTGCATTTATTTGGGTTTCACATTTATTTTTCAGTAAGCAGTTTTCTCTATTTGCTCTACGCAAGGTACTAAACAGGACTTAGAACCTCATTTGTATTTTAAAACATTTTTAAAACAGGGGTAAATAATTTATCTTTTGCCAGAAGAAAAATACTAGCTACATACAATTCAATACTTTATCTAGTTTCCCATTAATGTGGTGTTCGTCAGAAATCAGCAGGAGGAATCCATCTCCAGAAGCTGCAGCAAAAGTATTGAATCTCATGACTACGTATAGCACACTGCATGTCAGCTTCTAGGCAGCG
This sequence comes from Elanoides forficatus, assembly GCA_025311575.1. Lineage (NCBI taxonomy): Eukaryota > Metazoa > Chordata > Aves > Accipitriformes > Accipitridae > Elanoides > Elanoides forficatus. The sequence continues at coordinate 2,682,173 of JAOBAS010000028.1, read as the reverse complement.
TGCTCAGCTAACTCTTGGGGTAAGAGAGGCATAACACAAAAAAAGAAGAGCTTGTGTCTTCAGTGCTTAACTCTTGATATATGCAAGTGTTTTTTCTTAGGAAGAAGTGGGTGTGAGCAGCATATGCTTTTATACACACATTTGTTACGTTTTTAATTCTGGGACAAAGTGCAATATGGCTCAAGCCGTGCTTTGTTTCCAGAGTGTTGAAGGCTCACAGCTGAAGCTGACTTTCGAAAAGCTCAGCAGAACTTTCAGACTATTAAATACAGTCAGTTTTTCTCGTACTCAGCACCCACTAAGACAGTCATGTCAGATTTTTCAGAATAACTTAGCACCTGCTGTACTAGTCTATTCTGCAATCTGACCATTCATTTGGATACGTAAATAAAACCTCAATCATTTAAAAAACCTGGCCCTTCACATATGCAAGTTCTTTTTCTTGGAGTTCAGAACTAAAGACACGCCTGACTTTTAATTTTACTACAGTCAAAGAGAATCTAAGTTTCTTCTGAATGAAGGGAATTCGGCTCCAGCACTTGAGACTTAACATCAGATTTTCATTCCATTTGCAGAGACAGGACTAATCTTTTCCAGTTTCCCTGTCCTCTGAGCCATCAAGAGACACTAATTTTAGCTGACACTGGATTCCTATTCATTTCTGACATTCTAGGAGAGTGTTAAGACATTAGTGACAATGAAGAATTACTTGTCTGCATAGCTTGTTGTGTACTGCAGCATTCACTACAGGCAAGAAACTTTGAGCAGTGACAATGATGGCTTGATATGTACAAGACTTCAAAATTATTGATGTCACAGACAGAATATCAGGTTTTAAGTGTGGCTCAGCTTGTTACCCAATTTGTCACACCCTTGCACAGAATTAAGAACAGCATATTTGTCATGTTACCTCATCTCTCCATTGATACTTCCAAAATGATTTCACATAAAACCATTCCAGCAATGCTGATAATTTTTAAATGCCTACCTATCCTGCTAATGTCTGCACTAAATTCGCGGCAACAGATTTTACATTTTGTCTTCCATACTTAAACACTGCACATAAAACTATAAAATCATACCTATTCCCCCATTTAAAAACAGACTACAAAAATACGTGATCAGAAAGTCATAAATAGAATTTAACATTTTCACTCTTCTTTATGATGACTATGTGTTTTCCTTATATTTCTACTTGTTCGAGGGTTTGTGTAAGGTGAGAAGCCTTGAAATATTAATATAGTTATAATTACAAACTTTTAATAATCTAACAGGATGTAAGATAAAAGCCACTTGAAGCTCTTTATAGCCTGAGGGACTATGTTGATTCCTTTCTGCACTCATTTCTTAGAGTATTAAAAATGCATTATTGGGAGCGCTCTGATAACTGCTTACATGTCTATTTATTCAACTCTGCAATTGTTTATGCTAGAATTATGGACTTGGTTTTCTATTCAGACAGTTAGTTTGCTTGCTTGCTGAGTCTTGAAGCTATTTTAGTTCAAATTATATTAGAGAATCACATACAAAAGAATTCTTTGTTCACAGCCTCTCCAACAAAATAGAGAGGGCTTCAGAGGCATTTATAGCTCCAGGGTCCAGTAAATTAGGTCTTGACTAGAAAAATAAAAGGAATAAAAATTGTCATATGTAAGAGGGTGGATCGGATGTGCTGTCTTCCACTAAGAGAAAGGAAATTGTATTCTCCTATAAATTGAAAGTGTGTTTATTTTACATACTTTTTCAAAAAAATCACATATTCTTAGATAACAGGATCTACTCTAAGATAAAGGAAGAAGTCTGTTTTGTATTCTTTCTGTGGTTACATTTTCCTATGATCAAAAGGAAAGAAGGAAGCCAGACTAGAAATCTCTATGAAAGTTACATTATCCGGGTGACTATCCATTGTAATACCAGCCACGAAAGACGTGGAGGAGAGTGGCTCCAGAGCATCTGCATTTCACCACACCCTTGCCGGTGTACAGCAGCACAGTCAGAAAATGGGATGTATTTGCAGAGCGTGTTTCAGAATAGAATGGTTTTCTTCTCTTCTTTCTCTGCTTCTTCCCTTTTCCAAAAGGCTGCAAATTAATTTGCAGTGTACACTTCTATTGAAGCAAGCACTGAAAGATAACTTCGGAAGGTCTAAGCCATGAAAATCCTGGTATCGTCAAAATGTTGCTTTTTGACCCTTATTCTGTTAATGGTAATATTATGAAACTGATATCCTTTTAAATATTACTCACAGAGTAGAATGCATTTTGTTTGTTTCCCATAGATGTCCTATTAACTATGCCATTTTCCTTAATATTTACATTTACCTAGCTGATGCAGAGAAATAAATGGAAAGTAATAAAATTAGTTTCATGTACCATTTAGATAGTTTGTTTTACATGGAACATTACTCTTCTGTTTTAATACAAGCTGTATACACTGGATTATTGCTAACTAAGTTGATTAATCCTTAATATTATAGTGAAACAGGATGTGATTTTAGTCATGTCTATGTGGGGCTGTTTGCAAACTCTTCTGCATTGTTCTAGAGAAATCTCGTTCCGTGTTGTCAGTGTTAACTTGCATGCAGATTGTACACATGCTATCCTTTAGTCCCATTTAATCATGTTTCGATTTCTACTTTCTTCCATTCACACTTCCAGGGATGAGGATCCATTTTCAGTTTTATTTCAGAGCTCATTACAAAGACAATTTGTTTCAATCCCTTTGAAGTTCGTTAAAAGATCAGATCCCTGCATCTGATTTATATATTTGCAAAAAAACAGGAGGAATTATGTCTTTCTGGAAACACTGAAAAAATTAATAGTATATTGAAGATATATCAGGTGCTATTTTTGATTCATCTGCACTATACCCCTTCACCTTCAAACCAGTATAAGTTACTTATTTAAAATTTGATATACCTGTTGAATTCATTAATGTAGTAAGCTAAAAGCTCATTCTTTAATGCTTCATGTGGTGTTACTTTGGACCAGGAGGGAATTGTTTCTAATTTAAGAACCTTTGTCGGAAGCTATCAGTCAGAATTATAGATAGCTTTTCCTTAGAGCAATGAGGTATTGGGGGTTTTCTATAATGATATGGGCCAATGCTTTTTTTCTTAAAAAGTTTAACGCCTTTTTTTGCTTCAATATTCACATAAAGAAGGATATTCACAACCCAATATTTTAAACAATCAGTAGTGACAAGGGAATAGAAACAATGACAGAACTGGGAAAGAACAGGTTAATAAGCATTTAGATAATGGGTCAGATTTCAGGGTTTACTGTAAGGTGTTTAAGAGTCAGTCAAAGAAACGTTTTTACTGTTTAACTTCAGGAGTTACAGGAAAATAGGCCTGATCTCGGAGGCAGGGGAGCTACAACACAGCACCTACATTTCAAAAAGGGAAATTAATATGGAAATATGAGACTATTAGGCTTCAAACTTTGAAAGATACGAGCACTAATTAAGTAATTGGGGTGTGCATATGTAAAAGATGAGAGTATAACAAATGTCAGGCATGAATTTGCTGAACTCAGTGTCCTTCTTTGCCAGAATAACTGGCTTCCTGAATGGAAGGAATGACAAATATAACTTCATTTCAGTAATATTTTGATGGGACCATATGGCACGAAATTCCTATAAGCAAACCAGGAAAATACATTTCAGAAGAATCTGTTATAAAGCATATGAACTACTAATAGCAAAAATTGCAAAGTAATTACCAAACGTTTGTTACAGCCGGGCCATAAGCATATGTACAGGCTCCAAGTACCACGACCGGCCTCACCTGGGGACTCCGTCCAGGTACGCTCGCACCCAGCGCCCGTCCTGCCTGACCCTCTGCCCCCCCCCGCCGCCACATCTCCAGCGCCTGAACACCGCGCTGTGCCTCCTGCCTTCTGTACCTTCCCGCTTGACTCTGCACCTGCCTTCTCACTACAGACCTGCCTGCTGGTCGCTGGACTGTGGCTGAAACCGGTTACAACCATCAGAGCTGCTCTGCTCACCCTGCCGAGGTGCCGCGGGACCGTACCCCCTGTTCGTGAGCTGTCTGCCTCTGCCATCAGCTTTGTCTTTCCTCCCAGAGCAACCTCACGCTGGCTGCTGCCTGACGGTCAGCGCAGGGGTCATCTCAAGTGGAATCCGTCCTCAGTCCATGTCCGCTCTCCACAGCACCGAAAACATGCCAAAGCTAAATGCAGTACACGTTATGAAGACGTGGGAGATCCGAATTGGACGGGAGAGTGAAATCCAAAAAGAATAATTAGGTGGGGGTCTGATCTACTGGCTAGGGCCAAGAAAGGTGAGTTCCTCACTGGATCCAATGGATGGTGCTCCTCTCCTTCCAATTAAAAGAATTAGCTTAATCTCCATCATGTTTTGCTTGGCACAACATTTCTTGCAAACTTATAAACGTCTCAGGAAAAAAAGAAAAAGCTGAAGCCACTGCAGAGCATCAGCCTGAAGAGTTTTAGAACACTATCTGTGCCTTTTAATCAAGTCCTTTCTAACAAAAAGTTAAAATTAATATAGCTTTGATATACTGCTTAATAAAGTCAGTGCATTTTATGAAGAAAAATAACTTAGCTTTTTACCTTTCTAGCCCTGGACATCTTACAACTCCTCTTCTGAGATGAGCAGAAAGAGTATAGAGACCTCTTAAAGTAACTGCTTTTGTGCAGTTTTCCTCTGAGTGTACGTGTGCATAATGGCTTCTCTGCTTAGTCCTGAACAGACAGTTTCAAAGTAAGTGTAGACTACTGAGAAACAGAAAATATCTTTTACTTGTTAACCAAGATATAGCGTGAAAGCATCACGGATCTTTTTTTGGCAATGCACTGTTTTCTGCTCATTCTCCCAGACGCCTCTGGAGCCTGGCACTTTCCAGTGGTGCACGGTGGGAGAACACAAGAGCACAGACTCAGCCACAAACTAGAGAGGGTCCAGCCTGATAGAAGAAAACAAATTTCAAGGACTGGAACGGGTTGCCCAGAGAGGCTCTGCAGTTTCCACTGCTGAATCCTTTCAAGAGCTAACTGGAAAAGCTGGGAGTAGCCTGGTCTGATGTCACAGCTGACCCGGCTTTGAGCAGGGGGGTGGACTAGAAACCTTCCGAGGTCTGTTCCGAGCTGACTTGTCCTATAATCATATGACCAGCAGCTTTTTGTATCATTAGCTAGGAGGGTTTTCATCATGCCTCTCTCTGGTCTGTTTTTTAATGTACTCGGTAATATAACTAAGTACAGATTACAGCCTGACATTTTTAGTGAAGTTAAAATTCCCAACGTTTTACTGATTGTGAGCAAAAGTGCTATGCACACACACACTATTTTGGACCTAACCCAGGCTCACTGAGACAGCACTCATTTCGCTTTGTATGCCAAATGACACCTTTCTGCGGCCACTTTAGTGTCTGCTGATGCCTGAATTGTATGTGTTGGTCTGCTGCTTTCTGGCTCTCAAGGCATTGTATAGCTGAGTTACAGTACACCTCTGAGAGAATCCTTTTTGTTGAAAAGCGGGAAGTCAATATAGTCTTTTCTGTTTGGGCTTTCCCATTCATACTCATGTTTACTTTATTACCTTCTCATCCTTTCTTTGTGCTCTTTCTTGAAAGAAACAACTTTCTATATGAAAAGAGAAAATACACCAACGTTTTATATGGCTTCTTACTTTCCCAAACCTTCTGTTCACCTAAATGGAATTTTGGAAAAAAAAAAAAAAAAAAAAAAAAAAAAGATATATTGGAAATGTTTCATATCTGGGCAGAGGGAGAAATAGGTTTGATGGGAGAAGGAAATAATTCATGTTTCTTTCTTCACACTAAGAAAGATCTTGCTAATATGATGCCATAGAGAATTATCAGAGTTAAATTAACTAACACCTTAAAAATGAATTGATGCTCTATAGACCGTTATGACTGGGATTCCACAGTTTCAGAGGTCTGTAGAGACACCCTCACAGCATCAAGAACTGAGAGCATATAGTAATACAAACTATATACAGTGACTGTAGTGAGTTCGTTTCTTATTTGTTTCTCTAACATTAGATGATGGACAGTTCTGTGATCCCTTGCTCCCTGGTCAGCTTCCCCAAAACGTTGGTGATTTGAATGAAAAGGGTTTAGAAAGAACAAGTTGCAGCATTTTCACGTAATCAAATAAATAATATAATAATAACATAACAAAACTTGTCGTAGAGATGTCTGGGTTGTTGTTCTAATCATAACCATTCAGAGCTGGCCAGTTCTATAATTGAAATGAAACTGTCTCATCTGATCAGAGAGAACAGATGCTTTAGCAAGGTATAATTATCCAGTTTTTCTTTCTACTGTGATGTCTTATGCTTACATTTTGTTATCAAACTATTAATTGCAAGTAAATATAGGTAGCCAAAAAACCTAAATGTAAATGAGATTTCAAATGCATCCCTGCTTACTCTTCATAATTCACAGAGACTTAGCCTCATTTTTAGAAAACCACAAATATTCACTGACTGAATCTTTTAGTTTTTTGCTGAATCTTTTAGTTTTTTTAGAATTTTTAGTAGAAGTTTGATTGGTACCAAATAATGTTTTCTTTCTTTTCTTGCATAAATCTTATTTCTCAAAAGAACTAAGTAATGTATCCGTCTCATCTGTATCTATATAGTCCTTCCCTGCATACAGCTGTAGATTTTCCTAAACCATCAAAGATGTAACGTTCTTGAAAAGCATATCTCAAAAGATGGAATAAAGCTAAATAGTCCTCTGGAATCTAAAGGCTCGTTCTGCATCTAATAACTTGTGCTGGGAGTGATAAGCTAACCCTTGATACAGTCACAATGTGCAGGAAAGCTTCACAATCCAATTTCTGACCATGTGAAAATTTGTCACTCCTTGCTACAGTTGCCAGTTTTTACTACCCGTTTCCAGTATGCCTACATAGAAATAATCTCTTACCCACATTCTGGTGTCATTATTCTCAGAGCATCATGCTCAAGGTGTGACTCCTTGCCTACAAGAAACTTTGTTGTGGCTGCGAGGTAACTATTATGATTTAGAGAGCACAGACACTTCTGAATATAATGCTTGGTGAATTTTACACACTGTCATTATTATATATTTGGAAGACTGTGATTGAACAAGATGGGTATGTTTGGCACGTTTCTAAAGCTACATCAGATGCAATGAGCTTGACCTTCCGATTCATAACTAAGATTTCTTTAGCTTATTCTTCAGATTTTTTCGTTACAAATTTAACAATTGTGACTGCATGGATTTGCAGATACTTCAACCCACCTGACCTTTTGGGCAGAGAGGAAACCTCTACAGTGGAATGCTTCTTATTTTGCTTCTTAAGATACTGCGCAAAAAACTTGTGATTGGTGACTTGGATATATTCTAGGACCTCACAGAAGCCAAGCATCTGATTTTTCTCTTCCTGAAGACAGCTGATAGGTCTACATTTCAAACTAAAGTGATGTCAGCCAAGTAACACTACAAGTAATTCTGTACAATATTTTCATATTTTCCATTACAGAATTCCAAAGATAAATAAAATATTGATCTATAATTCTTAAATGAGTGATTTAAAAAGTTAAATTGCAAATGAAACATTGGAAGTCTATTATGAAATGGAAAAAACCCTCAGCAACAAACTCAGGAAACAGATACTGCACAGTTGGTCCCATGCCTAAGTAAATATTTGCAAGATAAACATAAACAATGGTGAAAACAGTTGCAGATTACTTATATGAGAAAACCGGGAGCTGAATAATTTTTCACACAAAATACATTTAATTGAAAACTCTTCAGAGTAATTAAAATGTATAATTAAAGTGAGATGTGGCAAGATAGTCTTTGAAATGCCCAGACAAGCATCTGCTTGAAGGATCATTAAACAATACACAGCATAGAATACCATTCTACATGAATATACCATGATCCTGTTCCTTACGGTCAACATTTATTATCTAAGTATTGCAAAAATATTATGAAACTTCATTGCTTTTAAGTATTGAAAAGTTCCTGGTCCTAAGATTCCACTTAGAGGTACCATATTTCTCTTGTGATAAGAAATGACCTGATATTTATAAATATTTGGAAAAGTTTTTCATTACTTCAGCAAACATTACTGAAACCAACAAGTTATATTTAATTATTTATAGTAATTATTAATAATGAAATGTTGCTTTTTGCATTTAAATTATACAATCTACAGCAAAGCAACTGCTTTATAAACTGAACTGATATGTGCATGCAACAAAGTATCACTGAAATGAAATGCAAAAAGAACATGTATCTTAGAAGGCTATATCCCTTCCTCGTGCTCTTTTTGTGATGTTACCATTTACTGTCCTCCACTACAAGCCTGACAAGCTGATGCAAATCTAACTGTTCTATAAGCATAATTACAAGATGATTTTTACTTCCAATAAAAATTGCCTTTATAAAAGGTCAGAGAAATTTAGAAAAATTTAATATACACTATTTTTATAGTTTAGCTGGTGTCCCTATTGTATACGTGCTTCAAAAGCACTGCAAAAACCTAACTGCTGAATTTCTTTTGAAAACACAAATATATTGTCAAATAATGCTTGCAATGCTTAAAGTTTCTCTACAAGAATTAGGATTTCTAAAATAATGTTTACCTTTATAAATATACCCTTACTGAGGACTAAGCAGTCCAATGTCTTTCAACAGAAAGTCAAACATCATAACTTTTAAGAAAAAGTAAAACCTGAAAGAAACAGTAAAAAGGTCATGTAGTAAAAATGAAAAGAAATTGTAAGTTAAAAATCCTCACACAATTTTACTTCTGCACTTTAAGGCACATGCTATAATCTTCCACAGTATTATTATACCTTTGTGTAGTCACCTACATGGATACAAAATTGATGGAAAAGCTCATCATTCTGATGAGGTTGTATTTTTTGCTGCTGTGTTGACCAGGTTATTTTTATCTTCTTCTGTATCATCATGTGTCATCTTTCCCAGGCTCATCAGAGCATATTCACCTAAAAAAAGTTATCTGCCATTCTACTGACATGGGGATTGCTGATACAATTGATTGTTCCTGCCCTCCTCTTCTTTTCTGATCTTTTACACTAAAGATCTTAATTTCTAAGGCACCAGGAGCGCTTTGCGATGCAGGGTATGTCAGTATGGCCCCTTCTAGATGATATATTTATTAAATGGCTGGCTGCAATCACAGCTGGGTGGATCTGGTGGGTCAGGAGGTCTTCCTGAGCACTATAGTCCTAAAACTAAATGTGATTACATAAGGTGGGAAGTAGTAACGGATATCTAATTACTAAATCACATAGGCTATTATTCGTGAAGGCAGTGATGCATCATGAATAAGGCAATGGAGCACATTGCTTTTATCCTCTCCTTTCAGTAAGCAAGGACATCTGCATCATTCCTCTGTAGGCTGTTTATCCCATCAGTGGAGATTGTTCTCGTGAGCATAGTACAAATGAAATTCTTACTTATCCTTTTAAACAAGACTGGGGTCTAAAATAATTTGCCATACTTGCTGTTAAAACAGGTATTTACATCCTTCTCAAGCAATTTTTCTGTGACTCAGTCTGAAGTTGTGTGTATATGAAAAGATATCCTCTTTTGCTGATTATTTTTGTCATTCAGGCTATCCCCACTCTGCCGGGGCTGCAGGCTGGTGGCTGCCTAGGTCTTGGTCTGGCGTTAAGCTAGATGAACGGGCATGGAAAGGTACAGAACACGAGAAACTCCTTGATGTAATAAGATGGATGTACGGGGTTCTAACAAAAGTTATGGAAGTGCCATGAGGGGACGGCTAGATTTCACTGGTGGTTCAGAAGTAGATATGCAAGAAAGAGCCAAACTTCACGGGAGGTGAGTATGGGGAACCTTTTTGGAGGGGAATCTTGCAAGGCCTAGGAAAACTAGGAAATCAGGTCAGCAATACCATAAGTGGCTGAGATCACCCAGTTAACAGTATCAGAAATACCAAATTAGGGTACAGACATACCAGAACAGGGACTAATGGGGTGAAGAGTAGTTAGGGACAGGTTGTTTATTTAGTAGGGGATGGTGGTAAAAAGAAAGAAGCAGTGGAGGATGTGGTTGGGGCTATCTAGGTGGACCAGTCAGGACATTTGCATTGATGCCTTACCTTCAGGAAGGCTCCTTGGAAGCACTGGTTGATTTTACAGTAGTCTACGCATTGAGCAGATCCATGGATTTGAAGATGAAATCTAATATTTCATATTCCATGCAGATTCCTCCTCTTCTGCCTAATGGAAGTATTAAGAGGAAAGGTCATGAAGCATTTCTCCCTTGATAGTCTGCTAAAGGTTTTTCCAAATACCAAGCTGGTCTGGGTGACGAGAGAAGATACATGGTAGCACACCAAAAAAAGGCATTTTAGAGGGGAAATAATTTTTTAATCATTAAAATACCTTAACCAGAAATTGGAAGATGAAGTTAAAACAAACAAGAACTAGTCTTATGGAAGTGTGTTGAAAATACAAGCTTACAAATTCTAAACTTTATAAAAAGTTCAGTCCTCTAAACTACAGTCTAGGCAAACACTTAGAATTATTGTTTCACCTGTCCACTATGAAAGCAAACATCAAGGTAAATCAGATTTTTCTGTGTGTTTTTCCAGTGTAATGGCCAAACGCAGCTTGGCTTCTTTTGATCCCACTACTCTGAAACCGCTGTAAGTAACACAGTTAGACATAAGCAGGGCTAACGTAGCCCGTGTCTAGCCTGAGGTCAGTGGAGCACGGCTGTCCTTCTCCAGGGCCAGATGTCAAAACAGCAAAACATTTTGTGAACAGGTGAAGGTAAAATGCAATAATCTCTTCTCAGGGTAGCAATATCAGGGACAGGGACGTGACATGATTCTTGAAGTGAGGAATACTTTTACTTAAATGTAATACCCTGGCTTTCAATGCTGACACTAAGTACCTCTTCCACGGAGTCCTTTATGGTTGCCTGCATATGAAATGAATACATTCAGTTTTCAGCAATGTCATTCGGTCTCACGATGATCTGGATAACACGCTATCAATTAATTAAGTTCGGAAATAAGGTATAATTCTCTGAGCAATTATTTAATTTCTGCCCAAGCAAACTGGCTTTAGCTAACATTATGCATGTTTTCCTGCAGTTAGCTGTGCTACAAAGACTATTCACATATACCCTGTATGGCTTTTTCCTCTGCCATCCCACATGTACTAAGCGTTTAAATAATATTGGATTTATCTTCACAGAATACATCCAGTAGAATGTGCATGAGTACACAACATAAACACTGCACATAATATACAGACAATTCTGCCAAATATTGGTTAATGCCTTTGCTGCATGTATTGGAAAAGACTATTACAGAGATTCAGCTAATGCATGAAAACATTTATTTGCACCTATTCTTTTACATTTACTTTTTCGCCCCTACACATTTACTTAAGGTTTATCATGAGAAGCTTAGAAAATTGTTCCTATGCATCCGGTATATTTTAACAGGGTTTCTTTGGAACAGCAGGTAATAATAAAGCAGAACACGCTGAAACCAATTGTGCTACCTCCACCACATGCAAAAGCCGAAACATTTACAAATGCTGTTCTAACTGCATGACCAAGGGACGTGCATATATTTTCAGTATTGCTGCCTGAATCAGAATGCAGTCATTCACAGTAGTAATCAATCTGCTTCAACACTTCCTCATGTTTCTAGGCCCTCATAACAAGAACCTTTTTTATAATGCAACAACAGTTAAGCCTTATAGGAAAGTAAAATGCTAATTCCATATCTTTCCTTTGTAAAGACTTTCTTTACTTGGAACACAGGTGCAAAATACCCACATAGCAGTCCTTAGAGCTAGATAAAAACTTCAATTATGCTTATCATTTTTTTCTTGGTTTTGTTTGGCTACTTGCTGAGGAATGGATTGCCTTTTTCTTTTTTTCTTTAGCTTATTTTTAAGAAACATATTTATGTCATCTTTTCAAAGGAAAAACTTATGTCAGACACTCTTCCAGGACTGATGTGCCAAGTCCTCTTTTTCTGCTGGAAATCTAAACACATATACAAGTAAATCTGTTTTTTCAAGTGTTCTTTGGCTGTCTCAGTGAACAAACTGTAAAACACAGTTTTATCTTCCTCTTCCATAACCATTCCTATATATGTTATCTCATTTACCAGTCTTTCAAAATGAAAAATTTTTGCAAGGCAAAGATGTGCCATCAGCAGAATTAACAAGAATTATAACAAAAATGTTCTCCTACATGGAAATGTATGATATAAACAGGCATGGTAAGAGTCTACAGAGTGTGTTAATTTGCCTTTGACTAAAGTGAGCATAGAATAGCATTCAACTGGCATAACTCTTCACCGGGGATTGTTTGTGAATAGGGGTGTAGAATGTCAAGATATTTTCTTTTATTGCTGATAGTTTGTATTGTTTGGTACTTTCCTCCAAGTAAATAGTCTCCAGAAGTTAATCTTTCCTAATCAGGATGATTTGGAACTATCTAAAGCAACTATGTACCCTGTTGGAGTCAAGAAATTATCCCAGCTGAACCTTTCCTTAAGATTTTCTAGGAGAACTTTAACGAGGGAAAATTAGAAGATCTAGAGAGTACTTTCTCTGTATCACATGGAACAATGAGTCAGAAAAAAGGTTACTTCAGAAAAAAAGAGAAAAAAGCTTGATGCCTCAACTTTTTCACACAGCATGCTGTTGCCAATTAGCATTCCCATTCTTTTCCACCGTTGTCAATAGATTTTTCAAACCTATTGTCATTAGGTTTTCAAATGTATTAGACAACTAGAATAGAACTTTTTCCCATCATGTACATACTGAAATAATTTCTTCAAAATTTTCATAATTCATCTCTTCTAATCCCTTTAATTATTTTGTCATCTTTGAATTCTCAATTCATTGATACAAAGTTTTATGATGAACTATGTCAATCTGTAAGTTTCCACATTTTTCTTCCTCCTCTTTGATAGATCAAGCTAGTTCTGAACAAATACGTCTATGAAGTCTAATCTCCAGAACAGTGACACTAGCTAACATCTCAGAACTCACGAGTTCTGTGCAAAGAATCCTGAAGCATCCCTTGTTTTGCCATCAGAAATAATGCTCACATTAAGCATTCCTGAAAAAAATAAGAAAGGAAGGGACAGCCAAGGGAACAATAATTCTTTCAAAAATTATGTGTTAATTACTTTTAACAAAACCTTCCACTTTTCAACTGAAGTCAAGAAAGTTCTGACTTTTTGCTGGTTATAAATATAACTAATGTAGAAAACACAAAGAAAGGTGTATGTTTACTATCAACTGCATCTTAATTCACAAGTTTTCAACTTGACCATCCACAGGCATGTTGAAAGAGGTGCCAGGTGCTTTTTATAGATGTTTATGTTTAAAGCAAATAAAAGTTTCTAAGGAATATAGTACAACACTGGTAATAAAAAGTCTATGTGTAAATATGAGTTGTTAATAAAAGGGCATACATTCAGAAATATGAATATAGAGGCCATGGAAAGAGAAGAACATGGGATAAACTTCAGTTGACACAAAAAGATGGGGAATTGCACATAAAACTGTGAATGTCATTTCTCTTGACTGCATTTATGCTAAAAGAAACCATAAATGTAGTTCTCTAACTGTTTTAACTAAGATGGGTTGAAAAGGGCAACTAACAGAAGGGCTTGCATCCTAAAATTAGATAAAGTCACCACGGCTTTGACAAATTCCTTCAGTCTAAGCCACTTGCATGGGAAATTGAGATGGCAAAAGCTAAAGAAGAACACATCTTAAAAATGTAAATTTTAATATTTATATAAGTTATGTTAATATAATCACTTAACATTTGGGATGATTATTCTCATATAGGATCCCTCTGGGATCCTACGTTGATCTGCCCTCAAATACAGCAATTACACTCTTCCTCACGTTATTTTCCTGCTTTTACCTTTGTGGTAATTGAGTAGATGGGAAAACTGATATTTCTTTGCATGGTGTTAGCCATGGATCTTAGAACAGAAGTCCAAAAGCAAGGAAGTAGATGTAAGGTACCAGTGTCATTCAGAGGCCAAAAGATGTGGCAGTGTAAAAACTGAGGATATTTATAAATGGGATGAAGAATTTTTGAGAATGGGTCTTACTTAACTTCATATATTAGATCTAAGCTACTTCAGAGACAAACGAATCATTGTTTGAAGTGTCCTCCTTCTCCCCATGAGATGTAAAGGTAGTCTTAAGCACCAGGAAGACTTGGTGCTGAAGTAACGGTCAGCAAGGTGTATCCAATTCTAAATTAGTGAATGTCAGCCACTGATTCTATGCTCTTTACTTGGCTTCATCACATTTTAAGTTACAAAACCGAACAGTGTTTGTATACCACATTACAATGTTCCGATCATTATGGTTGCTATGGTAACTTAGCCCAAGTTTTATCAATATAAACTCAAATAATTGAATTGTGATTAAGCACAGTAGGAGAAAGAAGAGCTCACACCACATCCTTATACTTTAAAGCAAATTACAAGGTCATGAGTCTAAGCATGCAGGAACAGGACCTTCAGGGTACTCCCACTGCTCCCATCAAGGTGCAGCTGAACAGGAGTAAAGGCTACAGAGGCAATGGCTATGAGTCTCAGCTGGTACATGCTGTCAGTAAAGTACTGCGATGGCTTCTTTTGCCTCCTGCACTTCACTGCAGGATAGAAATGGAGCCTTGCCATGGCAGTGAAGGCCTGGATAGAGCTGCAGAGCTGTCCGTTGTTCCATCTCACAGCTACAGCCTTGCCCCTAAATGTAATGTTGCTTTAATGTAATTTTGCGAGATCTAATTTGCATGATTAGCTCTTATTATCAAATAACTAGGTGCATAAATTCAGTGTGGAAAAAAAGAAAAGAAATATTAAACATTTATAATATTTTCTATCTGTGGAAAGGCACAAGTTTTCAAGCCAGCACTAGAAGAATTCAGTGCAGTAACTTATGATTTGGAACAGAATATAAGCAGGAAAGAGTCAGATCTCAAATGATTAAAAAGGTTTTGGACCTGCAGCAGTAGAATACATTGTAAAGGTTTTCAGGGCAGCTAGGTAAACCTTTAAGAGATTGTGCAGTATTTGCCATGGGAAGATAATGTTAACAAGTACAAAGCAACACATACCACAAGGGTTAAGATGAACTGCTTGTACATACTGTGGGGTACATGCCATTGCTCAGGTGCAGCTATTCAGGAAAAAGAACTGGGTACCAGTTACGCAGCTCAGCTGCAGGACAGTGTTCAGTTCTGGTCACCTTAATTAAAAAGGGAAACAGCACATGAGGAGCAGGCTCAGTAAGAGTCAATGTGAATCAGCAGAAGCAGTGAAAAAGCACAAAAGCAGCTTTTCTGAAATATGTCTGTTTATTTTAGTGAAGACTAAAAATGCATTATAGTATCAAACAAAACAATGAATACCAGAAAGAAGAAAAGACAGAAAATGGTAAATCCCTTTGCCATTTCTTTTAGGAGACAAAAAGGGGCAGCTAATCTGGTGCTACTGTGTGTCATTCACTGAAATAACTCCTTGCCACAAAACACCTCCGGGAGAAAGTTTTAGGTTGAAAGTGGAAGGGAATTTGATGCTTACATGTTTGGTGAGTACTTCTGTAGTTAAATTCTAGGCAGAATTTTAAAGCAGAAAAGTTTGTAAACTGACTCTTCAGGACCAAATGACCAAAGGTGCTTCTATCATGTGCCAGTTTTTCCAGGCTCTTTCTTCTTGATTATTTCACACTGTCAGATATTAGATATTAAACACAGCGCTACTAGATTATGGTTAGCAGTATAATTAATTAATAATGGTCTCCAACCATTTCTATGATTTCTTAACTCCTTTATTTCTATGATGATCTCAGATCACAACAATCCCTATGATACTGTAATTACACCTTAAATTAATCTGCAACAAATGAGCAAAGAAGAAAAATCCGTGAGCTGTAATTTTTGACCAAGTTTTACCATGGAAAAAATATGCTAATTTATTTAAAAATATGAAAAATGCTGATATAAATGACATACTAGAACTATCAAGCATAGCTGTGATAGCTGTGTGGGGGATAGTAAGTTTGTGCAGTGCTTTTTTTTTTTTTTCCCAACAAAGATCAGAACAACACTGGTCTAACTTTCCTCCTAAACATAGATTCAACTTGATGTTGTACTGGAATTCAGTTTCTGAGAAACAGAGATAATAACATGTAGCTGTCTCATAAGGATACTGTGGGAATTAATTAGTGCATAAAAAGCTCACTGCAAAAAGCAATATTTTTTTAAAAGGAGTTTTGAATGGACAAAATACTGCTGCAAACTCATCAATAGCACAATAACAATCCATAAAACAAATTTCCAAGGGAAGCAATAGGAATTCTGTGTTAGAATCCAGAACAAGGACAAAGGAAAGGAAGCAGATTCTTCTTTTTTTTTTTTGAAGGGGGGGGGGTGGATTGGTGCCAGATGGCTCTGTATTCTCTTTCCCTCACTGAAATAATTTGATCTGGCCAGCAAGTGCTGTAGCAGGTTTTACAGCTGATTTGTATGAACACATTAACTGGCCAGTTGTCAGACAAACCTCTTGTACTCAGAATGTGATCTTTCACTCAAGGGAACACTAATTTGAACCTTCAACTTCTATGCAATAGTTTATTTTCATGAAGCTTGTAGGAACTTAATAGCTTTGAGTCCTCAGCTGCACTTTCAAATTTGGTTGAAATTGGATACCGGGTTCGAAAGTTGGGGAGACTGACTGACAGACAGACAGATAAATGAACATGGACAACATGATTGCATAAAACTTTTCTTCTTAGGAAACCAGGATAAAAATAAACTCACATTATTGTAACACCCAGTAGACTTTCAGAGCTGCTAAGAAAGCTTCCATAATTACAGTACTACACTCCTAAGGCTGTTTGAAGGTATATAATGGTTATAAGTGTTATTCTTGTCTGACTACCTGTAAAATTGCTGCATGTCACTCATTCCTAATGGCTGTTTAACAATTATTAGTGTTGAATATGTGCTACCAACTGACTGTAGCTGGAAAAAACAAAAGGTAAGACAAAACAAAAATCTCAATATTCATCTAAGGTTGTCTTCACTGAGGTCTGTAAACAGCATCTATTAACTCAGCTGGAACATGATGAGCCTTTATAAGCTACATAGTTAAAGTTCAATCCAAAAGAACTGAACTCTTACAGGAAATCTCTCATGGGACAGTCATAGAATCATGGAACCATTTAGGTTGGAAAAGACCTTCAAGATCATCGAGTCCAGCTGCTAACCTACCACTGCCAAGTCCACTGCCAAACCGTGTCCCTAAGTGCCGCATCTACACGTCTTTTAAATCCCTCCAGGGATGGTGACTCAACCACTTCCCTGGGCAGCCTGTTCCAATGCCTGACAACACTTTCAGTGAAGAAATTTTTCCTAATATCCAACCTAAACCTCCCCTGGCGCAACTTGAGGCCGTTTCCTCTTGTCCCATCGCTTGTTACTTGGGAGAAGAGACCGACCCCACCTCGCTACAACCTCCTTTCAGGTAGTTGTAGAGAGTGATAAGGTCTCCCCTCAGCCTCCTCTTCTCCAAGCTGAAGAACCCCAATTCCCTCAGCCGCTCCTCACAGGACTTGTTCTTTAGACCCTTCACTGGCTTTGTTGTTCTTCAATTACAAGTAACTTCTAATTATTTTATGATGCCACCTTTTCAGAATCAAACAAATAGTTGATTCTGAAGTACATCAGGAAAAGCTGAGGCCTTTTTGGCCATTTAATAGAATACAAAAAGCCATTAAAGTAAACTATGCTCCTCAAATGAGTGTTTATTCATATTCTGAAGTGGCCTACTTCAATGACTTCAAATTTTAAAATTTGCTTTTGCTGCATTCCAATTATTATTTTCAGTAAACAGATTGGCACTTATCTAGAGGAAGAAGAACATTTGCCTGTAAAAATAACCCATTCCAATGAAATTATCAAGGTTATAATGTATGCAGCATTCAACAAAAGCAAGTTACCTCTCTGGAAATTTCCAAATGCTTGATCCAATTAAATTATTTACTATGTGAAAAGAAAGGCCTGTGACAACTCACCTGAACATGGATTTGCCTAGTGTTTGTTTTTGTCAGGGAACAGAAGCCCCTGCTATAAGTTTGAAGGTAAGGTGTGGTGATGCAGACTCCATTGCTGGCATTAACATTACAGTTTGGGTACAATTTGGGCCAACATCCCTGCAGCTTAACCATGAACAAAATCATTCTGATTAAATAGTGAGTAATGATATTTGAGTTTTCTATCTCATATTTTTCAGTAGCATGGCCATAAGCTACAAAAGGGTCAGATCTTGTTGTTCTTTATGCTCATCGAAAGACTTCTATTGTCATCGATGGAAGTCGTACATGCTTGAGCCTTATGACCTGTTTTGTCTTACAATTGTCAAGCACAGAACAGCTGAACTGTGAGAACAGTAGTGGGGGGAAAAAAAGGAATATTTTAGTTAATGAAGTTCTCCATTTAGTTAAAATAACACTGGCTATTCTTACCTATTGATTTTCTTTGTGATTTTTTTTCATGTCTCCATTCCTGGTGTGTGTCCATTAGTTCAAAAGAAAATTCTCTATCTGCTGATGAAAATGCTGGTATAATTGCATTGCAACTGTACCCTAGAATAATGGAGGATTCAAATGTTCTGCCCTTATCACCTTGTAGTGCTTTAGTCTCTCTCATAACAAGCAGCAAGCTGGAATACTGAACAAAGTTTTTTTACATCACTGGAGAAGGCTTATTGTACCATAATGATCCTCTCTGGGCAAAATGTAAAAATGACGCAATATAGCTCAGCTGACCTTATATTTGAAGCCAGTCCTTAATATTCATCATTACATTGGCTTTCCTGATTACAGAGGCATGACATGTATTCCTGCACCCAACTTAGTTCAGCTAGAGTTTTTGAATGAGTTTGCTACTAAGTCCAAATAAGAGAGAAGATGCCAAAGTTGAGGTAGAGCCATTTTTCATGACAGGGCCAGGGGTGGGGAGGGTTGTGTGTCTTTTTTTATACATATATTTCATCTCTTGCTTGTATGCATCCATTTGCTCCAATGGCTTCTCAGTGTTTTGCTTCTCTTAAAAGACCTTGGATGTGAGATTTTCTTTTTGATGAAGGGCTATTCAGAGCTTAGTGTTTTCATATCTTAAACCATTCCATGCTGAAAATATATACCCTTTCCATCGCATGCCAGAAAGAAGACAATAAAACTGCCATAGCAGAATGGACTGCAAGGTAAGTAACTGTTTTCTAGTTCTTTAAGACAACTTGTAAAAAGGAAATGGGCAGTTTTTTATAACCATAGTTGAAAGACTTGATGTATTTATCTTGAAACCTGGAGGAATTTTTATATCATCAGTAAGTTCTGACCTATTGATCTGCCTTCCATCTCGTGACACCATTTATACTCATACAGAGCACTATCAATAGTATAGAAAAACCATATTTTTCCTGTATTACAGTGATATTTTAAGTGACAGTATAGTCAAGGGAGAAGGCTTCAATAATAAAAAACCCCCTTAAATAAGAAATATCGTTCGGGGTTTAATAGCTTGGCCACATTGATTTTTACCAGGGTATTTGCCATATTTTACCATCAGAGGAGTTGTCATCTTTGCAAAAGCCATTTTTTTTCTAATTAACTATTTTCAGTTGGGTAAGCAAATAAGCACACTGAGGGATTAGTATGCTTTCCTGAACTATAGGCCAAACTTTCCTACCCCAGGGTCCTGACAACTTTCTGCCCCATATCTTCTGTCTCTTTGGGATGCTTTAAGCTAAACTTTTTTCAAAAACATGAAAAAAATCCCAGTTCTTTCCCTAGTCTAAGCAGTGCAGACAACCATGTCACAAACCAAAGCAGTTTCCAGAGGTTAGGAGGAGAGAAAGCAAGGGGACACTCTTGTCTGATGCTCTGGCAGAAAGCGTTTAGAGAAACAGGCTTAGGTGCTGGTTTTAGCCAACAATTATTGCTCAGTACTGCAAAGGAACATGAAAAAAAGCCCAATATCTCAGCCATTCTGATCTGGAAGAAAAGTCCTTCCTCACTCCAAACCCAGCAACTGACGTTCCACAGAGTCTGTCTCATGGGGGAAAATAAAGCTTACCTGAAATCACTGCTCAGGTAAATGAGATCTTTTCTATTTTCACAGATCTGACTGACTATATCAATCCAGTCTACCTCAGAAAATAAAAAAGTACAGAAAAACTTCCTTATAGTACTGTTGCCAAATTCACATCCTTGTAATGTATTTGGGGGCAGGAGACTAGAGTGTGATAGAAATCCAGGTAGAAGATGCTAACTGGCCTTCAATATAGGGAAACTCAAAGAAATCAGCTTGAGCTGCATGATAGCAGCTTATAAAATCTGGTTTAGAAAGCAATGAAGAGTGAAAACAATAGCCTCTGGGGAGGTGAGGGGAACTCTATACATAGATGTCTGACCTCGTGAAGAAGACTGAGTCCAAGGTGGAACCAGTACGCCCAGGCATCAGGCTGCCAGCAGACGTGGACATGTTGAGAAGTTAGACTGGTGTCAGGCTCCCCCGCATCTGGGGTGCTGGTCAGAGCTCGACTGGAGGGCCTTGATTATTGTGGGTGAGAAGTCTGTGAGTGTTGTGGACCATATAGCTCAGAAAAGAACTTATTAGTCACCTTCTATAGCTAATTTAATAAAACTAACTTTATGTGTTACTGAGTGGTGTGGTTCTGTTCTTATGTCCATCCAATTCTGATTCTCTCCAGGGTGGTGTAAGAGCAAGAATAGCACAGCTAACTTTTTGGGCCATCAGATTCGCTCAATGCCATCTGAACACTGATGCTGTCTTCTCTGGGGTTCCCTGCATTCATAGATGGCCAATATCTGATGCTTCAGAGGAAGAGGGGAGGAAAAATAAAACATAATTCAAAAGAAAAAAAATCTTTCTTGCCTCTGCAATGAATTTCTATTTTCATAGCCACTCCCATCAAAATCTTTCGTGTTGTTCCCCTACAAGAGTAGCTGGCCTTGTGAACAAATACCAAGAAATAATAATAAGCATTGCCTGCATGAAATGCCTATGGAGATGACATTAAATGCTGCTACTCCACTTTATTCTTCTAATTATAGCCTAGAGTAGACACATATGTTTTTAACCATTTGTTGAAGGAGTTTGCAGCTCTCTGCTGAGGCTCTGTGGCTTTACGCAACTCCAGAGAGGCTGTGCCTGTCAGTGCAGTGCCCCATCTCAGCCATCATTTTCCTCACTTTAAAAGCAAACTCAGAGAAACTGCCAAGAAGTTCATCTCACACAAAGTAGCTTGACTCCCTCTGGGCCCTGAAGCAATCAGCATCAAGTGGTGAAATAAAAAAAAAAAAAAAAAAAAAGATAACTCAGGTACAAAATGTATACCTTAAAAGTTAGGAAGAAAGAGAAAAGGATTGTAATAGGATATCTGATATTGTTTTAACAGCCATCCTTTGGGAATTTTAAATTCCCTGTAAACTTCACAGAAAGAAAAGCTGAAAGATTATTCATCTGAAAAAAAGTGAAGAAAAACACAGCTGGAAGAGTAAAAAAGAAAAGTGTTCACTCTGCAACAGCAATGAATTTATTAACTCTTCAAGGGGAAGATAACAGATGCTGTCAATACTGTATTTGTACTTGTGCACCGCACAACAAAAGGTAAGGGAGCTGGGGCAGCTGAAAGTTTTGCAGGGACCTGAATTAGTAAACACAACTAGTTTTGATACAATGGAAACCTGAGGCTTAAGCCATTGGGGATATTTCCTGTAAAATGGTACAAAAACTAGACACTCCTTATTCCAAGATTGTTTGTTTCTGTTTTGTTTTACTAGGCTTGTTTTAGCCCTTTTGTTATTAAGGAGGAGATGGAGTGACATGGATAAGAGCAAAATAAAAAAACCCAACAGATTTTGCTTGAACAAAAGGAAACCTCATATTTAAGTGCAATCTTATGTGAAAGATAGATGAAGGGAAAACACTGGTTTACCATGTGTGGTAAATATTTTAAAGTAACTCAACAATGCCTTTCTTCCTACAGATGTATTAATATCATCTTCGTGCATTACTTTGTTCATTAAGCCAGAAATCTTCGGTGTCATCCAAGTCAGTGTCTGAACATATTTTCAAATTAATGAAATGACTGAAAATTCCTTTGGATTAGAGACAACCAGTACTAACATGTAGGCCTGAACGATATTTACTTTAAAAAGGTGTCTGGAAGAGTTTTCTAGAATATGCATGGTCACACTACCTTCCACTGTGTAAAAAACGCTGTAAGGATCATCGGCATGCTTTGAAAATACTTGTGAAATCAAGTACGGCACTTGAAACACAGATTTATTTAAGAAAGCGCAAAGTAACAGCAGAATAATTTTAATGAAAAAGAGCTTAAAATGGTTATATCTCATATCAGTCTGTGTTTAATAAAGTCATGACGCACCCTTTAGAAAGGTTTTGGAGCATTGATACTATGAAAATGGGAAGATGTGAAGTACAGGAACTGTACAAGTCATGAAGTACTAGAATAAGTGGGAGAGTTCTGTCATTGTAATGAATGTTTAGACCCTGATATATGTTAATAGACTATTGGATTTGGAGTAAACAGACCTGCTTATAATGTCTAATTTCCTTTTATTTCACCACCTGTTCTTACTTCAACTAATAAACTCAGACTTACCAACTCCAATATAGTGATCATAACTGAAGTAAACTTCAAATTTGCAATACCTTTGCTTATTTTCAGAACTAGAAATCATAATTTTAGTACACTTCAACCATATAGCCTAACTGATTGGTTGGTTCGATGATCTTAAAGGTCTTTTCCAACCTAAATGATTCTATGATTTGTTAATCTACAACAGCTTCACTAAGCTAGATTTTAATAGCAGCCTGTAGTCATCTGAATCCTCACTCAGGAAGATAGATGTGATTGTCTATATTTATTGTGCCCCAAAAGAGTACTGCATGGTGCAAGGTTTTAGGTTTAACTTAATGTAACAATCAGGGAGGTGTTTGGAAAATCATCTTGTGACTCTGCCTTAGTGAAGGAGAGACCCGAGAGCTTTACTGAACATGGTCATCACATTTTAAAAACCTATAGCCACTTCTTAGCCCAGCTCTCGCTGTCTTCTCCAATGACAGACACCTACACTGCAGCAGCCATTTAAACAGTCTGCCATATCCCACCAGTACGGAGAATGTTCACATATGAAATCAGCAAATGTGAAGCAGGCTCTTCTCTGATGAATAACCTCTTGGGCAGTTAATGAGACAAAAAATCTTATTCCCTGCTGAGTGAGGTGGTAGCTGTGTTGCACAGCCTACCAAGAGCAGAGGGACTGGCCCCTCTGGATCCACAACGTACTAAGGTTTTCAGTTCTGGGGGTGCTTCAGGTTGAAGGATTCGGTCAAGGTACTACAGGCATCCAGCATGAAAGTCAGACTCATCTTCTTTTTCCTGTGTGGATGATCTGCCTGGAGGACTACAGCTCTGAAGATGCGAGTTAGGGGAAGAGGGGAAGAGGCCAGAGAACTTCACTAAATTATGACTCTCAGGATATTAGGTCAATATAAATATAGGCATTTACAAATAGTGTATATTTATCATAGATTTGCCCAGCAGTTTGCTTTCCACTTTAGAACTCTCTCAACATATAATACATATAAATATAATGCTTTATGTTATACACCTTGGAAATAAACCTGGGTTTATGCTTGGTATTTCACAGTTTTGAAGAACTTTTATTAGTACTTACAGGACCACACTTGTCTAAGCCTGAGCAAGAACTTTCTACAATTTTCTTTCTTTGAGGGGTTTTGCCTCCTGTTTTGAAAGGATTCAAGGGGATTCTAGGATATATTTAAAACATTAACCCCAATTCAATTCTATATTGCACTGATATTGCCTTGAAAGAGTTTGATATCAATTAAACCAGTATAACACTCACTTGAATACAGCCCAGAAAAACTACTGCAAAGATTTATGTGGTCAGGAAAGTGGGATATCTTGCAATATACCACTTACCACATTAAAGGAAACCATTACAGTTTTTTTCTCACAAATTTGCCATGCTACAAACTTTCCCATATGTCACTGGTTTGCCACTCAGAGATGCAAGTGACTGGAATATTGGAAACGTCCATATGGATAGTGCTTGCTCTAAGAGAGCTAAGTGATTTTAAAATACCAAGAGGTATGTACACACAGTAGTATATCAGCCAAAAACTGGCTACAAACTGTCATGCATCAGTGCATACAGAAGAGGAAGCCATAATCACAGGACTATCTGTTTTATTATTGTATGTCCTTCCTGTATTTGTAATTTGCAAAGTTGCATAGAACTGAACTAGTCAAACTCTGCATTCTCCATACTGAATGCAAAATCCATCTGGCAAAATATTCCAGGACCATTTTAGGAAAAAAAATTCTTGGGAATATATTACTTCACCTGACAAAGTTGACAGTGGCTTCACAATACTAAAGGAGAGTTTGGAACCTGAAAGGACATGCAACAGGCAAGAGAGTAAAGTGCTCTCTGGTAGCCTGGGTGAACATCACATCTGTGTATGATTTTGAGATTAAATATCTAGACACTGTCAATGACAGTTTTTTAGGTTTGGCTCAGACCAATGTGCAGGAACTGGTTCAAGGGATATCATTAGAAGTCACTGTGTAATGAATAACCTTAGGACACTTGGATTCTAAAATCCTGAAGCTACTAAATCAAAAGGTCTACTGCTGATTGACTTTAAAAAGAGAAATCACATATAAAAGAGAAAAGTTGTTAGCAAAAGGTTAAAGAGATTAATCATTCCCAGTGGCACAGTGACTATTTAATACCACCATATGGCTTCTCAAAGTAAAGGAATACAACCTGCTAGCAAAGACTTGAGAAAATCCAACAGGCTGGGGTGTATCTTTAGAAAGGGAAATCCTTTAAAAACCTTAAAATTTATTGAAATTTGGATAATAGAAGGAATAATAATCACTAAGAGGTCAGTTATATGTAAAAACACAAAATGGCAGCACCAAAAAAAGTGTTTGAGAAACTATCTGCAGATATCACAAAACAAAAGAATAAATCCATTTTCAAACAGAGGAGGGAGAAGCCTTCTAGGCAGTTTGTAGCACGAGGAAATGAATCAAAGATGAAAAGAGCATGCAGAGGAAAGGAGGCCATAGCAGAGAAGAAAAATTACTTGTTTATATCCCTGCTTAACATGGATAAGTTCAGGGAGATTTCTGAGCTGAACTTTTTTTCAGCTATAGACACATTAAAGGATATGCCCAACTGTCAGCAGAAGTTATTGAAGGAATAGATAAAATTAAGAGTGAAAAATTTGTAAGACCGATTGATATTTACTTTTGGGCTCTAGGGCTCATCTTGAAGATGAAACAAGTAAATCACAAACCTCTCTCTCAGAAACAGTGTGGAGGGAGAGGACTGACACACGGGACACCAATTATTTCAGAAGGCTGTAGGGGAATCCAAGGACTGACCAGTAGCTCATCATGTCCAGCAAGTTAATTAGTTGAAACTGGCTGAAAAATAGAATTAATGCGCACCTGAATAAATATGAACTATTATGGCTCATAAACAGGAACGATTAGGGAAGAGCAACATGGCTTTTGCAAAGGAATAGCAGTTCTCAGAAATATACAGTTCCCTGGAGCAGTCAGCGAGGCTCCAGACCGGAGCAAGCAGGCTGATATAGTGCACCTTGACTACGAAAAGGCGTTGAACAATGTCTTCTACCAAAGGCTCTTAGAGAGATGAAGGTGACTGGGAGAAGGGGACTAAAATGGATAGAGATTACTCATTAAGAGACAGAAAACAAGTGGCAGAAATAGTTAGTTTTCACAGGGGAGGAATATTATCGGAAGAATTCCTGAGATTCGCACTTGACTCCATAATTTTTAATTTAGTCATTAATGATCTTGAAAAGAAGCTGAGTAGTGAGGTGGAAAAGTCTGTCAAAGTTAATAAGTTATTTGGGACAACACATATCAGCAATAGCTGTGAAAAATGCAAAAGCACTTCATAGTAGTGACTGACTAGGGGACAAAATGGTGGATGAATGTACAGGAGAAAGCAGAAGTCCACTTTATTGCCTTAAGTGTGCTTTAATTAATCTTTTGATAAATGAAATTTATAGAAGTTAAATACAAAATTAAAGTCATCAACCCATTTCAGAAACAATATGGCACCCTTAGAAAACTCTGCAAAATACTGTTTCAGTTCAAAATTAGTATCTGCAAGTATGCTTCCACTGATTTTCAGGTTTTGGACAGAATGGACTAGACTGAAGCATCTGATTTCTGTTCTGTTAAATCAAATCTAGCAATGAAAACTTCTGATGTAATGTTATAATTTAATTTGTATTTTAAATGTGGATAAACCATTTGATATCTCTTTCCAATGTAAAGATCCAGAAACAATGTCTCAATCATCATTAAGCTGCTGCAACTTGTAATAATCTTTTAAAGGAAATATATTGGAACTGTTTTATGAAGCAAAGACAACAGTAAGAGTACCTAATACGTATCACAAAATAATGAATGCAACCTAAAGCCAAAAATCTCCTAAAACTAAATGTGAGAAACTTTTCTATATATTTCTCCCCCCAGGGCACTTCAGTCAATATGAGTTCATGGAAACTCTTGTTCATGCATGTTTTTCTGCCTAAAAAAAAAAAAGTTTGGTAAATTCTTTCTGAATAGCTTTAGTTCAGAGAATTTGCAGAAAGCCTTCTGCACTGCTTAACCTTGAGAAGGGACAACGCAAGCGGTTGGGAACAGCTAGGCGGGATTATGTGCAAATTCCTTTATGACAAAAAAGGAGAAAAAGAAGGAGAAAAAAGAGAAAAGATGCCTACCTGTCTAGGTCAACTGCAGAAGCCGCAGGTCGCAGATAAGTCCCGCGAGCGTGAGGAATGCTGCATCTGCAGCAAAAGCGATGCCAGCAGAGCCTCCCCAGGCACGGGGCCACAGACAGCACCCAAGCTGTGGTCACAACTCGGTCAAGGCTGGGCAGCGCTACAGAAAGAAGACAACGGCACGAGAGCAAAGTCTGACGAGGAAAAATCCTCAGATGAACATTGTTTCCCCTTTTTCCATCAGGTCATCACGTTTTTTATTTAGGGGACTGAGAGAGCAAAGAGATCCTCTCCTTATACTAAGAATTTGGGAATTTCCTATTTTATTATGCCCTTTCAATATTTTATCTACATTATCTATATGATCAGTTGCAGGTATTTTTGCTGTTTCAGGTAGCGAGGTAGCTGTAGTAGCAAGATTTTTTTGGTGCTCTCTAGTTCCTTTTTTAATTTTTCCTGTCTCTTTCTTCAGTGATGCAGGTATAATTCAAACAATCGCTAATTGCCTCCTCAATCATTTTTTCTAAATGTAAGAATACACTCTGGTTCCTCTTCTGTAGCAGAGATACACAGTACATGCACGTAGTTCAAAGTGCTGAGCATCTTTAATTGCCACTAAAATTAACAAGATTTATGCATCTCTTGAAGATTTTTGGGACAATAACAGTGTCTGACTGTCATGCCAATGCTCCAGATACCTTATCAAGTTTGTATCACAGAGTTTTAAAGTACTGCAGCTTTAAAAAATTAAGTTAGTTGCCTTGCATTTAATATGATGAAGTGTTACTGCTGCAGCCTTTCATTGGCCTTATCCTATTTGAATAATTTCAATTGAAGCCTTTACAAAATTTATAATTATGAAGAATGACACTTGAGATGTTCACTTAAGACAACACAATAAATATATGACAACAAAAATAGCTGAAAATAATAATTTTATCTTCGTTATCTCTTCCTCTCTCTCTGTTTCTCTCTTCACTTAAAAAATACATCACTTACAGCTTTGCAACACTTGAATTAAACTATCAATATTTAATTTAGAGGAATTTCCTGAAATGCGGTGTAAAAAACCTAGAGGTCATCAGGCTTTATTATTCACACCATAATCAGCTTTTTTTTTAAAATGTCTTTCAGGTTGATGACTTTGTCAATTTCAGGAATGACATTTACTCAACTCAGACTATCTGTCAAATTCAGAAGACACTATGAAAAAAAGCCTGAGCTAGGGAAAACAGTGGAAAATTTAAAAGAGAATTTTAAACTATAGAACTGCAATATTGTTCATTTTAAGTCACCTAATTTCATTTCCTCCAAACAAGTTAGTACATATTGGACAACTTTTGAATCAGTCTCAGATATTAAAGAAAATTATTAAGTTACTCGATGGCTTTAGAAACAAAGGGTGCCTGAGTACTTTCGCTGATTTAGAATTTCAGTGTCAAACATTAATTCTTCTAATATGTATATACTGTTATTTTAGTTGACTACTGTTATTGGCAAAATCTTCTGAGTACATGCATATTTAAGTTGCTCAGAGCTTCTAGAAGTATATTTTCTCGTAATTGCCTCATGATTATTTTAGGCATTGTAAGTAACAAATACATCTGAATATCGATGAACTAATTAGAGAGGTCAAGACTGGTGTCAGCCTCGGCTGCACTGATCATGACCTGGTGGAATTCACAATCTGGAAGGATATGGGCCAGGTGAAGAGTAGAGTTCAGACCCTGAATTTTAGGAGAGCAAACTTTCAGTTTAAGGAGTTAGTGAATGGGACCCCCTGGGAAACTGTCCTCAGGGATAAAGGAGCTGAACAGGGCTGGCAGATCATTGAGAATATTTTTCTTGGAGCACAAGAGCTCTCAATTCCCATGTGTAAGAAATCAGGAAAGGAAGGCAGGAGGTCAGCATGGCTGAGTAAGGACCTCCTGGTCAAACCGAAGTATAAGAGGGACATGCACAGGCAGTGGGACCAATGACAGGTTTCCTGAGAAGAATATAGGGACGCTGCCCAGATGTGTAGGGATGGGATCAGGAAAGATATGGCACAGTTGGAGATGAATTTGGCAAGGGATGCAAAGAATAATAAGAAGGACTTCTGTACATACATTGGCCACAAAAGGAAGATTAAAGAAACTGTACCCGTCCTGATAAATAAGACAGAAGAACTGGGGACAACTAACATGGAGAATACTGAGGTAGTCAACAATTTTTTTTCCCTCAGGTTTCAATGGGAGTCTCTCTTCCCACGTCTCTCAAGCCCCTGAACCTCAAGGCAGGGACTGGAAGAATGAAGTGCCTCCCATTGTGGAAGAAGATCAGGTTTGAGACCACCTGAGAAACCTGAACATACGTAAGTCCATGTGACCTGATGAGATGCATCCCAGGGTCTTGAGGGAATTAGCTGACTAATCTAGTGGCCTTCTTTGATGGACTGACTGAATCAGTGGACATGGGAAGAGCTATGGATGTCATCTACCTCGATGGTAAGGCCTTTGATATGGTCCCCCAAAACATTCTTATTGGTAAATTGGAGAAATATGGGTTTGATGGATGTACTGTTAGATGGGTAAAGAATTGGCTGGATGGCCATGTCCAAAGAGTCACAGTCACCAGCTCAGTGTCCAAGTGGAAACCAGTAATGAGTGGTGTCCCTCAAGGGTCTGTACTGTGACCAATACTATTTAATATCTTCACCAATGACATAGATGATAGTGGGATTGAATATACTCTCAGCAAGTTTGGAGATGACGCCAAGCTAAGTGATGCAGTTGATGTGCTTCAGGGAAGGGACACCAGCCAGCCAGACCTTGACGGGCTTGAGAATTAGGCCCATGTGAACCTCATGAAGTTCAAGTCCAAGTGCAAGGTCCTGCACCCGAGTCAGGGCAATCCCCAACATCAGTACAGTCTGGGGGTTGAATGGATTGAGAGCAGCCCTGCAGAGAAGGACTTTAGGATACCGGTGGATGAAAAATTGGATATGAGCCAGCAATGTGCACTTGCAGCCCAGAAAGCCA
Source organism: Elanoides forficatus (assembly GCA_025311575.1). Classification (NCBI taxonomy): domain Eukaryota; kingdom Metazoa; phylum Chordata; class Aves; order Accipitriformes; family Accipitridae; genus Elanoides; species Elanoides forficatus. The sequence continues at coordinate 2,652,197 of JAOBAS010000028.1, read as the reverse complement.
ACTGTATCCTGGGCTGCACAAAAAGAAGCATGGCCAGCGGGTCAGGGAAGGTGACTGTCCCCCTCTACTCTGCTCTCATGAGACCCCACCTGCAGTACTGTGTTCAGCTCTGGGGTCCCCAGTACAACAAAGAGATGGACCTGTTAGAGCTGGTTCAGAGGAGGGCCACAAAAATGATCAGAGGGCTGGAGCAGCTCTCCTGTGAAGAAAGGCTGAGAGAGTTGGGGTTCTTCAGCCTGGAGAAGAGAAGGTTTAGGGAAGTTCTTATTGCAGCCTTTCAGTATATAAATGGGGCTTATAAGAAAGATGGAGAGCGACTTTTTATGAAGGCCTGTAGTGATAGGACAATGGGCAAAGGCTTTAAATTGAAAGAGGACATAAGGAAGAGTTTCTTTACAATAACGGTGATGAGATATTGGAAGAGGTTGCCCAGAGAAGCTGTGGATGCCCCATCCTTGGAAGCATTCAAAGTCAGGTTGGACAGGGCTTTGAGCAACCTCATCTAACAGAAGATGTCCGTGCCCATGGCATTTGGATTGGATGATCTTTAGAGGTCCCTTCCAACCCACTCTATTCCATGATTCTATGATTCCATGATCCATAAAGTGATGATTGTATTAGTTTGTAATACAACAAATTTTTGGTTCTTTAGGATGAAACACACAGTAGCATTGTAAATAATGAGATTTCCCTGAATGCTCACTTTTGTATAATCTTTCTCAGATTTATCAATGACTAATTTACACTGAGCATTTCTAAAAATCTGCTTGTCATATTTTATTGCAGCTAAAAATGAAGAAAAATAAGATAGCTAAATGCATATCAAACATGCAGAGGACAACTAGATTAAAAAAAAAAAAAGCACCAGCTAGAAAAATATGCTTTGAAATAATAGGAATGTTAAAAAATGGTTTTAAGGAATAAAGCCGATGAACATTATCTATCATATGTAAATAGTACTGACACTTTCTAATCTGGAGCCTGTATATTCAACCATGTAAACGACGCATACATTTCTTCTTGCTTTTCTTACATAGATGTCCTCTCAGCTAAAATAATTTTGCTTGTAAGTGCTTGAAAAGTAGACCAATTTACAGAAATCATCTGCAGAATGTAATTGCCATCTAGTATTCCAGGCAGCTTTGCCCATCTATGGGGAGAAAGAAATAGATAAGGGGGAAACATAAAAGACAAGCAATGAGAAAGAAGTGGAATTATAGACTGCTGAGAAGAAAAACTACTGCTATCAGTCCTGCCAGTTCATGAGAAACTGATCTGCAATTCATGAATGTGACAAAACACATTCTCCTTACAAAACAATAAAACACAAAGAAGACAGAGAAATAGGGACAGAAGGAAAGGTGCCCTGCCCAGCTGCAGAACTGTGAATAATATTTCCACTTAGGTAGATCCTTTGTGTGTTTACAAAACAAGGGCATGAAGAATGCAGAAATAAGAAAAAAATCCCATTTTTACAATTGAAATAAATGAACCCCACAAAAATGAAGAGGGAAACAAAAAATTTTGAACTGATATATAATCTTCTGATAACTGGGGAATCCTCAAAGCCTTGCATTTGAGAAGCTATGAGAAAAATTGTTTACTTTTTTCTTGTAATCTAGGTTTCTTTCTAGCTGATAGAAGCTGAGATTCTTTTAGGTGTTTTCTATTAGTGTTTTGCTTTTTTCATAGAAGTAGAGCTCCTGCGATCCTTTGTCTATGACTCTTTTTTTGTCTGATTACTCCAAAGTAACCAGGTGTCTTTTTTTCCTTCTTTGTATTCCCATGTCTTTACATGCATTGAATGGGAAATTGCTTATTCTCCTCTCTGTTGGAAATGCATGGGTGTTGTTTGGCTTCTGGAAGCAAAGAAAGGAAACTTCATGGACCAGACTGAGTAGAGTTTTTATGATTCTACGCATTTTAAAATCAAGTCAAATGATACATGCTATTGATTCCTCACTGAAATGCAAGCCTAGTACCCTTAACTGCTACTTTCAACTTTATCAACTTTGGTCTTTAGGCCTTTCACAGATTTTTACATTCCTTCTTCCTCTGTGAGATTCTTGGTTCATTTTAAAACCCAGTTATAGGATTTCTAGCCCTGGATCAACATTCTGGATTTTCAGATTAACATGAGGAAGTAGGAGATTCTCTGGTGGAAGAGGTCTTAAATCAAACGGCTACCCCCACATGACATTGTAGAAAGCCTTATTCTAATATATTTGTCTGCATAATAAGACTTTTTTAGAGTGTAATAGCATCACTAGTTCCAGAGCAAAAAGTCTGTGTGTTCTTGCGCATTAACACTTCCATTATGAGCCCTTTTCATCTTCTTTTTTTCTCAACTAACAAATTCCTTCTCCTTGTATCTGTATGCAGAACAAATAAGGGTGATATCTCAAAGGAATTACAGTAACAGATTAAAAGTAATGTGCAGGATCACAATTATGTTGTACTTGTCCAAAGTGAATAAAATAGAATTAATTTCAGATTTATAATCACAAGGAATGAGTCTAATGAAAGGCACTAATTACATCCCTTTAACGTGCTAAGCATAAAATAAGTAAGTATGGATAATGTATTACAATTTTGACAAAGATCAGGAGCACAGATTTTCAGGAGAAGTTCTAGGCAATGGAGAAAAGCCTATACTTTTAAAATTAGCAAAGATCTCTAGGATAGCAGATTTTTTTGGTCTCTGGAGATGACACGTTTCAAAACTTCATTTTCTATCCCTGTAGTAAGGCCAGGAAGACATAACTGTCTAACCCCCATTTTTTTAATGTTCTTTGGAGCATCTTTTTTGATGATAACTTTGGCTCCTTTCACATCACACTATGTTCATTCTTTACAAACATTTAGCAAATTGTTATTTTCTTAAGAATACCTCCAAGTACTAATTTTAATAGTGTATCTCAACTTACTCTGGAAAAGCAAATTTTCAGTTATGTAAGTGTCACCACAAGAAAATTGTTAAAAGTTAGGTGTCCATGCAGGAAACAGAAATATAGAATTAGACAAAGGTATGGAAAACCCATCCATCTTAAAATTATAATATTGAATATTTACAAATAACAACAAACAAAAGCATTCAAAGAAATATTGAGGAAATTATGTAAATCACAACCTTAGTGATTAGCAAATGGAAGAGGAAAATTAGCTTGTTCTCTTTCTTTAACTGTTATTTCTGAAACGTGATTGAATCAGCTCTACATCAAGGTCCATAGGAGCTTGTCAGCTTGCAATAACATTCTGTCAGCTGTGCCTGTACTGTTACCTGTATTCTACCTGTACTGTTATTTTAATGTCTAGTATCTAAAATATTGTTCCATAATATTTTGTCGTACTCAGAAATCAAAAAACCGCTCTGCAAAGATTATCTTCTGAGCATACCTAGTTTTAGTAATCAGTTAGTGACAATCTGACATAGAACAAATGTCTCTAAAGAATTTTTTGTTTGTTTGTTCTACCCTGCAAGCACTCCTTATGGCACCATGTTACGGGGTTTTCCTCTTTAAATGTTTGATTCATATAATAGTACTGCTTGGGATCTTAGCAAAAATATTTGTGAAATCAAACAATTTCTTTAACAGCCATTCAGGTTTGCACCAAACCTTCCAATGCCCATTATGTTTTTATGTGCAGTATTCTCCTGAACTGGCAGATGCAGGGATGAGCTTTTCAGTCATGTCCTGTGGCCTGCTTATCTTTAGGCGCTGCGTCAAAAGCATGTTCTAAATGGCATGAGTGTCGCCTAATGAAGAAAAGGTCTTCTGAAAAGTACATGTTTTCAAGTTGTTTTGCCAATGCTGTATTTAGCTCTATTTTACAAACAGAGAATTAAGTTCTTCCCCTCCCCTCCTTTTTTTTTTTTTTTTTTTTGGCAAAGTAAAGCTAAAGCTGGTGAAACTTGGCAGGAGTATGTGGAAGGGAAGCAACGGCAACTCTTGTTTCATTCTCTGTGAAACCACAGAGACTCACAACCAGCTTGCAGCTGTGTCAAGCTTTTTAGCTGGTCTGCAGGAATTACAACAGGATAGGAAAGGACTGAAGCTGAAAGACGAGCTGCTGTACAGTACATCTCAGGTGAAAACTTCCCAGGGTGCAAATAATGTCACTGAGCAGCATTAACAACCTCTGCACATTTTCTGCCCGGCATCGAGGAGAACCCATGTTTGTGCAGCTCCCAGAGGAAAAGCACCTTTGCTAGGTGGCCAGAAATGGAGACCAGCTGAATCTATCTTAACTCCCAAGTAGCAAAGCACGGAAGCATGGGCTTATTCCTCTCATAGCCCTACAACATGGGGGGAGCCACGTTCCTTGGGTCTCATCAGAATGAAGCATGTGCCAGAGTGATTTGTTGAACTGATGTTTCTGGGTTCATTGAAAGACCACTAAGTAAATGAAAAATGTTGCATTAGCATTAATAAGCTCCAGAAACTAAAATCCTATGATCTGGAAAGCATGAGCCTGATTTCACAGTAAATCGCCTCATTGCAGTTTTTGAGCTGAACAAATGTAATGAGATTAGAAACCCCCTCTCATGGATATTTCTCATTTCACTATATAAATGGATATGTATTGCCTATAGAATTATTCCTGTCTGTTACTTACCACCAACTAGTAATTCCATCAGATGTGTATTCTTCTTCTCTGTTAAGGCTTTTAAATTGGTCGTACGCAACTAAGCATTATAACTTGGAAAAGGTAACAAGTTTGAGTCAGTACTTCCAAGAATAAAATTGAAAAGACAGACATTTTTATTACTTCTGCACAGCGAACACACTGATTAGATTGTGACTTTCTGAATGAAGAAATTATGAAATGTTGGTAAGCAAGTGCTGACATGACAAAATTTTGTTGAATTATTTCATTGATCAACGGCTTGAAAGCCAAATTTGGCAGCATCTATAGAATAAAGAAGCAGAGAGATTTGCAAAAACCACAACTCTTGAAGTGAAAAGCTTCCTTTTCTGAACAGGAAAAGATCTGAGTGAGAAAGCAAATCAAACTTTCTGGAAAATGAAAACCTCATTAAGAAATGAAAGCTGGCAGCAAAAGAAAACTGTAAGCCAGGTTGCTCATCTTATCCATTTTGTGTCTTTAGCTGGATCAGAGGACTGGCTTGCTTTGAATAGCATGCCCTGAACAGTCAAAAAACCTGTGGACACACGCTCTGCACCACTTAGGACTTACCCAGCAGAGGAAGGAAGCTGAGGAGACAGATCTGCACTTCCAGCCTCACACTGCACCACATGGCAGACGAACAAGGGACAGTGCCCTAGAGGAGACAGCCAAAAGGTTTGCTTAATTCCATAAACCCCAAGGTATTCTTAAATGAAGGTTACAACAGGGAAGTGGGAAAGCAGCCTGCAGTTCCTGCTACTGGGCAAGCTGAGGATCTCCCATTCCAGCTTATCTGCAGATATACCAGTTGGTAGCAGATTATTTTGCACCAGCGGAGCATTGCAGAGGCATCCCACTGGAGCAGTAAATCTAGCCCAGCATATTTCATTATGGAAGGAACTGCTGAGTCTGACATTTACATGACCTGTAAATGATATTGGTCTTCCTTATTTCACAGTAGACTAACCATGTTGGATGTCACCTCAGGGTGAAATGGGTATACGTAGAGATATATAAGGTTTTGTGAAGGAGCTGTAGTACCAAACATTTTGGTAGGAGAGCTGATTCTTGAAACAAGCCAAATAATTAACTTTGACTAAATCCACATTTTGTTTGACAAAAGATCATGGGATTTGACAAATGACCTTGGCCTATCCTAGACATAGGTAATGAGGGGCTATTTAGGTGCTTAAACATAGTGATCTAGCCCCTTTTATGTGCCCAGAGGCATCTGAGAAATATATATGAGACAGACAGGGATAAGCACAGGGCCTGTTTTCCTTCTGGAATGGCAACTGGAAGCTAACCAGGATATCCTGTGCTAAAATGGCCCAGGAACCTACCTTCATGTACCTGAATAACTAACTCCCTATTGCTTATGGGAGAAAACAGGAGCAAAAAAATCAGTTCAACAAACCCAAATGCATATACTACCAGTTATAAAACTTTTGGCTGTGAGCACTAGCACTGATCACATGCCAAGTGATTATTCTGAACCTTTAAAAAGAAAGTCATTAAGGATTTAATGTGGCACCAGTATTGAGATTATAAAACATATGCAGTGCCCTCCTTGCTTCACAGCAGAGCCATCCAGCCTGGCCCCTGAAACGCACAACGCGTGCTTTTGCTTGGCCAGGGGTGGCTGTGGGTGTCGGGGTGTGGGGAGGGAGGGAAGGGAGTGTGCAATGCCCAAATGCCCTGGAGAGAACTGGGCTGCCGCTGATTTTCATTCCATCACTCCCACATCGCTCTCGCCTGTTCATCTGCTTGTCAGCCTCAGCTGCCTCCTCCCCCATTCCCCTCCGTCCTCCTCACTGTGAGGTGTATATCAAGGTGATGGCGAGGATTCTGGCTTCAAGGTCCAGCAAAAAACCACTCATGGAAAGGACAGAGACTAGCTTGTCATTTGTAATTTTGTCTGAAAGGACGTTCCATATTTCAACAGGTTAGCCTCTCCTGTCGCATGAGACGGTTGGACACCACCTGCATAAGATAACAGATTCTTTCTAAACTGCTTGCAGGTTATTTATGACCAGTCATGCACAGTGATTAACCACTCTTTTTTTCTACACTTCCTCACCCTGATTTTTTTAACTTAATTTTTCACCTATTTTTAATCTGTACTGCTCATTCTTCCTTCTGCCTTTATTCTATTTCAGGAACCCTTTTACCTCTTTGGAAAGAGCAGAAGAGAAGAAAATATTGTGTAATTCTTTAAATGGGCCCTATCCTTAAGCGCTCTGAGGAGGAGTATTGTGAAATGCAAAAGCAAGAGGCGACTTACAGCCACAGCAGGGAAGCAGGACTGACGACTTTCAGCACATAGTGGCTTTTGCATCTTTTTCCTTTGGATGTATTAGACAAGGACTAGGCAAACACATGCAGAATGAAGGGCTTCAGACTGCTAGGTTGAATGGCAAGGTTGATATTCTCATTTATACAGCTATCTATCTTATGCAAGCTGGTAGATGAGCATCCAGAGTGACATATATGCGATTTATGGCAATCCCAGCTGAACGTAGCAGAATTTGTGCCAAAGATTATTTTTAAAAAGGAAAAGGAAGAGAAAATTTACTCCCTTCCCAAATGCGGAGCTTATTTTTAATTCATTCTACTTTTCAAATACTGTAGTTATCCAGGAATAACTACAGTCATTGACAAACTTTATATATAAAAGCATAATACAATACATGTTATCAATGACTATACAGGTATACACACATAGAATATGACATTTAAAGGAGATAAACATGGTTCTTGTTTTGTTCATGAAAACTCCATTAAGCTTAAGAATATTAAAATACCTTTGACAAACTGAACTGATTTGAACACCTTGTTTTGAAAATTGAAAAACACAACTGAAAATTGAAAAAGCTGATAAACAAAATACACAATTCCTCTGCCTCTATATCATATTCCAAGCAAGTTGAACAATTTATTTCCTAACTCATCTCTTTTCTTCTCTGCCTGGCACAGTTTTCTTTTAATCATACGATCAGTTTCACTCCCTGTTTTATAATAGCATTATCTAAAATTATTTTATTAGGTCCTTGTTTTCACTGTATGCGTACTAGGTGCTTTAGATTTCATGTACATTTTACTTAGAATATGACATTTTGCAATATATTGTAGTCTTCTGTATTCTATTGTATCTTCATTTAGTCATACACTTATTTATTAGTTACATAAATTACTATATGGTGGTAGATTTTTGTCAGTTGAATTCTCTCTGACTATCCATTAGAGGTAAGATCTTGCTTGTTAAAGAAAGCTCTAATGAATTACATAAAATTTCCTTTCATATCCTTCAGTTGTCGTAAAAATATTTTTTACGTTACTGGATAATTAACTTTTACCCTTCCTTAGGTACAGGCTGGAGTTCTCGAGGAGCCACAAGATTAATGTACCATAGAATGTGCATCCTAAAGGAGAACAATGTTCCCATTCAGCCTCTCATACTTCAGATGAGTCAATTATAAAATTTCATTGATGACAACACTGCTAGGTTTTTTTTTACTTGAAGAGTGGCAAAATAATGAAGTGTTCCTTCCATTCTAATGCTTTCAGATATGTTTGTTGCGAGCACTAGATTCATGTTGGATGCAGACAGAAAGCTGATGAATTCAGAGAGCTTGTGAGGGAAGAGCAAAACATGTTGGGACTGTGTTGGAGACAGTGGAACAAAGCAGGGGTCAAAGAAGTCACTGGATTTATATGAGTATAAACAGAGCAGCAGGAAGAGAAAGGAGATGGAGGAATCAGAAGGCAGCAGAAGGGAAATTTTAGGAGTGAAGCACTGGCAAAGGAAATGAAAATGTAGGAAGAAAGAGACCTGAGTACAGTGTTAGGGCTGACAGATTAGATATAGATTAATGAATGCAGACAGAGTCTAACTAATGTTATTTTCAGTAGCTAAAATTAGGTACCTCTGGCCATTGCAAAACCAGGATTTTGTAAGTATTTGAGACTGAGTTTTAATAAACATAGAGGTAAACAGCCTCAACTAAGTAAAATATGGAAAGCAAAGTATGAAAACAAAAATGTAATTTTTAATGTTTTGTTTAAACCTTATTTTTAGCCTGAGATCACAATTTATACTGGACAGTCTATTTCATGCTCTTGTACACTGCAGTACAATGCACATCAATGTCCTAAATGCATGTACAATGTCCTAAATAAATAACGTTGACAAATAAAAATAGTTCTTCAACAAGCCAAGACAGGAAACAGATCTGCGATCTGTGTAACAGAAACCTATACCTATACGATATTTATGGAAAGACATAAATGAAAGTAGAGTCAAAGGAACATTTTATTTAAATGGTTGATTGTATAGAATTTAAGGCTTGAACAAAACAAGTCTTTTTTTATGAGATATGGTAAAAATGTCCCAAAAGTTAGTGTGTGGGATTTGCTATAGAGGACTGAGTCTTGGGATGGATAGGAATTTTTATCAGATTATAAAACAAATAACAGTGAAAATGGAGGGATAATAAGTAATTTTAATTTCCCAAACCTAGACCTAGAAAAATGAATGCTCCTGTAGTGGCAGATGTCACATGCCTTGATAGGATTAAAAAACATATTCCTTTACCAAATAGTGAAGTCATAACGACAAAATATGAAGCTAGTTTTATTTTAGTGAGAGAAAACCTTACAAAAGTAATAGGAAACTTCAGCCTATTAAGTCAGGAGTTCAATTGATTTGGAATTTTAGAAAAACAAACTTTGAGAAATACTGGGAATTTTCTAGCAAGGTTGCCTAGGATGATGAGTTCAAGAATTTGAACTTGAAGAGGATGCAGAATCCTGTTGTGTCCAAAGTACTAGCATCACTTGGTGCTTGAATTTCAGGAAACAAACCCACAACAAACCAAAACCCTGACAGGGCTACAGACTTCCTAGGATGATTAAGAAGTTTCTACAGAGGTGAAGAGTAAGAACAGAGCATGCAAACACAGAAATAGGAATGTAACAGTTTTCTACATCTTGGCAGTTTAAAGATGTAGAAAAGACCAACAACCTACTGCGGACCTAGATCTTGCAAAGAAAATGAAAACGTGACACTAATGTTTTCTTTAGCCATAAAGTGAGAAGTGAACAGAAACGGCAAAACTAGTGTACTGCAGAAGACTGACATGAGATTAAGGATAAAAATAATGAAGTACAGCCAAATATTAAAAGTTGATAATGGAATCAAGTAAGAAAAGTGAGGATAGAATAATGGAAAACAATATACAGCATGGAAAAAATGCCTAGATTGCTCAAGATAACAAAAGGAGGGGCCGAAAGGTTGACATGTGAAACCACAGGTATGAATACCTAAACACTATAGAATAGGGGAAATGATTTTAACCACCATCACCACCTTTTTGTGAGACTATGCATTTATTCTAGAAATTGTTGTTCAAATTTTTCAGTGACTTGGTTATTTTTCTCTAGTGTTATACTTTGTACTAGAGAAGTGATCTACATTGTACAATTAAATAATTTCATATTTATATGATATAATAAAACTGTAATACTGGAAAACTTTGGAGTATTAGGCATATAACTTTTCTGACAAGATACTGAAAAGCCAATTAAAATAAATATTTCTAATGATTCCCCACTGTTACCAATGAAACATTTATAAGAGCACCAGTTCTTTTGCAGTTATAAAATAAAGCTGTGCAGTTTTACAAGTGTGACTCATGAACCACAACAAATCTGTGACCTGTCTAAAACTTTGGCACCTACCTAAGCCCTGCCTGAGGTTTTAAGTAGAATTGGAAAGAACCATCTCAGTAATCAGTCCCCCTCTAGTACCACAGCAGCTATGCAATGAAATAATTAATTTCAGCAAGTTACACAGAAAACAGTAGTCTACAGAAACCTATGAAAAATCTTCTAAGAATCTCAAGATTTCTAATCAATATCCATAACTATAATGGCCACAGGAAAAGATTGGAAGAGACTGAGAACGGTCAAGGCTCAGGTTCTTGCATTAGTGAATGATTATTTAAACAGAATTTCAAACTAGTCAAAAAAGCAAAACTCACAGCATTGCACAAAAGAAGGCAAAACAACTAAAAAGAAAGGGAATGCTCCCTGTGATTGGATCTGCAAGAAAAAGGTCTTCCTGATTTCAAGTATGGTCATCACTCTAACCCTGAGTATGTGAGCAGGGCTCAATAGCAAGGCACCTGATAAATTGATGCTGCTAAGAGTACCAGTGAAGACTAGTCTCCAGTCTGCCACTGTGTTCAATTAAGAAAAAAACTTTAGGAAGGAAAAAAAACCCCAAACCTAATTATGCATGGAAGGAAAAAAAAACCTGGCTTCATTTGGCAACAGGCAAAATTCCTGAAGCATGTTAATACAACAATCCACATATAGCATATACAAAGAACAATCAGTCTCCTTTGAAATATCTTTGAAGATATCAGTACATCAGACAGGCAGATTCCATTTCAAACTTCAAAAATTCTCGTGTTCTGCCATCTTTTCCATAAACTTGTCATCCTCTATCTTAAAACAATTAAGATTCTTTGTTCTTATTATGTTGTTTTGGAAGATTATTTTTGAGCATAAACCTTTGGATAATAATAATAAAAGTGTTTTAAATTTAATCTTATGTAAAAATTTGCATTTCTGTGGCTATCTTCCTCTCCTGAAATTTATCTTTATATTTATTAAACAGTCAACATCCTGTTCAGACTCTGTTCTGCTAAGGTAAACAAGCCAACTACTTTTAATCACACTTCTTTAGATAGATACTCCTCTCCTTTAATTGATCTAGTAAACCACAGGCTGCCTTCAGATCAAATTTTTGTTTCTGGAAAAAGGCTAACCTAAGCTTTATATGATATTCCAGAGGAGGTCCTGCCAATGTCTCAAAGAAAAGTTCTGATAATTCTACATCTCCATCAGATGACAAAGTTTTCTGTCCAAACTCTCTGCTTCTCTGCTTTGCCAAACGTCTCTTAGAACAGTAGCTCACGACAGCGACAATACTCTCCAGTTTTCTTGTTTCCACAATTAAATGAACCCATGCCTATTCCTTACCTGGTGGCCACTACCGCATCTATTAAACAGGATCAGTCCCAACAGTGTTGTCAAAAGACAATCCCTTTCCTTTCCGACAACTGTTAAACTCTCCCTTTTGCTGTTTTTTTACCTGCCTCACAATTTATTAGCAATTTCTGTCATCCACACCTCACTTTATAATTGTACAGGAGGCACATAGCAGATGCTTAACCTAAACCTAGATCAGTGACATTCTCTGGATTTGATCCCATCTCTGAGAAACTGGAGATAATTAAAAAAAAAAAGAAAGAAAGAAAAAAAGAAGAAAAAAACCAAACAAAAGAGATTGTCTGTCATGATCTACCTTTACTAAAAACGTGCTGGTAGCTGGGATAACTGCATTTCCCTCTTTGTCCCTACTCACTTTTTCCTTCAAGATCTTTTCTAAGACAATGTCCAATACTGAGGTGTACAATCAGGGAGACTGTTGGTGGACAATTTTCCACATTTTCTGGAAAAAGCTGCTAAACAACTTCAGCAACAAGTTCTGAAATAGACATATTTTCTTCCATGGAAAAAAACCCCAACCCACAACCAAGATTGTTTTTGCTTTTTTAATCCACTTGATAAAAAGAGTTCAAGAAAACCTGGTCATAGGCTGAGCTTATAAAAATGGCATTTATTACAGAACAGCACTGATATAGTCTGCATGTTCAGGGATTAAAGATTTTATTAGCTCTTAGTTCCTGCATATTTTTTGATTAGCCAATTTGAAGATTAATGTTCACACAAATATTGTTGGGGAATGCAAGAGGACTCATCTAAGCTTGCTCTTGACTGTACGGACTACAATTGCATAGAAAGAGTCCACCTGGACCTAAAGTAAAAATGAGCTTCTCAGAAGATCTTCTCTTAAAAAGAAACAAAAAGGTTTGCTAAAAAAGCTACCGCATTGTCAGGGATATTCTAAGTTGGAAGAAAGAGGAACTGAGAGCAACTAAGAAAACTGATGAGAATAATAGCCTTACTACTAATTTTTCAGCAAAGTTCACATTCAAAGAAAGAGAAAAGAGAAGTGAAAATAAAAGTTCATTGCTATTTTCACAAGCCATCATAAGCTGGCTGCAGATACCCGTATCTACTAAAAGCAGTGGCAAAATGCCTGTTTATTTTAAAGGGAAGAGAATTTCAAAGATCCTTCAAAAAAAACCTACCTGGGTAGTTAAGGCATTTGACAAGCCTGTACAGAAAAAAGAAAAAACTCCAAAACCAACAAAGCTTTGCTCTCCTCGGTCACACCTATCAAATGTCACACTCCAGGATATAATGGAATACAGACGCAGATACCCAAATTACTTTGAGTACTGGAATTAACAAAGGAAAATCAGAGCAGTGCTTTCCCTGAGATAATTTACCCTCTATTGTCCAGTACTGACATTCAGGACCTGAGAGACTTAGATGCCACCACGCTGTTGAAGTGTGCTTTTCCTTTTCATTCTCCACATCATCCTCATGAAACTACATATGATGTCTTAGTAATTGCAGGGAATCTTGATTCTCAGCTACTATTTGTCTTGGAAAATCTCCCTCTATGAAACATCAGCTACATCAGATGCCTGCCAGCTTAGACTGAGAGATCAGAAATGAAGTAATAGCTTGAAAATCACAGCATCCTCATGAAACCTGGCAATGCAGATGATAGCAAAAGGAGACTGGAAACAGGGTGAGAACTCAGCTAACCATGTGATTTCCAAGCAGATAATCTGTGATATGCTGCATACAGCAGGTACAAGTCTGAAAAATGCATACATGTTAGCAGAAAGCATATAGTAGATGTGCTGAAAAGAACCAAAAGGTTTCTAAGCAGACATCCAGTTTGAGGTAGGTTAAGTATCTTGTATGGCTACAAGTGGTCATCAGGGAGGCACACAAACCTAGTGATTTCATCTTCCTGTATGTCTTCAGATCAATGAGACAGGCTACACCTACCTGTTATTTTTTTAAACTCCATAACATACCTTAAGAAAAATACATTTTGGACAGAGGAAATAAAAGGATACAAAAAGAAAGAATGTGGACCAATTTTCCCCTGCTCATTGAAGTACCCATGTTGTGTGATATCATGGATCAGCTGCAGATAAACTAGTGTATATTTATGTAGATCTTACTGTTTCCTTATTGGTTTTTAGAGATACAAATTGCTATCCCATGGAAAACACATGCCAAAAAAAAAAAATCAAACAAGAATAAGAATGATTCCACAATACAAGAAAACAACTTTTTAAAGCCACTACTTTTTCAAGACAGTGCACGTTTCTAAACTGCATTGTGGGAAGGTGCTTTGGGTGTTGAATGTGTCTAACATTTCAGTTTATGATGCATGCATCAGAAATGAAGAAGATTGCCCCAGGTTGCCCCAGACTTAAGGTAGGTTCTTTAATACTTGAGAGTACGGCAAGTCTAGCCCGATTCCATGACTCTTAGTGAAATCCCAAAACACAGAACACTTAACTACCTCCGAGTTTTATCTCTGAAAGGTTCATGTGGATCTAGCATGAACGAGATTCTCCTCCTGCAACAAATATAGACAATTAGACAGGACATATTAAAATTAAATTATGGTGATGTCGCCTTATCCACAAGCATTCAACTGCCAGTGAGTACACGTACACTGAAAACAGAACCCATGGTCTCTAGATTCAAAGACTCAAACACTTATAGCTCCCATACTTGAAAGCTGTTGTGTGAAAGCTTTGTCATATACCTAAACTACTGCATTGCAGAACAGAAGTGCAAGGACCATCATATCCTTAAAAAGAAATTTCTTGCACAAACACATTTCATACATTAAAGTTAATGATAGAATCCATAAATTACCACGTGACTCTCTGAAATAAAAGATGAAGTCTTGTAAACACCAAACTATTGAGAGTCACTTTCTATAGTTTAGTCAGTGATGTGATGACTTCTAAGACATGGTATGGTCTTTAAATGTAGCAATAAATCAAAAATGTAATGTTAGGAGAAGTATGATTTATTTTTCCCTTAATTTATTTTCAGCCTGCTCTTTTCACTTCCAGAATATAAGGTAGTTTCAGACAAAAGCTGCTCTGGGGCCTGAAGGACTGCAAAAATACTGTGTGCTTCACCATTCTGTGCCTATGAATGCTTGTCTGAACCTGCACTCCCTGAATTTGTGGAAGCAAGATCAGTAAAACGCTCATCTGAATGCACACATCTTCATAACTATCTAACCCTGAAATCTATGGAACCAGGGGAGTATACTAACTTCTCAATGTAAGTGTGATGAACAATATGAGTCCCTGTCCTGAACTGTAAGAATTTTGTTTTGGACAAGGTCCATTTAAGCTATTTTTTCCTCACGAGTGATCTGTCAGTTGTTACATGCATAATTTTACTACAGTTAGCATTTTAAAATCCTCCCAAATTTGTAACATAAAACTTGGAACACTTTCAGGAGAATCATAATTCAGAATGTTTTGCTGTCTACTGTCAATTTAAATAAAAACTAAAATTCCTTGTATTCTTACCTCTACCTTTTACTTCACATTCTGGTTTCTACTTTCTTATGTGTTATTTCCCACTGTATGTTGTACTTAATGAGCATAAATTGTGAGTTTTTAATTGGATTATAATTTAATCTTTAGTTCTTCATATCCTGATATTTTCAGGCAGTAGGTACTTTGTAACTGAACAAAAAGTAGGGAGGGTTCAGAATTTATATGAATCTGGCACAAAATACAGAATATGCTTGCCTGAGGAAAAGAGGGGATATTAAAGATTATACACTAACAGCTAATCATGGCTAGCTGTCGATGAAGTATCTAGCTGTGCTTTATGGTATGCAAAAATATTTTGGAAGACCCATGAAAATGTCAGCAAACCAGAAAATTTTGCTGAACCATTATACTCATGTGGGCATTTTTTTTTTCCCACTAGAAAGTACAGATTTATTTAGTTTCTAACAAAAAAATTGAATTCCTAAGTAGTTTCCCTAAGAGTATGTTCCACATTAAGTAAAATCCATATTGCAATATGAGTATTTAAAGGAATATAGAAATTCAGAGTACCACCTGTTGGTGAAAAACAGAAGTAACTTAATTTCCTGCTGCATGGTAAATGCCATGCTTTGGTGAAGAGCTGGAATCAGTCATAGTTCTTGACAATTTGCCAGGCTACATAATGTGAAGCAGAATTAGAAGAAATCCTAGTTATTTATGATTTAATTATTTCAGGTTGATAATATGTCCTGCTGATTTAGCAAGCCAGATTTCCAGTACTTTGCAAACATTATCTAATTTGTTTATAAATATGTCTCTCTGTTTTGCGCTTTTATTTATGCCATACTTTGTTTTGGATAAATGTGTTAAATTAAAATTAGCCACCCCAATAAGCGATACAGTAAAAAACGAGAAGCAGTAGAATGTAAGAGGATTTAATGTAGTACAGAGCCCATTCTAACGTGAACAACTATTATGTCAAAATGGAGGTCTTGAAAGCTGTAGTACTGCGGGCCAGACTGTATCATTAAGGCACACCTGTGGAGATGGTAGAGAGAGGCTAGTGAAGGCACCGAAAGATAGCTTTTTCCCTAAAAGAGGTGTAACACACATATCTTAGCACACACATATCTTAGCCAGCCACTGAAGTCAGATAGGGACACAGTCACGCAAACGCACAAATAAAAATAAGCTAGCACTTGAGCAGTGCGAAAGCTGCTGTAGTTTATAGTTGCTACAAATGCTTCTGCCTGTTTACAGTAAGAGCAATTTTCCATATATCTCCAGACAGTGGACCAGGGGGTTTCTAATGGTACTCAGCATCAGTCTTCTTGAAAGACTTGAAAGTTTTCCTGAAGTTTGTCATCACATGAATTCATGTCCTGGAGCAACTACAGATATGAGATTCAATGTGTCCTGTGTTAAAAACATAGTGTAAGTCTCAGCTGACTTGACTTCTTTCAGAAGATCTAAGAATATCTCCATTCACGAGGCCTGTTTTGTTTTACTAAACAGTGGGAGATACTTCTTACTAACTCAAGTACATGAAATAAATAATAAACTAGGTGTGAAGGAAAAAAGTATCTATCAAACCGAATTATTCAAAGAACAGCACAGTCCATTTACTTTTCAGAAGTCTACTTAAAATTGCTACTAATTTTCAATGAATTTTGGCTTATTTTTCTTTAAAGCTTGTTTCACTGATCAGGAACAGAAATAAAATACACTATTTCTGTAATAAAGTTGTCCTCATGATGGATCTAAATTAATTACAAGGAAAGAAAAAGGGAAAAGAGGTATACATTCGCACTCATTTTTTAAGCAATATTCTTCTTTATCATAATGTAATTCAGATTTTAATTTACCCTGTAAATAGCTGCAACAGAGGTAGGCAGATTCTGACACCCAGGTGACCAGATAGCCTTGGAGCAAACAAAGCTTGCTAGAGCTTTCTTTTTTGTTTGTTTTTAACTTGAAAGTTCTCCAGAAATGCATATAGCTAATCCTGCCTGGCTAAACATTTAGACCTATGACTCAGGTCTTGGTCTGAACAAACAAAAACTCAGAAAGAAAGAAGCAGGACATAAGGCTTCTGCAGGCACGCTTGAAAAATAGCTAGTGCGGCCCAATGCGTTCAGATGCTTCAGAAACTGCTCCAAGTAAAGAGGTGGCTGCTTCAGACCCTGGGTGACATCAGAATTGTGTGAAAACATTTTTTCAGCTGGTGTTCTGGTGTTTTGGATCACCTTTACACCATCCTCCATCTCTGCCTGAATGACATGCGGTATGTATGTGTGTGTAGTATATATGTATATGTAGGTATGCAGTCCATATATATATATATATGGATATACATAAATACTGTGTGTATATACGCTTACCACTGAGCAATGGATAGGGCTCCTGGGGCCTGCTTGCTTAGCACGCAATTAGCAGTCACTAACCTGTTAGCGCTGGTGTCTTTTACAGACCTGGCCGTCTCCTTCTGATGACCTTTGAGGGCCAAGACAGAAGCTCAGCCATCCGATGCTGAGGCTCCAAACGCTTGGCTGTCAAAAGAAAAAAAGAAAGACAGACTGCATCTAAAATACTTCTCTCCACCACGTACACATGCTGCAATAAGAAGGGCATTATGTCAAGCTTGGCTTATGAACTCAACTTCACTATTTGATAGGATACACTATCACCGGGATTTGTTGAAATGACTAAAAGTGTCTTCTGGGAAATGGAAGGTACTTAGCACGGCTATAGTATATTTCATTTCATTTTTAAAGAAAGGAACGCATCTTTCTCATGCTGCCACTGACGCAAAAGTCAGTCTTTATTGCTGCATAGGAAAAGGCTTCATAAGAATCTAGTTCCCACTTGGACACATCTTTCTATGACTGTCAAGATCTTTAAGATATATGTGTAACTCCTGATGGCAAGCCTCAGCAAAAGAACTAGCCTACATGCATGTATCAATCAGTCTATTTATATATAGGTATATGGTAGTCAGTTTAATACATATATATTGCTGGAGGTGTTTTGTTATTTACTTCTTGTGGCTAAATTACGACCTATACGAATTCAACTTTTTCTACACTTTCTCAATTCACTCACTAAAACATAACAGGGATCTATTTAATCTTATGTGGCCAATGAACATTGCAGTGCATTTTCACTACATTTGACAACTGGAATAAAAATAGGTATTTGAAGATTTATAAGAATCAGTTTGTGGAGGATGTAATAATTATGACAATCAGAAGGCTTATGTTCTTCTTCCCTTGTTCAAACAAATGTTTTCTGTTACAAATAAGAGTAGAGAAGCATGGGAATAACCATTTCAAATTTATCTAGACCAACCAGCACTGTAGATCTAGCAGTGGCCAATGTCACATCTTTCAGATATAAACTTTACATCTCTGCTAGGGATCAATAAACGAATGCTAGCGGTAAGATGAAAAGGATGAATATTGAGAACTATACCTGATCATATTTGGCCAATTCAATTGGATAGCAATCCAAACCAATGATTTGTTGGTACAATAAAAAGCAGGTCATAAAAATATCAAGAGGAAAAAATCATTAGTCTTGAACTGTTCCAAGCACCTGGGTTGAATAGTTTCAAAAAGCAACCACATTCCATTCTGAAAACCTGAGTTTTCTCACCCCACTTCCTACTGGAAAGATGGTTCAAAGTCTCATTTTGTTAAAGAATATCTTCTTAGTTCCATGTGCATAGCATACAGCTGTTTGTTTTGTTTTGTTTTGTTTTTCTTGTACCAATATTATCTTTTGGCTTTAGAAACTCCTCCACAGTTTTTGCTCTAGAAAAGTAGGGAGGCAAGTGAAGGTCTCCCACAGTGGGATCAAGTGTGTGTCATTCAGTCTTTGTTTAGTGAGACTATTAAACCATATTCTGTTAGTCACTGTTTGCAGAAAATTCTGCCCTTTCTCTGAGCAGTCTCTGTACTCCTTTTAATACAAATTCCATTTTCTTGAACGTGGATGATCACAATATATGCAGTACTCTTCACGATAATTTTCTAGGGCCCTGCATTAATACTTCTTACTCTCCTGCAAATTCTTCTGATATGCTTAACTGCACTTCCTTTCTCTGGGCCACATCACACTGATAACTTATAACCCATCTTGATGAACTCAAACTTTTCTCCTCCACTGTCATTTCCTTTTCATGAACCTTTCATTTAGAGAAGAAAATTCTTTTATCAGTCCTTACTAGCAAGACCTTCTTGTTCTTGCATTTTATACCAGTATCTATTTGCCTCTCTAGTCTTAATTGCTTTTCTTTTTACAATATATTCCAAGTTTTGCACACTGCAGAGGTCAAAGTAATTTATCTGCAGCTGCCTAGATAACTTTTTCCTTCTGAGAAGTTACTTCATGAACTATTTTTGATGTTATACAACATTGGACTTCTAGTAAAAATCATTGCTACCAGACTCATTTGTGTACTTTCCTATGTTTCTGTAGTCAGAAGTCAAAAACTGGAGGTAATCCATCCCACCAGGTAGTTCACTCATTACACTGAGGAAGTACCTGATGAGAAGGTACTGACCTCAATTTTTCCTGTAATTTCATATGTCTCAGGTTCCACTTCCATACCACCATTCTCATAGCCATTTTACTCCTGCTACGTATTCAGCAATGTCCCATTTTCTGCAAACAGAAGCTGAGTGCTGATTTAGGCTGGAGCCACACCTGTAGTTGTTTCGATCCCTTCATCACTGATCAGGATGGGCTCGACTTTGGTTAATTATCATCTTTCTTAACTTTCTGATCTCCCTGATAAGATTCCCTGGTGATCAATCTTTTCTCTTTTTTTCATCCTTACAGGTTTCCAGTTTTTTCTTACTA
Source organism: Elanoides forficatus (assembly GCA_025311575.1). NCBI lineage: Eukaryota > Metazoa > Chordata > Aves > Accipitriformes > Accipitridae > Elanoides > Elanoides forficatus. The sequence goes on along the minus strand of JAOBAS010000028.1, from coordinate 2,632,176 downwards.
TCCTGTTTCAGCTGTGTAGTTATCCAGCTAAACCTAGAGCTCTCCCCTACAGAATTTCCCTTGTGCTTGGCAACAGATTCCAAGTACTTTGTGTATGTTTCCTTCACATCATTCCAGAGCCTTTGACACACAAATCTTTTCAGTCTGACCTCTCTGAATTCCTTTATATACCTCAAATCCATGATTTTGAACTAGAGAACATTATTTAGCAGCCTGTTTGTTTGTCCTTCCTTTTAATTTAAGATGAACAAGTGCAAGGTATTGGATTGTGTACTTAGTACTTATCAGCCTTCTGCAATAGCTTTATTTCTTGACATTGTATCACTGACAAAATCTCTCAGCTATCCCAAACAGAAATAACAGTGCTATTCTTACTAGTAATTTTTTCTGCTATCCATATCTAGGAAATTAAAAATCTGGTAAGTACACAAATATAAATACTTGTAGTATTTATAATATAAAGAACCACAGATTTAAATTCTTGGAATCCATAGAATACTTTTATGTTGTTGCAGTGGTACTAATTTTTTGCAATCTTTCCCCAAAATTAAATTGACTAATATGTTAATTCAGGGTCTCTGCTCCTTTTAATATCTAGCTCAGTCAGGCTTGAACCATTTCAGTGGGAAAATTTATCCTCAATAATAGCAATTAGTAGATTTTTCTTTGTTTCCACCAGAATCCCCTTTTTTCTCCTTTTTTTTTCACTTTATATCCACCTTTCTTAGTCTATTCTGTCTGGCAGGCAATTCATTTTTCCATTCTCTGATTCTGCTTTGGCTTCAGGACTGACAGTTCTTGAACACCAGTTCCCACTACCAAAGACGTACACAGGTTTGTGATGTTTGCAACGCATTTCCCAAGTACTTCAGTTTCAGTTTTCTCTTACAGTCTCTCTGAGATCATTCACCTTTTGGGGGCAGACTCCTGCCCCTGTCTGCCTCCATTTTCTTCTTCCTCTCCTCTGCTGGAAAGTCTTCTTTCTCCTTGTCCTTGTCACCCCGTCTCCTGCCTGACTCACTTTTTACATCTCCGGCAGAGCAAAGCTTGTTCCTCAGGGAACAAAAAGACTTGTTTTTCTTTATCTCAGGAATTAGCCAAGCCAGACCAGGGAAGAATCGTGAGCTATTGGTTTGAGCCTGCATTCAGCAGTGAAGAGAGGGAAATATGGGAAGTTGCCACTGGAGTGGGATGAAGACTACATATGGCAGAGTCCCAAAAAGCAGCTGCTCTTTACTTCTGCTTAGCTCCTGACAGTTAGTTGTCATTAGTTGTCTTATTTAATTAACAGTTTATGCAATTATGGGCCTAACAATGCAGGCCTTAGGCAAGGCTCCTGCTAAGTTTTTAAAGTGACTTTTCTCCAAGTTTTTCCTTTCTAGACTTCAAGATCAAGTACAAGAGAAATAACAGCTGGGTTCCCTCTCTTTCGTATCTTGACTGATTCCCACACCAACTGTAATAAGCATTTTTAAACAACTTGTTTGTGCTCTAGGGTTCCCTACAGAAGCAAAGTGCTGAGTACATTACTGAATCAGTTCTGTTTCCAAAAGGGATGATCCAGCTAAGTCCCAGCAAACTTCCAGTGTCAGGTATTACTTCAGAGTTTCACTAAACTCTTATTTATAACTCAAGAGTTTAGTCATCAGCAAACATAGTAGCTTAGGTTCATGAGATATAATATGAAGTTTTATAATTATGCAATTCCACAAAGGTAACCAATGATCTTCACTTTTTATCAGAAGCTCCTTTTGGTCCAGATTTGCCCCTTCTTACTCACTCTATGTAGTCTCCTGCATAATTGAGTAATTTCCTGACTAAACTTCCCAGAGCCTGGACCTTTGAGCAGCAGTTGAAATGACAAGGGAATCTCTAAGATTATTTAGAAATGTCAAGCCCAGTGATGCAGCAGCAAGTGCTTTCAGTTTTTTCAATTTTGTTAACTGTAGTATTGAATCAGCTTTACACTGAGAAAATAACGGATCTATTTCTGACGACTGTAATAACTGAGGCTCATGAGGTCTATCCCAGTTGTGAGCTCAAGTGCTGCAAAGTCAATGAAAGTTTATAAAATGTTCCAATAACTGTTAATAACATATACTGAGGGGAAAAAGTACAAAAGAGAGAAAAGAGAGAAGAAATAAATAATCTAAGAACAAATTGTATCAGCCTGTGGATACCATAAAAGGATGGCACTGAAGCTACCTTTGGTAAAAAAAACCAGCGTGGAAATGAATGAACCCAAAGTGGTGTGTTGGGAACATAGTCTGTTCAACACCTGCCCTTAATCACTGCCTTTTTAATGGTCTTTAAAAAGACAGTTTGAAAGGAACAGGTGGACACAGAATCAAACCATTAGGAAGGCCAATAACTACTTTTTTCACTCCAGAGATCTTGGTTTTTGTTTGTGAGCCCTGAACTCCCCTCCTTAAAGTTGTTACCAGATTAGCTCATTATAAAGTTAGCAAAACCCCCTTCCTGATTAATGTGAAGCCTTCCTTCTCTGTTATCTTCCCAGGATCCAGGGGAAGGACTTTGGTGATAGAATCTACTGTGACTGAGCTCCAGCCTTGGATGCTAAAAATCATGAACACCTCTCCCCCTCCTATTTCTCCTCCATTACCAGATTTCACTTTCCCCATATGTGTTTGTTTTCTTAAAAAAAAAAAAAAAAGGAAAATTACCATCTTTCAAAGAACTGAAACACAGAAATAGCCTTTTTTTCCCTATGATATATGTCCCTGTGACAACATATCAGACCTTAACTAGTAGATTCTTACATAAAAAAGTCTTCGATGCTTTTTGGCCATAGTTTTCAGTTTTGTAATCAGGTTTGATTTTTTTTTCTTTTATTTTTTAAATCATTATTTCTTATTTTAACATGTATTTCCTAGCTTCTGTGAAATGGTAACTAAGTACAAGTATCTCTACTTAAAACCTATTTACCATGTGACACACTGCTACAATGGAATTGCCATATGAATATTGATAACTCACTAGGCTTATTTATCCTTTCAGAATAAAGGCAGTTGTACAGAAGCTCAAGTATAACTGAGCAATCCAATGTGACTCCAGATCTGCTAAATCATGCCACTGAACAAACCACCCTTCACGGGCTGTGGCAGAAGGTCTGAGGAGCTAGCAGAGACTTGGCTGAGATATAAGAGGACATGAGACCACGGAGACAAAGGACACTGTTCACACTGCAGCAGCTGTTGTCCAATCTACAATTGTCCATTCCTGGAAAAGTTTTTGCCCTTGCTTTGCTTGCCAAAATACAGCTGCTGCTGACTAATGAATGCTGCTCAGAATAACCACATTTTGCTGTAAGTGAACCACAGACACTGTGCTTCCCCCCTGACTACTGATGGAGAATGTAACTGAAATATAAGTTCTCTTTAAATAGCCCTAGGATAGCTTAAAATATATTTTAATTTAATAAATTGGGGGGGGGAGGGGGGAATCTCTCAGAAATTCAGAAATGTGGCGAACACATGAGATTATCCTCCAGTAATACTATTTGTTGATAAGCAATTGTTCTGAATGGGACTGGTGGAAAAAACTGAAACACATCAAGAAGACTACAAGTACAAACCGTAACAGATCTAACATTCTCATACTTGTGGGCAGTATTGTCAAAATACCACTCCTCCCTGACCAGACATAAAAGGTTTTGACAAGAGAAGGTCAGGTTACAGATCCAGTTATCTGAACTAAAAGCAGGAATATTATCTCTCCCTTAATTTCCCCCCTCCCCCAACTTCCTTGCCATTGCAACAGAGAAGAAATTCCCAAATTTCAAATCAGAGACTGCCTGACCAGAGCAAGGGAGAAAGAAATTAACGGGAACAACTTTGAGGAAAATATAGTCTACATTGAAAGTCAATTGGTTGAAGAAATGAAAAACCAAGGCCACCTAAACAGAGAGACTGAACAAGATAGAGAAAAAGTCAGTCTGGGTAAGAGCCAAAAGGGAGGATGGGGATCTAGAGCCAGGAAGTAACAGGCAGGAGTGGCAGGCAGCTCTGCCCACAGCCAGAAGGGTCCATTAACTTGTGTCCAGAAAATCTGGGCAGCATCAAGAACTTCAGCGACAAAGGTGGCTTTAATCCACGGTTACCCCTTTTTCTGGCACACATATATTTGTCCATTAAGATTACCAACAAATCTTAGTAACTACAGATGGTATCTTATAGCTGAAACTGCCAACAACCCAAGAAACACAAACCTTGAGAAACTTTCATGTTCTGTTTCACAGTGAATACAAACTCTTCAAAAAGCACTTAAGTATAACAAGATACTAATTTATAGTCTATTTTGCAAATATATTTAGTACAAACGTGTCCACTAAATGGATAGTCAGAATAGAATCTGAATAAAAGAGGTCAAATAGAGTAACTAAATAACGAGAACACTATTTATAGCAGCAAAAACCTGCAAATTGCCCAAAGGTGACAGGAAACTGCACTTATGCAAATAAAGAGAGTTGGGTTTGAGATTAATTAAATCATTAATCCTTTTTGTTTGCAGGAAAACACTTCAGCCTGACATTAGGAAAGTACTGCATGTGCAATATTTTATACAAGCCATCTTCAACACTTTGACGTTGCTTCTGTATTCATAAGAAAAATACTTAGTCTGTAGTTTCTGAAGCTTTCTTTTTTTCTTCAGTAAATCTTATTTCCAATGTGAACTCCTTTTAAAACCTTCTTGATACCACCTTATTTTTTTATTCCTTTATGTCATACAGGATCCTGAAAAAAGCAAAGGTGTTAGGCTATGAAGCGCTACGAGGAAGGTCTCCTGAAACTAATAAAATCAATGGAATATGCTTGCCCGAGGCCAGCTGCTTTTGATTCACATTGTTAGGCTCTAACACTAGATACTACAGAACACTACTAACCTCACCTAGAGGTACTTTCCTCATACAAGAACAATACTTCCAGCTCTGTTGGAAGTGTGACGTGGCAACTGTAAAAGCCCCAGTGCAGATTTTCTAAGGTGTCTAAGCACTAATGGTGACTTGAGAGTACTTTCTTAATATTGCTACACTATGCTGAAGCTTTATTTCACTTTATCTTTGAGATATAACACCAGTGTCACTGTTCTTACACTAGTAATCTATTTTTCCAATTTTAATTTTACACAATTCAAGTATTGGAGATGGCAATAAAGGAAACACTTGTAATGAAAATTGACTTCCCTGAAGGGACAGAGTTATACTAGGTCTGTTAGATCCATTTCCCACCTAGTCACAGTTTCCAGATCTAGAGCAAGGTCATTTCAAAAATAAATTAAACTGAGGGGGTGGGGACGGACAACAACAAAACTAGCTAGCAATGGCAACTATCCTGAAATAAGAAAAAAGTAGCAAACAACAACAACAACAAAATCATATTCTACACAAATATTTAGTTTAACTACTGTATTAAAATACATTTTAAACAGAACTTACAGACTGAGTGACACACTTCTCATGGGACATGCTTCTTTTACAGCCCTGATAATTATTTAAATCCCACATTAGCTTAAAAAGGTTCACACAGTCTTGATGACTTCCCTGCTCAAAACACACCACCGAATCTCCCAACTACAGTGCACTCTTAACTCTAGATTTATGGGCTCATCTCTCAGCGTTGCACAGCTAACAAGTTTTGTATCAACAGCAGTGCAAAGAAATCATCTTTTAAAGTATGAGGATATTTCCAGTAAACCAAAAGATTAGTTACATAGGAATATTTATTTATATTTAGACTCTTATGGAAAAGTGAAGTTAATGTTTTCGGCACCTTCCTGAAGCTCAAGGCTGCAAAACTCAATATGGTAAGAATAAAACATTCACATAATGAATCCACTGAGAATACCAGCAAGTTTTCTACTCTTTATTATCTAAAAACTGGGAGAACTTACGCTAGAAGCTAATTATTTATTCGCAAGCAGGAAAAACAGGATAAAGACAAACCTCAGTACAAGCCAAAGTATAGCCTTGGGAAGGCCAAAGAACCAAGCATTTCCACAGATCAAAGATTGTCTCCCATGATCAAGCAGTAGTCTGAGACTAAGCACAGACATCTGAGGAAAGCTACATCACTTCAAAGCAAATTTTCCAAAACAGATTGCTTCTGATCAATCAAAATCACGCTTGCAATTAACTTCTGAACTAGCAACTACTGCAAGAAATAGTCACAATTAATCAAATGAACAGACAACTCCTTGCCATGTTAGCTAACTATGGAATACCTTTACCAGCAGGCAAAAGGATGGTAAAGAAACAACATACCATTAAAAAAAATCATTACTACAAGGCACAAACAAGGTTATCACAATGGTAGAAGTATATCCAACAAGCTGATCTGACTTTTTCAAGTGGCCAATAACTATTCCCAATTCCTTAACACGTTGCTAGCTCTGATGCCTATTTAAAAAAACAAACAAACAAACAAAAAACCAACAAAAAAAGACTAAGTATGCAATTTTGCTTCCAGCCAACTAAGGCAAGCAGAAGAACTGAATTAATCACAAATTCACTATATGTGCTCACAATTTCCACTGAAATGTATCATGAGTGCAACAACAGTACATGAATCTATATAATAATATAGATAATGTAGTATCACATGCATTATCTATCTGTACTACCCTCACACAACTTTAGGCATAAAAGGCCAAGTATCACATGACACTGAGACTGCTGTTAGAAGACCAACTTCCAAATCCAAGATGTCTTTTGAAGACCACATAAAAATAGTAATGGGTCTTTAAATGCAGCTCTGATTTTTTTTTTTTTTTTTTGACACAAGCAAAACAGAAGAAGATTGGGTAGCTATTCACTTTGTTCAATTCAATTTCTTCTGAAGATTAAATGGATCACATTAGATAAAAGCAGTTAAAAGAAGCAATGAGCATTCTATATCCCATGGAGTGAAAAACCCAGTATCAAACTTTTCAGGATATAAGCCGAACATAGTCCAAAACTGAGGCAGACAACTATGATGTCCTTTGCTTTGATCAACTCTTTTCAAGAAAGGTGAGAAAGTTTCACTGCAACATGCTGTTTTTCATATCTGGTCATCACTGATTTTGTTTCAGGTCAGATACAGTCTCAGCTTCATCAGCTTTCTCACCATACAACATCAATGTACAAATACTGTCTGCACTTCTGCTTTCAAAAGTGAATCAACTACGAACATGAAAAAGACCCTTTTCTTTATACTAAAAAGAAGCCTGCTCTGAAATGTTCTGTTCTCTATGTCCTCTTTAAACCCTGACCCAATAATTTCAAATTTAACAAACCATGAGCTGTGTCGGTAGCCCTCTGGAAGACATTGCATTTGAGGAGTTAGCGATCTTGGGCAAGCCACATCTGATCTATCAGGCCTTTTACGTAAGGCTTGGGAAGACCACACGTCAGTATGGGCAGCTGCTGCAAGGGAATCTGCTGGAGTGCCCCATGCCAGCCTGTGCTGTGTGCTGGTGGGTATCATGAAAGAGACAACCCTCCTGCTTGTCAGGGGAAGATATATTGTATATGCTCTGTGGATATATCCTCTGCAACAGAAAAGAGTTACTCAAAAGGAGATGTTTTTAGTTTTACTCCAGTCAGAGTCCCAAAAGACAAAATTGATAGAAAACCACCCTCTCTTTACTGGAAAAACATAAACAAGTCAAAGGAAAAAAAACAGACCACAAAAAGAAATCAGGACAGCAGATAGAGCAATTACACACTTTGCTCCCCCATTCAGCGGGGAAAGGGAGAGTACACCAGGACCAATTAGTTACCCCAATCTGGTGGTTCATGTACAAAACCCATATCAATTGACTAGATTTGGATCTTTCTCTCACAAGGTGCAGCAGGTGGCTGGGGTACATAGGGAGGTAACAAACCTTATATTCCACTGACAGTATACTGGAGGAGTCATAACCATTAGCAAGTGATGGCTCTAATGGTTACAGGCCTGAGGTCACTGTAATTTACGGGGACCCATCCCTTCACCTTAAAAATAAACTGATTAAAATTAATCCCTTGGGGTGGCTGGGGGAGAAGGAGGTAGAAGAACCTGCTTGTTAAATATCTTTGCTTTTACAATTGGGTTCCTACCTGCTTTTTATGACAAGAGTACGGGTAGCTAACGTATATGAATACATTACTGGGCATGACTTGTTGGCAGGCAAAACTTTCTTGGCAACAGGGGGCAAATATTCTTTTGGGAGTCATACTATCACTGTGGGAAAAGTGGTTAAGATTCCTGCTAATTTTGAGCCTCCCTCAAAATGGGTTGCATCCAAACAGTACAGGCTACACAGAGATCACCCAGATGATGACAGCTATTAGAGGCTGGAGTTACTCAGAGAGCCTATTCCCCCCCTTCAATAGCCCCATCTGGGCAATGAAAATGCTTGACAGCTCCCAGAGAATGACAGCTGGTTAATGATCACTAAACAAGGCTGGCCCACACTCAAGAGCTGCAGTGCCCAATGTTATCACTCTCCTCCAGCAGGCTGTATCTGAAGCTGTGGCACGCTGTATGGGATCCAGCAAAGGCTTTCTTTGGCATTCCAGCTGCTAATGAACCACAGAAGCAATCTGCACGCTCATGCTGGGGTCAGCAGTACACCTTCACAGTGCTGTCTCAGAGGTATCCACACAGCCCCATGATTTGCCATGGGCTGGCAGCTCAGTGTTCGGAAGATTTCAGTACTTCCCCACACTGTAAATAGCTCAGCTACGCGGATGATGTTACTCACATCACCAGAGGCACCACTGGTACCATTGAGCAAGAAGTGGGAGAAGCATCAAGTAACGTTACTAAGACAATGCAAAATCATAGTTGGGAAATTAGGCCCCCAAAAATTCAGAGAGCTGCCACAGAAGTAAAATTTGGAAGGACAAACTGGCAGAGACTTTGCAGAGCAATGCCCAAATCAGCTAAATAAACCATACTTTATATGGCAGAAACGCAGAGCAAAGTAGAAACACAGAGGATTATTGGTCTTTGCGGGTTTCGGAGGCAATTCATACCATATTTGACCCAGATATGAAGATAACTATATAATATAGCAAGAAAAAAACCAGTCAGTTCTCTCCAGACGAAAAGGTAAGAGTCGTCTTTGAACAAGCAAAGAAAGCAGTCTCCCACGCAGCAGTTTTAGGCTAAAAACTAGCCAATGAGCCTTTCGAGCTCAAAGCCCTACTATCGACTGCGGACGCGGCTTAGTGGAGCCTCTGGCAGCAAGGGGACAGGCGGCACGTACTGTTGGGCTTTTGGCCTCAGAGGCTGCCCCCATCAATGCAGAACTACAGCGGCTTTGTGCTGCTGCTGGCCCAGGTGCTGGGGACTACCTTCTGAATTTCAGAACACTCAGCCCATACTCCTCAAGGTGCTCTGCAACACACATCTCACCACAGGCCGAGCCGCCCGCCAGCGCCGCAGAGAGCGGATACGGGCCTCCCCCCGCCGCAGGAAGTCTGGGCCGTGCCCTAGCCCGCAGCGACATCTGTCGGCAGCCTGCGGCCTACCGCCGCCCGCCGAGTCCCTCCGGCCCGCCCCGGCTTCGGCACCACGGGCGCTCGGGGGGGGCACTAAAAGGCCGGGCTTTAGGAGGCGTCTGTGCTGGTCAACGTCCGAGGATGCCAGGAGAGGGGGTGTGGGGGAAGACCCCCACGCCTTGATGACCCTCGCAGAGACTGCTTTATAACCACTGCTGCCTAATACCGACCTCCGGCAAAGAGAAATACGGATTGTTCTCACCTCTAAGAGTTACTAGCTTCCTTTCATACAAACTATAACGTTAAAACATCTTTCCCATGATAGAGCTATTAAGGCCCATTCCACAAAAGAAAGACCATAATAACTCACTGCCACTACCATCACAGCTTGTGACTTGTGGAAAATACAAAAGATAATTGCCCTTCCAGAGCAAATTAAATGGGCGATTTCTTATGGGAATTAGAAGGTATTTTCACATAAATCACTTTGTCTTGTTAACTAACAACTTAAGCCCACTTTAGATTTTAAGATCACATCCTAAAGGAACAGATTTTCAGGCCTGCAAAGCTACTGTCAGCAAAACCAACCTCAAGCCATGGCTAGAGCTGGACCCTTAGTGTGTAGCAGCAGGTGGACTCAGAACTCCCAGGTAAGCTTTCTCCTTCTCTGTGAATCTCCAAAAGAGCCGTTTTACACACCGGTTTGAAGAACTGTTATTTTAACTAAACAGACTTAGTCACCCAAGTATCCATATTTCACACAGTCTCTCGTAACATCCTCACAGAGGAACTGCTGAGAAGTATGGTCTAGAACAACGGACACTTAGGTGGACTGGCTGAACTGCCAGGCTCAAAGGGCTGCAGCAATCAGTGGCACAAAGTCCACCTGGAGGCCAGTCACTAGCAGTGTATCCCAGGAGTGAATACCGGCTCCAGTCCTGTCCAACGTCTTCATTAATGACCTGGACAGTGGGGCAGAGTCCACCCTCAGCAAGGTTGCTGATGACACCAAACTGGTGAGAGAAGGGGTTAAGGGAATCTTAGTAGATAAAATGTTGCTTAATGTTTTGCTGACTACTGTGTAAATCAACTGAAGCAAGAAGTCCTGTAGTTCTTCACGAAAGACAGTCATTGACAAGAGTCAAGGACTTGCCTTAAGAACCAGCTAAAACTGATCTTGCAGTCTGGATAAGAACCAAGGAACAACTGAGCCTGCGCAAGAACAAAAGGTTACCAGCGGTGATGAAGAGGGACCATTTGCCTTCATCCCCACGACCCCCGACGACCACCACAAGGAGGCACTGCGCAAGCGCAGTTGGGAGGATCTTATGGAAATAACTTCTTGGAACTAATTTTAATATGAAGCGGGGATGGGTTATGAATATGTATAGGCATATTGTGAAACTTTATGTATATGTAACATTTTATTGTATATAACTAAGACAAGTTGCTGCGTTGGGTGCGCACGATTTTGATGGGACTACCCCCTGTGCTGCCCAGCACTGAATAAACATACCTACTTTACAGTCTCAGATTGTGGAGTCTGTTTTCCGCACGTCACTGGGAGGAGTGGTCAATACACCAGAGGGTCATGCAGCCATCCAGAGGGACCTCAACAGGCTGGAGAAAGGGCCAACATGAACCTCATGAAGTTCAACCAAAAGAAACACAGCGTTCTGCATCTGGGAAGGGACAACTCCATGCACTAGGCAGGACAGGCTGGGGGCTGACCAGTTGGAAAGTAGTTTTGCAGTAAAGGCCATGGTGGACAAGGTGAAAAGGAGCCAGCAATGTGCACTCATGGCAGAGGGAGCTGGGGGCATCCTGGGCTGCTTGAGGAACAGCATCTCCAGCAGGCTGAGAGAGGTGATCCCTCAGCTTCCAGTCAGCACTGGTGAGGCCACACCTAGAGTGCTGTGTCCAGTTCTCTGCAACCCAGTACAAGAGGGACATGGACATACTGGCACAAGTCCAGAAAAGGGCTACAAAGATGACTGAGGGACTAGAGCATCTGCCATATGAGGAGAGGTGGGACTGTTTATAGCCTGAAGAGGAGGCGGCTCGCTGGGGAGAGCATGGAACTTACCAACACATATAGCTATCAGATTGATTGGTGTGGGGTGAAAGCAAAGAAAAGAGCACCAGACTTTTCTCAGCAGTGTCAGCCCACTGACAAGACAAGAGGCAATGGGGATAAACTGAACCACAAGAAATTCTGTCTGAACAAAAGAAAACATTTGCTTATTATGAGGGTGGTCAAACATGGGAAAAGGCTGGCCAGAGAAGCTGTGGGGTCCCCATCCATGGAGGTACTCAAAACCTGACTGAACACAGTCCTGGGCAACCTGATCTAGCTGACCCTGCTTAAATGGGGTGGGGAGGGGAGGATTATACTATGTGATCTCCAAAGGCTCCTTCCCACCTCAACCATCCTGTGATTCTGTATTAACCTCACAGGGAGAAAGCCAGGTGAAACAGTCAAAGAAGAAAAAAAAAAAAAAAAAAAAGGATTAGTAAGCACATCTTTTCTGTCAAAAAGAAACAAAACTAGAAATCACTGTTTAATTAACATTCTCATAACTGTCACGTAATAAAAGCTATGTTATATAGGAATAGCTTATATAGAAACAGCTAGGTTCTCTAAAATTAGATATCACAGAAAGTACTTCTGAAAGGACTACTCTAAATTAACATACTTTAAAAAAATCAGTAATTTTGTGACCAAAATACATTAAAACTGTTTCAATCCAAATGTCAGTAAACAAGCAGAAAGCAAAAGCTATTTTAAGTCAGGATAAAAAAGATGCATTAAAATCCACCAGAAATCCTTAATCTCTTCCCTAATGAGATTGGGATTCTTAGTACTATGCAATCCAGCTCCTTAACTTGAGTTCAGGGTAGAACATGCTCATGAAAGGAATTAAATCCAACTGCATTCAACCAGTCTGAACATAAATAATCCACGGAAAACTAAAGAATATAGTGTAGAAGTCTGCAACAGAGCACTGCTGTTTTAAAACGAATGCTAGCTTTCATAATTTTTTTTCTCTTTAAACGGACTGCTGTAAGCATACAAGGCTGACCTGATCAGTTTTCAAGTTCCTTTTCTTCACTCCTGAAAATATCCTGCTTTAGGGTGCACGAACAAGGTTCAAGGAGAAAAGAACTCTATTAAAGGAAGCTGACTTGTAAAACAAAATAATCACAAGCACTCTAGAATCAAAACCACTCCCAAAGCAATAGACACTGTTGTGGATAAAACACTGGACTACAACCAATTTCAGTACCTAAACAGATGTAAAGGAGTAGTTTCACATAGAGCTGACTCAACTGGGAAGGGGTACCGGGAGGAATCACAGATGATAGGCAGGTATCTGCTTCTAAAAGAAAAGGCTATGGCCTCCTGGAAAGTTGTGGATGAATAAGGTAAGTATAATTGCGTATCACTGATGCTGGAGTATGAATGCACGTTAATGAACCTCACAGAACAAAGCATCCAACTGTACTCAATAATTGTTGATGTAACATCTTAAATACCTGTTAACAAAGACACAAGAAGTAATGTATTTGCTGCAATGCAGGTAAGATACATGACCTATTCCAGTCTGTCTTTCCTGTCTCCTTCTCTCTTCTACCTCACTTCACATTAGCCTCATCTTCAATCTTGCAGTCTTTCACTTCAGTTTTTTGGTCAATAGTTCATATAAGCCCTTAACCTATTCCAGTTTTCCAGTTCCTCACCTGATCTACATTGCTGTCAGCCCATCCCCAGACTTCACAGGATTTCTCCTTCTCCTGGTTGTACATCCCCATCAGGTCATGGTCCCCAGAGTATCTACAGATGCCACATTTCTTTGCACACTGGCTTCCTTCAGCAGACTTACATTCATCTCAGCTCCTCCTCTTCCCCTCAGTTTACCTAGTTCTCCTCTCAAGTTCTCTTCTAATCTCAGCTTCTCAGTCCTCTATTCTCTTCACAGCAAAGCAATATCTCTCCCCTGACATGGAAGACTTCACCACCAATACTTAATAATTTGTTGACGTTAGAAGTTACAGACGTCACAAACTTATTGCGGGAAGTATCAGACAGCTTTTTTAAGTGTACAAGGCTGACCATCATCCTGTAGTTTAGAAATGTACCTTGGAGCTACTTCTGCTTAACATCTACACACCTGTACATGAATTCATTTTAGTTTCACTGAAGGCGCTTTTAATAAAACAATCAAAGAGAAGGGGAAATGGAACAGATTCTGAAGTGAAGAATAATTAGAGACTTAGGGAAATGAAAAATGGAGTGGCAGAAGAAATTAAATATGAATTTACTTACATTATCTTGGCAGATTATACCATTATTCTTTGATAAAATAGAAGGTCCTTCCCGCAGACAAAAGAAAATGCAGTAGAGCTGGTCTGGGGAGGGAGTGGGGTAGGAATTCGGTATATTTTCATCTATACTACAACATGGAATATTATTAAACGGGAAGAAACTGGGTTAGAAGATGTTAAAAATAAATAAATAAATAAATCAGTATGAGTAGTTAAACAAAGACAACTGTAGCATTGAAACAAGTGATGGAGTTTCATTAACTAAGAGTGTTTCAAAAATATAGCCTTAGTATTTGCATAAAGGAAACTAGCACAAAATATAGGCGAGAACCTATAGAATTCTGCTGTAGCAGGGCTGAAGAGGTACTACTCATTCACAGGAAGATCAGAGTGCCATAAAAAAGAAATGGGTAATTTGAGGATCAAAACAACAAAAGTACCTATTTTCTTAATTTCTCCTTTTACGTCAAACACTTCAGGACTGTCTGCTCTTAGCTACTGGTTTATCAGCTGGAAAGAACAGATCGTATCAAGTGATTACATGATCACAGCTACTATGATGTTCTCAAAATAACAAAGAGCAACAATAAAAAGCAATTTTAAGAGGTATTTAGTAATTTCAACTTCATTACAGATCTGCTTATACTAGTGTCACTGTCTTCACATGCTACGTCAAGTACAGTCGCAGTCACCATGTACAAGAAAGATGTGTTCAAACTGTAAGCAGAAGGAGAAAGGGCTCCTGGAATCATAGAGTATCTCAAGTCGGAAGGGACCCATAAGGATCATCGAGTCCAACTCGCTGCTCCTTGCAGGACTACCTAAAACCTAACCATAAGACTAAGAGCATTGTCCAGGCGCTCTTTGAACTCTGACAGGCTTGGTGCCATGACCGCTTCCCTGGGGAGCCTGTTCCAGTGACCAACCCCCCTCTCAGTGAAGAACCATTTCCTAATGTCCAATCTGAACTTCCCCTGACACAGCTTCATTCCATCTCCTCGTGTCCTATCGCTGGTCACCAGACAGAGGACATCAGCACCTCCCTTCCACTGCCCACCTTGAGGAAGTTGCAGACTGTGAGGAGGTCCTCCTTCAGCCTTCTCTTCTCCAGGCTGAACCCAATAAGCTCTTAATTTTCCCAGTACGTAATGAGACAAAGACAGCCTGGATAGTTCAGCCTAGCAACACAAAGTCTAAAAGTAAACGCGATTGCTCTCTATAAATAAACCAAAGTATATACCAATCACAGGAAAAGAACTAAGAATTAAGCTACTGAATGATACTAAACAAGAACAAATGAGTATATGAAGGCTGTGAATAATTTAGGCTGTAAATTAGATGGACATCTTTTAAACAAGGCAGAAAAAAAATTATGATCCACAGCATCCCCCAAGTTGAATAAATGTTTTATCACATGGATTGAAAAACATTATTTACAGGCCTGCAACAGAAAGCAAACGTACAGCTAATAAAAAACTCATTTGCATACTTGGGTGGAAGGGATAAAAGTGAAACAAATCTTCCATAGTTTTACAGTGGTCCTCTAGGGTTAAATCTAGTCCTGTACTAGAAAAAAAAAAAAAAAAAAAAAGTTTCACAAATCTTAAGTTCAACATAAACATTTCTTCACAATCCCTTTTTGTTCCTATGTATGAAAGACCTGAGGTGTACACTAACACAGAAGACTCTGAAAATGAGTAGGCCACTTGCAACATCCAATGGGAGTGTCAGAAGCAAACTTTTTTTAAGTTATTTAAGTCTTGATTAACCCTACACATGAGGGACCATGACAGAGAGAGAGATGATTTTAAAACAGACTATACACTTTTGAGATACCCTTCCTATATAGAGATTTATATAGTACATATTGTATTAGTACACCAGGACCATGAATGTACAACAGCACAGATTAAAACAGCAGAGCAGGAGTAAGAAGAATGGCACACCTGCTGCAAATGAAGTCATCAAGTGGAGTCATAAAATCCAAGAAAGAATATTGATAACAGAAAGGAACTGGCAGGCACTGGTGGAGTGTAAGACCGTACCACACACATGGAACCACAAATATGTGATATGACTCAACATCACCCTCAGCATTCTTTGTCAAAAGGGAACATAAATGCAGCAAAGATATGCAGCGCCATTACCAGTCAAGAATAACCCAAAACACATGATGAGGACTTGATAGCCAGCATCCCTTGCTCCCCTTGTCACTGCAAGTAATCCTGGCCAGACTAATCGGATACCCATCTGTCCTGATCTTCATAAATGTAGAACTGCAAAAGCATGAGTATGAAAGGATGAAAGAAATCCATGAGATAACACGTAAGAGTTACTAAAATTGGTTTTGTTCAAAATAAAAGTCAAGTTTCCTTCTATCCAGTGATCCATTGTGAGCTGCTGCACTTTAAACTCTTTCACTTCATCTGGTTACATGTCCTGTTTGGCTGTTGCAGAACCACGATATCTTAAAACAGACCATTTGCCAAGTGACATCTGTTGCACAAAGTGTAGGAAGTTCATCACTGCAGCAGGAACAGCCTAGGTTATCATTTACTGTCTTTCGGTTTCAGCAAAACACACTTTTTTTCTTTGCATAAAATGGTGGATTCCTCTAATTGAGTATTTTGATAAACAATAACATAATACATTGATGCATGGAGGGAGGGTGAGAAAACCCCTTACTGTAAAAAGTATGGTAAGTGCTCACAGTGCATGGAGTGCTGTTATGACAGAGCTCTTCCAACTAATGACTGTTAAGCATCTTCCTTAGATGGAGGTCAGGCAGCTTTTTTCTATTAACTAAATCAGAAAAGCTTTACTTCTTTTGGCACCTCTTCACATATAATCTGCATATATCTTTTAAGAGGCTACTTTTACATTTCATTCACATTCTCTCATAGAGATGGAAAAGAGAGTCTCTATGCAACTTGCATTTCTCAAAAATTATAATAAACCCAAAAATTTTAGAGGTATAACTGAAGAACAGCAAGTTTCAAAAGCCAGCATTAACCATGAATTTTGCTTACCATTTATAACTACACTACTTTTCTTTGTCAGCATTATTCTTTCCTCACACGCTCATGAGTTGTATCTCATTATCTTCTTGATTTCACCTTATGCTTCCAGAATTTTATCATAATCTTAACATACAAAGCTCTCCACACTTTCATTCCCTCATACTTCTAATAGCAAATTTACAAAATTGCATTAAAATATATATTTTAACACAAATTATGAAACAACACAAAAATTAAGAGATACTGAATCAAAATATTTTTCAAGTAAAATTTTTAGATCTTTCTGTAGGAACATGTTGAATCATTATTTCAAAAATACTTTTACTTTGATTCAACAGCCCTGGGCAGTATATAAATAACATCCCCTCCTCCTTACCTTGGCCAATTGGAAGAAACTGAATCTGAGTACAGGTAAGACTGATGGGACATCAGAAAATTAGAAAATTACCACAGAGACATTAAGGGGGTTATTCATTAAGGAATGTGTTGCAAATCCTCACTGTCTTTCAGCAGGCCAAAGCATTTCAATTTTATATGTTCTCATGGCCTTAAAAAAGAAAGAA
>JAOBAS010000028.1:2603438-2614680 GCA_025311575.1 Elanoides forficatus | reverse complement strand
GATGGAGAATGTAACTGAAATATAAGTTCTCTTTAAATAGCCCTAGGATAGCTTAAAATATATTTTAAGTTAATAAATTGGGGGGGGGAGGGGGCTGATGGAGAGCTATGCATTGTATACCTACCTGTATACGAATAGTGCAAAACAGTGAGGGTCTTACTGATCATGTCTGAATAATAACTTCTGTGGTTAAAGGAGATTTCCAATTTTTCACTGTAAAAGGTCTATGAAATGGCATGTGAAAAATGCCTCTTCCCTTCATATGCAGCAGGATTGCAGCACAAGTAGAACCCAAAGTGAAATTATTCTGAAATCATATGATCTTGTTAATGCTTAGGTAATTTCTCCATGAATTATTTACAAATCTCTGTTCTTCAGACATGTTCCCCACTGCCTACTGAATACATGATTCAGGTTATTTCACCTTCCTTTTGCATTATCATGGATTTCCAGAGTCTCGCCACAGTCTTATTTCTTACCTCATTCATTCTTATGTTTTATTTTAGATAGAATTCATTCCAGGGCACATGATTCAACTTAAGAATTGAAGTACATTTTAGCAGGTAAAGTTTAAGAGTTTTGAGTCAGATGCATCACTGGCTAATTTTTACATCACCCAGTATAATATCATGTATCAGTTTATATTAATACACAGTTCTCTTTATTATATGAATACATGGCTTGTCTCCTCCTTAGATGACACAACTATTTAAATCCTGTATTAACAAGGATTTAAATAAACATGTCTGCTTTATGATAGCTTGCTTTATGGTTGAAGGGGGTTCAGCTGGCCAGTTGTTCAGCTGTCATTCATCACAGTAAAATAGCACTGATATTTACTGATTATTGAACCTTCAACAAGCTGGATACACAGTATTTATTTATCAACTGACACTATGACATATTTAGTTGCTAGTACATTTGTATTCTGAAACTAATGTTATGAGGCAGTTTGGTTTCATATTCCTGAAAGTATGTATTACTGTAAAATGCAAGTACTAACTAGCCATGAGTCATTCATTTCTTAATGTTTTTAAATCACTGTGAAAGTTGTTCAACTGAAATGATTTCACTTTTCAGCCTCTAATGTTCAAAATGTATGATATTCTTTAGTTGCAAGAACTAAACTCCTTATTAAATGCTTTATATTAGTTCTGAATTTATTATTTTCAACCTATTGTTTTTCTGTACCTGATACCTGCAAGTTATGATAGCGTTAAATGATTTAAGTAGACTGAAAATCAGGAAAAAATCTTTCTCTGCAGTATGACCAGCCACTCTCATACCTGAAGTTTATTGTCAGTATTATCTCCTATATATAAAATTCTTCAAACAGATTTTGGTTCCTAACAATGCTTAGCCAATTTGAATTAATTTTTCATTATATTCTGAAAAAGAGGTTGTGCAAAGTAATCTCCAAAGAGCATTGAGGTTTACATAAATGGAAGCTAAGGTGATATTTCAGTTCAAATGAAACAACATATTGATTTTCCACAAGAATTCTGATCTTTGATTCAGCCGTGCACTCGCATGATGGTGCTATAGGACTCATTCATGGATACTCATTCATGGATAGGGATCCTCGGACTTTTAACCACCTGGCTGAAATGAATGTGATAATGGACCAAACATCATGGTTCAGAAAAAAGGTAAAGCGGCAACCAACTGATTAAACACAGAAGGGATTTATGCAGTGGTTGTAACACAATTCAGATTATGCTTTCAGGTAGTTGCTACAAAGGCCATCTTAGTCTGGAAGAGGTACAGAGGGAGCTGACACAAACCTTTCACCTAGAAAAACTCTTCTGTGATAGTTACTGGTTTTGTTCTTAGTCTTTGTTTTGGTTTTAAAAACAAGAAAGAGGAGATTTTCAGTTAGCAGGAGAGAGGCCGTCTTGTTACACGTAAGGCTTCTATGCAAAAAGTAGCATTCATAAATAAAAAGGAAATTTTTATTTTGCTCGGGAAAGTTGTTGCTATTTCAGTTTTATCCATTTTCAAGAACTTAGAAGCACTGCTGTTCCCATAAGAATCTCTCCTTTGTTTGTACCTCTAATTACAGACATATGCATGCATGCACAACCACATACACACACATCTGTTCATGCCTATCGGTTTATGAATAATTTCAGATAGATTTCAGATAAATCAGGAGTACTTATATTCTAAGCACTTTTGGGACTGGTAGTACAAATGGGACCCTCTGACAAACACTGGAGTTTGGGATTACGAGAAAATGGGAGGAAAGCATTGGAGAGGCTCTTTGCTTAGTCTGAAGGAGGCTAAGGAAAACAACCGGGGTTATCCTGTGCCATCTGTTGGGAAAGCCCTGGGTGGAAGAATGTGGGGGTGAGGCCTTTTTTAAGGTCATGGAATATAAGATCTAAAGAGATGAGAAGGAAATAACAATAATGAGTAGATTGGCCAGGTAAAGTCCACTTGTGAGCCCTATACTAAAGCGTGATGGTAGAAGTGTCAAGGATGACAGAAGAAGTGACCCTGTGGTGTGCTGTCACGTGCACCTGCTCTCACTGAAGAGCCTGCCCAGACCACACAAGAAGGTCTTTCTTCACCTCTTTGCTTTAGTGAGGAATATCCAGGTGGATGATGGACAAAAGCAGCGGGGAGAGTAAAGTGCATATGAGGTTTCATTGTCTTTTGGAGAATTGATCTTGTTACCATGAGAATTCCTCTTGGCTTAATAAAGGTGCTAGCACACATTAATTACTCAACAAGAAAAAATTAGTTTGATCATCCCCAGTGTATGTATGGAAAAAGGATGGCAGCTTCAACAGCAGAATACTATCTGATGGTTTAGCACATTGCCTCATTAAATATCCTTGAATTTTAACTTCCCCCTTCCTCTCCCCTGCCCCCCTAGAATCTACATTTTTTAACAATGATATCAAAATTGTGCATAAAAAGAAGAAGAATCTGAGTTTGAACAATATTTTTTTGTCTGAATTATGAGAACACATGGTTCCACCTTTTTTTTCAACCATAATTTTACCGTAAAATCTTTGTCTTAACAGATATGGGAGAAGATATGCAGATCTAGAATTTAAAGAAAATTTAGTTTAATGCAGTTTCTAAGATAGAATGACAATTACCCAATTTCTTTTCAGTCATTAAAGAATAAAAGAATTTCAATGATCATAAAGCAGAAGGATGTGGAAATGAAATTTGACCTAGCAGAATATATGGAAGCACCCCTTGAGAACAAAAGACATTTTAGTAGATAATATAAAAAAAGAGAGACAGACTGCTATACAGAGGAAGGAGAGACCAAATACATATGGAGGTATTTGGATGTTTAGGCGGCACTGATTTTTCTGAAGAATTGTTACTCCCTCTTCGCTAGGTGAGCAGCAGTCAGCCAGAAGCATCCCGTAAGCCACGTCTGGTCCAGAAGCCAGTTTTGAACTATGCTGATATGTCAAAAGTAGATAACACTGCAGGCTCCTGAAATGAATTTTGATTCATAAGTAACGGAATACTTTATCACACTTTTGCTTAGATTTTTGGCTGTAAATAAACATTTTAAAAATCAGATTGAGGTCACAGAGTGATAGGTTTATCCAGTTAGGAGAGGACCCTGGCAGACTGCCTACTCCCAACCTCCTTCTCGAAGCCGGGTCAATGTTCAGTACGGACCAGGCTGCTCTGGGCTTTGTCCAGCCAGGCCTTGAAAACCTCCTTGAAGCTATCTGAGACATCTGTGATATGAACACCAGTAAAAGTGCTGTTCAAACTCTTCGGACATTTCCTTTCGGATTGATTCAGAAAAAGATTACCTCGGAGCTAGTTCAGCAAGGAAATTCCTCAGGAATTTTCCAGGGAATATCGTTGTAGCAGAACTGCAATGACACTCGTCCTGACAAGGAAACGTGAATAGGTTACCTGGTCCTACTGTCTGTATTTGTTTATGAACCGGTGTTGAACGTACTGGTGAGGGGGAGAAACATTCTGTTGGACACCAATCATGGTTCTTTGATCTCTAGACTCTTTAGCGGGGCTCCTTTTTGGAATTACAGAAATACCCATAGCTTCTATTTTAGCAAAACATGCTTCCTGCACTGACATCAACCCATAGTCCGCTGGTAAGTATTTTGCTAAGTTGTTTTGTTGACGTAACCACTGGCTACAGTTTCAGGGAAGCAGTTCTTCCTTAAGGAAATTAAAAAAAAACATTGCCTGTTTGATCTTCATTCATAAACAGCAGACAGATGCTTGTTTTGGTACTACTTGGCTTTGATGCTTTTAAGAAGTGCTGTGTCACATTGTGAAAATACAGGAAACAATTGGATTAAATGAAAAGGAATTCATAATACATTTATTACTCAGATAGAGTTACTTTCTATTATTTCTTCTTAAAATACATTCCCCCTTGCTAACATATGCCAGAATTAGGATCTATAAAAAAATTAAAATTGGTAAGAAAACTTTCTTTGAAAGATGTATGGCATCACCTAGAAAAGCACGAGTACAATCATTTAAGTGATTTTTCATCTCTGTGGGACATGAGATTACATCATCCTGAAGAATAAAAGTTTGACCTAGGCTGAGGCAGTTCATAATACCACTAAATTGTTACTCATACCATGATGTGAACAAGTTCCCATTACTGTTTTTTCATCGTTTTTTCATCTTTTCAAAAACAAAATTAACACTATTTTTAGTAAATGGAAGAAAATAATTTCTTATATAAAAGAGAACTAATACAAGGCAGAGGTTGAATTGTTTCAAGGATTTCATTGCTTTACATGAAAATTCTTGAGATGTGTTTAATTGCAAGGCCATTTCCTCACGTATCAAAATATACAGTTTTAATATTTTTTCTCCCATATGAATCTTAAACCTATTTCCCCTACATTAAACTCAGTGAGAGCATGAAACTGTAGCCTAATGCTTGTGCTTACAGGAAAGCAGCAAGTAATGTGTGGAAGACAAGCAAGAATGGAACTGAGGAAAACCTGATCATTTTCAGCCTATGGATTCATACTTCCTATTTTCTGCGTTTTTTTAAACCTGGTAAACTCTGAATTTAGTTTTGTACTGGGGAACAGCATAATTATGAAATGTAGTTGCTAAGTCAGGGATCTATATATAGAGATATAAATATCAATTTAGATACGTAACTTTTAAATTTTCTTGATCTAATTTATGTCAGAGAAGGTTACACTTGTGAAGAGAGAATTCTTGTGATCAAGTTCTGCAGTTCCTGTGCTTTAGCTGCTGAGATGGACAATCAACAAACCGCATCATGAAAAAATGCACTGATACTTTATGCTTGTAACAGTGATATGGTAATTCTATTTTCAGCTCAAGTGGAGCCTTGTAACTGGATATTCTATTCAAGAGCTTCTCAATCTTTTTTCCTCCTACATCTCAGTATATGTAATCACACTTTCCACGGCTTTCCATGACCCTACAGTCAACTCTTTGCAGCAACTCATCCTCAGATTCAGAAGTGCCCCAAGATATTTTCTTTATGTTTTCCAGAGACACAAAAGTAACACCCATGACCCCAACAAAAACACTGTTCTCTGCTCTGGTCATTGGACTAAGTAACTCATAAATCGAGATCTTCTGATCTACACAAAAATTGGCAGACTAGATGAGTTAGAGGAAATACTGAAATATTTCAAGACTTTATCTCTTAAAAAAGCAGAGGGAGAAGTGTGAAGATCAAACAGATGGAGATTGTCAGAAGCCTTTATTAATGTTTGATTTTATGTATCACACTATATGAGGCACTGATACACTCAATCTTTTTACGGCTCCAGATATACATTAGATAGGATTTGTGTTATCTGGAATGGCTGATAAACATAAAACACCTTTTGTAATTGCAAGAAAAGAAGTAGTAAGAGTTATTACACAGGAAGAAGATTTATAATGCTGCCACAGGGCACATTACAAACAAACAGGAAAACAAATGAACATTAAAGGCCAGAAGATGATGACTTTATTGTTCTTCAAGGTCTGCCCTCACCATATGGTCTATCTAACAATCTGTGATTGTTTTTACCTTTCCCAATTTTTTATTGTCCCTTTGTGTTACACACATAAAATGTTAGGAAAATTAACCACTGGCACATTCTGATAAGATGGTTTTCAAACATAAAATGAAAAACCTGTCAGCATTTTTCCCTTTGAAAATAACACTAGCTTCATTTGGTGTCTAGATTTAAAACCCTTATTTGTTTTCTAGGAGCTGCCAAAATGACACCTGACTGTATCTTACAACATAAAAATACCTGTTGTAATGCAATCTGAAGCAAGTCCTGCCACTGCATCGAACATCAGGCGGACAAGAGGGGAAACAGGCCCTACAGCAGAGGTGATAGCAGCTCTCCTGCAGGCTGCGTCCTCCCCACCGTCTGACTACGGCCAGAGCACGTAGGGTCCACCCCAGCCCCGCTGCTGCCCTCTCCTAGCTCATTGACCTTCTTCCAGGTACAGCCAGGGCACCCACGCGACACGGGTGGTCCAGGTCTCTGTGACGTGGGGGACACTGACCTGTTGTTTAGTGCTGGACACTCCCCAGTCGTTTTGGGGTGCTCTGTCCCCTGCTTTGAGACCTGCTCCTCGCTTCCTGCTTCTCTTCCTGGCCACTGTTACTGTCTGCCAACAGAAGAGACTGGTCAGCTCTGGCTCCAAAACTGGAGGGGAAGAAGTACTTTCTGGGACCTTTGGGAGGTCAGAAACTTTTAACCTGCCTAACTAACTAACTGAGGTGCATTTTTAGACCCACGTCCCTCCTTCCCTTTTCATACACAGGTGCGGGGTGAAGGATTTCCAGGTCCCTATCTTGCCATCAAAATAATAGGAGAATGCTATCCCCCATGCTTCCCTATGTCTTCCTTCCTGGCATGTTACACGTAGGTGCACATGTGCGTGTGCTTGCGTGGGCACGGGCATGTGGCAGGAAGAAACAGTTTTGGCCCCCGGAGTTTTAAGAGACCTTCATCACCAATAGGACAGAAGAGGTTTCTAAAACGCACACACACCCACGAAGCTGAATGGACAATTTCCACCCTTCCTTGGCTAACCCTTTTCCTGCCTTGCGATAGCGATAGCTTCAGACGGAGCAGAAAGAAGAGGAGCAGACAACAAAACCACTGCAAACAGCAGCCGGGAGCACCCCCTCTGCTGTGCCTGCAGAGCGGTGACTAGTCACTAGTTTCCCCTGCATATTCTTTCAGCGTATGAGTAAGAAACTAACACTAGGAATTAAACTTAGCCCATTTTGCTCTCAGTCAATGCCTGTGGGAGCATTCCGCTCTATAAAGCTAAGCTCTGTGAATTTGAAATACATATTCAACTGGCAGTAATATAAAGGTTCCTCATGTTCTTCTCAGCATGGGGAAAGCTTTGTGAAGCAGGGGCTGGAGTTTGATAGAGAGCGGTTTTGTGCAATGGCATGTTCTCCTGAAATGGTAGGGGATTTCTCTGCACAAGTGCAACTGCACCTCTGAATCAGGCACATCAGGGGTAAATCCAATATAAAAAGAAGGCTACAAAAGGTCTTGAGACTCTAGATACCGTAAAAAAACTTCTTGGCTACAAGTAGGTGCTGTAGTGCTATGGGAGTTTCACTGTGGATCAAGGACAAGGAGTTTTGATGAATTCTCTCTTCTGACCAAATCACAGAAGAATGGGAGGTCAGATGGACCCTCAAAGCCTTCCTTTTCACATAAAATGTGGTGATATTTCACAGTCTGAGCCATGTAATACAGACATTCCCCTGGTGCTCACTGTTTGCATGTATGACAGCGCAAACTTAAGTTCTTTTATTTTTCTTTCATATTATTTGTTAGGTTTTTTTTTTGTAGCTCGAATGGTCATCTTTTCTCCAAAATTAATAAAAAAAGCTACTAATTACAAAGGACCAAGATACTGTGCCTTGCCAGATGTCATTTATTATGTGAACACTGAGGCTATTCAATGCTTTCAGCATAAGGGGACCCACCCTTGTCCAGCAATACTGAATTCTGCAATGTTAATTATAATAATTCTTACAGGCCGTAGTGACAGCTTTTAACGAAGGAATAGCTGATCTGCTGTTGATGCATCAGTTGCCAGACTGAGTCAAGTTTCAAGCTACAATGAGCTGATGAATCTCACTTATGTGCATGTGTGTGTAAGTAATCAAAACAAAAACAGTCAGAAACACTTAAAAATGGAAATGCCAGCATTGTTTGTATCTGTAAATTCCTGCTCATGTAGTCACTCAGTTGGTAATCTGTAAGGTGTTCCTAGGTCTTGTCAAATGCTAGCTAGTATAATTGACTAATATTAGCACTGTTTGCAAAACCGCATTAATGAACTAGTTGTAGGGTTATAGAATAGACTTTATAAAAAAGGGTGAGAGACAAAAAAAGCATTAATGCTCTCTTAGACAAGGTTATTGCATTAATCTTAAAATATTTCATTGATAAACTCCAACAATTCCAATGACTGCATGCTATGTAAACAAGATGTACAGCTGATTTAGAAAAAGCTAACTAACTCAATTTTATTAGCTATATATCTCCCTCTGTTAAGTTTGTACCTATCTCATCTACTTCTGTGTAGGCATCACCTATTCTGAAAGAATGTCATGTTACACGTGACTTTTAAGCCAGAGTCATATTTTCATACAATCTTACAGTGCAGTGAAGGGGAAGGATAAGAAGCCATTGGTTTAACTAACGAATTCTTCAGTTACTTCAACCAAAAGAAGAATTCAGGAAGTGAAGACTACATCAGACTGCTAAAGATGAATACAAAATAACATAGGCAAGCATGTGGAAACAAAAGACCAAGGCATAAACCCCATGAAACCAACAAGACATACCACAATTACAAATGCACAGCATGCTAGTAGAAGAGTAGAAGAAAATCCTGGCTCATTACCCAACAGAGAAGGAAACTACTA
Organism: Elanoides forficatus; assembly: GCA_025311575.1. NCBI lineage: Eukaryota > Metazoa > Chordata > Aves > Accipitriformes > Accipitridae > Elanoides > Elanoides forficatus. The sequence goes on along the minus strand of JAOBAS010000028.1, from coordinate 2,605,757 downwards.
ATGGCTACAAAACCCCATGTATTTTGTGCCCTTTCTGAATCTTGCCTCCCCGAAATCCCCCATCTGTCAGCATTGGCTTCCACAATTGATTACTTCACACCAGTGGGATAAGATCTCAGCCTAGAGCAAGAGCAAAACTGGTATAAATACATTTAGGTAAGATAACACTTTGGCCCTGATAAATTTCATTCTAAAATATTTATGGAACTGGCTAAAATAAACACATTCACTAGTAGTTATTTTTGAAAATTCATAGGGACAAGAGGCAGCCTAATGCAGGTTAACCCTAAGAATGGTAAAAGGAAGCAAGCTGGAGGATTTCATGGGGATTTTACAGATTTTTCAGCTTCATTGTGGACCCTGAGTAACCTTGATACAAGTAACTAAACCATTTGCAAGTAGAGAACAGACTGAAAGATTACAGGATTAATAGCAGCTAATGTGGATTTGTAAAAAATTAAATGTGTCAAATCAATATAATTTTATTCTGCTGTGGGGTAATGAGACTGGTGGATAGAATGGAAACACAGAAACATAGAAACATATTTCCTATCATGACAATAATAAAAGTTCCAATGATGTCCTGCATGATACTCTGATAAGTAGGTTAGGGAGACATGATCTAGACAAATTTATTACAGGACGATCTGGATAAAATCTGGAACAGCGTGGATGCAAATCTTGTTGGAAAACTGTGATGAGAATGGTAGCTATCGATGAATTATCGCTCACAGTAGAAGAGGTCTGCTCAGAATCTCATTTTAATTAAATCTTGTCATTAATTAATTTGATACTAAAGTAAAAAGCAAGCTTATTAAATGCACAGATGATGGAAAACCAGGTGAGGCTGCAAGTATGTTGAAACATAACATTAGAATTCAAAATGACTTGGACAAATTGCAGAAATGATCCAACAAAACAAGAAATTCAGTGGTGAGAAATGCAGTGTGCCGTTATGCAAGTAAAAGGTGAAAAGCAACCTGTTAGAAATCAGTTCTATGGAAAGAGATAAACAATGTGAGCACAAAAAAGTTATTCTCAGAGGATCATTTTTGAAAGACGACACACTTCTGAGTCACCCATGTGTCCACATTGTGCACCTGTTATCGAGTCCTGTTCTCCATATAGCAGGAAAGGAGGACAAAATTTAGCATCAACTATGTATAGTGAATATTTTAGGCAAGGTAAGATCTAATTTGGAGTATTTAATGGCTTTAGATACACTTGGGAAAAGGATGAGATCTACTTTATGGAAAAATAACACCAGAAAGCAGTAGTTATCTGGACAATAATGCTTCTTTGTTAGGATTTTGAGCCTGAGCAAAAGATACATAATCTTTAAAATATTGTCTCCAGGAGCAACCATTCCTTCCCTGGGTTTTTCAATGTGGAGCTGCAGTAGATCTGGTGGATATCTTGACCTCTAGATTGGCTGGCTGTCTTGGCATGTGGGGATGGACTTTAGAGGGAAGTTACCTTAATCTATACCTCTAAGGAATCTGCGATGAACAAAATTGTCACCAATTCCTAGGAAGATATGTTCTTTTTTGTGTTCTATGTAAGATGCAATACTGGTCCTTTCCACAGGAGTTTTTAAAGTTTGTAGGCTGTAAAAGTCTATGCCATTTCATTCAGAAACCATTTTTATTCATCTGTGTACTTTCCTTATCTAGGAAAGTTTCTGCTTTTCTGATATAATTCTTGGAAAGGACAAAATGGCTTTAAATCCCATCTCCCCACTCTTTGACTGCTTTGAGCTCTAGATTGAAGAAGTCCGTCAAATCCATAGTTCATTCAAAATTCTGATTGACTCAAGGTGAGGGAACAGATCTGGCTTGTGTCACACGGAGACACAACAGGGAAGGGTAAGCTGCCTCTGGGAAGGTGTTGGGATCTATGGAATATCTTGACAGGCTTTCTACAGCAGGTAAAAATTTTTTAATCAATCAAAATTGAGACAAAATTGCTCAGTTGCTTTGTTTCCTTTCCTTCACATATGTGCTGGTTTTGGCTGAGATAGAGTTAATGTTCTTCACAGTATCTGGTATGGGGCTGTGTTTTGGATTTGTGCAGAAGACAGTGTTGATAGCTCAGAGATGTTTTTGTTATTGCTGGGCAGTGCTTACACAGAGCCAAGGGCTGTTCTGCTTCTCACCCCACCAGCGAGGAGGCTGGGGGGGCACAAGGAGCCAGGGGGGGACACAGCCGGGACAGCTGCCCCCGACCGACCCGAGGGATATTGCAGACCGTGGGGTGTCACGGGGGAAGAAGGAGGAGGGGGACACGTTGGGAGTGCTGGCGTTTGTCTCCCAAGTCCCC
>JAOBAS010000028.1:2592003-2603338 GCA_025311575.1 Elanoides forficatus | reverse complement strand
GCGTTTGTCTCCCAAGTCCCCGTTACCGAGCGTGCTGGAGCCCGGCTCTCCTGGAGATGGCTGAACACCTGCCTGCCCGGGGGCAGCGGGGAACAAATTCCTGGGTTTGCTTTGCTTGTGCGCCCGGCTTTTGCTTTCCCTATTAAACTGTCTTTACCTTAGTCCATGAGTTTTCTCACTTTTACCCTTCAGATTCTCTCCCCCATCTCGCTGTGAGGGAGGTGAGTGGGCGGCTGCGTGGGGCTTAGTTGCCGGCTGGGGTTAAACCATGACAACATAACAGTTTGTGTTCATCAAGTATCCTCTTTCTGTAGGAGAAAATAATTATTGAAAACTGAGCTTTTCAATAATTTCAGATTTGCAGCTGAAGAACACCACGCGAAATGAAGTCTCATGTGCAACTTCTTCTCACATAAGGCACTTCAGCACTGAAATTGCCAAGAAACAGCTCAACAAGATACTCTGGGAAATGTAGAGTGTTGCAGCTAAAATATTGTGGCTTTCCATTTTTTTGCTGAATACTAGGAGTTCTGTGCAGAATACGCAGCCTCTCTCAGTTGCTGTTGTGGAAAAGCTGTCAAGGCAGCAGTAAAAGATCTGAAGATTACTGGGTATTTTAAAAGCCCACAGGACTGGAGTCGTTCTTGAGTCTTCATATTAAATTACGATATAATCCAAGTGGCTAGTTATTTGTTGTTACCAGAGGTGTTTTTCTTTTAATATCAGTGTATTTCTTCTACCAGTAATATATTGTGTAAAAATCAGAGTAATTTTCTGTAGCTGTTGCTCTCTTCAGAGTCTGCAAAACCCATATTTTATTGCTTAGGAGAACATTGGGTGATGTTATCCTCAGAATCTTGTTAATAAATGACTCTGACAAAGAGGATTGGCTTATTTTTTTGTTGTAGATCAGTCTTCTCAAGCAGATGAGCTCTAGTTGCTCAAACATGGCAGAATATTAATAAGTACTGTAAGGATATGTGGAAGGTAAAAGCTGTGTGAAATGTAAAGGGTATGTAGATACCTGTAATGTAAGGACATTTCTTGAGAATATTGTTGAAAAAACAAAAAGAAGAGACAGAAAAAGTAATAAACCCCACCTAGATACACAGACCCTAAGGAACAAGACATAACAGTGACAGTATCAAAGACCAGATCTCTCAGGTCACAGACTGAGGGAACACAACTGAATGAATCACTTAAAGCCTTGGAGAGGTTCCACCAGTATTTTGTAACTGATAAGAAAGGGTCCAGAGGGGGAACAAGAGTATCACGAGACTCACAGGAAAAACCAAACTTATTCTCAGAGTCTTTAAGGGGCTTATGGGAATGGGTGAAACTTATTACAGGATGTTTAGGGGAAAGAACCAAAGGCAGGGAAAGGGTCAATACCCTTGTCCAGCTGAGTTCCACACCTGATTGCTGCAGTCTGTCCTATCTCCTTGAGCCCTCTTTCTCACCCTTGTCTGTGTGACCTTGCTTTCTGTGTGGAGGTGTGTGGAGATGACTCACTAGCACACTTCAAGCTGGACTAGCTGCCAAGTTGGAAGAGACCAGAATCTGGAGAGATACAAGGTCAGACCTGGAGATGGGTTAAATGGGGCCATGGGTTTGGACATGGATCCTGGGCAGACCTGTCATGGGTTCTAGGGACCCATGAATTTAGGAGTGACTGTGAATGAAGAGTGAAGGTGTATGAAAGTCCACAAGTAAACTGATCACCTGGAGAGGGGGAACGGGACTGCACTGTGCTGTTCATTTCTGTGTGAGTGGTGTTGGTGCTGTGTGGGTGCATGCTCTGTCCATCTGTGTGGCCCACTGCGTGCGTACTGTGCCTGTGCATCTATTGGGAATGTGTGCTAAGCCTTGCTAACAAATGATCCTACTAACAGGAACACCAGAAAACAGACGGGGTAGGAGAAATCTCCTGGGCTTTAAACTCCACTGGATTTGGCAACCCTTCATACATACCGTGAAATTCCTCAAGTAATAGCTGTATTATAACTTCTGTTCAAGAATGATGGGGAGGACGGGGAAGAGGCAGCAGTTCTGAATTGCCAGGTGTATAATCTTCTTGTATTCTCACCTTTTAATTATACACCATCTTGCCATTAAGCCACTGAAGATTAGGTACAGACAATGGACTAAATGCTTCAGGGGAAGCAGAGAGCTAAGTCTAAATGTATTGCTAAGTAGTCATAGTTTCTTACATCTTCTTAAGAAAAATAGGGATGTGATGATGGACAGAAAAGGAAAACAGGGACCCTAAGAATAAGCATGAAAGTCCCTATAGCCTCTTAGGATAAAGGAGTATAGCTTAGAGTCAATACGGTACTGGAAATGAAATTTGACCTGAAAGTAGCAACAGGTCTGTACAGAGCTCAGTAGCACAAAGGAAAGAAATTTGAAGGATGACAGAGCTGGCTGTGGTAGACAACAACAGTGAAAAGAAATCAAGTGATGATGGATCTACAAAGACAGGAAATCAAGAGCAAAGGAGGCACCTGTGATACCTGTGAAAGAGTATTCACCATTGCTCTGGGAGGCTAATGAAGCTCCACCGTCTGCGTTGGTCTGAAAGAATAGTCAGGACTGTCACCGTAATGGTCAGGAGGACATCATTTTGGCCATTCTCCACAACAAAATATAGGAAATTGCAGTACATGGTTGACAACCTCACCTCCTCCAGCAACATCATGTTTCTTTGCTGATACTCATAAGAGGGAAAGCTGGGACCACCTGACAAACCAGTGGAAGAAGAGAAGCCTACCAGCATAACTGCCATAGTCACTGCAGTTTGCCTTTCGCCGCAGTTTGCGTTGTGGTGGCTGTTTGTACTTGCCTGGTCTGGGGCATACTGGCTATCTTGAAGGATTTTTGTATCTTGCTTATATGTTGTCCCTCATGCAAAGACCTTAGTCTAGTTCATTAGTGTGTGTGATATCCCCATTTTATAAGTGGAAAAAGTAGAAACCAGTTTTATGGAAGTTACGGACATGTTCTCATTCAGTGAAGACTCATAACAGAGCTTCCTGACCCTCAATCATCTGTTGTAATGACTGTCTCATATATCTATCAAATGCAACATACTAATGGTCTGCTATCCCTGCCACTGTAGCAATCTTGAGATTGTTATTAGATATATTAAAGTTCCAGATCACCTTTCTTATAATAGACTAATGCAGTATTATACCCAAAGAACAAGTCACTAAACAACCGCTGATGAAAAATCCTTTACATATCAAAGTATTTTTCTTCATCGTAATACACTGACCATTACTTCTACACATGAAACCTAAGTGAAGGATAAAATGTACATATTGTTCAAATTAATGCTTGCCATTTTAATACTTATAAACACAGACTGCATTCTATTAAGAGGTATTTGTCTTTCGAGCTCTGTGTACAAACTCAAAACCTGTAGTTTTTAAAAAGTTTTTTAGCCACTATGGACTACTAAAATGATACGGCAGCAAGATGAGATCCCGCACGTTTTGGTATTGTGGCTTAATAGATTTTTTTCACAAGAAACAGAGAGCCAGCTCTACAAAGTGAAAGTCCATTCTAAACTTAAAATTCATATTAAGGGCATGAAGATCAGAGTCTACACTGTGTCACACAATTCCTTGATGCAGTATTAGGTTAAATTGGCAACTGCCTTGTCAGTCAATCATTGGAATAAACAACAGGAAACCAGAATCCAAAGATGGGTAGTTGCTCACCAGTATTTTTCTACAGAATATGTTCAAACTTCCAAAAGCACAGTACTATTCTCTGCTGCTTTATAACAGCTGAAAAATCTTCCAGGCATCGCAAAATAACATAAATGTAACCAAAGGTCACTGAATCTAATATGATTTTCTAAATTGATATCCTAGAGTAAAAAAGGAAAAGATTTGCCATCTGAACTCCATATGTGACAATAGTAGCTTTTTTTTAGGGACACAGTTGACATGGGAAATGTCAAAGATTTTTTGTAACTCAGTTAAAAGATTTTACCACTTTAAAAGTATTCTTGCTGTTGAGTTTATCAGAGCTGTCACAGCATAATTTTAACATCTCTCCAAAAGGACTGATGCTGGGACTAACTATGTTACTTTTGAACACCCTCACCTGTTCTCATGGTGTACGACCACAGTAGAAGATGTGGGAGTTCCAAAATCCAGGCAAAATCACTGGCTAAATGAATTCAGTATAAATATATTTTTAATAAGTTCTTGATAAAAAAAGGAAATCTTTACATTATGATTTAGAAACATCTTCTTTCCCTCTTAGTACTTTGTACTACTTTACAGCTTATTACTTCCATTTTTTTTTCTTCTTGCATGAAAGGTAAAAGAATACTAAACTCAGTTATCTTTTCCTTTTTAATTTAAGCAGGTGGTGCTGATAAAACATATCTTTCTGTTTTCCACTAAGTTAAAAATAAGACAAGGGAGGTCAGGTGTGCAGTAATACAGAGATTTCAATAACAGGATTAGATGAAAATAGGCAGTTACTTTTTCTGCTGAAAAAGCATAGGGTAAAAGACATTCAAGTTTTCCTTCAACAGCTGTCACCCTGAAACCAAAGGAGCAGGAGTAGAACGGGAAGTGAGAGAAAACACATCCTGCCCCATGTGCTCCACATATTTTCTTGATGCAATTAAAAGCCCTGCTGAAAACTATCACAAAGAACATAGAAGGATAGTGACAGCCTTTGACAAAGGTACCAAGCTGGTCAATTTATAATTGTTTAAAGGTTGTTTTACTCATTTTTTCATTATTTCCATTTTTACAACATCATTGTGAAAATCTAATTTCCCAGGTAGAAAACCACGATGTGGAAAACTTTCATAAGCAAAATTCAGCATTGTACCTATCCGTTGCACACTCATCCATTCTACTCTTAGGTGAATGGCCATTTAAACTGCAGCAATTTATGTTCCTTCATTGCTGTAAATTGTTCTTTCTAAATAAGTTAGTTCATAGAAGTAAGATGAGTACTGAAAACTCTATGGGATGATGACAAACATATCCCTCTCTAGTACAAATCACGTATAGGACTAGAGATAATCCAATTATGCAGGATAGCCTGTAGGAAAAAGTGGTAAGACTGGTTAACATGCATGAACCAGATGATCTGACACAGCCCAATATTTTTTAGAGACAAATTAATTCTGGGGTCTGACAGAGGGAATTATCAGGTCAAAGCATGAGCCAATCAGGCATCTGCTTCACAGCTATGAAGTACAGAAGGGTTCAGCTGAGAAAAGACATGAAATGAAGTAGTTTCTTGGCCCACTTGGCTGAAATGCCTTTGTTCCAACAGGGAGTATCTACATTACTCACTGGTACAGTGCAAAGAGGGGAAAACTGGGGTTCAGTTTGCTGAGATCTATTAAGGTTACAGGACTCTGTGCTCACACTACATCTATATCAGCGCTAAAGTTCACAGTAGTTGCGGGGCCTCAGAACGTACAGGGCATGCTGGAGGACCTTGGGTCTCTGTTGCAAACAGTGCTCTCTAGACAGTGCCCATCTGTGACTTCAGCATTGGTGCCACTGGTGGGGGAACCACTTTGAATGCACCAGGAGCATACTCCAGAAACTCCAGGTATGGATGCAAGGAATATTACAAAGTGTCCTCCCGTATACTAAAACATTAATATACATGTGACGTAAGAAGACTAAGAAAAAGCTTTGAAGAGCAGGAAAATTCTTGCAAGGAGTCCTTGCTAACTGTTGTATACATACAGAGCTTCAGTGGTTTGGGTTTTCACAACAGTTGCTAGTGTAACTATGAAATGAAACTGAGAAAACGGATCTGAATAGGTGTCAGATGAGACCCTAGTCTCCTCACCACTGGGAAAACATATTAACAGTCTCCAGGAACTTAAAGCCATGCTGGATGGACAAAGCAGAAGCATGTGACTTCTGGAGCGCGATGTTCTTGGAGTTAACGGCCAAGTAAATTTAGCTTCATCTTTCCTGCTACTGACTAAATGTAATAGAGACTAGATTAGAAAACAAGCCAGCACTCTGTAACTGCAAGATGCGCCAAGTCATTCACTTTGCTTTCGGGGTAAGTAATATCTCAGTCTTTACTGAGGTCTAAGTAGATGCTGAATCTACTGGTTCCTTGAACTCTAACAGTCTTTCACACTGTGGAAAAATATGAAGTAAAACTCACACATAATTGGATTAAATAAAAGGATAATCAGTATAACGATATTTCACTAACTGTTATTCAAACAGCATAATTTTCTGAATCTGTGGCAAGATTTCTACTTGGCCTTTTCCAGGATGGTCTTTATCGTTGAGATGGGCTTACTCAACGCACAGTGTATACAAGTACAGTGGAAAGGGAAAAGAATCCAATAGGTATGATATAGTTTTGTAAGTGTTATACCTTAATCCTAAATGCTTTTGCAGCTCCAAATGTATTAAAAGATACATTCTGAGAATGGTTTGGCATTTCAACTGACACTAATAGGGATAAACAAGTTTTGAACTATTAAAACTAGATTGTAATATTCAGCTGAGTTGACATCGTACTGCTCATAAGACTGGGTCACATGAAGATAGATTGAGATTACTTTCTTTCATGGGAATAGGGTGTAGAAAATGTTTCAGATTGTTCAGATCTTTGTATAGCCTGTACATGTATAGGATATGAATCTATAACAGCAAACTTTCTTTTACTGGATGCTGGAAAGAACAATTTTTACATTACACTAAATTTTGTTTCAACTTCTGGCCCTCCCTCTTCTGAAAGACAAAGTTAAAAAAAACCAAAACAAAAACACTACATAAAAAACCCCAAACCCTCTTTAATTCAGATGTGTTTAATTGATAGGAATAATCAGGCACGTTCTCTCTCACCCCTTTAGTATTTTAATTATGTTTTTCCTTGGAGTTGAGTAAAATTCCAACGAGATCATTAATCAGGAACACTTAGATAAAGATTTTTTATTATTAAATAATGCGGTCCCCTGACTATACCTTGAATAAGAGTGCTGATTGTTAGTGACTGAGACAGACAATTGAATTCAACTGAATTTTTACCTTTTTATATAATTTTACATGAAAATCCAAAATGCGGAAAATGCCAAATTGCTTAGGAAACTAATGGCAGCTATTAGCTAAATAATAATTCTTAAAATGACTTTTTAAAAGTTGATCAGTTCCAAAAAAGATTTTAACCCAGCTGTTTCAGACAGATTGTGTTCATAACTGCCTATCTGACTACCTCTGGATGAAGCTGGAAAGAAGAAAATCCCAGTCAGGTCCTAGGGAACTGAGAGTTGTCTTCAGTACCTACAATCCAACTCTCCCAATGCAAATATAGATTCATTTACAAAATCTGCAGGTACTGCAAATTCAGTTGATCCTCCTATTGCCAAGGCTCCTATTGACAAGCTTAGCACTTCAACAGTAATTTACTCATAACCAGACTGAGTCAAAACCAGCTGTGCCTCAGAATAGAAAATGCCATATATTTCTTCAGGAGACTACTGCTAAAACAATATTTCCATGAGCTCAGGACACGAGCTTATGCAAATACAACTGTGCAAACCTTTTCTTGCTGTTTTATTTTTGTTGCGTAGAAAGCCATCCTCATCCCATGATTTACATGTACTTTGCTGTTAGGTAAGCAACTTTGTATATAACATTGTGTAACAATGTAGGAAAAATGGAAAACACAAATCATATTACTGTAATTCAATGTTGACTTGACTTATTAAAGATAATATCATAGTCAAATAAGAGAGAAGATATTTGAATCAGTTATTTAAATTCATTCCCACTTTGGTTTCATTAAGACACCACAGTGTGTGTCTCCAGAAACATGCTCTTCCTTATCTGAAATATATTTCAATGGATGTTATCAACTTCTTTTAGTAATTCCATCTTTAAATAATTCTTAGAAAGTGATAAGACAATAGTTTCAATAACTTCTTTAAAGCATTGCTCTAAACTTGAAAAACTAATTATGCTTACATGATTTTTCAGTTTACTAAAAAGGGTAAAACCCATGTTTTCCTGATTTTATTCCAGACTTGCTAAAGATTGCCTGAAACATTAATCTGTTTCATAGACCTAGTTTTACTTCAGTTACATTCTTAGCATGGACAGTTCCCATTGACTTCAGCATGACAAAGGAGGGTGCTGGACCCTGACCACGACAGAGGATCTCAGTAATCTTCATATAAAGTATACATTTAATTTTAAACATGATCTAAAAGTAAACAAGCCAAACCAGCCAAGAAACACTTTCCTGTCTGTCCAAAAATTCAGAAAACAAACCCCCAAGCTCTGTTCCAAGAAGGATTAAGCCAAGATTAAATATGGTTTACGCTGAGACAGAACATACAGACACAACTAGCGCTTGTGTCTAGGTATCCCATATTTTAGATGCCTTGTCTAACTGCTGACCAATGGACTTTTCTCTGTGTTCCTCCACTGCTAGCTTCATCCTTTACCTGAAGACGAAACTTGCCAGAAAGAAAAGCTGTATTTCTAGTTAACAGGATGGGAAAAGAATCACTGGCCACTAACTATAGTAACATGCAACTCTTGAGCCTAAGCTTAAAAAATCTGTTGTTGTTGTTCTTTATAATACAGCCATTTAGAAGAAAAATTATCTGGAAATTCTATCACTGGATTTAAATCTATTCATGTTACTACATTTTTTATTTTCTAAAATTTTTACTTGTCATTATTTTGACCAAATAGAAACTTAAGTCCTCAAGAACTTTTGTAAATCTTGCAGCCAAATATAAATGGCAAAGATGTTTTCACAGCTCCTGGGCTTGAAAATATTTCCCTTGATATTATAATAATTTCCTTTTCTTTCTCCATCTTTTTCAAGGAAAAAAAATTCCCAAACATACCTCCAAAGAAGTTAACCAAGGATTAGGGTAGATACAGTGCTCCTAGGCATGAACCAAAGAAGGCTAAGATAACAGACTGCCTATATCTGAGAAGGCTGGGACCGACCAAAAAAGTGAACAGCCTCCACCTATCTATGCTTTTGGCTTGCCAGAACAAGAGGCTTGGTCACTGAGAAAGAAGTAGGCAGACAGTCCCTGGAAGGGCAACCCCTTCCAGAAGTCAGTCCCACTCCTTTTCACCTTCTTACCCCTCACTGCTCTCCCTTACGCTTCCTCCCAGACAGCAGCAATGGGAGCAAAAAGCCATTTCTGGAGATCTGGTTTAGTGCCCTTGTCCCACTCCTTCTCCATCTCCACAAGCAGGGCTCAGTCCTGGCCCCTCCTCTGACCTCCCCTGGTGCCAGGGAATGTTGAAAAGGTGATGCAGGGAGAATCAGGTGAGATAAGCAGCAGGAGAAGGAGTGGCTCTGTGAATCCTGTGATGTCTTAAGATGAATGCCCTGTCATGCAAGATAGTGATGGCAAAGGAGGAAATTTTGTGAGAGAAAAGCAGATGTCTTCAGACACCTCCCAGACTCCTCTAAAACCCTTCTGCCTCCAATCCTCCCTTCCCCTACAGAGGGTCCTCATTGTTATATACCTTTATCACTACTGTATTTAACTTGCAGGCCAACAGCTTCCAGACTAATACTTACACATCGGTACAGGTACCCGAGTAACCCTTACAGTGTGGGGAACATCGGGTGTCTTAGGTGCATCCTTCACTAGCGCACTCTGCTCAGCCTACAATTAGGCCAGATGCATACAATGTGCAGGGCCATGAAGTGCCCCTATTACATGGTGGCATTTCAGCGGGAAGGAAAGGAGGACAAAGCCTGTTTCTAGCCCTTCTGTCTCCTCTCCCTTTATTGACAGAAATAAGCTCTTCTTCAGCTCTGAAGAAGAGAAGAGGTTGGGCTGCAGAAGGTGGATCATATGATGCTGTGGCAGATCTAGGATGCTATGACAGCCAGTAATTTTACTATCATGTACATCCTGAGGTTTAACAGTAAGCTAGTGACTCTAGGTATCTACTGGGTAATACACTACTTTCAGTCCAGAATTAGATGCCTCTCTCAGGCTGCGAATCACAAACCCAATGTCTTGCGCTTAACAGACATGACGTTCTTCCCCCAGATGCAGATGATGAGCTGCTTTTTTCTTTTCTCTCTCTCTCACCCTGTGAAAGGGTAGCTGCTGGTGGATGTCTCCTTACTCTGCAATACTTTGGAAGTTAGAACATTGGTCGAGAAATGGGAGAGCTGGGTTACGCGTCTGATGAGGAGTTTCAGACTGGAAGACCAGTCTGCTTCCCTGCAAAGGGCCCTAGTCATAGAATCATAGAATCATTCAGGTTGGAAAAGACCTTGAAGATCATCGACTCCAACCACAAACCTAACACCGCCAAGTCTACCACCAAACCATGTCCCTAAGTGCCATCTTAGTGTACTTTGAAGAGGGAAACAGGGTAAGAACAAAACAGTCTCCAAAAAATCTGTATAGAATAGAATGGAATCATTAAGTTTGGAAAAGACCTCCAAGATCACCAAGTCATCAAACAGTGGGCAAGGCTACTGTGGAGGCACCTTTTATGCTCCTCAGCTGCTGATTTTTCCAGCCTCAGACGGCCAGGGCAGGCCTGATACTGCTGTTACAAGTTTGGACAAAGACGGGGGAATCAACTTTTTCTTCTTCCATTAGATGAGGAAAAGACTCGTATGGACAAACTCTTAACTACTACAGATTTGTTTAACTATTTACCGTTACGGCTTCTTGAATCGCTTAAGTAGGCTCCTCTCAACACTAATTTTCCCTTCCGTTCCTAAGGTGCGTCTTCGAGTAGACGGAGACAAGCGTGCTTATCGCCAGGCTAGAGGTAGCCGATAAATGAGCTGGCCTCAAGGCAGCGCGCAGAAAACTCTGCATCGAATCCTTCCCCAGGCCAACGGCAGAGGTAGACCGAAGACAAGGTATACAGGGAAATTAAACAAAACCCAACCAAACAGAAAAACGAAGAGAGACGACAGGCAGAGAGTAAGCCTTTGCGGGCCAGTGAAGGGCAGACCCGGGACCCGCCTGAGGCGAAGTTCCCGCTCAGCCCCCGCCTGAGGCGAAGTTCCCGCTCAGCCGCCGCCTGAGGCGAAGCCGCCACGAGGCCAAGCGAGAGGTGGCAGCAGCGAGTCGCCGTGCGAGCGGCGGCCACCCCTCACCGCCACCCAGCCGCCTCAGCCCGCCGGCACCCACCGACGCCTCTTACCAACCCCGCAAGGCTGCCGAACCGCCCGCCTGCCATGATTTATTCAGTCAGCTCGGCGGCCGTGCGCTAGCGGAACCGGACCAGGGGAGGGGACCGGAGAGGAGGACGGCGCCCAAGGCCAGGCTCACACCCTGGAGCATCTCAAGTCGGAGGAATAGGACTGG
>JAOBAS010000028.1:2551067-2590172 GCA_025311575.1 Elanoides forficatus | reverse complement strand
GGGGGAGCCGCGGGCGGGGGCAGCGCCCGGCCCTGCGCGATGGCCCGGGCCCTGGGGCGGCTCCGAGCGGCGGCTGCTGCCTCCGTGTGTCTGTCTGTGTGTGTGTCTGTGTGCGGCGGGGTGTGTGTGTGTGTGTGTGTTTCTTCCTTTGAAGCCACCGTCTGCGAAATCCTGCGCTCGAGGAGCGGGCGGGGGGGAGCCGGGATGTGCACTGTGATGTTTCGTTGATCTATGTTTAATGGCTGAAAGGAAAGATGCTTTTCTTCCCTTTACCCTTACCTTACTCTTATTCTGGTGTGTAATGTGCTTGCATCGATCGGTCAAAGCGTAGCTTCAGCTGAATCTAGTCGCCCCAGAGGAGGTGCAGCAGCACAGGCAGTACGTGTAATACACAAATTCATCTGGCCGGGGATCTTGGAGGAAAATAAAAAAAAAAAACAAACCCCGAAGAGGGATCGTTTTAGAAACCATGTTAAATTTCCCCTGCAAATGAAAGACTGGAATTCCATGAAAGACTGGAATACAGCATCTTGTGCAGAGGCATTTTCTTTCTCACACTTTAAGTGTTAGAGTGTGCTTTGTTCTGATTCAGGGTGTCATGATTAACCCTATGCATTATAGAAAAATATCCAAAACTTGCAGAAAATATTTAGAAATGATTAAGCCCCTTTATTAAACACCCAGCTGTTAACTTTATCAGCTGTCGTAACTGATACTTGTGCCCCTTAAAACATGTATGCCGTTTTGTTGGCAATAACGAGATAAAGTAGAAACTTCACACTGCAGGTTTATTTTCACAGTCTGTATAGGTAGTCTGTATGTAAAGGGACAACAGTGAATCGGCCCGAGCTGTGGTTTGTAGCAAACCTCTCCATAGGGTACGTCAAGACTTACGTACCTCACGATAGCGAGAGGACTACCCAGAATTATATGGAGTTTACATAAGTCTGTTGTGGGCTTCTGCAAAATCAAGAGAGGGAAAAATATCTTTGTCATCCTGTATTTAAGGGTGTATGCATCCTGTCTTAAAAAATGAACTGATAGTCTAACTCGCGTAGGCTGGGTTGATATTTCTCAAACAGCCTAGTTAGTTGATCAGTGTATAAAGGACATGGCGTGAGGGAGTTAGGTGCAGGTCTCCAGGGAAAGTTGCTGCACATCCTACTTGTGGGCCTCTGAGACTCCAACGGCTCTAGGGCTTCTGTGAGCCTATGTACCTTTACACAGGTTATCTGGGGAGGAGCCCCAACCCGAAAGCCAAACCACCTAGGAAGACTGTGCTATATAAGCAAAACTCGGACATTCGACGATGGTCAGATAGCCTTGTAAGACTAATTGTGAGCCAAGTTGGTAAAGCTGTCTCTTTTCAGTCCGTGAATGACTTGACCCTTTGGGAGCCTTGACTGGCTATCGGTCCGCATCCTGCAAAACTGCGGGGAACTTGCGATAGATCATCCTCATTAGTAAGAAGTTGATTTATGGCTCGGGACTGTGTTGAATGTGATTATGTGGAATGTTGTAGTACCGAAAGAGGAGATCGCATCTTGATCACGTTGTTCGGAGATGGTTTTTGCAGTCTGTTATGTAAGAGAGGCTTGGAAAAAAAAAAGAGGAGCGGGCTGTGTTGTGTGTACGTAGCAAAGGAAATACCCCTCAGAGCTGCTGGTAGCAAGCAGAGTATTTGTTTCTGAATGTCAGTTGCATGACTTTTTGTGGATTGCAAGAAAGATGCTTTTGGGAGGGAACTCCAGCTACCGTGCTCCAGTTCTGTTTGTCAGGTACCTTAATGGACGTTAAAAGCAATAAATAGCTCATCAGTGACACAAGCTTGTGACTTTTGCTGTGTTTTTTTGAATAATGCTACTAAAATAATTTCATCTTCACATAATGAACTCTGGCAGACAGCTGCACAAAACGGAAATAGTAGCAACTTAAAAAAAAAAGGTGTTTGCATAATTCTGTTTTGCATAATTTACCTTTGCTGATGGATGGTATCAATTTAATGGCTGTGGTTCGGTGTTAAGTATTTGTTTCTCAAGACACGTGTAAAATCAACTTGTGCTACAAAGGAAGTGCCGCAGCAGCTTATTTTAAGGGTTTTAAGAAATGTATTTTCAGGTAGGGCTGTAGATGGGCATGTAAATGGAGCCGGTAACAGAATCAGCAGAACTCATGAGTATTAAATTTTGCACTAAATTTCAGATACATTTTCTATTTCATGGTTCAGTGTGATACGATTTTTAGAGCTTATCACTTGTGGAATTTCCAGGATATCTTTGTTAGGATTTCAAACATACATTTCAACAATTCCTAGAAGCAACTGTTTTCAGGAGTATCAGCAAGATAAGGAAAATACATTATTACAATACTCTTTACTTAAATAAGGACCTGTGGTTTTGATGCTTATTGATTGCGCTTGTAAGTCATGAAGAGTTTGATATTTCAGGTTACAGCTGAGGTTTGACAAAAATGAAATTGATTGTTTCTCCCCTTTGAAGGTCTCAGTAAGATCTTATTACAGGATGAGTTTTGGATGCTTATTTAACTGCACAATATTAAATTTAGTAGTCTAATTATTAATAACATACAAGTAAACAATAAACCTTAATGGAGGCAGCATTTTTAAATATGGTGCATTTATTTTTTTAAATCACAGAATGACTCTCAAATAGGACCAAAACACATTTGCTTTTAAGTAAGAGATTGATTTTTTTTTCCTGACAAAAGTCATTACACCTGCAAAAACATTATTTTTCTGACTTTTTTTTTCTTTTTTTTTGGGGGAGGGGGATGGGGGCATGATGGGAAAAGTTATTTCTGTTACGTCAGTAGGAAGTCTCCATGCAAGACAGGTATGCAATCCTCTGCTCATGCAGTGCAGAACCACATGACCCTTTGGCTAATGACTCTTCTGTAGTTAGACTCACTTGGGAAGAAGTCTGAATGCAGCATGACACATTGAAATAATTTCTTCTATCCCCTTGGGATGTGCTAACTTGGTGTCATGAATGGGTTGTAAAAGCAGATTGCCTGACCAGATTCTCTGGCAGTATGCTGGACAAAATTTAAGTTCAATAAAATTGAAAAGGAAATATTGTATCTGTTTATATGTAAACTGGTAGCCATGTTAATAGATAATTTTTTTTCTTGCATTAGTTGCCAGTTTAGTGTAAAACTAAGAAACGGAGAAACATCTCATTATCTCTGAGAGGAAGTATTTAATATTTGTTTAAATTGCTCTTGCCATGCTAAGTTCTAGTGCGTCCTACTGGCTCTTAATCTGCCTATTCTACTTTACAAAATTCAATTATACTAATAAGCAATAGCTTCAAGAGACATAAAGTGTGGAAGAGCTTGTCATTTTGGCCACTGCCTATTATTGATGTTTCTGGAAAAAACCCAGGCTTCTAATGAAAGTTTAAAACTTCGTACTTCTCAGACCTACCAAAAAGGTGGTAAGTTTTTTTAAATTCATACATAAAATAACCATGTTTGATGTTACATTTTATTATGGTTTATTGCATTAGCCATAATAGTTCTACTGTAAAACAAACCATTATTTTCCATTTGTTTTCATTCATTTTGGGAAGCCACAAATACGCAGACTCCACTTGGAGTTGTAACATCCAAAATCAAGAACTTCTGAGAGCCAAAGGGGCTTTTCATAAAAGGTTCTCTAGGGGAAGATTTTGGATTTTTCCCATTTCTTCTACATTCCACCCTGCCCTGCCCTCCCCCTTCTTTCTCTTGCCAAGTTTTCAGTTGATTTCTTCAGCTCCCAAAAATATTCACAGTACAGCAATTTCCTTTTGGTCAGGAAAATTACTTTTGGAAACTGACAGTAAAACTTAAATTTGTCTGTTTAGTGTAACGTAAACGTATTCTTTTTTCAGCCATAGGTACGTTCTTCTGTCCTAACACAGTCAATTATTGTTCAATTAAGTAACACCAAAATATCCCTTTAAGGCTGATTTTTTGAAGGGAGCTAAATTAAATTAGGCAGGTAGCGTAAACAGGGATTCGGATGGGGTTCTTAATTGTTTTAAACCCACTGGATGAGACTTAACTCTTACATAGTCATTTATACAGGATTAATTTCTTTTAAATTACAAAGATGTTTGAGGAATTAATTAGAAATAAGTTTCGGTGTGGTGGTAGAAAATTGCTGTACCTTTTAGCACCACTAGAATTATTAAACCTTGTAATTTGCATCCTGTAAAGTTATATGCCTTCCATCACAACCAGCAAGCGGTTTGGAAGGGTGACTGGCAAAGGTCTTGGAGGTAACTCAAGGCTCCCTTCATACAATGAATTTCAAGGAATGTATTGTATTTTAATTCCTGCTTCCTAAGAGAGTACCTCTACAATTTTTGATGCTGGGTATCTGAAAAGCAAGAAAATATGCACTAGATGTTGAAAACAGAACATGTGAACCTTACAATTTTTGTTTATAGTTTTCCACCAAAATATTGAAACTCATGAGTGTGTGTATTTCTGGTACGCTAGCTGATCTACAGGTGGGTTGTTTTATTTTTTTAAATATTTACATTATTTTAGATTCCTCTGCGTGAAGAGTCTGACTTCTCTGAAGGTGACGTACACAGTTATACGAATCAAGTCCTGCCATTCTGGTATTTTCTGCTAGTGTTATACTTGGCTGGGTAGTAATTGGGTTTCTTTGAAAGCAGGTGTTGTTGTCCCAGTCAAATTTGCTTGTTTAAGAATAATCATTCTTCTTGCCAAGAGGTTGACTGTTGCTTTACCTGTTTGGCATATGGGAAGGCAAAAGCCTTTTCACGCTCATTTTTTGGCATGAAAAATGGTGTGGCATTGTATATGGAGGTTCATATTCAGTGAAAAGCAGAGCGAGAAGGCAGAAGGCTAGGTCAGAGAACGGGTTATCTAAGGAGACAACAGCTTAACGGTTTTCAACAATGGAAACGGTTCAAGGTTAGACATGCAAAGCCTCCCTGGGCAAACCTTGCTGTTCTCTTGTATGCCAGAGTTTTTAGAGAAATTGAGTTCTTTAAATAAGCAGATACCTGAAGGCATTCCTAACACCATCTCTTTCTCGTTAATATTTCTTACAACAACTCAAATTCAGGACAGCTTTTGCACATGCCTAATGGCATCATCTCATTTCTCAATGGCGTGATACCTCTGAGAGTGAGGTTCTGTGAGATCTAGAAGCCAAATTCTCACAGAAAGTGGGAGTTGGGCTCCTAAATGGTGTAGATGCTAAATACAGAGTGGATAATCTAGTGAATTCTTACAAATCAGAATCTAGGTCAGTCTATGAGCATTTTGACAAATTTTAACAAAATGAGTAGTGATATTTGGCACTTTCTGAACACTTCTGTTGAAGTACCTGTATCCTTGATCACCACATGATGGTAAGCTGAACCTTTAGTTCAGTGCCTAACCTTGTCTGACCTAGAGTGCTTAGAAATGCAGTGAATAGAACAAAAAAGCTTTGGGTATTTTAAAAAAGTTTGTGCTTTAATGAAGGAGGTTGACAGTAATTGATGAATCGCATAATTCCTTCTATTCTTACCGCAAATGGTTTTGAAGCTTGAGTTACAAGAATAATGTGACTTTATATGTGGATTTCCACTGCAGTGCTGATGTATGTCATCTGGTGGTACAGGGGAAAACTTGCAAGTGTGATAGCACATCTCTTCTTTGTAACTGTCAATAATATAGAAGGCCTAATGCATTCTCAAAAATATCATTACAGTTAGAACAACAGAAGACAGCTGGCTTCTGTTTATTTCTGTCATTGAACCACGTTCATAGCATTAATGCCCAACAGAAGGATTTTGAGTAACAGAGTTGGAAGTCCTGCTTAGAGATCACCAAGTTAATTCCCAAATGCTTCTCAGCTATGTCTACTTGATTTTCAGAAGGTAAAGTTTGTTTCGCTCTGGGAAGAATAGCATTTGTAATCTGGCACAGACCTCATTAAGGATTAACTACTGCACATGCTTTTATTTTGCTGATGACATACAGCATCCTATAGTTGAATGCGTATTAGATTGCGCAACACCATTTCCTCTTTTTCTCCTGTATAAATATGATGGTCCCTTAAAGATTTTATAGGTTCACAAGTACATATTTCTGGTTGAAAGTGTTTCTAACAAGCTTGGCAGCTTATTGCACTGATTTTCCACTTCTGACTTCTATTGTCTTTACCAAGAATTGCACAAAGCCTCAAGGGTGTTGGGCGACTCTGACTTTAATCTCTTCAAAGAAGGATGGACAGGTTGAGTTTAATTAGGAACATGCATGTCTAATCAAAGGGTAAATTTAGAATCGCAAGTTTTAAGAAGTGGCGTTAGAAACAGAGTGATGATACCAAGGAATCTTTTTCATATAAATGGGAGCATTGAACAGAAACCATAGTATATCTGAGAAGCCTAAGGCACTATTCTGTTAAGCAATTATTTAATACTCTTAGGTAAATAGGTCTTTTTAATATGTCATTACATGTATTTCTTCAATAAAAACAAATTCCAAAGCAGGCATTTCTGTTCAAATTAGGGAAGTTTGTTAGCCCCTAAGTGTTTCCACTGGGATCCTGCACACTTAGTTCTCAATGCTGACTGTCACAACGAGCACTCAAAGGATGGATAATACTCCTCATTTTAGAAAGGAACAAACATTTTCTTGTATTCTGTGTCACCTTATGTAGCATAGGTCTGTGCAGCAGTTACTTTATGTGGATGAAATGCAAAGGTTTGGTGTAAAAGTTAACCTTTACATCTCATCTTTGCCTTTTTGAGGTTGAGTTTTGATCAGTTGTCTTAAATGTTCCCTCTCTGTAAATACCTTTTAATGAAAAGTAGCCAAGATTAATTAGCTTTGTAATTCTTACTTTTCTATCTCTATTAGTCTAAGAGGTACAGTGTATGTATAGGTCTTGCTGTCTTTTTTTTTCCCCAGTCTGTTTGAAGAGGTGTGAATTTTTGGTAGTAAGTAATAAGTATTTCTTCTATTTCATGTGTATTAGTATAAAAAGACTTAAGCCGAGCAGGGAAGACACCTGTTTTTGAGTGGTAAAACCAAAATTCTAGATTTTGATCATGTTTTCTGTCTTCAATTTAGCTTAGAATGGCTAAAACTTTGCACAGTTAGATTAAGTAAAGCAATTTAGTTTGACTTCCAAAATAAGTTGTTTGTTTTGGTTTTTTGTTTTTTTTTTTTTTTATTTTAGCAAGTGCAACTTTAGTATTTGAGGAATATGCTATATGTGATGCTTAATGCCAGCTAAGTGCCACATAGACTTGACCTACTTTTAGGACATCTTGGATTTTTGAGATCTGGCATCTCTGACCTCCTGAACGTGCTGGTGTCATTTCATTGGAAAGCCTGCTGGGCAAAGTCACTTCAAAGAGCCTGATTTTCCTGTTTGTGTGTGAAATCCTTATATATGTTTACTCATACCAGAACTGGCTGGTGAGGGGGAGAGGGGGTTTCCTCTACAACATTGCTCAGCCCATCGGAGTCCTCAGGCTGACATCACTGATGGATCACTCTGTCTGAGACTCTCAGCATGGTCTCCCCTCTAAAAATATCCAGCGAGGAGCTACTTGGCTTTTGATCAGTGGTGATGACAATATTTCAGGTCCCCAAATGACAGATTGCTGGTGATCTATTGACAGAACAGACTTGGAGCAACAATGTTTGTCAAGGAGCCAAAGACTCAGCAATATAAATTGCTTTTGGTGGTTTTTTTTTGTTTGTTTTTTTTTACTGTGTATTTAGTGTCCAAAGCAGAGAGAGATATCTGAGATATTGTTAACAGCAAACCAAAAAAAGGCTGGGGAAGGAAGGTGGGGACAGGGGGACAGGCTGGAAGGCACAGTTGATGTATTGTTAATGAATAGGAAAGATGCTAATTCAATCTTTTAACATAGGTAGTTGAGTCAGTCTGATGATTTCTAGCAAATACTTTTAGAAGCACATTTTCAGCAGTGCTTTGTTTGCAAAAGCATATCGCTTCTCACAGGACATCTTGCGCAGATACAACAAGAAAACATGCATATGTTCTACTTGTATGCTAAAGCAGGTATAGAATTAGTTGCACCTGTGTCAAATGTTAGAATTCCTCTTTTGTGTGTGTGTTACATAACTTGTATATTAGCCTCAAAAGCAATGTAATTTTGTATTTTCCCCCAGGCAAAACCCAATTGTATTCTTGTTGAATTTGGTAACAGAAGTCCAACTGATTCAATGGGAGACCTGTGCTTTACAAGATGTACCTTAGTAAAAATATTTTAATCTCTTTATTCAACCGTCTTTCACTGGACTCTTCAATAATTCAACAATCTAGTGTTTGTCATGACACATTTGTGGTTTGTTTTTTTTGTTTGTTTGTTTTTGTTTGTTGTTTTTGGTTTGGTTTGGTTTTTTTGTTTTGTTTTGGTTTTTTGTGGTTTTTTTTTGTTTATTTTTAAAGAAAATTGCAGGTATTACAGTGTTATCGTAAAACAGGCAGGATAAGTAATCTCAGTAGTAGTTTATAATTTTTATACTTTAGAACTCATAAGTTTTGCCATACTGGGTTAATTTATTATTTTCCAGATTTGATCAATGTATGAGTTCCAGGTGAGGGAAAAAATGATGGAGGAGTGGGAAAGAGAAGGAAAAAATCAGAACACTAGTTTGTTTAGCTACCTTATCTTACAGACATATCCTGCCTGACCTGTAGAACAGTATAGTTCTGGAAGTATAAGGTTCGTTTACCTGATACTGTAGTATGCTTGTCAAGAAATGGTATTGCTTACTAGAAAGTTGTATAGACCTCTAAAACAAGTAACTAAGTTTATAGAAATATGTGTTCTTTGGAATGAAGCAATTATTTGTTCCCCTTCTGCTGTTTATAGATTCACTTATTCATAATATATTTAGCATGTCTCTGGTAAAATACCAGGACTGTAATAAAGAAGCAAGGACTCCTGATTTTTGAAGGGCTTAATATTCTCATCATAACATTTAAGTATCTATGTTTTTCAAATACTTTTCTAATAAATCTTTATTTAAATATGGTCTTTTGGTTCTACTTTGAATTTAATGACTACATAGTATTGGCAGGTGGCCAAAATTTAAGATATTTTGTCACATGGTTTTATTTAGGAGTGTCTAATTTGTAGTGTTATGCAATATAGTCCTAGAGAGTAAGTGGTTGGTATGAAAAAGCTGAGTTGGCCAGGAAAAGAGTGATTGCTCTTGAGGTTACAAAGTTAAAAGTATTTCCCTAACTGTTTTACCTGTTGATCCACTTCCTGAAATGCAGTAGTCCTACACAGTGGACTATAAGGATCCAGGTGAATCCTTACTATATATAGTCTCTTGAACTGTTTGTCTCTAGAGAAGTAGGTGCCAGGTTTCCTCCTCTGTGCACATTCAAGGTGATATCAGCTTGTGCTCTTTTTGATTCCGCTCTTCTTTCATGCTTACCTACTTATCCAGCAAAACCATGTGCTGGTAAACGTGTTGTACACATTAGGGTGCTGTTACCTTGGTGTTTACACTGAAAATAGGGTTAATGAGTTAGACATTTTCATGATGTGATTCAGTCTTCAGGTCTGGAATAAGCTATCGGACTTCAGGTTCAACTTTTTCTATTCATCTGAGGATAGAAGTGCAAGCTTTGGATACTGAGAACACATTTAGAAATACCCATTCTTCTGTATGTTTGTTGAATGCACATATATTAATATGTGGGATATTGTCATTTGAATAAAAGCTGTGAAATAAAAGTGAGAGAGAATTTGAACTCTGTAAATTTCCCTTCTTAGGAAGTGTGGTAGCCACCTGAAACTCAGGTTAGATGAATTTCTTTACTTTTTTAAAAGCAAAAGTATTTGTTATAGTGAAACAACAAGGCTACAGTACTTATTAACAGTTACAGTACAACTAAATCAAGTAGATGGTGTAAGAGAGACAGACATACTTCAGGGTCTGTATCAAGGTGGTGGAATATACGTAAAGGTAGAAATGTCTACGCAGAAGCATGGCAGGGGCTTTCAGCGGCTGCTCCCATTCAGAAGGGAAATCAACCTCAGCAGTCAGCGGTAGACCCAGCACCTTGAATTGCCTGTGTAATTCATCAAGCACCTTGCCTGTTGGAATGGTATGAGTTGAGACCTATGTTTGATTTTGGATCAGCTAAAGGAGGCAACATCACTGCGATAAATCCTCTACTACTTCAACAGAGTTTGAGGATAGCTAAAATAATTTTCGTTTTGTATTCCATTCCCTTCAATGTGCAACTTATAGTAGTTTATGTGAAAGGGTTAGAGACTTGTGATTTATTTCACAATACCAGGTTTTAGATATAAAGTGTATTTCTGAAGCACAGCTATACATCTGCATTTCACAGGAACAGTTGGAGAAAGGAAGGCCAGCACAAAGCTTTTTCTTCTTTGCACATGAATCATTTTAGAGCTTCTTCAAAAAGGTGACTTACCCTGCTGAATGAATTTATAGAACATTGTGTAATGTTTCTGATGTTTTAATCTTCACCTTTTTCATATAAGTGTAGAAGAGAAGAATAAAAAGGGATTGCAATTTGAGGTCTGAGCATTTATACATCCAAAACTTTTGGAATTTGAAGATATGTGCAGAGCTTTTAATAATACCTAAATATGAGA
This sequence comes from Elanoides forficatus, assembly GCA_025311575.1. Classification (NCBI taxonomy): domain Eukaryota; kingdom Metazoa; phylum Chordata; class Aves; order Accipitriformes; family Accipitridae; genus Elanoides; species Elanoides forficatus. The sequence goes on along the minus strand of JAOBAS010000028.1, from coordinate 2,579,517 downwards.
TTTAAATATTACCCAAAACATAATCAGACATATAAAGCAGTACTGCCTCTCTCTTAATTATTTCTGTCAGGCAGGCTTCCTCTTTTGTAAAGACTTTTTGTTCGGTTGTCTTGAAAGAGTCATTAATGGCTTAAATAGAATATCATGGAAGTTTCTGTGTACTCCTGAATTCTGTTGTTGCCTTTTTTTTTTTTTTAATTATTTTAAACATCTGGGATCTCTCCTGCTCTCTGACAGGATGTGGGTGTGATTGCTTGTTATCAAGTGTGCATGCGTTATGTATTGCATCCCTCTACAGTTCATGACACTACTTTATAGCTGAAATAATTTTATGGTGTAAAAAGGTTTTCTCAAGGGGCTGAAGCTGCTATCTAGGTGCTGGCTAGCTTGAGGTGGAAGCCCCAGGAAACTCCTTCAGTCATCCTGTTTGCAGGTCTGGTTTCAAACTTTCTTATTGTTCTACTCACATGAAACCAAATTTCTGAATGTTTGAAGTGGAACTGTATTCACTTCTTACTGATACTGAATTTCAGTAGGTTAATTTTGTTATGAAACTGCACCTCAGATGTAGGTTACCAGAGGACCTTGAAGGTAGGTGTAAAGATCCCACTGTTTCCTACCTTGAAATTATGGAGTGAGCTCAACACCTCTGAGTTAATCCGTGACCTTTTACAAGCAATAACAAACACAAGAACCACAGTCAGGACTATGCGTCAGCACTCTGCCTCTGCGGAGTGGCATATAACCAATTCCCTCCCGGGGCGTGTTTAGAAAATCATGTACTGTAGATTCATTAACTGTACCGTATATGAAAGACCATATGCAAGAATGCAGATGGAGTAACAGACTGTAATGTTAATTTATCAATCATCTAAGCAATCAAACATAGTGGTGGCTCTTTATTTTGTACTACATTGGTGTTTTGACAACTGAACTTAGATCACAACCCTGTTAAACCTGTGCTGTCCAAAACATACTCACAGATGGTCCTTGTGCTGAAAGGTTCAAAAACCTATCTAACACAACTGCTGAAGGGAAAACAAGTCTAGAGAGGTTGAAAACAGGTCAAGTACAAGCATGAAAACAGGATCCTGGTTGCTTATGTACTCGTCTCCTAGAACATGTAGCCCTTTCTGCATTGCTTAAGCAAATACTTGTCTCTTGTTATACTGTTCTCAGTGCATGGGTGGCATAAAACTAACTCTTGCTTGACTTCATACGACGTTTTCCCAAGCAGGTAACAACATGTTTTATGTGATGCAAGAGGCTTTTTTCCAAAACAGAAAACATCATTACTGAGCTTTTGTCCCTTCTTTTAAAAAAATGAAAATAAGTAAAAAGGGAGTCATTTGGAGGGGGAAAAAGAAGGGAGGGGGGGAAGGTAAACTGTACTAGGTCCCTTCTCCATGAGAAGTTTAAAGAACAAAACCAGAACTTGCTTTTGCAAGATTAATGAAGCTGTACAAAAAGTACTGGTGAATACTCTGCTGCTGGTCCCTTACTACAACATTAATACTACTGTATTAAGACTGAGTGTATAAGGAATGATATTAAACTAATTTGTGAGCTGGAGTCTGTTGCTGTTTTTTCATCATGTACTAAGAAAGGGAACTGGACAGCCAGCTTCTCTTCAAGCCTTGTGGTACCGGTAATAATTTCTTTCCAATCCTTTACTTCTTCGTTTCAAGCAAAAAGAAGCAAACAGTCTCAGCAGGAAGGTGAGGGACAAATGTTTGAATTTCCTGTATCCGTAGGTTGTCTTCTTCAAATAGGGGTCAAGTTGATGTTGAAGTAATTAAAGATGCTTTCAGCAAAATAATTAGTATAGGTAAGCTCTAGAATATTTGGACAATCTCTCAGCAATTTTCTCTCGCTTTCACAAAACGTTAAATATTCGTCTACTTTTTGCTTGTCTTAAAAATATCTCGGAGCTTGTAAGGTGATTTCTCAAAAGTGGTCTTTTCGGACATCATTTTTCTTGACATTCATTTTGTAAGGAGAAAGTAACAAACAAAGCACAAAAGAAACAAAAAGGAAACAAAAGGGGAAGGGGCCAAGGTGGCTGAGCACCCTAGGCTTTGACTCAGTGGATCAGAAAGTCACTATAGACTTTTCTTTGTATATCAGGCAGAAGTTGCCGTTATCACTTTATGTGTTTAAAATGAAGTAAAATAGCTCAAAAAATATAGGTAATGACTTTGGTGGCAAGAATGTATAATGATGTTTTTGGCCATGTTTTGGATTGTATTTATTGTTTTGGAATAATTTACAGGTAGTGATCTAATGCACAATCAAAAATACATTTAATGCAGTATTAATTTGAAAAATAAAATTTCTTAAACTTAAAAAATTCCATGAAACATTAATTGTAGCTTTTGTAGCTGCTGCTGTTTCAGTTAAAATAATAATTAAAAAAAAAAGGTTTGCTGGGCAAAATTAATTTAATTTATTGGAAAAATCTAATTTTCACAACTCTAATTCATTTATATGCTTGTAGTCAGCCTTGATATTATGGTCTATTGAAATGTACAGTGAATTTTAGAACATCTGCCCTCTAATTATTCTAAATAACACTATCCTAACTGCATGTACATACAAGCAATTACTCCTTATGTTTTTATACTTTTCCATTCTAGGAGCTGCTCAAAGCATGTCTTTGTTTTTCTTATCCATTGTTCCTCTAGGTTGTCCGATTACAATCAGCAAGACTTGTGGAGTTAACAAACCACTTACACCTCAGAAGGGTAAATACAATGTGAATGACAATGGTATTTCCTACAGATACAATCTGAAGAGAAATTTCGGTTTAAAAACCATAGTTTCTAGGAGATAAGTTTGTTTACCAGTATGTGTGGATACAGCAGAGTACATTATCTCCTTTATCCGTGGTAGAGATAATTTTTTTTTGTGCTCAGAGGATGGTTGGATTTTGAATCTTTGTTTATTTTCTGGTTTTTTTGCTTCTTCCAATAGACTGTTAGACAGTTGAGCACTCTTCCCTGACATCACTCAGTCTCCTGCTCTCATGAGCTTTGCTCTAGGCTTCATTACCTGTGTTTTCAGCCACTAGCTGGCTTGTTTTGGATACTGCTTTTTGCTGAGTTAGGGCACAGGCTGTTGTTAGCGACAGAGAACCGGAGCTCACTCCTCATGACCGTGGTAACATGAAGTTCTGTGGCGTCTCATTATCAGCCTGTGACTATCAAGCAGTCTCAGGATGGTTCCAAAGGGCTTTTCCTTTTATTTTGCTGTGGACCCTGTTACAGATACAAGAATGTATCTGATCAAATGCTAATAAACAGCTGACTTGGGGGTCAGAATTAGCTTGTAGGCAACAGGACATTTGCTCACTGAAGAGTGGAGGAGTTTGTACTGGTCCACTCCATCATAGCATCTGGCCATCACCCTCATTAAAAATTCTACTTTGTACTAGTTGTAGGAGATTTAAAGTCTCTAATAATTATCTTTGAAAGGTCATGGTGATCAGGGGAGTTTCCTGAGGACTGGAGGAACGCGAACATCATTCCTGCCTTCAAGAAGGATGATCTAGGGAATTACACGCCAGTCAGCCTCACCTCAGCCCCTGGGAAGGTGATGGAGCAAATCCTCCTGGAAATAACTTCCAAACATATGAAGGACAAGAAGGTGATTGGGAGTAGTCAGCATCGATTTATGAAGAAGACGTGCTTTACCAGCCTGATAGCATTCTATGAGGAGATGACTATGGTGGGTGAAGGGGGAGCAGTGAGTGTCATGTATTACGACTTTATGGGAGACTTTTGACAGTCTCCCATAACATACTCATAGACAAGCTCTTGAAGTATGGATTAGATAAATGGACAGTGACATAGGCTGAAAACTGGCTGAACTGCTGGGCTCCAAGGGTTGTGGTCAGCAGCATGAAGTCCAGCTGGAGGCCAGGCACTAACGGTGTACCTCGGGGGTCGATACTGTGTCCTATGTTGTTTAGCATCTTTGTTTGTGATCTGAGTGATGGAACAGAGTTACGCTCGGCAAGTTTGCAGATGATACAAAACTCGGAGGAGTGGATGATAACGCCAGTGGATTGTGCTGCCGTTCATAGATCTGTTAATAGGTTGGCGAAACGAGCTGACAGGAAACTTGTGATGTTGAATGAAGGCAAAATGCCAGGTTCTACACCTGGGTTGGAATAACCTCTTGCACCAGTACATGCTGGGTACAGCTGGCTGGAAAGGAGCCTTGCAGAGAAGGATCTGGGATTCTTGGTGGAGAAGTGGAACATGAGCCAGCAGTGTGCTCTCATGCAGAGAGGACCCAACAGCTTCCTGGGCTGCATTAGGAGAAGCATCACCATGAAGTGGAGGGAAGTGACTTTTCCCCTCTAGGCAGCACTGACGAGGCCACATCTGGAGAGCTGTGCACAGTTCTGCTGCATTTCTAGACCGTTCACAGCCGTTTTTTGGCTTCTGCTTTGGCATCTGCATTGTGTCAAAGAAATTCAGATATTATTGGGCTTTAGTATCAGTTCAACTGTTACTTAACATCGAATGAGGAACAAGGCTTTAAGCTGGGAATGGAAGCTGTTTGGGACCAGGGAAGAGTCTTGGGTATGGGCCTGATGTGTGCCCACTGACACTTGCTTTTGACACAGTAGGCAACTGGTTTCTCTGCAAATGGTAGTCTGTGTGTAGTCTTCAGATTGAGCATTGGATGCGCTGATCATCCCAAGGATGTGCGTGCAGAAGCATCTTGGCAGGCAGATGGCAAATGAATGTTCTGATGCTGCCTGAAACCATAGACGTAAGGATGTAAAGGAGCTCAAAGCTTTGCACGGTTTCTAGTAGGGCCGGTACGCCTGCAGTAAGGGTGTCTGTGTGGGACCATTCAGCCTTGCCTGAAACCAGCTCTTCTATGCTCAAGAGCTAGTCTCCTGAAATTCAAAATTTACAGTAGCTAGAGCTGGATCCCTGAGGAGCCATCATCAGGATATTTCAAGAGTCTTACTACAGACTGATTTTGACATGATTTTGTTAGCAATTGGTCTTTCTTTCATTTCAGCAGTCACTGATATGGCAGTCTGCTTTGAATAAAGTGATGTGTATGTCTCAAATTACTCTGATACTGGAACTGGAGAAGTATATGTAGCGTGCTTCCTTTTTTCTATTGCTCCTGGGTTACCCTGGACACCCTGATCCATGGTTTTTTATGTATTTGCTTTCTCAACGATACAAGGAGAGATGTTTGCTGCAGAAGACCAGTGGTCTCTGAGTTGGAAAGCTGTGGATGAATGGCTTGCAATTTCAAACTGTCCTAAAAATAAACACTTCATGGGTGGAATTTAAATTTCTGTGGTATCATTGATGATAGGAAATGCCTCTTTAATATTCAGATTGTAGAACTTTTTTCTTTTTTTTTCTTTAAGAGTGAAGCATCTAAAATGAACTATTGATTTCTTCTTTGGTTTAAGGAAGTTGCTTAAATCTGCACAACTGCTTGGAACACCCTGTATTTTCAGACTTATGGGGTGATGGCAGCAGGAAAATTAATGCTTAATGTTTGAGCACATTTGTCTTAGACCTGGAGAGCATGATCTACTGAGATCTGAACAGGTGGTTCCTCATTACATACTACAGGAAGTTGCATCCTAATACCAACTTGATCCAAAAGTCAGAAGGCAGTTTTGTAATAGAAGGTCCTTTTCCCTCCATATTTTGTATGCGCAGGGTTTGATGGAAAGGGAGAAGTGGCTGGGCAAATGATGGCAAATAGGATGATTAATACTGCTTTTATTCAGAGAACATGAATAAGATTTAAATGCCACTTTATAATAAAAAAAATCCACATGACACTAAAGGTTTGGAGTATCTTTTTACAGTGTTGCATAGATGGGTGATCTATTATTTTGCTCGCTGTTTTCAGGTTTGGTTTATTTTCTCAAAAACTAAGTGAAACATTAAATTTTATAAAGCTTCAGAGTTATGTGGTGGAAACTAGATTCCCCTGTCTTTTAACAGGGGAGTATTAATTGTGATGTGTTTTTCTAGTTTTTGCTCCTACAGTCCCAGAAGTCCTGGGCTAATTAAATGAGATGAGCAATCTGATCACACAGAATGAAACCAGTATTGATCCTTTAGTGTATTGGTTTTGCATTCTCATGTAAACCTTTTTGTACTGGCCTGCCCTGGTTACAGGCTTGAGTTCTGGATTGTAAGCGCTCTCAAATTTTATGACAGTTATAATTACCTATTTTATGAGTTGTTTCTCTGTGGGAGCAAAACCTCTAGAGGGTGCCAAAAACTGGTTTTGGTTAAAAAAGCTGTTAGGTCTGGTACTACTAATGTCCGCAGTGCAGAAGTGCTAAGTTCAGTTCCTGAAAGCTCTTCCCGCTCTCAGTAATTAAGGTGCCTTAAAAATGCCTTCTCCTTTGATTTTGGTTCTGAAGTCTTTCTACTCTGTTATGATAGTCTTTTTTTGTAGGGTTTTTTTTATACTAGGCACTAATGGTATGATTGACAGGACTGGGTTTGGATTTATTTATTTTTAAAACATACTTAATCTTTATTCATAATTTCTCCAAACGGGAAGAATACATAATGTTTCTAATGTCACACAGAGCATACACTGAGCTAAATATTGTTTCTTTGACCAAGGCTTCCTGTAACAGCAGAGTCTAGATATCAACAAACTATAGATTTTCCCATTCCTTTGTAACTTTTTAACTTGCCCATCATCGTGCCCTTCACTGTTGCCAGGTTTTCAAAAGCCCCAGATAGCTTTGTTTAAAAGAAAAAAAAAAGGGGGGGGGGGGAAGGTGTTCAATAGTGAAGACAGGTGCAGGGTAGAAGCTCCAGGAACAGGTTCTCTAAATAGTTACTCCTAATTGACTTCCTGACATGTAACCACATTTTATGAGAAACTAGACCAGATTTTTTTAAGAAACACTGTTTAATAGCAGTTAAACATGTACAGCATGACAAAATATTGCCAGCTGGACTATATTTATATATATAAAAAAAATATATATATAAAGCAGTGTCACTGCCAATCAGCTGCAGGTAGTGGTGAAGAGGACACTATCAGAAGCAGTAGGCTAGTAATTGTTCCTTCTGCACCTTGTTGGAGACATGAAATTTGCTTTGTTTCTTGTCTCTCTCTGTATAGGTGTGCCAAAAATACCTGGATATGTTCACGTATTTTAGTTCAAAATATTCCTAGGGATTATTCTCAGCTGCAGCTTTGCGTACAACCTCAACAGTCTTGAAGTAATTTTAGACAGTAATGATGTGTGTCTTTAAAAAGAAGATGGTATATCAAAGTTGGAGTCATTAACACAGATTAAAAATTGGGGAAGAAGGTTCTTAGGGGGTTTATAGGTATCTGGAAGCTTCTGCTATAAGATATGATTGATTGGGGGTTTTGTATATGACATAGGACTGTTTCCCCCCCCCTTCAAGGTATGGGAAGTATTTGTATTCTGGTCAACACAATCAAATCCTGTTCATATTTACTCTCAAAATTCTGTTGACATCGGTGGGACTATTTACATGAGTGAAACCAATGAGATTTGTCCCAAATTATATAATCTAATGAATTTGATAATTTATGTGTATTAACAGAGCATTTATAGTGGTTCATGATCAAGATTAATATTTAGTGTACAGAAATTGTACTGTGTATATATTAATTACGTGACCTGCCTGAAGAGGACTTTAAGAACATTGCAAAATTAAGCACCTGAAAAAAAACTTGTCATAAAAAAAGTCAGCATATGTTCTTAAGTGGAGATGCTCATTTTGAATAGGGTGCTGGTGAAACATGGTGAAAATGGTGAGAGAAGGCGAGCTAAAGAGAAAAGGTTGTCCCAGTAACATATGGACTTGTTAGAATGGCAAGACTAATGGATACAACTGATGGAATCAATTGGTTTTACCAAAAAGTTAAGATTATTTAGGAAGCTACTCAGAGCAGAGAACATCTGATGTCATTTCTAGGAAAGAGCAGAATTTGGGGATTAAGGAAAAGGGAGGAGGGATGAATCTGTCCCAAACAAAATCACATGGTATGCATTTGATTAAAAATTAGTTGAATGATCTCAAAAAAAAAAAAAAAAGAGTTTAAGGATTCTTACCCTTAAGTGCAATCAGCTGAGACACTGCAAGTGTATTGAGAAGGGTCTTACCGGAGTGGATCATGATCTAGAAAACACACCTGCAGAAGATGATAAAGAAGCTTAAGCTATCTTCTTTTGCCAGGTGAAGGGAGTAAATTGATTGCAGTCTGCTAGTACCCCACAGGGAAGTGATTTCTGTTGGAGGGCTTTTTAATTTTGTAGCAAATAGAACAAAGAGAGTTGGAGGTGAATACTAAACAAATAGATTTTAGAAATTAGTTTAGACTTTTAATACTGGTTGTAGTTCATCATGGAGATAAAACTATCAAATGACAGTCTTAATATATTTATTGAATGCTGTGTTTATATTTTAAGTAAATAAATAGATTGGTAAACTTCTATTGTGGATATCAGATCAAATGGTAATATTTTCTGGCCTTGCTAATGAATTCATTACTGAACGAGTGCATTTCAGAGGTTACTATTTAAATTGTTCTCAGTTGCTCACTAGTGTTTATTGTACTAGTTGAATATTCTGTCCTTCCTTTTGAAAAAAACCTTGAAGCTCATTTATTTCTACTTACATTACCAATGGTAATACCACTGGTTGTGTTACTGATGGTATTACTTATATTACCACTGGTTCTGGGATGATTCCAAGAGAATCATATATTTATAGGTACAGTAAAGCTTGGTTTAATTTTTTTTCATTTCGTGATGCTGGAACATAAGAATCTTATCAAATTTAAAATAGTGAACAAAATCTCATGTGCAGCCCAAAGGACCTGGTTCTTTATCTATCTGAAATTCATGAACTACTGGAATTCCATCTTGCTGTCTGAATATTCCTCAAAACTAGCACCAGAATGCAAATCATAGAATTTGATTGCCTTTTCTGGTTGTTTCTAGGTTTTTACTTCTATCCGCTTCTTAAGAGTATAAGAGAGAGTATGGTTTAAATAGGATGCTTGCTAATGTACAGTAAAAGGTACTGGAAGTATGCTTTTGATGATGCCCTGTTTTGGTCTTCTGTTTGTTTGTCAATTTGTTTCGAAATCTGTCTTTGAATACTGATTACTAATGGTCATGAATGTCTGTTCCAAATTTTGGCTGATTGACTTACTGCATAATGAATGTAGTAAGAGTGTTTTTAGAAGGAAAACTAAAGAAGTGTAACTGGTAACAAAATTTGCTGAAGCTGAAGTTAGTTTTGTCTCTGCTACAGTTGTTTGCTAAGCTACCGAGGTGAATTTCTTCATGGTGTGTGTATGTTGTCACCAAATAGGACTGAGGAGCATAGGAAGACAGAGCTTGGTGTCAAATTCTGTGCGCTTCTTGTAATAAAGGTTTGTGATTTTTTTCTAAAATAATTCAGCTACTTCAGTGAGGTAGCCTTAAAATGATGCCATTCTGTTCAGCTACTGGCACAAGCACCTCTGCACCTTAGCGTAAGGATTACTCTGTGTAGTAACTTCCGAACTTGTACCTAAACCTGACTCTACAATCAGTACAGGCTTAGGAAGTATTTTGGTACTTGGCAATACCTGAATATCCAAATACTTAAAATGATACATGCCACTTAATTTCTTAATAATATAAACAACTGGTGTTAAGGCTTAAGCTGCTCCGTGCATCGGTACAGCATCGGCTCAGACAACTGCGTAGAACACGGGTTTTGAACAGCCTTGAAGTGTGGTCGTACTTGGTTTTGCAATTTAAGAGTAAGCGTGTCTCTTCTGCAGCTACAATTACTTATCTGGCTGGCACTTCTGAAACTTGATTTAGGCTTCTCAGGTGTGCTAATTAAACTTTATTAATTTTAAATGTCTTAACCATGTTATGAAGAGCAAGAGAGTGTTTGTTTATGTTTTAAAGAGGAAAAAAAAAAAAAAGCATTGCTATTTCTAGTTTGTTCTTCTCCAAAAACATTACTTAAGAAATAAAGATCACTTCCTAAGATTGCAGTAAAAACTACAGACAACTTTATAAATTGTATAAATTGTACAATTTTATAAAATCCAGCTGTTACAGACTAGTGAGTAACTTTTGGTTTTTAACAACCGAGTCTAACAAAGTTAGACTTTCATTCTTGGGTTTTAATGTTTCTTTTCCAAGCCTTGATGTGTCTCATATATTATACCACTGGATTTTTATTTCTTGAGGATAGAGAATTATATTTAGGGTAATTTGTATCAATTTTGATGCACGGAGATAGATTTATTAGCAGTAGAAAGTGATAGCTCTCTCTCTTCATCTTGAATTTCTGCCATATCAGTCTAGTGTTAAATCCTTGTATCCTGGCATTCTACTCTTGGTAGTGCTGATTAATAGGTAATATTTTGTATCTACCTTCTAGTCCATTTCCCAGTGTTAATATCCAGCTGTGATTATTTTGTGGTTAATCAGGAGTGAGTCTTGTTACTATTTTTTTATTGGCAGGGAGGGAGGTACTTAAACACCTGGTCCTACCCTCAGATAACTGCAGCCTGATGTCATTTCCCTGTGTGTGTGAGGAAGAGCAATCTACATCTCCAAGGTAGTGAAGAAGGTCTTGGAATTATAAAGTCTTAATTGGGGGTGGGGTGTGGTGTGTGTGTGTGAAATACTTGTGTGACTTTGGCGGTGGTGGTTTTTTTTTGTTTGCTTGGTTTGTTTGTTTGGTTTTTTTAAGAGTTTTGACATTGTGATTGAAATTGAAGAACTTGAATTATGACTGTAGTAGTGAACTCAGTTTATACTAATTTTATTAGTATATTTTATTAGTAATATGCCAGTAAGATGTTTATAGTGTAATAAAATATATATATGTGTCTTATCACACTTAAGGTGGAGACATTTTAATTTTACTACATTGCCCACAAATGTTTCCTTTGACAAGGTAACTTCTTGTGATTTACTTTAGTAAATACCTTGTCAAAGGAAACATTTGTGGGAATGTAGTAAAATTTCAGCGGTTAGAAATGTTTCTTGGGAAATTATAGTACCCGTTATGAATAATGGGAAGCTAGTCAAACAGCATAATTCTGTAACTTGTAGTGTTGCATTTTATTGCTTCCTAAACAAAGGAAATGCGTGGGCCCTTTGTGTGCCTGTGCCCAGCTCATTCCGAGACGGCACGCATTAGTCTTTTAAATCCTGGTTTCTCCCCACATATAATGGCAATTCATGATTATGTTTTCTCTGAAGAGTAAAGACCAATGTAACCTAAGCACCTTTAAATGATGCAGAAATGATTTGTTATATGATGATATGTAGTATGGAACAAGATAGTTCTTGTAACAGCGTAATGACCAAAAGTGTCACTTTTTTGTGGTTTTTTTAATCACTTACACTTGTAAATTGAAATGGATCAGATAATAATGAGGCTTCAGTATTTTTCCCTCAATTATAGTAGTGACAGCTCTTTAGTGAACTTGGAGTTCAGAAATAGAGCATCTCATAACTAATTGAGAGAGAAGTGCACGTGCAAGTAGAAAATGATTCTTGTGCTTATTTTTATACTCGGTGTTTTAACAGCTGCATATTTCAATTATATGTGGCTAATTAGAAGCCTGGCTTAAAGGTGGTATTGCTTCTGGGGTTTTCAAAAGTGCGTTGGGTTATTTATCACAAGAATGAAGTTCTGAGTTGATTTTCTCCCTGGACTACTACTTCCATGTTGCAAACAGTGTTATGGTGCATGAGTGCTCCGTATTTGCCTGGAGAGATGGGGCATTGCCTTCAGTTATATTTTGGTTATTGAAGTGCTTTTATTTCATAGGATCCCTTTTTTCAGGGGCTGCTAACACAGTCCTGTAATCACTCTATTTGCATTGTCAACCTGGTGGCCTCTTAAAATAGACTCTTTATCTCTGGATTATTATTTTTTTGGTAGCAATATATGTGCCCAAATATTTGTGTCAGAGAATTTGGAAGAAACTATGACTGTGGTCTCCTGCTTACTCCAGGCAGAAGTGGGGTCTCGAAGTCTTCAAGTAATTTCCACTGTTCTCTGAAGGGCTCTGTGCTGGTGGACCTTGAGCAACTACCTGCTAGTCAAAAAGTCAAGCTCTTGTTCGCTCTGTTGCCTCTTGAGCTATTCTCTGAGGGCTTTGGCTAAAGCATCAAAGCTTCTCTCTTAAGCAGTGGATAAATCATGAAGTCATTTAAATGGTGTGTAGCTTTCCTTGAGCCATTTTGGGTTTTTATGCTGCTGTTGGGCTGTGTGGTCTGGGTGAGTTGTGTCTTCTGAACGGTGCAAGGACCAGCCTTGCACCATGGTCTGGGTCTAGAACTGTCACTTTTGGGGGCAAACTGCTGTGTTGAAGATAAGGCTTTCGGAAAGGGGAACTGAAGATGCTTTCTCGATTTGTACAAATCGTGCTTGAAAGAGCAATTGCAATGTCAGGTGAAATAAAAGAGCATTATGTAAGGGGTCTTGAAACATCCCCAAGCTGAAGTAATCAGGGCAAGATTCAGTCCAGTTTGCTGACGGTTTGCTTTCTGCATCCTTCCTTATGGTAAATCTATCAAAATTCACTCTGACTTCAACAGAGAAGGTAGTGGACTTAGTGATTAACTGCTAGTGTTGCCAGACTAGCTTTACCTCAGAGTGAAATGGTATGTCTAATAATTTCATACAAATAAAATATGCATCTTCCAAAAATATCCCTGTGAGGGTGTGAGGTTTTTTTTTTTTTTAGTACTTTCTTAATTTTTAAACTGGTGAAATATATTGATTTATGGAAAACATTAAGCAGTATTTTGTCAGCATTCAGAAATACAGTAGAAAGTTCAGCAGGAAGCACATTAGACTGTAAAAAATAATTTGAGTTCTGTTCAAGGCTGTTTAAATATCTGAATTGTTAGTTCTAAATAAACACCCATTAATATAACACATTTGGCTATCAGTGGAGTTCAGACTAGTTCAGAAAGGCATTTTAGCTTTATTAGGGTGGGGGTTTTGGGGTGTTTTTTGTGTGGGGTTTGTTTTGTTTGGTTTTGGCTCTTTGTTTTTCTAGCTTAGTCTAAGATAAACTGCTTCTGTCTTCAGAACAATTAATGCTTCTGTTCTTGGTGCCCAAAGACACCTACTTCCACATAGGCACTTGCTGTGTGCAGTTGCAAAGAGTTATTGCATCTTATGGTTTGTTTGGTTTTTGTTTTATTTTTTTAAAGATGTGTTAAGACCATATCTTCTTTGAATGGATTAAGAACATGCAAATAACTCGCAAAACGGCTACAGAAATGCTCAAAAGGAGAGCAAAGGAGCAAAGCCAGATTCAAACATGATTTGAAATGACATTGGTAGAACTTTCTCACTTTTAGAATCCTGCTTATACAAACGTGATCTCTCCTGTGCTCAGATAGCCATTGACTTCAAGGAGGAAACTTGATAAACATGGACAGAATCAGGTCCGCAAGCACGAACATCCTTTTTCACTAAACATGAAATAGTCTCTCCCAGATGTTTCAAACGTTCTCACTGTCATCTTTTGAACCTGGTTTTGATGTGGATAATTAAGAGTCACTGCTTACTTAGCAAATAGGGAAGAATAAGTGTTTTACAGTGTTTCTGTTGTGCATGGCCAGATGTCACTTTATCGCGCTGCATTATATTTCTTTGAGATTAATGGTGCTTTGTCTGTCTCCCAGATAGATAGATGTATGCTAAACACCTGCTGGCTTAATATCTGTCTAGGTCATTGTTATAGAAAGTCTTTTCACTATGTGTGTGCTGTAAGGTTATCATCTCCTGTAAAATGGCTTTGCTCCATTGTATGCTGCTTCTGGTTTTTGGTGTTTAGAGGATATAGGTATTGATCCGTGGAAGGGCAGGAAAAGTCCTTAGCTCCCTTCTCTCTCTCCTGGCAGCGAGAGGGCTCTTCTCTTTTCCTCTGACAGGACTTTAAAATTGGGCTTGAAAACACAGAAGTGCAAATTTCTTCTGCTATCTCTTTATCCTCTACGTGGCGTTTCTGGCATCCATTTAGCTCATGAATAACTGCACCGCTTGTTTCGGATGCTCTTCGCAGGGTCTTGCCAAGAGCAGCGCTGTGAAATGAGTGTGGTTCACGCGAGGTGTCGTGGCTCCCCACGGGGCTCTCAGTGGCAGTGCCGAGTGATAATAACACGGTCTTTTTGTTTTCGCTCGGCTGCGGTTTAACAAGCCCGTGTGTATCGGTGGAGATTAATTCAGCTTTCTGTCTGCTGACTTGGGACAGCATTACAGCACTTTGCATTAGGAAGCTTAGGTTGACTGTTATATGATGTAGTAGGATTTATTTTTATTATTATTTTTAAGGAGTAATTTGGCACGGGAAAGCTGTCAGGCTGCTTGGCTTGCTTTGGGAGCCTCTACCCCATGATAATTAGCAAAGTAAAATATAAATTTAGGAACCTCTTTGTGCTGTGTAGTCTGATCAGTGGAAGAGTTTTGTCCGATTCCTACTGGGAGAATGACTGCTTATGGTGGTGATGCTAGTGATAATCCCAAACTGAGTAGGGCTTCAGTCAAGAAGAAGCTAGCCCTGCAAATGAGCCACATTTGCTTAATTTAAACATTCCTATGGATGTTGATTTTTTTTTTTTTTTTTTTTTTTAAGTAGCGAGGGTATGTGTGCTGTCGCTGGTCCACAGGAAAGGAAAACTAGTTGCTGCCCTTCTCAAGTCTGGTACTGAGAAAGGGTGCAACCTCTTTTCTCTCCTTGTAGAAACTCCAGCGGTTGCTTCTCTGCCCCGGGCAGCCTCTGTGGTCTCTTCTCTATGGGATCACCAGAACTGCTGCCCCTGGTTTAGAAAAGGTCTTCCTTTTCCAGCTTCTCACACTCTTGCTAAGGTTTCAAGACTTGTTGCGTCTGTGTCCTGATCTCATGGCTCTGCCTTGCAGCGTATTTCCCTCCTCAGTGGGAGGAAGGGCACAAAAGAAAAAGTCTCAGGAGGATTTTTGCTGCTCTTAGTGGATGTCTCACTGTACAGTGGCTGCCTCATTTTTAACGTGCTTTTGAAATGCTCTGTGCTGATTGACCCAAAATTGTCATCTTCAGGTATTTCAAGATGTGGTCTCTTTCAGACCCTCTGAGGAAGATACTTAGTTTTTTATCCCTCATGAACCAGGAACTATTCAACCCTCTTCTTCTCGAATACTTCAACTATAGAGGGCAAGAAAGTCGCATGAAAAGGATTTGTTTCCCTCTGTGGCCTGTGTCGTACTGGTAATGCTGCCGTTACAGCAGTTCACTCTTTCTGCCCCCGTTCTGGGGGCTCGATCACAGCGTGCTCTCCTGTCATGAAAGCAGAAAATTCTCCTGCTTAGCATGAAGTTATGGAAGAAAATGCATAAATCTCCCATTCTGCAGCACTGCATAAGGATGGAATCTTGTTTTCAATACTGTAAGATCTGCTGAGCTGTGATGCTCCTGCAATAATTAGTTCTGTTTTATTTTAATACTGTAGTCTAATGTCCAGAGCCCGCATTACCTGCCTTTGTAATGAAATGAAAAAGATGGAGTGAAAGATCCATGTGCAGATCTGAGACGTACAGACAGATCTGCTTACCTCCTTCCATAAAATGCTTTCAGAATTGCTGTGGAAATGCAGTGTTGTAAGAGTTAGATATTTGCTCTCGCTGATGAAGCTGGCATTTGTATTCGCTATGGTGTAGTTTATTGGGTTTGTTAATTAGTTGTAATATGTGATTGAGGCTGCTTTTGGTACCTACAAGTAGATAGGGACTGAAGTTGCCAAAAATCGGTTGTCATTGCAGCTGCTTCCACTTTATGAAGAGATGGAGTGTATTTTTTCAGTCTCAAATGAGAGTATCTGTGATACAGGAACAACACTTGCAGATAAACGCCAACTATTTGTCATTTGCATCCAGTTCAGACACTGTTCAGAAGTCAGTTAAAATTAGTCAGAATTAGTTCCTAAATGTTAAATTTAAATGTGTCCTTTCATTTAATGTCATATTTATCTTGAAGTTTGAGGAAGAACGTGAAGTTGCACATTACTGCAGAGCTTTAATAAGCTTCTGCAGCTAATTTTTGGAAAATAGAAATTACTCCATCTGCTTGCTGTTATTTAGAAGTGTGTGATTTCTCAGGTGTCTAGGTGACAGAGCCAAGCTATTTTGGTGTGCACGTGGTAAACTTGCGTTCAAATGTCAATACAAATTTTCAAGTATACCATTAAATAAATTCACTCATTCTCATTTAAATTGAAATGACCTTTACCAGATATTAACTTATATTTTGGTAAGCTTAAGTATCACAGGTACTGAAAGGGAATGGAAATTTGTTTTAGAGGCAAACTTCTGAGGTGTGGAGTTTCTGAAATTTCAATAAAATAGAAAAGTGAAGTGAAACGAAACATTTTGTTTCAATAGCAGAGACATTCCATTTTGTGTATTATATGATTTTTAACAGGAGGAACAGTTCCTTTTGAAACATTGTTCTATTCTGTGCTTCTCTTTTCAACATGACATTTCACTGAGATCCAGATTTTTCCCCCACTCTAAAAATTAAATCCCGCTTTAGTGTTCTAGCAAATAATTCTTGACCAAGCAGAAGAACTGTGCTGCAAATACCTTCTTATGGTATTTTTGGAAACTTTTTGAGAAGGTGAAGCAAAGGACGGTGAGGGTGAATATTCATCAAAGCAGCAAGCCTATTACATGGTCCATCAATGCAGTCAGGAGCCTTAGCTGGAGTCAGCAAGCAAAGGCCAGCTCTGCGTTTCTGTGTCTTGCTGGGCTTTTTGCTGATGTGAGGAACTTGGGTTTCTGCTGCAGCCGTGAAATACACCCTTTTCATATGTTCAGCAGAAAGTCTATGGATTGTATGAATCCTAACTTGCTAATATTTTGAAGGCTTTATAAGGGCTTATGTGAAGCACCGGCTCTCTGCCGTGCCTCTTGGCTGAGGTGTATTTCACTGTATGAAAGGTGTTGTCGTGTTAATAATTTTTTTTTTAATGTCATGCTGAAGGATGTAGATATTCGGTGTAAACTGGGTTCTTTGTATTTTTATCGCATTGCAAACAAAATAGCAATATGTTTTGAATGTGCCTTTTGTCTTCTTCCCCTGGTAAGTCCCAGTGGCCTTTGCTTTCTTCAGGATGTGATAAAGGGAGTTTTTCTCCGAGCTGGTGGTCTCATCTTGTGAATTACCCATCTGGTGTATTCGATTACTGCCAGGGTTTGGAAGTACTCTGGCTTCTCTGACCGGCTTTCCCCTTGCATGTCCTGTTCCACCGCAAGCGGTGATCAGGTGTAAGATGGAAGCATTTGGAAGGTTCTTGCTGATGGTGGAAGTTGTCTCTGCGTGTAATCCTGCAATTCTGGCACACCCAAAGTAAATCCGACCTGCTGTGAGTATGCTGCTCCCTGCAGTGAACCCAGATGCGTTTGTCTCGCTCTTTGTGCATGTAGGATGAAAGGAGAACGCATGGAGTTAAAGGAATGTGACTGCCTTGACCACGTAGCTCTGAGGTGACCGGAGCTTTTGACGTACATCTCCGGAGACCCTTCCCTCTTAGGAGGTCCCCAGAGAAGCCTGGATCGCTTTTACGTTAAGAAAGCATCAAGTTTTCCTAGGAAGAAAAACACTTCCGTGGTTAAAAAAGCTAAGCGATGGGCGTAAGACAGGAATAAAAGAGGAGGACTGTGTGTCGCTTTTTTGTTGGAGTATGTCCTGGCAGGGAGAGCCCTTATTGCTGGGCTTAGCTGTTGTGGCAGCAAACTGCAATGGTCCCCTCTGATTCCGGGGAAGTTTTTTCTGTTTTACAACCCCAGAAGAAATACTGTTTGTCATAAGGACCTTCAGTATAGGGTAGTAATGACTGGTAGGTCATTACTAAATGTTTACTAGTAGTGCTGGATTAGCTGAGACAATATATTAGGAGGCTAAGTAAGGAACAAGCTTCTTAATCTACTGTAAAATGACACATACAATTTTGTTCTTACTGGGCGTTTTAGTTGTGCAGGGTGCTTTTTGTTTGTTTTCTTTGCTGCGTTCTTTCCAGTTTCTTCAATGCTTTGTTTGTCTTTCCCTCTTCCTTTTTTCTATTTGCAATTGTACATTTCTTTTTATGGTAGCAATTTACAGTAAGTAAAGAGTGGCTGCTGATGGTTCTTAGCATCTGTAAATAATCTTTCATTGTTCAAGTGAAAGAGAGAGCTAATGGAGGAGTGATTGTATATACTGCCTAATGATCTCAGGCACTTCAGTTTAATTGTGGGTGTTGCTATTTACTTTGTAAATAGTAAAAAAAAATCAGAAAAATCACATTATACGTTATGGGGAAAAAGCGGTCTATATATTGAGATGTTCATATAATGTACAGATGTTTAAGAACTAGTATAAAAATACTAAAATATCTTTTGAAATGGCTGATTCAATGACCAGCTTCATCAGCTAGTATGTGCATTGATTGTATGATGTTTCCATTGTAAACTTCAGAAAAAATACTGCTTATTTGTCAGTGATTTCTGTGTCCAGTGGGATCTCGTGGTAAATAAACCTGTGGAACACTGTGATACAGGGGTTATCAAGACTCTTAACTTTTTTGCTGTGTACTTAACTCCATTGTGTACTTCTTAAATTGAAATTCACGCAACCATGACTGAAAGAATACCACAAAGTAATTAGCAAAAATTATGTTGTGGTCTTTTAAGGGTAATTTTACAATGAACGTAAGTCATAAAGCAAATACGAAATCCTGTGAATTAGTTGGTATGTTGACATGATCTGTGTACAAAATATTTTCTCCTTTCTCTTTACTAAGAAAAAAAAAGGAAAAAAGAAACTGTATATTTCTTTATAGCTGTCCAGAACCTTTTATATATGGCTTTAGTTTATAGTGAAGGACTGTGTCTATTTTGATTTTTATTTTTGAGACATTAGTGAGATGAAACAGGCTGACAGCATTTATTTTTTTTTTCTTTAAATGAGTGTTAAATGGTAGTACACTAGAAAGCTTTCTTCCCACCCCCCGAAAAAACCCTACCCCTGAACTCACCAAATGAGTACTACCAGAATGACCATACCACTTGAACTTGCTGAAAAATATTGGATAAAATGTTCTTTATGAGGCAGAGGAGGGAGTAGAGAAGGTATTCTGGGTCAGAATTCTTTTTATCTAGTTTAGAGGGTAAGCCACGCTACACATAAAAGGTAGTTGGCTGAAAAATTTAGAGATGTTTAAGATTGATAAGAATACTTGTTACTGCTTATGTTGTATTGTAGTATTAAATTCAAATTTTATAGGGCTAATGAATTCAAGCTGTTGCTTTCAATTATGTTTTGGCAGGGTTTGTGTGACCTCCTCTCCCCTTTATGAGTTATGAGCAAAATTATTGGAGATCACAGAGAATGAATAAACCTTAGAACTGAAATTCAGGCATTTTATTTCTCTAAATCTAAACTAATAGAACTGTATGTAGTTTTATGGGAGCATTGGAATAGAACATGCCATGCATATTTAAGTTGATTTATGGCCAAATATGCACACATCTAGGGAGAAATAAGGAGCTTGCTTATCTTGTCTATCAAGATTGCACGTTTCTTAAAAAAAAAAAAAAAAGGGGGGGGGGAACCTACCCAACCTTCCCCTCAACTTATTTACTTTCCTCAATAAACTATTGAGCATGTTGGGCTTTACTTTTTCTATTATTCATGCTGTCACTGTGCCTAGGGCTTCACTAAAGCTAATGAATAAATGCATGAGCTAGCTGCACAAGAAACCAGTTCAGCTGGAAGGCTGATTCTGAATTATATCAAGGAATGCTTGGAAAAGAATCAAGCAAACCAAAATACCTATGTAGCTAGGAACTGTAAATTTGCAGATAGCAGTAAAACTTTTAATATAAAGCTGCTGCTTCCTCCAGTGTAATGCGCCGTCCTGCATTTGGCCCTCTGCTCCCCTAATGTGAGATGAGAAGCAAAAGCAGCACAGTTAAGTAGGCTGCAAGCAGTGAATGCAGTAGGAGTCAGCTTTGTGGAAGTCTTTGCTCTATAGTGCCTGGCTGATATCTTTCTGGCACAAAATAATGGACATTAAAATGTTGTTAAGTCCTATCTCTTCTTATAAAAAAGGCTGATTAACTTATTTATATGAGGCATAAGTAACTGGTGATAAACCTGTGTAAAAAAATTAGATTTGGAGGGCAAAAAGATTACCAGGCCTTAAAAACTGTAAGTACAAGAAAATGTTTCCTTAGATGGGATTAAAACAGAAAATAGGTCCTTAGACTTTAGGGTGTCTGCTAAGTACAAAGGGATTAGGAAGAAAATTCTGTAAAAGGCTGTTGGTTGCATGCTCACCCAGAACAGGTTTTATTTTTCAGAAGATATCCTCCCGTAGTCTCCTGTACTAGCCGTGGACTCAGGTGTGGCTAGAATAAATCAGTGGGATTTGATCTCTCCTATTGCGTGTGTAGAGGATTGCAGTAGCAGTCTTAAAGGTGCCGTGGTTAGCAGTGTACGGGTGCAGAAGCGCCAGGAGGAATACATTGCAGGCAAGGGGCTATAGGAACGAAGAGGTCCAAATACAGCTTTTCCCGAGACCCGGCTCAAGAGGCAAAAGACGGCGATTAAGCCCTGATGACCCTCAGGATGGAAAGACTGATCGCTGCCAGCTCCCGAAGGCTGCAAAAAGCCCACCCAGAGCAGGCTGTGGCTGCCATCCCGGCAGGAGGACTCGGGTTCAGCCTGGGAGCCCCTTGGCTCCCAAATCATGGTGGGGGCCCTGGACGGATGCCACGGTGTCCCTGCAGCCTTGCTGCCGGCCAGGCTGTGCCCACCTACCTGTTGGGGAATATTCGGCCGTGAAAGTGAGAGTGCGAGTGAAGACGGCTTTCTCTTAAAACAAAATCACCTTCCTCTCCTGTAAGGCTTGCCACAGGAACACTGCCATAATGCAGCACCGTGTCCTACGTACAGACAGCAGTTGGCATCTGCTCGCCAGCGAAGCATTGCACGCGTTTCTCCTGAGAGAGCGAAAGCTTTTGGGAGTCTTACGGGGTCTCTGCGGGGTGTTGCATACGTTCTCTGCAAATATCCCATCTGTGAGCAGTTAAGTACTGGAAAAACACTTAAAAACCCAAACCAAACAAAAAAAAAAAACCCCAACAAACCCAGCCAGAGAAACTCAATCACCGAGATGTTGTTCTGCTTCTTCAGTGCTTTGGTCCTGGAGCGCTGCTTGCGTGGGTGATGCTGCTTGGCTGGGGTGCGAGGGGGTGGGGGGTCTCGCTGGTGGGGGTCATCCTGCAGGACACCCTGGTACGGTAGGTATCGGGTCAAAGCAATAACAAAAGGTGTTTGTGGTTTTAAATGAAGGAAGGAGAAGGTTTTGCTATATCGTCCTCGTATGTTTTGAAAAAAGCTTTGGGTGGCTTGTGGGGTTTACAGGACTTCATTCTTTTTGTTTGAATAGCTACGTGCTGCTTTAAAAATTAAAGCTGGGGATAAATGATAGACGATCTTGTGTATTTCACAGTCATCTATGGTCTACTGAGAGCGTGTTAACTTCTTGCACTGTTTTTTCTGTCTCCTGCCATGGGTCAGGTGAACTAATAGGAAAAAAATATTCAGTGGTTTGACTTGCATCCCCTTTCCATGGTACTCTCTGTAAAACAAGCTACTTTTTGTGTGTGGAGAATCCTTGCCTCTGTCACTGATCACTGTTGGGGTCTGGGAAGTTTTTTTACTTTTTTTTTTTTGATTATCCCTTAACTTGGGTGCTCATCAGGTTCTCTCACATCCATGCTCCAGGACATGTGAAGATGCTTTGTTCTGTCAAAACAAGATGTAGTTTGTTGTTTATACCATGGACACGCGTAGCAGAAGTTTCACAGGTCTGCACGGGGGTCGTGACAATGCCATGGTTCAACCTGCCTTTTTTTTCCTTAAGCAGTTGTAAAGACTTTACAGCCCTAGCATGAGGAATTACACATTCCTTTGTGTCGCAGAGCTCAGAGGTGACAGGTCTGATATATGCACCGTTCCTCAAGACTGCTGAAGTGTGTCCCGTGGATGTGCGTGTTGGCCTAGTGAAGAAATCTGAGAGATTGGACACTGTAATGCAGCAAGAGTATTAGAAAAGTTGATCCACTGGGATGCCTGTGTAAGCCTTGCTGTACCTCGGTAGAATATTGTTTGGCATCGTAGATCAGCCTGGATGAGTAGAATTTACTGAAGCAAGTAGGCAGTAGAAAAATTTTCTGTTGTTTACATCAATTGATGTTGATTTGATATAAGGAAATTAACTTGAAAATTTGATTCCAGATAATTCCATGAAAGTGTTAAATGTATTTTCACCAGCAGTAAACTGATCATTTATTAGTCTGAGTCTAGTCATCTGTTCTTTTAGCTGCAGGGGCGTAGACTTGAAATTTTCTTCAGTAGGAGAGAGATCTTTTTAAGTGGTTCTGTTGGAAGTACATCCTAACGATGCTGAATGAATTCAGTTGTCTGAAAGAATCTATGGATAATCCATCCAATAATACATTTATTATGAAGATGTAAATATTACAAGGTAAATTAATAATTAGCACACTGGCAACCTTATGAAGTCTAAGCTTTTACATACTTTCATTGTTTGTTCTTTCAGGTATTCCTATTTTTTTGCCATGAATTGACATCATATTTTCTTTAAATTCTTTTAAGACACCATTTCCTACAACATTCAAGAAAGTTACTCTATCAGGGTAGTTATTCATTATTATACCAGGATTCTGAAAGCTGCTGTGTGTTATTTCAGTTAGATCCTGAAGGAGGATGGGGGGCACAGAGCAGAACTAGTGTTAAGTTGATCTATCATTTTCACACTTGAACAGAAAAGTTTACTGTTCAGCTGCTTTCCTGCCAGTTGTTCCTATACTAAGAGGACTCACGTTGCAGAGTTAAACTAACTTTAAATGAATGAATAAAGTGAATGGCTAGCCAACTCTGGTGAACCTGTAGGAGTATTAATAAATGAGATCATATTTAAAACTATACCCTGGAAACAAAACATATACTCTCCCTATTGGTTGCATTTACTGCTGGTTTTTTGGTTTGTCTTTTTTTCTTTTTTCTTTTTTTTTTTTACTTGCTTTGATTCACTGAAAGCTTTTCTAGGAGACTGGCCAATTTGCTGGTGACATTCAGGGATGGCACAGGATTACCAATCTATTTCTTTGTTGCTGTAAAGGCTGAAATGTATTTATTTCAAAATATACCAGAAAAGCTTAATCCCATTGACTAAGTGCTTTTTGTTGATGACCACACCAATGACATACCTGTCACTACTAGGCAAATAAGAACAGTGTCCCTCCTAAGTCTTTTTTGCATGATGAAAATGTTGAAATTTTTTTTGTCACTTCCTGCATCTTTAGTATCTCCTGCTGAAAAGTGAGCTTTCTTTAGCACAAATCAATATTTTGCAACTCCAAGGACTGGAATATTCTTTTAATATAATTACTGCAAAAACATTTCCATAATAATTTAAGGTAAAGATTTTGCTGCTTGTGAATCCTGTTTCTTTTTTTCTTTGGAGACTCTATTGCAGCATAAAGATGCTAAGCTTTTTTTATATTTTTATCTCTGAAAAACTTGATCTTTCCATAATATAAATAGGTTTAATAAATGAATTTGGTAGTGAAGATCCAAAGTAGTGCCAGGGATACTAGTACAAAGAATAGGGGGTCCTGTGTTGCTTTGTGAGCACAGTTTTTCTCCTGAAATGCTTACAGAGCAGAAATTATAAATTCAAAAACTAGTCTTGAAATAATATACAAATAACTATAAAATATGGCCATCAAATAATTATAAAATATGACTGTCAATAGAAAAACCATTTAACATGCGTATGGTATTGAAACAGTATTGATTTATGCTTTGTAACCCACAGCTACTGATGAAATGTTATCTTTTCCCCACATTTTAGCAGTGACAAAGGCTTGCTTCCTCACAGGTTTAGAAAAAAGGCAAGTTTTCACTTTGAAAGCAAAATTAAAAGCTTTTTAATTTTCAGCAGTCGAGAAACTCTACAGTTTAGGTAGAAAAAAACATTGTTCAAGTAGATGCTTATACAAGTACTGTATTTTCCTTTGGAAAACTACTAGTATTATAGAACTTAGTTTAGGAAGTTACTGACTCAAGAGTTTCACGGTTCTGCTTGCTCCCCCTGAAAAGACGAGTGTATGCCTTTAGACTGCGGTTCATTTAATGCTACTAAACTTGACTAACTTTAAGCTCCCAGTCTGTATAGATGGCATAATGTTATTTTATCTGAGGGAGAGGAGGTATGGTGGAAACAAATGGCCTTAGATGGTGAAGGAAGCGCCAAGGAGAATGTGGAGCTGTATTCAGTACAGAATGGGGAAACTTCTCTGTAAGCAAATGTCTGGCTCTCTGCACTGAATGATACTGAGGAGAACCTGAAGATGAGAAAAATGGCTTAGAGTGTGGTGATACTTAACAAATTATGTGCAACATGAGTTCCAGATCTTGTGGAAAACATCCTGTGCAGCCAGACTTCAGCTTTCTACTTGATATGGCTGACAGCATGTTAAGTTTTGAATTTAGTTAATCTAGTTTAACTAAACGTTTTTGTTTTGTTTATTGTAATTACTTTTGCTAGAGGTGTTAACATTTAAGCCTAGATATGTCAAAATGTTGACAATCATAAAATAATTTTGGATTTTGGAGAATACTTCTCCACAAACAGGAATATAATTCTTGGCCTTGCTTTGGCCAGACAAGAGCAGCTTTGGCCATTTTAATTGGGGCAGAGTTGTATGTCAGATACTACTTAAAATAAATCCTGTCTTTTTGATGTTTAGAATGTATAAATCCTATCTGTTCATGACAGTTGCGTGTTTATGGACAGATGCATTGATATCTTTAACTCTTGCTTGTGATTTTTCTATACATTGGCTTCTTTATTTTCTACGCTCTAGGTAATTACTGCTGAAGACTGAGCAGTAGCCGTATGTTGCACAGATACTGCCTTGCTAATGCTGTTTTCTGGATCCAGAGCTTTTATTCATCTGCTGGGCTCTTGGCTGCTGAGTTTGGGTGAACCAGGTGACTCTGGGAGTTGAATTGTTCTCACAGTTTATGCAAAACTTGTCAGTTTTTCTTTCTTAGTGGTTTACCTTTCTTGTAGACTACCTGTTTTGTTAAGCAGTGTTACGAAGCTCGGAATATCTGATGTGTTTGTAGAGGTGGAAAGCTGTAGTAGTGTCTCTGTTACTGCATGGTATCCGTTGTTTTCCATTTGTTCTTAATGCTGTGTTGCGAAACACTGAGCTCTGTTTGGGCTCTTTTAATGCTATGAATGTCATGAGCTTTAATAATCCCTCAAACCTTTTTGCACATAATCTTTTTTTCTGACACTGGGAATCTGGCAAATTTTAGGTCATTTCATTTTAAAACAATCCAAATGTTTGTAAATTGCTTGAAAAACAGTTGGTATTAAAAAAAAAAAAAGAGCAATTATTTTTTCCTTTTACTGTCCAAAATAAACAACAAATGCTAAGAATCTTCTTATTCTAATTCCTGTATTTGCTGTTTTGAAAAAAATTGATGAAATGTAATTTATCAAGGCCTTAAGTCTACAAAATTCTTATATTTAAAAATGGTGTGCTACCTTTGAATGGAAAGGCATGGCTGTATCTAGGACTGATACATGTTACTTGAAGCAGTATAGCTTTCATGCTATTCAGCATTGCTGACTTATTTCATGCACACTAATTAGAGTCATTGAGCCTGGCTTCAATGGGGCTTTGAACTTGTTCTTAACTGGGCAGGGTGTCCCAATTACTCAGATGCTGACGTATGGTCTATCAGCATGGTTCATTAAATAATGAACTTTTGAGCCCTATCAAAAATCTATCCTATACAGTAGTCCTGTTGCAGTAATATTTCTTGTGAGGTGATTGTTTGAAACTTACTCTGTTCTTGAATTCCCTACTGATCAATTACAGAGCCTCTATCCAAGACGGGGAATCTGAGAGAAAAGGCACAAGAGATTTGTGCAGACGTGGTCATATCCCAAATAACAGGATTTAAATCCATGGACCAGTCAGCACTAGAGGAGATGGAGAAGTAGCTGCTGCAGCTGTTAGGTCCCTACTTGAGCAACTCTGAAGTTTAAAAAAAACCCCCACAACCGTGACCACACCCCAAAAAACAAACAAAAAAAAACCCCAAACCCCCACCAACACCCTAAACCAACACCCTACCCCACCCCCCAAACCGATGCTCAGCAAAGCATTGATTTGCCCTATACAAGGGACATACTAGGAGCTGTTCTGTCTTAGAAGCCAAATATCTCCTTGAGCTTCGTGGATGCGAAGTGGGAGGGAGTCTGCTGTTAGCACACCGAGGCTGCTAAGGAAAATGTTAACTCTTCTTGATGAGTGCCAGAATTTAGGATGGAGTAAAAGGATGTAGTATGCACACTATTAATTGCTGTCAGCGTTGTACTGGGGTTCTGTTGCTTCAAGTACAAACTTTCTAGAAGGATGTATAATACCACTGTCGTGTAGGGCATGCCTGTCCCCATGTGGCAGTCAAACTCAATTGTAGAGAATGGCGCAGACCAACTGTACTTGGAAAAAATGTTTTCCTTGGTGAAAACCAAGGCTGACAGAAATTGCTTAGCCTTGGCATACTTGACTAGCTGGCTGAGAAGAGCATCTCTGGACTTGAATCTTGGATAGAAACATTAAGTTCATATTTCCATCGTGCAAGTATATGAATACTAAGAGGGTTCTTGTGCTGCTAATTTGGGGTGGATGGGACACATAAAGTTTAGTATGGTATGTTCTAATTTCTTTAAAAATAAGTGACCATAAAAAAAGTGACCAAAAAAAAAAAAGCCTGCATTGAATTGACAGTGTAAATTCTTCATTTTATAAAATTGTGTTTGTCAATACTTATGATCAAGTATTGAGTTTGTATCTCTCCTAGATTAGGAGACTTCTGTGACTTTTAGTACCGTCATATTTTACCTGCTGAAAGATTTGGTTTTACAAATTGTTCAATGAATATTTCTTTAACATGGATAGAGCTTTTCTCTTTAGGGTGCTAGTTGTATTAATCTTTGTTTTGTCAGGTCTGTTAAGCAGTCTCAGGTATGGTGCTATATTTTTTACAATGGCTCCTTAAAAAGCCCTGAAAGGCATCGGGGTCGCTTTGCTGATGGCGGAGAGCGATTCTCTCTTGGTCTGCAGACGCTGTGTATGGGAAGATGAAACGCCGGCTGCCCACCTGCCTTTCCAGAGGCAGCCTCGTTTCTTTTAGGCATGCGTCTCTCCAGTTCAGAGGTACTCCCATGTAGGTTGAAGAATGACTGGGGTTTCATGGCTTGCACGCTAACCCGAGCATTAAGAATGTTGTGGGCAACGGGTCGAGTTCCCAACCTGGTCAGAGAGACCCGTCTGAAAAAGCTGTCTCCCAGGTAATTCCTGAAATGCTGCTCTGTGGTTTTGTAGCACGATTTTGTAAAACATTTGCCATCTTGGCAACGCGTGGGCGAGCCCAGTTGTTCAGTCTCACTTGCCAGAGCAGAGAGGTGTATGTTGTGGTAGTGCAATAGGTGTGTATATCTTCAAGTATATGAGACTTATTAACCCTTTTACAAGCTTCTGTAGCAGCTGTGTAGCAACTGCATCCAGAAAGGAGAAAATGATGAAACCGATGTCTGTATTTTCCAGTCCCTCTACTGACAAATCTTGAGCAGAATGGATCCTGTTTACATCTCCACTAGAGGACATGATTTGTTGGGTTCAATATTGTTTTCTTTGAAATACTCCTTTTAAAGAAAGCGTAGAGCTAAATTACCACTGTATTTAGTAGTTGGATCACACAGGTAAGCTTGCTTAACATTTCAAAGCAATTCCTGCAAGCCAGCCTAAAATGGGTGGCAGCGGAGTGGAGATTGGTTTTGGAAGAGCGTGTTGGCTGAGTGAGCTGGTGTCTTCTTGATTTGGCCATTGGAGTAATTCCCTGTGAAAGGGAAGATGCCTTTTCTTAGGATATGGTTCTGGAACAGAGGGTCAGGTGTGTCTCTGTGCTACTGTATTGAGGGGCAGGGGGAATTAATAGCATTAATGAATTCACAGTAGTTCGTAATAGTGCATTAGTAGCAGTCTCATGAAGTAAGCTGTATTTTTAGACTTTTTTCCTGTGATAAAGATGATCCTCTTACAACACTTAGACACAATTTCATTATAATGGCAAATATTAATGCTTAATTGGTACTATATAAAGAATAAATTACAGAAGAATGTCCTGTAACAGACTTTAGAAAGTCATCAGTACAATTTCTTAAATACACTTTATTTTTTTTAAATACAGGTGGCATGATGTCAAAGTTTCTATATAAAAC
>JAOBAS010000028.1:2507692-2528139 GCA_025311575.1 Elanoides forficatus | reverse complement strand
TGACCCTCCTCGAGCGATGGGGCTGGACCAGATGACCTCCCGAGGTCCCTGCCAACCTCAGCCCTTCTGTGATTCTGTGTCCCTGCTAATCATGCTTCTGAGTACCTAAAAGTTCACCTGAACATTATTTTGTGGTTTTTTTTGAGAAGAGCTGACTGAATGAATTAGTGGCATGACTTCTTCATTAATTTCCTTAAAATCTGTCGTTTCAGAACTTTACTATGGTAACAAGAATAGTAAAATTACCACATCATAGTACCAGAAGAAAATGGTGTTCTGTTGCAGCATTGCCGTGATGGAACAAAAGTAGAATTTCCTTTATGAAAAGGAGGGTCCAGACCAAACAAATCAAGACCAAAAGGGACAAGATGTTGCAATATCAGTCAAATCAGTAATGAATAACAAAAGGGAAAGAAGAGGATGTTAGACAATGAAGTGTTGAAGGCTTTCTAGCTCTGAGAAAAGGGATAGGGACTCCCATTTTTAGAAGGATGACTTTGCAAATCTTTCATTATGACTGTTTTCAGGACTCTCATTGAAAGAAGGAGCAAAGGATGTTAAAAGAATTGGGGATGGGGATGATGGAGATAATTTCATTCTTTATTTCTATCTAATGTCAATTCAAGGAACTTGGAAGCATAAAGGCAGCTTGGAGGATAATTACAAGATGACAGGAATGAATCTGTATTAAAGGTAAAACTTTCCAGACTTTGCTTTTATGTGAGGAAGATTCAAATTCAAAGTGTGGGTTGCTGATATAGCAAACATCATGTTGTACAATTTTCTTCCCTTCTTATTTCTTCTCCTGTTGCAATGTGGACTTAGTTTCAAAACTTTACTCCCCATCCCCATGGCTGATAAGTTCCAATAAAATGAATATTAAATCAGACACCTGTTTTTGAGGGCAAAATGCTGTATTGCATGTCTTGAATCACTGCTTCCATCAATTGTTTGCAATAGTGGGATGAATACTGTTCACGCTTAGTCTAGTTTTAATTCCAGGATGATGTACTCAAACAGTAATAGGAAAGGAGGTGGATTCCCCCCCCTTCTCCCCTGCTTCACTCCCCGCTGAAACCAATTGTGTTTTCAACTCTAAAAATACAGAAGAATTTTAAGTTGGAAAAATTATTCTTAATTGTTATAAGTATGTACACGTAGATGTTGGATATGTCTTTTAGGGAGTATCTGTGTTTTCACTGTGTCAGCAGCATAATGATCTATAAAACAAGATAGTCTTTATTCCAGATAGTGAGTGCATTGTTTTTTTGTTTTCTTTTTTAAGACCGGATGCACTAAGTGTGAAAAATCAAAGTGTAACATTAGCAGTGAAAGGATGATATGGAGCACAAGAAGCATCAGAACAAGGCATCTGGAACTTTGTTATCCTTACCTGAGACTTAACACAATATGAAAACCTCACAGTTGTAATTAGCTGGCATTTACAGGGAGAAAAAAAGGATAAAGATTGTCAACAGAAAATAAATGTCAGGGTTCACCCAGCAGAGAGTCTGTCTTGAGGTAAAGGGTGGGGGAAAGGGAGCAGGCAAACCTGATTTTTGGATGTTGTCACAGCCCTCCTGGAGTGAGATACTTGAAGGAGCATGTGGGTTGTTGGAGATTCTTGTTTGTCTTTTTGCATGTTGAATGTTTTATGGAAGATCCTCGTTGACTTGTGTGGTGGTTTCAGCCATCTACCCATGCTCTGACAGAATCTCAGAAGTTAAATGTTCATGGGGATGACCTAAGACTTTTCCACTTCTTGGTTAAAATTGAGGAACAGACTAGACCAGAAGCACAGATATCTTGGTCTTGATGTTATCTGTTCTAAATGTTCAGAATTGCCCATGACTCAACAGGTACAAGACCAATACAATAATTTGTACTTTAGGGAATTCCTTGGGATATTGCCTGACACCTTGCAGATGGTTTTACTTGGAATTTATGGTTGAAAGAAACAAAAACGTTACTAGGTGCCCCTTTTTTCCTTAAACCAACTAATCAGATATTTTCCTCAGTCTGAGACAGACATTTCTTGTTTGTTGTTGCACTTGGTGAACTTGAATCCAGCTAAACAGAGTAGATCAGTGTAATTTCGCAGAAGAAAATGTGAATTGCATTATTATTCGAAGAGTGCGTTCTAAATCAAATATCTGAAACACCTGCACTGATTCAGGGTTCTCTGCTTAAAAAAGACCCAATACTGATTGCACAAATCCCTTCTGTTTGATGACAGAATATAATGCTTTTCCATAATCTGCTTTCAGTGGTGCAGAATTATTTTAATGTATGTTTGCATGGGTAAATAATCCCCAAATACTTGTTCTTAGGGTAATGGATCATTCTGTTCATTCAAGTGGGAGGTAAGGATGAAACTAGTGCAGATTTCGCTATGTGATGTATGTTTGCTTTAAAAAAACAAGCAAGCTCAAAAGCAGCAACAAGAAAGTCCCTGAACTAAAACCCTCCAAAATGCCTACGTTTTAGCCTCTCATTTATCCTTAATCTCATTTAATCAGCAGTTTGGATCTCCTCTAAGACTGTGCCTTCATGGGATTGCACAGCATATTGCATATGTAGAGATAAAATAAAATAGACTTAAATGTAATAAGTTAACTTTATTTTCTCTTGATGATTTTTTAAGGCTATATGAAACTTTATTTTCAGTTTTATTGCTAAGCTATAACCAAAATAATCTGAAATATTGTAATTCTGATATTAATGCTCACTACAAAAGGGGGAACTTTGTTTACTATGTTTTTTATCAAACCAAAAGTTATTTGATATGGCTTGGGGGAAAAAATAACTTGAGCCTGAGTAATAGTGTCATCCTTTACTAAGATGCATTTGTTTTACCCAAGAATTGAGACTCCTGGTCAAGAAGAGTTGGATACTTACGTTGTAATTACTCCAAGGGCACTGCAGACACCCAAATTCTTGTAGCTTTGGGCATAGCCCCACGTGGTCCAGAATGTAAATTATTCTAAAAATCTGTAAATGAAGCAGAAATTTTGGGACATTCTGTAGCCTAGATTTTTTTTTTCCTTTTTTTTTTTTCTTATTAATTTTTTTTGACTGCCTTTCTTTTTTGCAGTACAGCAATAGAGTAAGAAAACTGGAAGAACCTTTTGCAGGAGACACTTTCAGGAAACAGGGAGATCAGCCCAGCTCATGTAGTTGTCTTTCCCTGAAACATTCAGAAAAATTCTGATTTAGACATTATTGTGTCTTTAAAGCAAGATATCCACTGGGGAATAAACATCTTTGCTAAATTGCTGCTGTGGATGATTAGCGTCTTTGTTAAAAGCTTGAAATGGATTCAGAATATCAATCTAGCTATTCTTGAGGTCCACCTCTATCTAGCAGATAAAGATAGTATTTCTGTCTTGTTTATCTGTTCCCATATATTTATGGAGATCAACATTTTCTGTAACCTACTAGTTTATTGATAAATGATTTAAAAATTAAGGCTTCTTTTCAGTCTAGAAGTGTTCCTGTGGCTCTCTTTCAATGCACCTTCTTTGTACTATGGATATAACAGCTTAACACATTCACCGTGTGTTTGGGTTTATTAGCTGTCTTTTCAGTTCATAGGTGTTATCTGCATTCTTTCCCATTAAACAGAAAATTTCACATCTGTATATACCTGGTAGCTTTATGTCCATTTAGTGTGTACCATGGTGAGTTCTAGGTCCATTTTCGTAACGTTTCAATGGACACGAAGGCATGTGTCCTTAGAGAAGAACACCAACATTACTGCTGCTTTCAGCTGAGGAAAATTGTCCTTCTGTATTCTGTTCCTTATTTCATATAAAATGTTATCTTGATAGACACATAATTACTCTAATTATTTTACCAATAGAGCATTTACAGGAGTATTCTTTTTATTCAGCCTACTTAGTATCTTAAGAACAGTTCTCAGTAATTTCACTTGCACAGTAAAATCAAATCTGCTATTCAGGGAAAAATTCTAAGTGGCATTTTAACTTGTGCATATCAATTTATACAGCTATTTTTGGTTTTTATTGATTGATCTGTTCTATAGAACACTTAAGCTGCACTGAGATTGCTTTGCATTACAATTGCAGGTCGGGATTTAGATCTGCATTCAGGATTACCTCAGGGTGTGAAGGCAGGCAGCCTTTACTATAAGAATATATGGGACTATCTGTTCTGTCTTTGGGGGGATTGAATTTAGACATCATTCTTCCTATGCTAGTAATTTTAGGTATATAAGTGTTTCTGTAAATCTGGCACACTCCCTCCTGCCTTTAACATAGTTTAGTCCTGCACATATTTAAGTTGACTGCTTACATCTATAAGGTTTAAGTCAATACAATTTTTAGTAAAAGTAGTAAGACCTAAATTTTGTATCGTGTTTCATTTGTAAACTGGGACTGCTACACAAATAGAAGTTATCACTATTCACATTTTAAAATTTGAAAAGTAATCCCCTCTTTGTAAGGGGTTTAGGTCTAAGTGTTATAAAATTGTTTTCAAAAGTCCGTGTATCAGTACTCTGGAGGATGTTCAAATACTAGACAACACTGAAATCACTGAAATAAAATTGTGGCTGTAAACCTTAATCCAGTAATTTAAACTGACAGAGCTCCAAAACCAGGTCCCAAACTATATCCTGAACTGCTGTGCTTTTAAAAAAAAAAAAAAAAAAAGCTGTGTTTCCCATTTTATGTAGTTATAAATGAGACAGATAAAATAATCATTATATAATTCTGAAGGACAATCTATTTCCACAGATCAGAGCCTATACCTATTCATAACTGGATGCATAATGTAATTTCAAATAATGACGTTTCAAATAATTTTTTTCTAAAGAGCATTTGCAGACTGTCATATATGTATGTTCTCATTCCAAGTCATCCGTTTCGAATCATATTTCTGGATGTATCTTAGCTTTCCTGAACAACCTTTTTAAATCAATGGAACCCTCATTTTGACAAATGTTCACAGTGGAAGGAGATGGTATTAAGGTCTCAGGGAATTTTACTGCATATTCCATTTTAATGGCTAGCCAAAGCTATGGTTAAAGCATGTGTTTTGAGCATATATTTTCCTATATATTTTATAGAGAAAATGGTGACAGTACGTATTCCCCTAACCTTAGTCCCTTAAATGTTGTGTCTGAAATCAGATGACTTTAATCATGTTGTTGCTAATTTGTAGTGTAAACTGAAATCTCTGCATCTCCCAAGCAATCCAGGAGTGCCCTTTATCCTGCACTTTTTTTTCCTAATGAATGTGTAAGTTTTTTCAAGTGTTGATAATTCCCTGATTATTTGTTTTGTTTTGCTATGGCAGCAGAAACATTCTCAGCAATTAGTTAATGCAAGGAGATCGCTACCACAGCCTGATAGTGACATTTGACCTTGCTAGAAAGAAAGGAGGGAAGAGAGTGATAAATGCAGTAACAAATGTTGTCATAATGATGGGATTTTTTAAAATGTTTTTTTCTAGTCATTTTGTAGACAAGTGTTTTGTTTGTCCTTGTGAATAAATTACTCTAAGTAGGTGATCTAATACTTTTAGATTTTTATTTTTTACTCGTTGCCATAGATAACCTAATGAAAACCTTTGTTTAAAAAGGAGGATTTAGCTCTTCAGGTGTGGTCTCAGTTTTTTGTTTGCTTCATTTTTCATTGAGGTGCACAATTTAGTAGATAGCCACTGAAGTGAGTATTTTTAACAAAGTAGATGAGCTAGCGTATTTTGGGTTATTCAGACCCTGTTTGAGATGCATGATTTTGTTTTTGTGTATGGCTGGCAGCAGTGAAGCATTCGGATAACTCAGGCCTGTGGTGGTTAAAGGGCTGTCCCGTTCTCAAACTGCAGGCATAATTTTGCAGTGTTTCCGTTCTCCCGCAGGAGATTTTTGCTATCGGGTATTATCAGTCCAGATGGTTCCAAGTGTGAGACGCAACTTTTTAAAATGATGTTTTCCAAGTGTTTCCACTGTCTCCGCAGCTGTAGTAATTTCAGCTTTAACTGATTGCTTTCCAGCCTTTGGTCGGTTTAGGCTGCTGTTGGAGGTTCTTGGCGAGCTGTACACTAAATGCTGTTTTTCAAGCTCATTTGTATGATGGTAGCTGGCACAGTGGAATCCATGTGGTTAAGCATTATTAAAATGTATCTCTGTCTTCCAACTTCCCTTACGTTTGGCATTTTTAAAATTTTCCATAAAATCATCCTGTGATAGTGACAGATTAGTTTTTTCAACAAGAGCTTCTAAAAATGGCATTATTTTTGGTCACTGAAAGATGAGTAGCTTAAATACCAAAGGTTAAAGCGAATACTGTTTGAAACCAACTGAAATAAATCATTCCAAAGAACTTTTATACAGATAACTTATAGATTCAACCATCATCATACAACTGTTGCCACAAATGATGAATCCAGCATCATTTACACAGTTTAGGAGAATTTTGTTTCTGGTGAAAAAGAAATTTACCCTGAGAACAGCCAGGCAGTGGATGGGGTTGCCCAGAGAGGTTGGGTAGCCTCCATCCCTGGGGGTTTTCAAGACCCAGATGGATAAAGCCCTGAGCAACCTGGTCTGATTTCATAGCCAACCCTGCTTGGAGCAGGAGGTTGCCCTGGATGACTTTCTGAGCCCCCTTCCAACCTCATTTAGCCTTTGAGTCTCTGGAATTCAGATGAGGTCACCTGCTGCTACTGAAAATGAAGTAATTGTGTTGTAGCATATGCAGCTCTCTTTGAATCAGCAGTACCTTCTACAAAGATCGCTGAAGTGGGAGTAGGACGCAAGAAAGAGGAACGTGGGAGAGTGGAGGAGACAAGACGTAGTGCTTAGTGCAGGAAACCTTTCAGCCCTGAATATTCAGATTTTTCCAGTTGCCTTCTGATGTCAGGAAAGTTTGGTGGCCCCAAAATGTTGCTGTTCGTCAGGCAAATAAAGGGAGTTTATTGATTCCCAGTTTGTGAAAGGATGGGTTAGCCGGTCAGAAGTCAAGGTGTGTCTTTGCAGTCCTCTGGTGAAAAAGTGTGTGCTGTACTTGAAACAAGTAGGAATTGAGATATATCTGGAGGAAGGTGATAGATTTCTAGATATTAAGAAGAGATGTACCAAGCTCAAAGAGCTTGCTGCAGAATGCTGTCCAGAAAACCAAGAGAGGAGGAAGGGCCTGGAAGATCAATAAATTCACTCTTTACTTGATATGCATGCAGTTACTTTCTGAGATCTTTAAATTCCGTTTTTAGCAATTCTTGTTTGGTTTTGCTCATGTGCAGTGTTCACAGTTTACTTTTATTAGCCACCCAGTCTAGCACTAAGTATTTTTCTTGTAAACAGGAGAGCAGTTGGAGCCCAGGCTATAGAATATTTAGAATAGTGTAAAACTTTACTTAATTTCCCTTGGCAAGAATGGCAATATGCATAGAGAGTTCTTTAAAAGAAACAGTTTTCACATTCTTTTATTTAAATGTCTAAAGCCATCTGCACAGGCAATGAAGAGCTCCCAGGGGTTTGGTTGTGGGTTTTTGCTTTTTGTTTTTGTTGATCCCTGTTGCCTTATTTTTAGTGCAGTTGTTACTACTCTTATTAGAGTGTCTATGGTAGCTCTGGTCTAGTAGGATACAAAGAGTGAGAGGAAGGAAAAAGGACACATCGATTTCCCTCTCTCCCCCCCGACGACTGTTGGGGGCACTGGGAGAATTTTGCGAGCAGGAGGGATGGCCTCAGAAGGCATCGCCGTAACCTGGAAGAGCTGCCTGTTTTCTTGTCTCCTGATGGCTTGGGAGATGCCAGCTACTGCTGTGCACGGGGTGGTACGCAGCCCCTTGACTTGCTCCGTCCTGTAACTCTGGTGCTCGTACACTGTATGAACGTAGAGGTACTTCTGTGTTGGCCAACAGGCTGCTTTGTATTTCTGAATAGATGAAAATACCACAGAAGTTATTAGAGGATACATAAAATGCGCTACAGAGATCTTGACATCTAGTCTGAGTCTTCGCTCAGGCTTCACTTTTGCCACTTAGTATTAGCCTGTGTCTACACTTCTCAAGGGCCTTCATATTTTTAGCACAATATATACCTGCCAGAGGCTTTTCAGAATATTTTGCTAGCTCAAACAGCAAGATCAATCAAGTAGGCTAAGATAAGTTAGCAACTGTGTGTTACACTTAGCTTCTCAAGGTAATGAGCTGTCTTGTCAATTTGTTAGAAATGTCTGGTATGATCTCTAACATGCTGTCCTTTACAAGAGAAAAGAAGACATAACGTCTTAAAATTTGCAATTTGAATAAAGTGTTTTCATTGATCAGTTGAGAAAATACTTGATGTTTGAGAGTTTTCTATTGCATATTAAAAAGAGTTAACATGCCACCGGTTTGAAAAAAAAGAATGGTTCCTACATCTGTTTCAAAAAATGAATCTTTTGATATAGTACTGTGCTTCTCAGAAGCCTTGGCTGGACTTCGTAGCAGTTGTGGGAAAAGACTTTCAACCTTCTTGCAAAACAAGAAAATGATCTTTAAAATATTTTTTTTAAAAGCACATTAATGAGAGAGATTGACTTTCAGTTGGTGGAATTCCAAGTCATGTAATGAGCATTATCTTTGGTGAGTTGAGAAGTATTTTAACTTGTTTAAGCAATTGAGGTGTTTAAAACCAAATGGGCAGAATTCTTGAGTTTAGGTGCTTGGGGAGGGTGAATGGGTAAGGTCTGTGTTTGGAAATGAATTGGCAGCCTCTGCAGGTAGGTGCTGGATAGTGGCAAAAAATACTTGCGGTCTTCTTCATTCTATTGCAACAATTCCTTGTGGGTAGTGAATGTGGCCCTGACATGCAAAGGTGGGAAGCTACAGCTTAGCGGCCACCTCATCCTTCTTTTTTCTGTTCTCATTTGTCTTTGTACATATTATGGGTCCATGCTTTAGAGCCCCTGAAAAAGCAAGCAAGTGAAGATGCTGTTGGAGTAACACACTTGCCTCTGGGCAATGCACACTCCCTCTCTTTTTTCTTTTTTTTCTTTAAAAAACAAAACCAAAAAATCAACCAAAAAGCCTAGACGGAAAGCAAATACATGGGAGCAACCAATACCTTAGTCTGGAATGGGGTGGGCTGGGAACTGAGGGGGGGTAATGTATTTGGTACCTGGCATATCTGAACTTGGAAACCTTGAAAACAACATTTTGATCCTAGCTCAGTAGACTGACTCGTCGGAAGAAACAACAGATTAGATATTTATAAACTGTTAAACACAGAATGAAGCGCAACTGCTTTTTTTGACCACCTGCTTGGTTCTAAATGTTGAATAATTCATGCTAGTGAATTACAAGACTTTTAAATACCTTTCAAAGTATGAGCTAGTGGATTTTGTCACTAAACTCGCTGCTTTCTATGCTCTTGTGTTTCTACTCGAATTATTCACGTTACTTATTTCAACGTTCTCAGGTTATTTCCTCGTTATTCCGTGCTTCGCTTCTTCGTATGCGTTGCTTACGCTTTTTTATCTGATGACCCCGCCTTTCAAGAGACGGAGTTCTGCGGCAAAAGCCACATCTCTGCGCGCGCCGAGGAACAGAGAGGCGTGAGGGCAGGCGGGGAAGCCCAGTATCTCAGAGGAAGGACGTCCTGCCCCGGCCCGCGCCAGCGCCGTGCCCTCAGCCCCACGGCCTCGGGTTGACTCCCGTCGCTGCGAGTCGGTGGGACCGGCTCTCGGGAGCACCCCTCGGAGCGTGGCTGGGGCGGGGGGGGCACTGCCCAGGGGTATGGAGCGCATTCTGGGTTGCAAGGGAAGGGCATTTCCAGGCGGCTCGAGCTGGCGAGGAGGTTGAGTGCCTTGGGAGGCAGGTATGTGCGTGGGGAGCACCCGGCGGAGTCGGCCGATGGAGAGACCGGAGGGTCCAGGAGAACGCAAGCTGCGAGTTTGAGAACCACAGTCGATCATCTAGGTGTTGGGAGTAATAGCAGATGAGATTGATGGGAACTGCGCTCAAAATACCCTTCTCTTGTGATAGTTACCCTTGACAACTATTCTCAGTACTGTTTTCTGAACAATTTTGTATTTGTCTTTTTCAATTTATCTAGACCATGTTTCTCTAGCTTCTTTTATGATGATGTGAGATGGTAGAGGGATCACTGATTCTGTTTGGATATTGCAGGGGCCTCTTTCACTGCCCTTACAGCCATGTTGGTTTCTAAGGGGAAAATCAAAAATCTTTTTGGGTTGCTGTTATCTTCTCTGCTCCAAAATATTGCCGCTTGAGGTCTCCAGCAAATTGAGCGAGCTCGAAATACATAGTTTTGTCCTGTCCTTCAGAAGTGCAGCGCAGAATTTGCAGAAAAGATACACATTCATATGAAAATTAGTTCAGGCAAACTGTCAAGTAAAAGACCGGTTTTCTTAAAATGCAACATTATCAGAAATACGTTTGTTGCTCGCCTGTTATGTAGAACATTAGAATCAAAGTTACTGGGTATCACATTGAAGATATTCAAGACAGTAAAGCTGATTGTAATTGAAAGCATATTTATATTAAAGAGCAAATATGCTCTTTTTGAATATACGGAAAAGCATTCATTAGAAAAAAGTAATTAATTTCTTTTGATTTGAATGCAGTGTAAGTTTAATTTTCAGAACATTGCCTGGGGCAATGGTTTGACATTTTCTTGAAACTGATCTGATTAGTTCTCAGAATTATGCTGAGAAATGTCACTTACTATGGAAAATACCTTTTTAAGCAGTGAACCTCAGAACAGAAAAATTATTTTTTCTTCACAAATTGCTTTGTGCATTTCAGTGGCAAGGGCAACAGTTAGCTCTAATTGTGTATTGAGCTTGCTTTTATATGATTATGGAACCAATTCAGAATCTTAACAGAAAAATGATACGGACTGAACCAAGTCCACTGTGCTATTTTTGTGAAGGTGACCTTAAAGAGTAAGTGTAAAGGCTTTTAAGTTTAAAATTTCAATACTCTCCTGCTGTAATTCTTGTGACATGAAGCTCAGAACTGCCTGTGTAACGTCTCCCTTAAATGAAACAGGCTTTTTCATCTGAATTAGTGGCAAAGATGCATTGTATACACTCAGACATGAGTTTTGAATGAGTGAATAAATATAATAAAGTTATATAGTATCATTTACAGGACTTGCTAATGTAAGTGTTTTGCCTATACCATCATTCAGTACTATGAAGATTTCAGTGGACTTACTAAACCTTACCGGACAAGTGAAATGCTATTTTAAAGTATGATATTCAAATTAGCATGGTTAAATAGCTGGTAAGAGTCCCAGAGCTTAAAACCAAACTTTGATTGTCAGATTTCATATGGTGCAAAGTTTAGGTTCCTGCCAAAAGCACCGTTTTCACAACTGACTCAAGATTTGTGATTGTTGTATACAGCAAGGACAGCAGAATGCATTGTCTGGAGGATAATTTTCAGCACTGTAGTGGTTTTAATGATTAGGTTTAATACTCCAGACTGTTTTGCCTTCTTCATTAAGAATATACATACACATATATACATCTAGCTATCTATCTATCTAAGAATGCACATATTTTAAAAATTTAAGATTGTTTATGATATTTATCATTTAAATTCTCCTTTATATCTTCATTTTTTAATTAAAAAAAGCGGGATTTGGAAGTCCTCCCTAGATGACTTCAGTAGAATAGTTTACCGTCTGTTTTAATGCAGCTTACTTTCTAATTAGAGGATTTTTTACAATACAATAAAGTTGATATATCTTATTGCATTTATCTACCTGTATTTTCTCACAATGTTTATTGTTGTCATTGTAAACAAAGCACTATTCTCAGGGGACTTCAGTCTACTCATTAAAAAGAGAATAGAAAGCTAGTTGTTTTTATTCCCCTGGGTTCTGGAAAATGTCATGTGCACTTCCAATTAAAAAAAGTATTTTTACTGAAGGAAAATTCTTTGCAGAGGAAAGAAGTTGCATTTGACTGGTATGCATAGCACCGGTTGCAGCACAGAACATGGTCCCTGCTAGAAATGAGGGCAGCACCTTTAAATTGTTAGAATGACTTTGGACTTACGCTGAAGCGCACTCAACCTTGCTTGTTGCTAACATTGATTGAAATGTTCGTATGTTAATGTGTACGTAAGCAGTTGGATGTGCAATTGATGTATCTAAAATCCATTCTGATCCCTGTTATCTGAAATGTCTGTGCCTTTATAGTTTAAAAAAAAAAAAAAACAAAGGTATTTTTAGTATTTAGATGCTTTGTGACAGAGGTCTGTATCTTTTTTTCTTCCTTCGCTTTAATTCCCAGGTTTACAGATAGGGGAATGGAGAGAAGAGAAAAAGTATTCACCCAAGGTGAATTAAGAAGGGCAGTGATAGGACCCAGGTCTCTGTAGTCCCAGTAATACGACCTTCCTGATTCTTAATCAAATTCCATTTCTAGCAGTGTTAGTTTTAATTAAATAGAATTAGTCCTATCTCTAAGCTTCATTAAGGTATCATTAAGAAGCTAGGAAGATGAGAAAAGGATGTCAAGAGTTCTTTCAGCAGGATCTTAAATTCTGTTTATAAACCATAATGTAGTTTCATATTCCAGTTTATTTAATTGTTAAGGACACTGGTTTCTATTGAACCCTTCTGAAACATAAAAATGCTGGTTGTGTTCTAAAGGAGCTTTCCAAATAAAAAAAAAACCAAAACCCAAACAAAAAAATCTCCAGTTGAATGACTTGTCCGCCCTTAAACGTTTTTGGGGTCTGAAAACAACAAAACAGTTTTAATTGTGGGGAAAAAATTGCTTAAATACAGTACTTAATAGCTTGGAAAAATCATACATGTTGTGAGTGAAGTGTAGCTAGATGGAAGCTAGCATTTGGGACAGTTAGAAAAAAGTAAGTTTTCAGATGCTCTCTTTTGATACTAAAATATTGTTATTATCATCCTGAGATACTCAAGTAACAGATTTGGCTTTATGTGATATTGTGCTTTGGTTTAGGTTCTCTTTTTCTTTTTTTTTGTTTAAAAATAATAAAGTTTCTATTTTCAGGCTTTC
Source organism: Elanoides forficatus (assembly GCA_025311575.1). Classification (NCBI taxonomy): domain Eukaryota; kingdom Metazoa; phylum Chordata; class Aves; order Accipitriformes; family Accipitridae; genus Elanoides; species Elanoides forficatus. The sequence continues at coordinate 2,515,117 of JAOBAS010000028.1, read as the reverse complement.
ACCCACAAGCAGTGGTCTAAAGGCAGTTCAGAGAACTGTATGACTCTGGGGGGGTGCGTCTTTTAAAGGAAGAGGAGAAAATGTAATGTTGGGAGGCTGTTTGGAATCAAGCGGTTGAAAACTGTTGACTTTTTCTTAGAAGTGAATCTGCAACACCATATGTGAGCATTTTAAAGTAGTCTTTTTAATTGCACAGTGTTTTAAAATCTGTAGCATATGTTTGTGTGTTGGGATGACTAATTGACGTCCACTAGGTTTTCACAACACTCACAGGAGCAGGAGCTGCGCTCCAGCACTGTGACTTTTTTCTTTTAAAGTAGTGGTAATGGAAAACTACAAGCGCTACGAGGTAACGGTGAGGTGGGCATTAAGCAGCCCTTTTGCCCTAAAGTTCATGTATTTCAGATTGCCTGCAGTCCCTGTGAAATCCATGAAGGAACTGAAGTTAAAGCTATCTCCTTAATTTCTTTTGAAATTACTTTTCCAGCTGACGTTAATCATCTGAGAGGTAGAGGACAGCGGACGTGTCGTGGAAGTGCATTGGTTTGTTTCTTTGGTTGGGTTCGTTTTTCTCCGGAGATGGAGCATGGCCAGCGTTACCTTTGTTAGGCAGTCTCACCAATACGCCTTATCCCTGGCCAGTTCCTTCCCTCTTCCTAGAGGGGATAAAACACCTTTCGTCTGCTTCTGCTTGCGCTGTCTGCAGAGTTCTTCTTTTGAGGCATTTCTTCTATGTCTTTGGTAATCTGGGGTCTAAGCAATTGGCCGCGTTAGTGTCCAGCACCACTAAATTGAGCCGGGGACTAAGGAAGGGCTAGCAGTTTAAATCCAAGCATGGTTGTGATAAACCGTACGTTGATTTAAAAAAGAAAACCGAACAAAAAAACCCCAACGCAAACCACTTTTTCTAACATTTGCTTCAACACTGTGCTTCAGGAAGAGCTGGCTCAAGGCGCTGCATCTTCTTTTCTTCCCCTTCACTGTTCTTTGTTGTCTTGGCATTTTCCGTCTCTGCTTTCTGAATTTGCAAGCTGGCTGTATTTAAAGCAACATCTTACTCCTCTTTATTTTATTATTCACTCTAAAGATAGGATATGCATTTGTTTCATACACAGTAAAACCTAACGAAGTGATACGAAATGCTGGATGCAACGATTTGAGCCTCCCAACAATGACACACCGTGCTCCATTTGCGTCGCGAGCATCGTCCGCGTTTCGAGCCGAGGTCAGCTGTGGTTCACGTACGAGCTGCACCGTGGTTCCTGGATGGAGCCACAGGCCTCTCTTGTCCCGGTCAGAAACTGCAAAAATTAGGAGTCTCTGTAGTTTAGAAAGTGGAAAAGTTGCTTCAGACTCTCTCCGTGTTTTTCAGAATTGAGGCTCATTCGGATTCAGTATTCCGCACGAAGCAGATTCACGTTAACGGGTTGACGCTGACTGACTATAGGAGTTACTAACGCAGGTGAGGGGTGAGCTCTTCTGTAGGCTTCCGTTTACTTTCACTTGAGCTGATCCCTTTAGGAAGAGATTTCATCAGCTTCACTGCTCTCTAGGAAGAAACCTGAAGTCCTGGTTGTAGGCTGCAAACTGGGCTACGGTATGGTGAGGGAATGAGGTGGAAACTTAGAGTGACCCAGTCTGCCACAGGATATTCATCATATGAAAGCCTGGGATGCTGGCTCTCCTTTGTCTGAAAGGTTTCTTCCAAAGAACATGCAATTTATTCATCCAGATGGGTTTAGCATGCAGATGAAAAGGCATGCCGCAAGAGAAAGACTTAGTAGGCATGGGTCTTAACTCTCTAAGTCACTGCTGTTTTGCTGCTGAAAGCCATTTATTTTCTATTGCTGTGCTGAGAAAAGCACACTTGCAGTGTTCTCCCCACCTTTTTGGTTCTAGCAGAGAACCCATGCCCCGATGCCTTTTGAAAACTTGGACAGGTCTTATTTTTAAGTCCAGTACCTCTGAGCTTTTCATAATGTTTTGATCCTGAAAGCAGATGCAAGAGGAAAGCAAACCTGCTAGGGTGTTGGTTCAAGGAGGCATGTAGCCTCCAAGAACCATTCCCTCCCAGCTCTTTTCCTGGGGACCTGCTTTTCTTCCTGAGGAGTCCAAGCGTGGTCCTGCAGCTTCTCAAGAACAAACCGCCGCCTGTCAAGGCGCCTGCCAGACCTGGGACGCCAATACCGCCGTTTCCCAAACCACGATCTTCTGAAGCCGTAGTTGCTCGGACGAGATGGCTCGCTGATCCCCGAAGTGAGGGATGCTCCTGGTAGTCCTTTCTGGCAGCCTCCTTCTTGCTGGGAAGGGTGGAATTCAAAGATATTTGCACTTTATTGATATATACCTATTTGAATTTGTCCACTCCACAGAGAGAAGCAGCCTGCAACGAAGGACTCCCAAGAGTCTGTGTCATCCGAGGGTCGCAGGGTAGGGATTGCTATGTAATGAGGGTTTTAAAGTAAATATGCGCACATGTATGCATATATATGTGCATATAAACATGTATGTAATATGTAGGGTGTATTTACATATATATGTGCTGGTTTTTTAAACTTAAAACCCTCTTGCATGGTGAATACATACGCTTCCCCTTCTTTAGTCATCCATTTTCTGTCTTAGTGGTTTTTATTTTTACACTTGCTACTGTTTCCAGGAACAAGCTGTGTATTGTAACCACAAAACTGAAGCAGCGAAAAAGAAGGAATATTTCTCATTATGTTGTTCCGTCTTCTACCAGATGAAAGTAACATTCCCATTGCTTCCTTCTTATACATTAAGTGTACATTTCCCTAAGGATTTCCTGCCATCAGAAATTCAAAGGTAAGAGTGATATCTGTGCCAGCAAGACTGAGCTGCTGACCTGCAGGCGTTTGGTATCTTAGTTTTCTATTGTTTCATTTCCTATCGATTTCCCCTGTAGTTATTTTCAGTCGAACTCTCTTAATAGAAACTAGACAAAATAATATTGGATGCATAAGTATATGTAATAGTTCTGAAAAATTATTCTTCATCTCTGGTTAGGTTTTTTCTCTGTCTTAAAGTATTTCCAATTCTGATGGGAAACTTTGTAAAAAATAAGCAACTTAAGAAATCTTAAAACTTCTCCTAATGCTTCAGCAGTGAACAAAGACTTGTTATCAAATGTCTTCCACTGATGCAATGACTTTGAAAATAAATTTAGTATTTAGTGTGACTGTTTCTTCAATTATTAAATATTCTAAGTTAGTATTTGACCTTATGCAAAAAGTGTAAAAATTATAATAAAGGATCTGCTTTAGCTGACTGATTATACTGCCCTCGTTCAGGCATGTAGTTTGATTGACTCCGTTGGTGCCTCTCATCTGACTAAGTCCTCTGCAATTTTAGCTGAACAGCACCAAACTGATGGTATTATTTACTTAGAATCTTTTGTCTACATGTGTTATTTAAAAAAAACCCAAACCAAACCCCACTTTTTTTTCCCTTTACCTTTATTTAAAACTTCCATAGTTTCGCTGAAGTAATCACAGTCCCTTTTTCCAAAAAGTGTAAACAGATAAAGAAACTAATATAAAAGCATTTCATCAATACGATCTTCAGCTGTTCAAGCTGGATTTGAAAGCTGCACTCTTGGGATCTATGCAAGAAAGAAACAACTGCTGTGTTATGTATACTTTATTTTTATTGTATGTTTCTAGATAATTAAATATAAAAAGGGGATGCTAATTTTGTTCCAGGTCTAATATTATGTAATAAATTGAGCAAAGTAATTGGCTAGTGAATGGAAGTATCCCATCTTATTTAATCATCTAAATGGGTGTATTTTATTGTAGTTGAAGTACAGTTACTGTAATTCTTTATATGCATGTACTTAAATTAAAATGCCATGTGTTATAATTTGTTGGTGGTATGAACTGGAAAAAAAGATGCCTTAAGGTTTCCAAAGCCTGACTTACGAGTATAGCGATCAGTTCAAGAAGTTCTATATAAAAAGTTGCTCAGTCTTTTTGTCATGCATTTTCCATTTAAGTTGGTGGAAGCTGTATAGCTAAAATCACACTGAATTCATTGCAAATCTAGGGCATGCTTAAGGGGCACTTCATCTGAGCAAAGAAATCATTGCTTTGACTGTGGCTATGTTAAGTGAGAGATGGAAGTGAATAGCTTTTAGTTATTGCTCATTTGAAAGCTGGGGAGGAAAATGGCCTTTGTCTACCTGCCAAGCTCTTCCTCTTCCCTGCCCAGACTTCCTAAAAATGCTCATTTGAAATCTGGCAGCAGTTACCTTTGATTTCTTTCAGTAGCTTTTCCAATTTCTTTTTTTTTTTTTTTTTCAGCACTTCATTTTTTTCTTTTTTTCCTGTAATAAATTTGATCTATTTTAAAAATATAATAAGTAAAAACTAATGTGGTTTGAAACAAGCCCCAAAGAAAAAGTCACTTGATGATAGTTTGATACTTGATGCAAAGTCCGATCACTAAGATGTACTCTTGAGTTGCTGAGTCTTTCTGTGTTGATATATGAGCCTGTTAGGTTTCTTTAGGTAAATATTAAAAGACCTACCATTTTGTATGTACTATGATGTCATCTTATTGCAGATGCAGTCTAAGTGTGTGTCATAATGTTGAAAAACAGTAATGGCAGCTTGTAGCAAATTTGTGATCTGTAAATCTGTGGATATGACACCTTATTGTTATGTAATTAAATGAGGAAAATGAAATTATGAAGTCTGTTGGTACCTTCAACAATAGTGCTTTTAATGCATTAATTAGCTGCATTTGCTCAGGGACCAGCATAAAGAACAGAAAATATTTGTTGTTTTCATGGCAGAGCATTAAATAACACAAGCTTTTCTTAATAGAAGTAATCATAGGTTTATTGTGGTTTTGCATTTAGCCTACTTTTTATCTTCATATTTAATTGGGAATTTTTTGAGCTCCTGACATCACCATGGATGTCAAGTAGGTAATTCTTGGAGACCTTGGGAGATTTGTGTTTAAGGAGGGGGGAAAAAAAAAAAAATCAGTCTTCTATTTTTTTACTTCAAAGCTGTGTTATGATAAAGCACTTTCCATACTCAGCAGTTCCAATTAAGTGTATAGCTAACTAAACGTGAAATCTTGCAAAGTCCTGCAAATCATCGCAAGAGCAGTGAAAATGCTTTCTGAATAGTGTGTCTTGCTAGATGATGTGGTGAACGTGCCCATTTATACTTTGCCCAGGTAAGACAAGTGTTACTCTCAGAGTTTGTAATAGCTTTTATGTTTGAGGTTGAGTGACTGCTGATACCAGAATAGAGGCAAGAAACAGTTTTCCAAGAATAGAAAAAGAAGCCGGTTTAGATTAATTCAATCTCTGTTCCTGTTCAAACTGGATTCAGATTTTGTAAGTGGGTGTGAAACTGAGAAGGAGGCATTGATGATAATAATAAGCACATGTCTCAGGGAATAAGCTCTGCAAAAGTTAAACTTTGGGGTGCGTTGAGTACTGAGTCCCCAAGCTGTGCTTGCTGGTTGCTGCACTGCTCTTACTTGCTGGATTTTGAGAAAATCGGGTAAAGCATTCCTGACACTTAATGCCCTTTGCTAAATGAAGTATCTTCTGATTATTGGAGTGGTTAGATATTTTAAACTGGTTATCTTGATTATATGGATGTGCTTAATTTGCTTTCGTTTTGTTTTCTATAAAGCATATAAGTGGACAGTTATTCGCATCTCACAGATATCTTCTTCTTGTCCTTTTCCTGTTCTTCTTCCTTTAGGAGTAGTAAAGAAATGCATACTTGGGTTTTGTGAAGTACAGTTGGTATAATCCACATGGTAGTCCCTGGTTAAAAATAAATAAGTAAAATCCATACCAATTTGGAGATTGGTGTAACATTCTTTACCTTATGGGTTATGTCTCTCTTGTCTTTGGGCAGAATCCTCCTTGTAATGATGTTAGAGAGAGTCCTGTAAATCAGAGTCCTGTAAAAAAAGAAAAATCTGGTTTTGGCTGCCATAACATCTCTTCTCCCATTCTTTTTTCTTGTGAGGTTCGTCTCAGCTAAGTTCTGATGTCGTTTTAGCTGTTGCAGTCTTATATCCATCTCCATCTAAATTAAAACAACTTGTTTATAAACACTTAAATTCCAAGCATGTAAAATGAGTATGATGTACTCTTTGTGACTGCTAACCTGCTAATTTTTTTTTATTAAAATGCTGGCCAGTGAAAGTTGTAGCAACATAATGATTTCTGCTTGATAAAGATGCTACTATAGATAATGATGCTGCCAGATAAATGTCGTTGGAGTATGAGACGTTTTTCAAAAACAAATGTCAGGCCTCAGCTGATGTGCATATTGATCCAATAAATTATCTCTTCATGGGTGTGGAAGGTGCTATTTTTTGCAATAAGGGTAAGCACTTTAAGATGATGGTTCCATAGGAGAGTTGATTTCTCGTTTTACCTTCATGATTAAAGAGCACGGACCGAGGTTGTGTGGTTGCCAGAGCCAGGAGCGCCCATTCGTATCTCCTTGCAGCGCAACCTCGTGTTGACAAGACATACATGGTGGGAGAAAATGGGGTGGTGGTGCAGGATTGGCAGTTTTCCTGAAGGTCTGAGGTCTGATAAAAAGCTGGTAGCTTGTGGTTTATATACTTCTGTGACAATATTTCATGATTAATATGCATTACAAAGTACTGATTGAAATAATAGTGGTACAGAACTGACAGTCTTGATTGAAAAAAAAGTATTGGATTAATTCTGGTAATTTCATAATCTGGTAAATTTGAGTTAAGTTGAGGGGAAGCTTTCTTCATAATGAGACTTAAATACTTTTAAGGCCCTGTCTCTTTTATAAAAGACATTTTTAGGCAAGGATTGTCTTCCTAGCAAAACAGCTTTATTTCCTATTAGTTCACTTAAGTGTTTTCAGAGATATCCTTCACACAGTTTCAAGTAAACTTCAAAAAAAAAAAAAACCAAACCAAAAACTTAAGAGTTTTCCATGCCACTATATAAGAATGATGTATGTACGAATTATTTTACAGGATCCTAGTTTGCAGCATCATTGATCTCTGTTTCAAAAGAATTATGATTGACAAGGTACAGTAGATATTTGATTTCCATGAGGTTTTGTTGGATGATATTGCTATAAAATTAAGTTTTGAAGTGTACCCCAAGCTTGTTTTTTAAATCTCTTTGTCTCCTTTTAAACAAAAGTCACAAATAACTGCTTTAATCATCTTGGCTTATTCAAAACAAGGAAAAGATAAAACTAGTTTAGCGTCCAATTTAGCTATTTTTGTCATTGGTGTAGGGTTTTTTGAGGGGGTGGGGAGGTGTTTGGGTTCTTGTTTAGTTTGGTTGTGGGGTTTTTGCGGTTTGGGGAAGAGAAACTGCTTGGTGAAATGTTATATTACTTTGGGGGTGAGTTAGGGAAAAAAAGTGCTTTTTAA